>BSDF01000008.1:22517890-23737265 GCA_027925045.1 Hypotaenidia okinawae | reverse complement strand
CTATAGAAAATGAAATAGTTACTCTGTATAAGCCATTGATGGCATCATTCTTTGTACACCTCTGCTACAACAACCACTGCAAACTGACTGTATTGTCCTCTAGTCTGCTCAAACAGTTTTAAAATTCCCTTGCTTCATTAAGCTTTTGACTGACTAGGAAACCCTGCAATTCTGATTCTACTAGTGGAGTGTGGGCATTTATCAGTGTTACAACTTTCAACTTGAAGCCAAATTCATTTGCTGACATATTTCTTGAATGTGCTTTTATTTAATAACGAAGAAACTATGCACTTCAGGGGATGGTAATATTTACTGCTATGATGGGGAAATGCAAATGAAGCAGAGAATTTTGTGATTAGTATTTTACAGAGCAGTCATTTACTATAATTGTATGTTTTTAATCAGTGGAATTATCATGTCCTATTAACCAGATTCTTTCCTGACTTTTTGCAGGATTCTCAGTAACAACAAGATCTTATGGTTGAAGAATGGCTCCTTCTTTGGACTGAGATCCTTGGAGAGACTGTGAGTAACTGATCAGCCAAGTTTCACCTTCAATTAAAAAGTCTTTGTATTTTAAATACAAAACCAAATGTTGGATAATGAAGTTACAATGTTCTGAACTGTATTTCACAGTAAAGTTTTTAGACAGTCATCAGGTTAAGAAACAGCAGAAAAATGAGTGAATGGGCTGAACGTGGAAAATACAGGAAAGCACTGCCATCAATTTGGAACTAAAATAAACACCCAGTCAACGACTTGTACTACACTATGTATACTATCACAGTGAAGACTGGTATATGTAATGTTAACACTAATATATCTGGCATGTAGTTCACATTATTTAACTCATTGGTCTCCAATACTTACATTTCAATTCTATTCTACTTTTAATGCTATTCTATATTTTAATTACATTCTAAAGAAGTTATATAGCATTTATCACTGGAGCAGACAATGACATTGATAAAGCTCCATGATCTTGCTTTTCTAGTCAATATTTGGAGGGGGAAAGGAGCTCAGGAGTAATTAACGAGTTAAGAAGAAAACATTTGGAAACTTCAATGGAATAAATAAGCAGTACTAACTATACTGTTCGCTTTGTATGGGTCACTCATTTGAGAGTAATCATTTAAGCAAGTCTAAAAGGCTGTTTTTTTTATTTCTGTAGGTAACTTTGCCAGTGCATCTAAAATGAGTAATTATCTCTTGCAGCTTAAGCTAAATTGTTTTCATATTTCTTGGTAAGAATGTTTTCATTGTATAGAGCTGTTGCTGTATATATATATAGTTGCTATCTGCATGAATGTATTCTGTTGTATGAATGCTTCCCTGTGAAAAATAATTACATATTAAAATCAACTTTAGCTAATATTTTACTAGATATGTGTGTATAGTGCATACTGTTAAAGGTTGTATAATAAAGTAGGTAAGTATGTGATACTGAGTAAGTATGTGATCCTGAGATATCTGAATATTCCAACTGCAGTTTAAAAATAAACAATGTATTTTGAGGTCTGGAGCAAACCCTTGAACACCTTTCAAGGTTAGGCTAAAGCTAGCTGAACTGTTATGTAAAGAAATAACATTTTCTCCGGATGTAGTTACAGATATCACAAATATTTCTTTAATATTGGCAGTATTAGATAGTATAGAGTGAAGAGTAGTTGTTTATTTTTTACTAAATGTTTTAATCTTAGGTGTAACAATGATACAAGCTTCATAAAGAAATTTACAAGTATTTTAGACAAGACAATTTAGAGTGGGGGATAGGATTACAAATTTATTGCAAGAAAATAAATTAGTACATTAAATCCTAAGGTACTGCAAGTAAAGCATTAATTTTTAGACATAGAGGAAAATATTTCTTCTGGAGCTTTTTAGGGTTTAATTTACTTTGGGGAATGATATTCAGCATGCGCTTTTAAAAACTTGATTAGTTATTTTGTTAAACAAATGCTTCAACCTGAAATACAATAGTATTGAGAACAGAGAAAACAAAAAAAAATCCCCTTAGGTCTGTTGCCTCAAGTATCTTCCCCATCTAAACCTTCTTAATTTTATTATATCTATTTTTCACAATGTTACAGATAAAATGAGTGTGTATAATCCTCTCTGCATAAAAAACCCTATTTGGCCATGACTTTAGTACAAAATCCATAAATGGTCCTTGAAGCACAGTCTAGAATTCTGAGGATAACATTCTTTTCAGATTCAGACAGTCTATTTCTTGTTCTCTGGCTCCATAAACTTATCAATATATACAGAGTCCCAGTTTCAGCTGGAAGGGGGTGAGAACAGCTGGAATAGTCTACTAGGAACACCTGAATGACTTGGATGAAGGTTTCCTAATCTTTGCCTTTTCCACACAAGCTAATTCTGAATGATACTTCAGGTACTTAAAATGGAGAACTATGACAACTGTTGATGCTCACAGCTTATCCAAATGGACCAATGCAAACTTCTATTCCTTGCCTAAAAGGGGAGGTACAGAATTTTATGAAGTATGGTAGCAGGAAAATTCATCTTCCTTTAAGATTATGTTGAATTTACAAGATCAGGTGCTTAGAAACGTGGATGTGCTGGAGTTAAAGTTTGTTCGTTTAATTTGGCTTTGTGCTTCTTGTGGTCTTGTTCAGAACAAAAAAAAATAGTAATGTGAATGCCATAGAGACAAGAATCGTGTGTCTGCAATTCTTTTGTGGTTATGATCATGAGATCATGAGCCAGAAGAGTGTTAGCTTATGTGGAAAATTAAATCATTCAGTGTCAAACTTGAAAACTTTAGAGAAGTAAAATCTCAGGTGGAACAGAGTAACTCATATATTCTGGCTCTCTCCTGCCCTGGAGAGCCCAGTACCTCCTTTTTGAGGAGAAAATGGTTTGAAACCCTACTCTAATAAGCTAGTGACAACTTTTGCCTTACTATTTTGTTTTTCAATGTATGTCACAACAGGAATTGGGTTACAGAAGCATCAGTACTCCCGAGCTCTGGTAATTTCTCAACAGCGTGTTATGCAAGTGAGAGACTTCACTGAGCGGTTGTCTTAAACTGACTCCTTGTTTTATGCAACTTCAGTCAAGTAGACCTCAAATGTCAGTTGCTTGTCCCTTAACTGTCCTAAGAGTAAGCCAGAAATTATTAAAGCTAAGACTATTGTAACCTCATATTATGCATGAATTGCGTGGGTTTTTTTTTCAAAGTGCAGTTGGACCTGATTTGTATTTGCTTCTGCAGACTTCTCAGAAAATTGCATTTTTTTTTTCAAGCATAGCATGAGTATTACAAGGTTTCTATTTCAGATTGTCTGAAATTGCATTACTGCTGTAAAAGGAAATCTGGTACTAGGTTTTCAAGGGATAGAATCAGCCAGCCAGGAAAATACATGTTTGAGAAGGAACGTTTTGTTAAAATATCAAGAGCTTTATGGACTTTAACAGGAAGAGATCTACAGACCATAAATTCTACAGATGAGAGTGAGCACCTTGAAACCATTTCTGTGACAGCTTCATACTCAGGAGGCTGAGAATTCACTTTGGGTCTGAACTTGGGGAAAAGACTTTACAGCCTGTAATGGTTTCAGTTCTGATGCCACCTCTGTCATCAGCATTCTATCTTCTTGCATGATGCATTGATCTGAGCAGGACAGCATTGGTTAACATAAAAATTTAAATTTTTCATATGCTCTGGGTACCACAAAAGAAAGGCAAAGTGACCTTTCAAAGCCATGAAATGGTGGGGTAGTCCTTTAAGTAAGTCTCAGCACTCCATAAGCTCTCATGTAGTTAAAACTGTGATTTGGAGGATCTGAACAACTGAAAAGTAGAATCTATGTAATTTGATGGTATTGGAACACTATATTAAATAGACTTACAGTTTGATTAAAAAAATTTATTTGCTTACTTTTAAGTTATGTGCAACGGGGTTAACCATTACTATTACCCAAGATATCATAAGGTTGTGAAGATTACCAAGTTACCAGCAGATATCTTATCATGGCAGTTTGTGGGATGGACCCTGCTCCAAGACATTAAAGTTTCTGAACAGTGTGAGGCAAAGTCATATTATTAGAGCAGTTGTGGCAAGTTTTTTTATGCTTGAGAAGATTTGGCCAGCCATAGTCCACATGATGCTTCTGGGGACAAGGACCGAGGTTGTTAGACCTGGTGCTCTGGTTGTGCTGGACCCAAAGTCAAGATTTAGACTAGGAAACTAAATCACTATGATGCCAGCTGGCAAAAACCAGTATGTATCTATTATCCAGACTACTGATTTTCTAACCCTCCACAACAACCACTGTGTCACAGCTGCCTGGATAGTGTCTGTCCCATGCAAGCTCCCTGTGTTGCCTCTAACTGGGGGCAGTCTATCCTGGTTATTCCACTGCTGTGGGTTTCCTGGTGCTTAATGATCTTCTTGGCATTTTCTCCAGTGGGTGTACGAAGTTTCTCTCTCTGTTTTGTAACCAAATGTAGTTTTTCATTAAGTTTATAGGAGCGTAATTACCTCTGAGATTGCTGCTCCTGTGTCCCCTGTGGCTGAAGCTCTTTAGCAGGTTCAGAAGCTATTTGGAAGGAAGGAACCAGCAAATAAAAATAAACAAACATACATAAACAAACCATGATTGCATAAGCAGGGTTTCCTTGGGAAATCAGGATGAAAGATCACTAAGCAAGATTACACATATTTTTCACAATTGACCCAGAAGAAAAACATGCCAGGCACTAATACTTCAGCGACTGTTTTACAGAAACTCTGTTACATTTTCCTGATATTCCTAGACATGTTTCTAGACAGAGAAAATAATACTGAAGTATTTGTAAGAATTTACCATTGAATTGATCTTTTTTTTTTGGCTGCATAAGTATCCATCTTTCTTGACCAGCTTTCACTTAGATTGTGTGTGCTTTTATTAAGTGTTTCTGTATTCTAAAGTTACCAACTGTGCACCCGTGCTGTGTTCTCACATGTCCTTAGTTGCTATTAGGTAAAGTATGACGTTCTGCAGCAGTATGTTGTGCTGTGCAATTGAAATAATAACACATTAACTTTAGGGAATGAAAGGGCAGGAATAGCAAGCACAACAAATTAGACCATAGGAAAGTCATGTTAAACAGCTGGTACAAAAATACAGTATTTAGATGTTCTTTAGCAAAACTCAAGTGGTGAAAGGGTAAAATGTAAAGGTCTTGCATTTTGATATACCAATGTTCTTCTTTAAACGTGCGGTTTACATTCTTTGAATTACTGGCCACTTGATTTCTTTCCTGCCCATGGTCTTCAAATGTGCATGCACACACACGAAGAAACGCAGTTGTTCTTCCTGGGCACTGAAGGATTGGCAATATGCTTAAAGAAATTTTTAATCTTTTTCCAACACACCTGTATGACATCTTCTAAATTAGAAACTTCATAAATTAAATTTGGAATTATGTGTTCTTTTCCGATTTTTGTAAAAATGGAAAAAAAGGAGTAGTTATTAACTAATGCTAATTCAGACTAACAACCAGGATCAAATTGTACAATTATTACTTTTTTCTTTTTTCTTTTTTTTTCTTTTCTGAAGAGCTTGCAAGTAAGCTCTAACTTCATGCAAGCCCTTTTAGTAGAAAATAGATTAATAATCTTGGAAACTTTAATGGCAGCATTAATTCCTCTCAAATACCATTTAGTTATGTTGAGAGAAATGCTGTGATGTTATTCAACAAAAGGGCAATTCTAAAACCTGTTTCATAGGGCTATGTGTAGTGTGAGTAGTCAGGGCATGATTGAAAACGTTTTGGTTTATCTGTTTATTGTATTTGGAGAAGGATGGAGGAAAGAAAGTCAGTAAAAGTTCCTTTCAAGTGTCCGAGGTTTTCTCACCAGTTTTTCTTGTATTTCAAATCCCACATGGATTCAGTAAATTCTCTAGATCTAGTTAATAATGATAACAAACATGTTCTTTGTTTAAATTCACCTTAAGTATTTCCCTGTCTAGTAATAAGTCTGGGAGTCCTGGGGAAATCTAAGCCATTTTTCATGTTAAATTTCTTATTGCGTTGGCTTGTTGTAATTGTTAACAAGAACCTTGCTATGCTGTATTATCGTTTGAAGTGGTTGAGCATATCTCAGAAGATGAGGAAAGATGGGAATAGTCATGAGGAATGATTTTTCTTCTGGAGTGAGATTCTGTGCACTTACCTTAAACTAGGCTGAAAACAATTCATATTCCTCTTGGTGCTCATTGAAGTCTGACTTACCCTTTTGGTTTTAGTGTCAGATTAAGAGATTGTCTTTCTAATTATGGTGATGCTAGTGTTCACATGAAGCAAGATAGTTGCCTTTTTCACTTCTAGATGCAGCTAATATATCAGGAGGCTTTTAATTACTGTTAAGTATGCTTGCCTGAGACATGTATTCAGTATTATTGAGCTCAAAATGGAAAGCTCTGAAAAATCGTGAGTTACTGAAAGTGAAGGTACCAGTTCTTCCAGAGGCACATCTATTGGAAATAAGAGGTTTGAAAGGTTGTAGATTCTCAGAAAATACAGAGTGTTGCAAATACAAGAAGGGGGTAGGGGGAAAGCCATGACAGATTAGAAAGCAGGAAGAAAATTTACCCATGTAATAATTTTTTTTTATCACTTAAGATAGCTTTTTGTGAATGGAATTTTTTTAGTGCTCAAGCTGGAGTGTAGAGAGAACCAATTTCTACCAAGAAAGTTAATTGTAAGTTAGTAAATTAGGCTGTATTTTTCAGAATGCATGCAACTGCTTAACTATCTAATTTTTTTCATTGATTGTGAACACTGTGGCCAGTCACTGAAAGATAATTTTGTCTTGACTTGCACCATGTGCCTTGGTTAGGACCAGATTCTTTGCTCATCCTGGGGCTCCTTCTGCATGCATCACTGCCAGTCTTCCTTTGTGGTGGTACCAGCCCAGATGCTCTGGGATTTTGCTGCCTTTTGGTAGCTGGTCCTCTGCCATTATTGTAATTTCGATCATGTTACTTAATGCCAATGTCATGTGTATCCTGATACAGACAGAATATAGAGATGTCCACTTAAATTAGCGTTCTTTGAATATCTTAACTTCCTGTGTCTGTCAGTGAAGTTTGTAACATTTAAAAAAATTATTGCTGAATAATTAAATGCATGTCAGAAAAAAGTATTTTTCCCCATAAAATCCATTTAGTTCTATAAAATCCAATTTCTGTAAAATCATTTTAATATCATTTTAATGGCATGGATTGGTGAGATGACTATGAGTCTGATATCAGACTGTAAGGAGATTAAAAATTATCCTTGTAGCACCAAAATATCTTTAAGGTACTTTGAAGGTATTTTTAAGCATCAAATATGGGTTCCTCATTAACATTTACAGCATTTGAATGATATCTTGTAAATTATGTAAAAATAGAAATTAGTTTATTTATTACAAATAAAGTGTAATGTTGTAATGAGAAGTTTTGCCTATTGCCTTACTTAGCTAAAACTATCTTACAATGGACTGTTCGATTTGGACAACTTCATCACTTGGTATAATTTATTCATTGATATTTTTTATTATTGACATAATTTATTCTTTTGACATCATCTGATACTGGAAGAGGCTACACTTTAGGCATCACATTCCATTAAAAATACCGCTTATTTCAGGTACTATGTATTTTACTTAGAAGTAATTAATCCTTATTAATCATAAAGGTGTTTCTGTAAATAGGGAATTTCAGGCATGCTGTAGAAATGCATAGCAGTCAGGTAATATAATACTTATGTATTGATGTTAATCAAAAGAGTCTTCTGAAAGAAGAAATCTTTTGAGAAGCTGTTATTTGAGACAAATGATTGTAAATCAGGGATTTTCTTCTTTTTCCCATAAATTTTCATTCAATTTCTGTTACATCACTTCATCTCTCTCTACCTCTTGATGCATTTCATCAGTGAAATAGTATTGCTTACCTAATATCTCTGAATCTTGTTATACTGGAAGATCTCAGTGCATCTAGAGAAAGAGAACAGTGTAAGGAAGAGTATATGTATTACCAATTACTTCACATTTCTGTCTTTATATGGTCATTTATTTATTTTTGATGCACTCCTAGCCTGATCGGGAAGCAGTCTTAAAGGGAACATATACATGAATGCAAGTAGAGGATACAAATGCTTTGTTGATGTATTTTGCTGTTGCCTAAATTGAATAATCAGTGTAAACCTCACATTTTTGTGAACAGTGAAAAGGCAGGTTCTATAGCAGAAAATGATCCTGTATCAGACAAAGTTTTAGCTTTGACTACAACTGAAGTAGCTTTCACTGAATCCCATGGAGTCAGTCTTGAGCATGGTGTAGGCTGAAGAGTACAGGGTATGCATGGCTGTTAGAAAGGGATGGAGATGACTCTCAACCTGTCCTTTGGTGATGTCGATGTCTTAGAGACACGACTGAGTCAGTGCTGGCAAATCTCTATGCCTGAGAGAGCTGTGACAAAGCTGGCAGGGCTCCAGGGAATGTGGCTGAAGTCATCTTCCTCTTGTCTTCTTGTCAGGCTTTTTAGGCTCACTTTTAGTCCAGACAGAAATTTGATCTATTTTTCCAGTAATATAATCTGGTGTAATTGCAGGGAAAATTAGGAATAAAATTAGTCCATATATAAGGCACTTGTATTAACATACTGTCATTAAAAACAGAATCCTGTTAGGATATAGGTCTAGTTGTAAAAATTAATTAATTTATTAATGGGTAGAAGCCAGCTGCAGCTGTCCTACTAAATATATTGTTTTTTCTGTGAACAATATTAAGTTAGAAATCTGCTGTGTGAATGAATATAATGAACCAAATCCTGATCCAGAGAATCTGAGTTTGCAGAATTCATATTCCCCTTCTAGTACTTTTGACACAAGCAATATATGCACGTGTATTTGGGGTTCAGTGTTTTAAGTATAAAATGAGAGAGATACATGGATATCCTGTGTACTGCAGCTTGATGAAAATACCTGGCAGGTTAGATAAGCAGCAAGAGGCAACGACGGACCTGAAGGAATCTTTGAAAACATCCTGAAACACAAAACTGGATTTGGAAAAAAAACCCTGTTGATCTTTATGTAGAAGTAAAGGAATATAGGGTGAAATGCGTTTCAAAGATAATGTATTTGGCTTCAGGCAGTATTTTAATGAATGGTACCAGGAGGAGGATATCTAATTTACAATGGTTGCATAGGTATTTTGAGAAAGAGAAACTGAGGCAGAGTGGATGTCACAATTTAAACATGTCAAAGTTTAATTAAAAATTACCTTTTCATTTTAATTCTGTAATCCTTTATGGATCTGTTGCTTACATCCTGTGAATAACAGCAAGTTACTCATTTAGTAGTGCAAAACTGAGTTTGTGCATTTTTGACAGCCCCCACCCACCCCCAAACCTAGATCAACCCAAACACAAGCAAAGAAAAAAACCTCACCAAACTCTCTGAACTCCAGAAAATACTGTGTCCTAGTGTTCAGTGTCAAAGAGAGATTTAGCATTATATCAGGAATTATGAAGCTCTTGTTATTCTTTGTATGAAAGTCCAAAACAGAGGAGTTAGAAATTAAAAGGAAAATTCTATTACCCTCTTTCTAACAGGCATATGGACTGTATTACTTACAAGCACAAAGTAACTATCAAAGTACTTGTAATCTAATCTGACAGAAAGATAATGTATTTTTTTCCTCTAATCTTCTGTTATTTTCCAGTACAAAGTCACAATGTGGGCTATTAGACATCATACAGTTTATCTTTTAGAGGATGAGGCAACAGGAAAATACCACCACATTCGTTTCTCTGGTCCTTGTAGTATTTTTTCCCCCTGACAGAAACAATGTGGGGTACCAGGGGATGTCTTTACTCTTAATTCCATGCTTCACAATGAGATGTGTGGCCCGCCAGCACTGCATTCTCTCACAAGTGCCGCTCATTGACATGACAGGTGTTGATGCCATTCTGAATGTGCTGCTGGGATTGCATCCTTCCAGTTCTGGCATGAAACTATGGTTTCAGTTTAGGCATGAAGTTGCCAATTTCTGGTATGTACATGGTACAATAAAAATATTGAAGATGTCAGTGATTTGCCAGGCTGCATTGCTGTGCTTTTGAGTGTAACTGTTTTTACCTCAACGAAACAGATTTCTGTTGGAAATGCTAATATGACATAATAAAAATATTTTGTGGGTACTCAATGGTTTCAGGAACATCTTTGTCATATATGTCAGTATTTCATTTCAATTGGTTTTGGAATGATAAAATTGAATTATACCACTTAGGACAGACACAAGCTGTTTATCTTTTCTATAAAGAAATGACAGACAGATTGGAGAAGTAGGAAAAACAGAAGTGTAGTTTAAGGGCAGTTTGTATGAAGTCACAGAGCAGCATGCTGTGAAGCCAAGCTGATAAAAAATTAGTGTCACTTGATCAATAACTGAGCTAATCTTGTGAAGTAAACTGTGAGGTAAGTTGATAAAGCCCGTGTGTTCCATATTTTGTGCTTTTGATCCCTCAGCTGTAGGCTATTGATGGAATAATGTTTTCAGTCTCAAAAAACATTATAACATTTCTTGTATGCATATGTAATGTGGCCTTTAGTATGTGTACAGTCAAGAAGACCGAATTTTGATGCTTCATCTTTTAGTATCTGGACATAAAATGTGAGATGCCTCAAGATCTGAATAGGAACATCTCAAAGTGATGGTATGCTCCGGTATCAGAAGAAAGGCTCCAAACTCCATTCTTCCCTCCCAGAGAGTTTTGTGGGGACTAATTTATTTTTTTTTGTATGCCTCTATCTCTGACCTGATCTCAGTTGAAAGTCATTTCTCATTTGCTTACCTATAAGAAAATAAAACTATCTAAGTTATTCTCATCCAAAAGTCCATGTCTGCAGACTAGTCCATGAGGTCTCTGGTGCAAATGTGCTATTACGCATTCATATGACACTAGTCCGGTACCCAAAGACGCTAGGAGCTTGTTGCCCTCAAAACTTCTGGGGATGCCTGCAGAAAGCATAGCTTGTTCTCTCACATTTGTACTTCAGCAATAATCTCCAAGAAGGCAAAATAAAAAGAAAAAAATAGAATGTACTTGAAAAGGAGTAGAAAGAAGGGCTATGTTTTATGCCCGTTTACTTTAAAAAAAACAAATCCCCAAAATGAGATGTCTGAAGTAGTTAGTAAAGCTGATGTAATATAACAGCTGTGGGCAGTTTTTCTCCCCACTTCTTAATATAGACAGAATTGATTAGTTGGGTGTAGTATAGTGCTGCATGTGTCAAGTAGGTACAAAATGGTTGTTCTCACGAGAAAATTGCATGCAGACTTAGCACATGATAAGCTGTCTTGTGTTAACACAAATTGCCTCGTTCTTGAAATGGAAAGTGACTGGGAGAGCTATAGAGGATGTTTGTATAGTCTGAACTATGCACATCTTCTGTGAAAAAAAGAATTACAAAATTCCTCCATGCTCTACTTTAGAAAGTGTTTTGATGAGGAGAATACAGAGAGAAACATTGTGCTGGAATGAAAATGTGATTTTTTTATTTGCTTGTGAATTTGAAAGAAAATAAAATTCTTCTATGCAGTGATAGTGTGCTTTATCTTGCAGAATTGAGCAGCTTGAGTTAAAAATAAGCCCCTTGAGTTAACATAATGCAAGAAACATGTTGAAGCATAAATAAAATGTTTTTATCATGCCTTTATAATCCAGAAAACTGCCAAAGGGACAGATTGAAACTCGTAAATCAATTAATTTCTGTCTATGAAAAAATATGAAAAATGCTAAACTGGGAAAAGCTATTGTAGTTGTAGGTACTTGGAAAAAAAATTAATAAAAATCATACCCTCTCAACCATAACTAACACTTTTGCTGTGATGCTATAAATAATGGCCAATGAAAGAATCTTTCACAGCTAATGTACCTTCCCCAGACACATGATGCATTTGTTATTTTCAACAAGCTTATTTTCCTTTTTTTTTTTTTTAATGTGCAATATTCACACTTGTTTCTTAATGCAAAGTAAGTTAATACTTTTTTAAAGACATGCTTTTCAGCTGAAATGGGTGTTTAACATACATTGTGTTCAGAACAAAACACTGTTTTCTGTATGGTGTCAGCAGATAAGTTGAGGGTTTGCTAGCTTTTTTTCCCCTTTGTACCATTAATTGCTTTTAGGTATTTCTGAGAAGTGTAAGTGCCTCACAAGGGACAATTCTTCCATTTGAGAGAAGTTTGAGTACTGCATTAAGCTTTCCTACTGTACAGTTATGTGAACTTAAAAAAATATATGGGAATGTAAGACCAGGATGTGTTGTAGCCAGGCTGACTTTCCAGAGATAAAAAGAAAATGTGTTCAACTCTCATCCTATACACCATGAAGTAGCCATTCCATTAATTGCTTTCCAGCACTCCATTAATACTGAAACATGAGTTTAAAAATCACACCCCTAAAAATGATGTGTCAGAATGGAAGAAATTATAATGTCACAGGGGTATTTTTGCATTTTACCACAGTAACCAATAACTCCCTATCAGTCCAAACCTGACAGTCATGCTAACCATGAGTATGCCAGCTAAGTACACCGCACCAACACCTGAAGTTTTTTCAGTTCTGGACCAGTTCAGCTTGCCAGTGTGAGCTATCACATGGTCCCCCTCTTAGTGTTTTAGTGAAAAGGGAGGAGCAGGGGAAGGCCCTGAAGCTGTCTTTTGCATCAAGTGAAGAATTAAAAAAAAAAACAAGTTGCTTGTCCTTGCAGATGCCTAAAGAGAGGATTCAACTCTGAATATGCAAAAATTTCTGTCACAAGCTGCAAATTCTGACACTACTGAGCCCTGTCCAGGCATAAACCCCCTTCTGTAACAGTTTCAAACTGCGTTTTGAACAACTTGAAGACTGCTCCAAATTTTTTTCCTGTAATAGCTGAACTTTTATTAATTGCTGCTTTTTATAATCTGTGTTCTGAATGTATTTGTAGCCTCTTTTTATTCATATGAATTTGTAGCACCATTATACTGTAATTTAAACTAATCTTTCTTCTTTTAGGGTTCACCCATTTAAGAATGATGTGATGCTTACTTTCTTTGTCTAAGCATGCCAAAAATATGATAATCTCTTAGTGACATAATGAAAATAACCATGAAATATATATGCATCCTTAAAAAAAATTATGTGCACAACGCCTGAAATGTATGCAAAAGCAAGATTATTATCAGCAAAGATTTATTTTGTATGTAATGGCAACATACTCTTCTTTTTAAAGTATAAAATTGGATTTGAATGCAGTTTATTGAATCCTCAGAGAAGTACAATTTCAGCTTATTTTAACATTCAGAACTGACATTCATGTTGTAAAACTTTCATACAGCTGAATACAAGGAAAGCCCCTCTGGAGCATCTATATGCATTAAATATCCTTGGGAAATTCACTGGGATTTTAGGGCTTAAGAAGTCTATAAAGCTGCTTTCCGTGGTCTTGTGTAACCTGCCAGTGCTGACCAAATTGTCACTTAGAGAAGCCCAGTGAAACCTTAAAGCTTCCTGCTGATGACAGTAAATTGATTCCTACTTTTCTTCCTGTTTTTCTTTCTGTTATTCCTGCTTGCAGGTTGAGTGCTGACATTGCTGGATGGGGGGAGATATCTTTTCTCTTTGCCTTCTCTAGAACTGAGAATTCAGTAAACTGATCATCTGTTTGTTGGGTTTTTTATTTTGGTTTTGTTGGGTTTTTAATTCAAACTGCCACCTGCACAGAGGCAGAGGATAAAATACAGACCTTCTGTTACAGGCCTTCTTTCCCAATTTCCTTGCATTCAGGTGTATGATCGGTGGTCTGTGATGGCTGCTCTGTAGTTTATTGGTGTAAATCAAATTAAATGTTTTTTCTTCTGAACCAAACAAGACATTTCACTTATTTTTCCCTATTTACTGTGTTATTGCACAGCAACTGCTCCCGGGTTTCATATACTTGTCTCCTCATGTATTCAGATTCTGTCTTGCTGTAAGAGGAGAAAATTCATCTTAGCTAATATTTCTGACATAATTTCTCCTTCATTCAGCTATTTCCTACTTTTCTACTTTCCTTGTTCTAGTTTGTATTAATCACTGGTGATGAAGGAAAACCCTTTGAAAGTAGCAAATTGGTATCATAAAATCATAACTATTAGCAGAGGGGTGGAGGACAGAATTAGAACATGGGAAGGCACCTAACTGGAAGGGGTTAGCAATAATATTTGTTAGAAATGGTCTTTATGCAGATGACTTCCATTCATATTGGCACAAGGAAATTTCTGGTCATCTTACCCATGTATTGAGTCTCTGTGCTAATTGATGTGTTTCCTAAAGTTTTATCTTCTCATTTCAGGTGTCTCCCCTTTGAGTTCCTAAAAGTTCTCTAGTTTTAGGTGTAATATTAATTTCCTAGGCATGTGATTTCTATAACATTGTTAAGAAAAAATAATTCTGTCTTTTGTCATTATGTTTGTGTTCTTGAATCATTCTCTCTGCTTATTTTTCTTGTCTTGAAATAACATACCAAGACAGGTACTTTGTTTTTGTGTGTGGAATTCTCTACCTGTATAATTATTTAGACAGTTCCACAAGTGTTCATGAAGTCCAATATTTTTACTTAACTTCTGGCCCATTTCCCCCACAAATCCAGTAAAACATTTTCACATGACAATTCCTCAATAAAAGAATTAATATAATTCTCACATAAATGAACCAAGCCAAGTTTCATGCCTTCTGCCTGCCTAATGCCTCTCAGTAGTGCTTGTAGCTTTCCACACCTCCACGTTATGCTATTCCCTAATGCTCCACTCTTTTTTCACAAGAACAGCCCAGGTTTCTTCAGAAAACATAGCTGGCATGCCAGTGAGCAGCCTTTCATTAGCAAGGATTTTAGAAAAACAGGTAGGTGTAGACTGAGAAGTGAGGCCATCTCTCTGGTTGATATCTACAGAGTATAGAAACATAATTTATGAAGGATGTATGCTGGACACGTGAAGTTGAGCATACGCCAGCAACCAGAGCATGAACTCTTCAGGACTCTGGGCTTTTGCCAATGTATGCAAAGCTGGTATAGGCATGTCATTGTTGCTACTGTTGCTTCAACTTGTGTGACATTGTAACGTGTATGCCAGGCTTTCTTTTGGTAAATGAACATAACACATTCACTTTAAATACTTGATGTGTCTTACTGAGTCTGAGGTTCAGCAGACTAAAACTCTAGCGTTTTTAATGAACTGTAAAACATTAGTACTGTGGGTTTCATTTATTTATTTTAATGTTTGCATGTTTCATAGGTTGTAAATCGGTTGCTTTAGTGTTTGCTATTGAAGTCACTGGTGGTGTGCCATGTGAAGTGCCATTGATTCACTAATTTTCCTGTTAGGTTGGTCATATAAAAGCAGGTCTGTATACTGTTTTCATTAAGTTGGTTTACACAAAGCTAAAACTTATAAAATAGATGAGAAGGCTAAAGAGCATCTACACTTGTGATTCACTGTCAGAATTCTATGAAATGAAGAAAATTTTATGAAACCAAAGCTTTTATGATGACCTGTTTAAGTTATTGTGTAGTTCAACAATATTTAAAAGATGATGTATGGGAAAAACAGATCCTAATGAAGTGCGGTGAGCCAGCAAAAAGCAGGCAGGATCATGCAAAGGTGTATTGTCAGTCTTCCAGAATGACTAAAAGAACTTTTTATTCTGGTTTACAGATTTTACTGTTGAATTTTAGCAATGGGCTAATGTAAAAAGAGTAATCTGAGATAGCAGCTGCTGCTGACTTTCCTACTTCAATCCACAGGCTGAACTAAAACTAGAAATTGTGCTTTTCTTCTTTCAGTATTGAGATAGAATAGATAGGCAACTCGTATTGATCTTGACTGCAAGCACCATTCTCCTATATGCAAATTTATTTTGCTAGTATTACCTCTAGCTTCACTGCTCAGAAGTCTGTGATCTGACATTAAGAATAACATGAATCATCATGAATTTCTAACTTAGAGGCACACAAGTGTACTTTTTACATGTTACCAGGATAAATTCAGATGAGTATGAACTGATAGAACAATATTGCCAGTTTGGCAGTATTTGTTCTAAATGCAGTTACATTTCATTTCCCAGTTTCACACTCACATGTGAGAAGGAAAGAGCATGGATTCAAAGAAATGAAAACAGAGTATGCATGAGCATGTATGTGTAATATCAATGCAAATTTGCCAGTGTAAGCCTGAAGGGAAGGCACCCTGTCTGCTCTACTGCTCACCCAAGAAAGTTAGCAGAACAGTCAATCAGCCAATTGCCCAGCAAGCTAGCTACAACCCAGAGTGCTAAAAGTCAAAAGAAGTTTGTTTGGGGTTTTTTTTTATTCTTTGTTGTTATTTCTTCCTTTTGCATGTAAGCTGTTCTGTGCGTTTTCTGTGTTAAGGGAATGTGTAAGTTTAGTTTTCTGGCTTATTTGCTTGTAGTTTCCTGATCATACATTTTTAGTGTTGTTATATTGCTGAAAACAAGTGATTACTAAGTGTTACTTCTATTACTATTTTATGTGCCTAAGTGTAGCCATTTACTTTTATCTTACTTAACTTTATAGAATTAATTGAAGGTAGTCACCTTCATCATTTGCCTCGTTCCTAACATAAGGGAAGACTTAAGGGAAGAATGCAAGAAGGGGCTGATAGGGATGTAATATGAGGCACTGCTGCAGGTCGTTATCCTCTGATCCCTCTTTGCTCCCTCCTCCTCCTTTTCTCTCAGAGATGGAGGCAGTGGAAGTGATTAGAGATTACCACACCTCATGAATGAAGGTTGCAGTTGAGGTAAGGAAAATATTGATATACACACAGACACTGCCTCTTGATGATTTGTGTGTCCTGTTTCCAGGTTCTTTTGTCTATTATTGACAAATTGATAATTGTCTATTATTATCCTTTATCAGAAGGGTTTTTTTGAAGTTAATCAGTGATTGCCATCATAAAGTTAATTAGCTATTACCAGAGCAGTACTGTTTACCTTGACAAACCTCTCTCTCTGAAGTGATGATGCAGGTCAGTCCATTCTTGATATAGCAAAAAAAAATATAAAATTTTAGCAACAAGTATATTTGGCATCATTTGATTGGCATGATTTTTGTTTAGAATGCTCAACAGTCCAGTTTCTAGATATCTCCCATACTTCTGCATTGCTTTGGTTTTTATATATTCTGAAAAGCTGTAAATTTGAGTACTCATTCTTGGTTTGCTTGGTTACTTGATGAATATGAGTCAAATTCCTATTCTGAGAAAAGACATCTAATTTACTGCACCATAGAATGTAAATATGTTCTCTGTGCTATTTTTACAACTATTCAATAGAATTGTGTATATGGTATTTTCCTAGGATGTAATAGATACTCTCATTAAAAGTAGTATTGCCATCCTTTAGGCAAATGTAAAATTATAGAGATTATGTGTACAAAATGACCCCTTATAAACCTTCCAAAATACCAATGAAACATTTAAAAGGTTAAAACTTGAGATCTTTTCTCTTTCCCTATACAAAAGTCTCTTCCAAAAGCTTAGTAAAGATTTGTTCTAATTCTGTATTTTTAATCTCTAGTGCAAATAATTTCATCAGATCTTTTGGTTGTTGGTTGGTTCATTTTAGGTTAAGCCAGGGGTTAACTTCTTACAGAGATTCATTAAAAAGCAGCTGGGTTCTTTCTGAGGACAAATGGAAAAGTGTTTTGGCCAAGATTTAAAGAAATTGAGAATTTTATCCACTTTTCTCTCCTCCCTCAACACCGTTATGTTCAGATTGGAAATATTCAGTCTTGAAGTCTGGCAGAGATTTTCCCTGTGTTTCAGATGTGGTTTAGTAATTGTCTGTTTTCTTTTGTCTGAGATGCAAGCTTTTAAACAATATATGTTACATTTGTGCAAAGATTTATATTAAACAATGAGATCAATGATCTAACAGCATTCGCTAAGTACGTTATATATATGTGTGAATCATATAAACACTGGGGAAATTCCCAGTAAAAGTAATTTTTGCAGTAATTTGTTGGGCTTGTGTGCACAAAGAAAATAAGGGAAAGGAGCTTACATATACATACAGGGCTCAGGACTATAATTAACAATAGTGTAGGTGAATGAAATGCATGGAAAAAGTAGTGCTCTCATTAATTGGGGACTGGAGTATTAGAATTCTGATTTCTAAGTCACTGTACATGATGGTATACAATGATTTGGCATACCTACAAACCAATATCTAAAAGTTGTAAAGTGAAGTCAATACAAAACATTTAATAAAAAATTTGATCACCTGAAAAGTGAAGGTGATACTGTCCCTTAAAAAAGATAAATTTTCCAAAATTTTAGCAAAGATCCAACTTTTCCAAATGGGCAAAAAATTTTTTTTTAATTTTCAAATTTTATAAAAATGAGAGGAAAAAAACCCTAGAGAAAAAACAAATAAAAAAGATTGTCATACATTAGTTTAGTCTTGTGGTATCAACAAAGCTTCAGTTTCAGATGTGGTCATTCACTACAGAAATATTCTGTCTTCTTGAAGCCAATGTTGAGATCGTTATCTTGGGGTATCGAAACTCTTCTTGCCAAATAATTCTGGGGAATAAAAATCAAACAGAGAGCACTAAATATTTTACTAATATAGGGACACTAGAATTGCATTTATTACAACAGGAAGCTAGGCAGAATTGAAAATTAATGTATAGGAAGGCTGCCTGTTTTATCAGGCATTAACATGTCCTGGATGGAGTGCAGAGTGATACACTTTGAGATGCTCATCTGCACTGAAACCAAATCGCACCTTAACCAGTATCAGGGAACAATTCATGTTCTACCGAACTAGGGATGAAAGTGATCTTCATAGATGGCAATATTGTTATTACGATTTAAAGGACTCTGAACAAGGCCTCTGCTTTTAAGAAGATTAGTGGAAAGGGTAAAAGAGAAGATAAAAATAGGAGCAGGAGAAATGGAGTATGAGATTATCTAAAGATCAAGATGGAAAAATCAGAAATGGGAAATTTACATTGGTACCACAGTGAAAAATGTGAATAGAGGACACAGGTGACTGGGATGCTGTTACCAACACAGTGAGAAGGGAGGGTACCAAACAGCTGCTGAAAATGTAGTAAAATGTTTGCTCGGGATCTGCTTAAACCAGAGGCATGTGGCATTACATCAGTGGGCTGGCCAGGCCTGGACTAGGACACTGCTGGAAACCTGCATGAGATGTTTTTTTTTAATGTTCCTCACCCCTAGAATGAGTGGCAAATGCTGCAGAGAAAGTTAGGCTCTGCACAACAGAGGAGAACGACATCATTCATGTTGCTTAAAAGTACTAAGTTTCAGATATGCTTTGCAGGGCACTTGAAGGGGGGTCTAGCCAGTAAGTGGATGGTCTGTACTGTTTTGGAAAAAAATTATTTAGGAGTGTCTTGTGGGGCAAAAATCAAGTTAAAAACTGTAATACCTTTGCAGAGCAATCATTACTTACACAGTTATTTGCTTCACTGTAAAACTTTTCCTTTGCGAAGCAAACCAGAGATTTACTGACATGTAATTCAGTCCTCCCTAAACCCCTGATAGAAATTTGGGTGGTTTGCTGAGGGTTTGCAGATGCCTGCCTGTCTTCTGTCTGAAGTCAATGCTTTGTAACAGGTACAGATAGCTTTTTGGCAAAGAAAAGAAAAAAGTAAAGGAACCCCTGAAAAATTAAATGGGTCATTTGAACTGTGGAATAAAATGACAAGGAAAAGAGCAGCAGAAAGAAATTTGCCTTTCCAGCAAAAATAAAGCAGCAGGATGGGAGATGTCAACATTACCCAGCTTGAGAGACGCATCCCCATTATGCTTGCCCTTAAAGAGATGTCTTTACCTTTGAAATTCAACATACTGTAGTAGAACTGGAGTATAACCTGCACCAGAAAAAATGATTGTAAAGAAAAAAATCAGTACATACTTAAACAGCAGGAAGATTCTGTTAAGGTCGTGATTATTCTATGCTGACGTACAGCAATCTAGTGTGGAGCCTTCTGATTTCAAATGTTCAACTTGATACAGAGACTGCTCTTCTCTCCCTTCCTTAGTCCTTTTCTACTTTTTTTGCCTTATTATCCTTTGCAGCTAAGGAGCCATTCAAGGTGCTCCTCACCAATAGCTCGGTGATTGTAGAAAAGGTTTGTGACTGAGGGACAGGAACTCATCCTTTGCTGGGGCAAGAAAATGTGGAAATTCAGAAGTAGGATACAGGCAGGGGTTGTGAATATGAATTTCAGCAGAAATACTGATTTGTTTTTCATCTCTTCAGACCTGCGTTAGAATGGCAGGCTTTTGCTGCAATCATGCCTTGGTGTTTAAAAAAGGTTTCTAGCTCTCATGGAAAGGGCGTCAGTTATAAAACATTATCTCTCTTTTTCTTCTTTTTTTTTTTTTCTTCCCTTTTCCGTTTCTTTTTAAGAGTTCTGGCTATTGAACTGTAACACTGGCCACATGTGCATTAAAACTATAAAGTCCTTATGAATCTTTAATGAGGAAACGTTCATGTGCTTACAAAGTAGATGGTTTTAACAGAGGCACCTCAGTCACTTTTAATTTTGTTTCCCTCACCATCCCCCAAATACCTCAAGGGCTCCGTTCTGCATTCCTTACACATTTTGCTTGCTCAGGAAAGTCTCTCATTCATGTTAATTGAAAGACATCACCCTCTTCCTCCCCAAGAAAGCCCCACATAACAAAACCAAACCTCCATTTGAAACTCATTTTGATCTCAGAAAATCATATAAAGAGTTTGTTCTTGATCATTCTCTGAGCTTTTGATAAGGATTGAGGAACAGCTCAAAGAGCATTATTGTAACTGCAAAGAAAGTAACCTTTTAGAAATGATCAGGGACTCTGTTGTGGTAGAGATAGTTAGCAATGTTATAATGTTTCATTATAGTTGCTGCTGTAATTAGGGAGGGGAAAAAAGTGTGCCCAGTCTCAGAGCAGGCAAAAGCAGCGAATCTGGTCACATCCCAAGAGGTCAGCAAAATGGCAGGGATGAGGGTGTTGACTCCACATGGGACAACAGGTAACAGCCTCCTTGTTTGGCTTCAGTATTGAAAATAAGAGGCAATGCCGTTACAATAGCTGTAAAAAGCTAATTTTTCAGGGAAATCTCAAAACCTACTAAACATAGCTTAATTGTGAGTTTATTATAATTCAGCGAAGGGGTTTTATCTCTCTGGTTTTTGAAGCTGAGGTGAACGCAATCAACAACCATAGGGCTGTATGGAATCCCAGCCTCTTTTACTCATTTGCTTCGCTCAGGAAGGTTGTCCTTGCTTCATTGTCTACATTTTTGAAAGATATTAATCTTAACATATGTTTCTATTTTTAAGGAAAGGGAACTGAGTAGGGAAATTACTATCCTTCAAAATCTATGAATCATTCTTTAGTTTGTGAGGTTTTTTTGGTCCTAAATAAGGTTTCCCAGTCATAAACATAATAGTGTTTGTGAAGACAGATATAGAATACAATGAAATGTAAAAAAAAAAAAAAATCCCAAATCTAAGCCTTACACTCATTTTTACCCCTGCAGAGGATAAGAAATAATTATTTCTCAAGTAACAAGTTGTTTGTCAAATACCACTGTGAATTATTCCCAGCATCTGAAAATGAGCTGTGACAATGGAATTGTTCCTCTTTTGCTATTAAATTCAGTTTCTAAAATCTGCTTGAAGTGATAGCTGTACACAGTTTCAAACTTACTGTGTTAGAAATTAGTATAATATTCCGAAAAAACACAGCTTTTAAACACACTGGGGTTTACAGTTCTCCCATTTCTGGTACTGCAGATGTTTATTAAATAATAACAGGGGAGAAGCAGGTTAGGTTTTGTTTGTGGTGACTGTGGATGAGGAGGTCTGCAGCCTGACCCTGCTGCAGGTACCCACCTCAAAAAGCACAACACCAGGTGTGGATTGCTTGTGCCTGTGGGTGATAAATTGGGCACCTTTGTTTTTTGAAGGGTGGGTGTTAGCAAAATAACAACTGTTGTTACTTTACATATACACTTGTCTCTGATCAAATGATATTCTTTTTGGTATCCTGTAAATGTGTCTTTGAATAACACTTAGAATAATACTTCGAATAATTATACACCTTGAATAATACTTAAAATCTGTGACACACAGGCTGAAGATGGGGTGGGATTGTACATCTTTGTGGAGTCAAGATAAGGTGCTATCTAAAAATAGCTTGCAGGAGGTTACCCTGAGTTTGTACTAATCTTAAAAGGGACTATTTCAGCTCTTGCAGAAGTCTGAAAGCCAGGAAATATAAAGATATGAAACTTTATTTTGCCCCAAGGGAACATTTAGCTGTGTCTTTGGATCATCATTTTCCCATTTGTCGTGTACAGTATGAAGAGATGAGAGAATTTAATTTGTGTATAGGTTTATTTTGATGAAATTTATATCAAACTGGAACTGATAAGGCTTGGATTGGCTGTGACTTAAATCATGAAGTTCCAGGATTTAAGCTTCATCTGTAAAAGGAGGATAAACACATGGAGCTCAGCATGTCACAACACTGACCATAGCTAAACAGCATGACACCACATAGTAATGTATTATGCCAGCTGGAACTGCTGGCAGACAACTTAATTCAGCCATCAAATTGTAACTGAGGTTAATAGTGGCAACAGCACCAGGCCATGCAGCTGCTGCTGTCCGTGGAAATTTGTCATATGTCAGTAGGTTGCCTTTTAAATGTTTTGAAATGCCAAAGAGTTTGGTGTGTGAAAACCCTCTTGGGTGTGTGTTGTGCCTGGTTGTATGCAGTGTTTTACAAGATATTGAAATGTAACCCATATTTTCAGGGAAAATTTAGTATCCCAAGTAATCTGACTCAAAGGAATGAGAAAGTTGGGTTTGTTAGGGTGTTTTTTTTTTGCAAAATTTCTTCATTTTCTTTTGCCTAGTGAGTACTTGGCCACCTGGAAGATAAAGCTGATGCTGTATAAGTAATAAAAGTAGCTTTGCTTACAAGTTTAAGGCTTTTCAATGAAATATTTATTTTTGTTGCTCTGCTAGACAGAAGGCTTTTGCACAGTCAGTGTGTTCTCTTTTTCTCACATCATCAAATGTTTAATGTACGAGCTATCTGCAGTGAGGATATAAAGTTTGTGAAATCCTTCGTTACAGTGGGCTAGAGTTGTAATTCTAAATATTTGCAGCTCAGTGGGTGGTTTTAAATCTGATTTGATTTCTTTGTTAGTTCGAGCCACACAGCTATGCTGATATTAATTGGTATGATACCGAGCGCTTTTGTTGTCTTTGCAAAAAAGGTATTTGGACACTTAACAGACCTAAGTAGTTTCTCATCTATGTATATGCTCATATTACAATGCAGTTTTATAAGGTGGAAATTTAACATACAACTCTGTCTTAAAAACTAATTAGCCCTGGGTTTTTTGGTGGTTTTTTTTTTTTAAAGCGTGTTTGTGGTGCTCTGAATTCAAGGAAAAAAATTAGGAATTTGTAAATTAAAATGCACTACTGTAGCAGGAAGTTACATGTTTTCCCATTCAAGCAGCTGTTTAACTGTTCAAAACTTTGCAAGCAAATATGTTTTTAAAAGTTTATTACAGAAAATTATAGAATGCCTGACTACAGCTTTCAATTGTGCATATATTACAGTAATATCCATAATACTATTAATCTAATATTTGGTGTGAATCATAGAATGGCATGGAATGGAAGGGACCCCAAGGATCATAGATCTCCAATCCCCCTGCCACAGGCAGGGCCACCAACCTCAGGCCTGGATCTACACAAGGTTGCCCATGGCCCCATCCAACCTGGCCTTGAACACCTCCAGGGACAGGGCATCCACCACCTCTCTGGGCAGCCTGTTCCAGCACCTCACTACTCTCTCTGTAAAAAACTTCCCCCTCATATCTAATCTAAACCTTCTTTCCTTTAGTTTTAATCCATTCCCCCTTGTCCTGCCATTGTCTACCCTTTTAAAAAGTCGAATCCCCTCCTGTTTGTATGCTCCCTTCAGGTATTGGAAGGCTGCAATGAGGTCCCCCCGCAGCCTTCTCTTCTCCAGGCTGAACAAGCCCAGTTCCGCCAGCCTATCCTCGTAGGGGAGGTGCTACAGCCCTCTAATCATCTTTGTGGCCCTCCTCTGAACCCTCTCCAACAGTTCTACATCTTTCTTGTATTGCAGGCCCCAGATCTGGACACAGTGCTTCAGATGGGGCCTCACAAGGGCAGAGTAGAGGGACAATCCTCTCCCTGTCCCTGCTGGCCACCCCTCTCCTGATGCAGCCCAGGATACCAGTGGCTTTCCGAGCTGCAAGAGCGCACTGTTGGCTCAATTTAAGTTTCCCATCTACCAGAATCCCCAAGTCCTTCTCAGCAGGGCTACTCTCAAGGAGCTCTTCTCCCAGTCTGTATCTATGTCTGGGATTCTTCCAGCCCAAGTGCAACACCTTACACTTGGCAGTGTTGAGCCTCATTAGGTTCACCTGGGCCCACCTTTCCAGCCTGTCCAGATCCCTCTGGATGGCTTCCTTTCCTTCTGTGGTGTCAACCACACCGCTCAGCTTGGTGACATCTGCAAACGTGCTGATATCATCAATGTCATTGATAAAGATGTTAAAGAGCACCGGTCCCAAGACAGACCCTGGGGGACCCCGCTTGTCACCGGCCTCCACCTGGACATAGAGCCATTGACCACCACCCCTTGTCTAGGTTCTGTCAACCAGTTTCTTATCTACTGGATGGTCCACCCATCAAATCCACATCTCCAATTTAGAGATAAGGATGTGGTGGGGGACTGTGTCAAAGGCCTTGCACAAGTCCAGGTAAATGACATCGGTTGCCTTCCCTTTACCTACCGATGCTGTCATTCCATCATAGAAGGTCACCAGATTGATAAGGCAATAATATATATAATGTTATATGTTAATTCTATATTAAAATATCTATAGATGCCTATGAGAGTAGGGTTTTATAGATAAAATAGTTTCCCAACGGAAGCAAGATTTCCATTGCCAGAGACTGCAGTTACTATTTGCAAATACCATTCCTAGAAATGCATACACTCAAAATGGTAATATTGTAGGGCTAATTTTTCTTTTTTTAAAAAAAGTTTCTCACGAAGAAACTCATCAAACACAATGCAATAGAACTCCCTTTATTTGCATTCATAGTCTAATTTGTAGCAGATATCAGGGAAGATGTCCATTTGTAAGCAAAACCAACCTCCTGCTAAATACTCTGAATGACTGAAGCAGCTGTGTACCACTTGGGCAAGAATGCATTGTCTAAGTGAGGGATTTTTAAATTAGTCGTAGCTAGCTGTATATACAGACTTGCAAAGAATGTAGTTGGGGAAGCACATGAGAATGCAGGATGTAGAAATGTGTGTGAGTACCTCCTTTGTGCTCCCAGCCACCTCCTCGTACCCCTTGGTGTGCTCACCTGAATGAAATTCCAGGGGAGAAGTGACTGTGTACAAAACCCCAAAGGTTTTACAGTTGGAAAATGGGGAAAATCTGTTGGTATTATTTCACATGTTGTTGAAGTTTACCACTTCGGATAGGTTTTGCACTGCGGGATCCTTTGCCCTGTATTCTGTTGTTTTACTGGTCAAACTTAATTTGTAGGTAATGGAAAACAGAATCTTTCCCAAATTAGGAAAGAGAAAGGAAAAAGTCTCTAGGCAGAACCTCTGACCTGAACAAGTGTGTGCCTGTTTCCCTGCAGTTGTTAGCTGGGTGATGAATGTAATGCAGATTCAGTTTTAAAGCTGCTGAAAGATTCTCCACTCCAGCTCTACCCTAGCCACAGGACGGCATTATTCACTGCAGCACTGTATGTCATCATCTGTTCTTTTGCACTTTGGTGTTAGCCAACTTTCCAAGAATCATGGATTCCAAATCAGATTAATAGTTGCCATGTTAACAAATAAAAAATTATCATTTGCCTTTCTTCTGCAACATGTTCAAAGAAAAATGGAGGAAAAGAACTTCTAGTATTATTAAGGTCTGCTGAAGTGACAGTGTTTTCTAGCCATTTTTTTTTATATGACTGCTAAATATAGGTACTCCTTAATAATTGAGGAATGTTCTTCTGTTGATGCGCTAAAGAATATTGTGGAATTCCCATTAATATTCATTGCTATTATTTATGTAAATCTCAAGGAATACTTCAAACAGATAATTAGAAAGTTTATTGAGACAGTCTTGGTTATATAAATTAATATATCACTAATAGTATTTTGTATGGAAAACCAGATTAAATTATACGCTCATTTCCTCAGTTTATGAAATCTGTCGTCTTACCTTGCTATTGGGAAGGGGGAAACCCTCCACCTTTTATTCCCTAAAGAAGTAACTCTTTTTCAATGTTGATTTACTTCCATCCCTTGAGAGAATGGTCACTAAGAAAAAAAAAAAAGTAATTTTAGGGAAAATGATCAGTGTTTTTCAAAAACCTACATAGAAAAAAAAAGGCACTGAGTATTGCTTTGAGGCAGGTTCCCCACTAGTATAATGAAAGAATGTGGCAGTGTAGCAATCACCCTGTTCACTGGACTGGGGCCTTATGTATAATGGAAAGCATTGCTTTTAACATAAAAGATATATTCTGCTTCCTGACTTTCCAGAATGTACTTCTTCAAATGAATACTATGAATGTTTAAGAAAATGAGAAAATAGTAATTTCTATCTTTTAGCCTTTTCATTTTAACTATTTATGTGGGATTTTTGTCAATTAAACTCTATTTTTCTTCTTTAGGACTTCTGCACAATGTTCCTCTGATGTCTGAAAATGTTCCTCTCTTTAAATATGAACAGTTGTTTACCCATGAGTAGATAATGTGCAATACAGATTGTTTTTGCACTACGTATTGGTGTGAACAGAGCAGTGTATGTATGTAACTATACAGCTTTTGACAGCTACAAATTCAGAAGCAGCATCACAGTTTAGTGTGGCACAAAGCTTGAGCTCACACTAAATGTGTGCTCATCTCTGCTGGACCTAGAAGCACTCAGAAATGTGATTCAGAGATAATAAATTTTCAGGTGAGTGACAGCAAAGTAAATGCACATACAGTGCGGGTACAGGACTGCATGTGGGTTCTTCAGCCTTTCTGAAAACTAGAGTCCTGGGAAGTACATTCCAAAGACATCTGAGTAGGAAAGACTTCTGACTTGACAGAACTCTGTACTAGCTACCCATTATTTCACTTATTACCCGAACTTTCATATCACATAAACTCAGCAGTCCCCCTTGCCCTGGATTAGAGACTGCACTGAATGGGATGACTCATGGTGTTCTGATGAATATTTGCAGGAAAGGGGATAGGATGTGGTAACCTGTTCAAGCTCATCTTTTCTTAGAGGCGATGTTGCTTCATAGCTAGTCTTCCACTTCGAATGAATGTTAGTCCAGGAAATCTCTTACCGAGACCAAG
Organism: Hypotaenidia okinawae; assembly: GCA_027925045.1. Classification (NCBI taxonomy): domain Eukaryota; kingdom Metazoa; phylum Chordata; class Aves; order Gruiformes; family Rallidae; genus Hypotaenidia; species Hypotaenidia okinawae. Next base: position 23,709,765 of record BSDF01000008.1, on the reverse strand, counting down.
CTTCAATTTAGTTTTAAAGTATTTCACATTTTCCCTCTGTTTTTCATGTGGAAGGTAATTTCTGATGTTTCCAAAAATTCGTATATAATTTTTGCAGATTTTACTGCCTCTGAGCTGGCACACAATTTAAGACTGGAAGTTTAAAAATATGTGAGTTTCCTATATTTCCTGAAGTGTTTCAGCTGATTAATGTGAGATCATAGTTAGTCTTGAATAGTCACAAAGATTTAACTATAATTTTATCTTAGTTGACCCAAAGGTGAGAAGAGCAAGTAGGTTGCTAATTAAGAAACAGGATTGTTGGCAGTTTTGTTAGTGTGGTATGCACACACACAGTTGAAAAGCAGTGGAGATGCATAGTTAGCTGCTCCCTGAAAAACCTTGTGTTGGAACATCCTATTGAGACCAGTTAACAAGATTGCTTTAAAAAATAAAAGTAATTGCATTTAAATAAAATCAGTCTCTAAAAGCTACATTCGGGGAAGGTAATGCAATAGTTAGTTTTTATATCCTGTTTTATGATGATTTTATTGCCTTTACAAGTTACATCAATGTCAACATAAAAAACTGTATGAAGTGACACGTGGCATTTTTCCCCCAATATGTAAAATTCTGTCAGTATTTTATTTTCTGAAAGTTTATTTATAGTATAGTTTTAGACTTATAGTATGTTTTTACTATATTTAGTATAGTTATATTCATTGTAATGTCAACTACTGTAGCTGCAGATGTCTAAGACGAGGGCTGGACAGCTGTATGGGAAACTTTAGAAATGACCAAAGCATCAGTGAGCAGTTTGAGAAAGATGCACTCCTACAGCCACATTTCTTACCTCTGCATTTATTTTTTTTTCTGGAAAACCTCAGGCAAAAATCTGGATCCATGAACTAGAGGGGCATGTGCTTTGTTTTTGATCTGTGTATATGCAGTAAATCCAATGGGTCAAGTTTCCAGGCATACACTGACCTCTGTGCAAGCCAAAGTCTGTTGGGGTCAGTGTGTCCCCAGAGTGTCAGATCTGTTATCTGCAGTTGCAGATGTCTGAAAATTTTTTTGAAAAATGAATATTCTGGACAGTGCTACTGAGAGGCTGAAATAATTGATGGGCTGCTGCTTTGCCTTCTGCTTTCTTCTATCATCTTTACGCAATTTTAAACATCCATTTGTATTCCCTGACTAATCAGTGAGAAGTATATTTTGTAGAAGCCGGCCTTAAATATGGTACTCAGTGTGGCAGTCCATCTCATGTATGCACATAGAGGGCAGCTATCATTGAACCTATGGGTTATACGTTTATTCTTCAACTGTGTATACAATAGCTCAAAGAGTCTGAAACTTTTTTTTTTTTGCTATTCACTGATGCTAATCTTACTAAGGTCTTGTAGGTGACAAGTTTTCCATTGTGTCAAGCAAAATTTTAGATTTTGGGGCAGGAAATTGTGTATACATGGAATGCTAAAGCAAAGAAGAAAAAACTGTATGGGAAATAATTCTTGATAGAATGCAATATGGAAAATATGACACAAGTGCTATTAGACTGGTTTGTGTTTCCTGACCTTTATCACCTGATGTCAACTTAGTATCAACATTTCCTGGTAATGACAGGTATAAATTGTGTAGTGTGGCAGGATCACATATAGAGTATTGAATTTTCATCTTTTGATTATGGTTCAGACTTGTTGCATCTTACTGATTTAACTCATTCACAATTGACAACCTGATGCTACCTAGACAATGCTCATTTGCCTTCTCCTAAATCTTCTACTTGGAAACTCTTCCTTCAATTACAGCCCACTGCTCTTTTTGAAATATAGATTTAACTCCTTTAATTTTTCCTAATGATTTTATACTCAGACAAAATGAATGGCAGCTGCTATTATCCCTATATAAAGGCTTCCTAATGAGGTTGTTATTCTTTCTGCATCTTGGCTTGAATAACCTTCAGTATTTTGGGTTTCAGATAACAATATGAAGATGTACACACTCCAGTGCTGTATGCAACATGCCTTGTATTTGCTGCTTTTAAAAATTTGACTGAATTAGTTTTCTCCACCACTACAGATTTTCATTGATACCACACACTGTAGACTTACAATTTTAAAATTTGCCTTTGTTTTTTCTAAACCAAAAAATTAAGTGTATTTGAAATGTGTTCCATCTGTAAATAAAAGAAGGTTAAGATGAAGGGCAGTGTTGCTTCCTGCACTGAATGCCACAGATGTTGAAGTCATGTTCAGCCACAGCTGAACAGGAGTTAATGGAGAAGCCTCTACCAGTGTTTTATTTTGATTAATAGTTATAGTCATATCCTAAATGTATCAGTTAACTTTGTGCACCGTGTCAGTGTTCAGAGGACCAAAGAAATACTATCTTCCCACTGTCTAAAATGGTAGAGACTTTTAAATGAGAAAATGGCATATAAAATTGTTCCACTGTTAATATGTACAATAATCTGGAAGATTCTTATGTCCACATAAAAGCAGAGAAACACAAGGAGTTAGAAAATAGGAATACATTTGCAAATATCAGTGAATAGAGTGCTATAACTAGTGTCATGATGCATGTGACAATGGGAAAAGTTACATTAGATGTGCTATATATCCACTCTTTACTGCATATTAAACACTTTGTATTTAACTTTGAAGTAATTTATAAAAATAATTTAGCATCAGTACTTTATATTTTCTTTATTATTTATTCTTTGTTTTATTCAATAATTAATATTTTGATACATGTGATTGGATCATGTTAAAAAAGAAAGAAAAGCAAAGCAACTCTATTGTCTGTGACTAAAAGTAATGCCTAAAGGTAGTAATTCATTTGGAACTCAGCTAATGTGATTAAGGCATGAAAATACTTTCTCTCAAATTATCTTTTCTGCTAAGTAATAGGCATGGCCTGCTTAAGTAGAAAGAAGTAAGAACATCTGTACAAATTGCAGAGGTCTGCGGGGTGTAGCCCTCTCTTTTATGCAAGCCTACAAAAATGCCTGGAACTACAATACTCTGAATACTTTTGGTATTTTATTAGTAGTTTTGCTGTGAAAAAATCTGCTGACTATTCAGTAGATGTATATCAAACTTGCTATGTAAATGTCTGGTTTTACATTGTCTGGTTGGTTCTCCCAAATTAAAACTGAGAAGTTGTGTATATATGAAACTGTTCTGTTCATTTGATGGGCTGGAGTTTTGTTTTAGGCAGTTGGTTATTGAATGTGATGTGGAATGTAGAGTTCAGTTGTTTAACTCTTTCTCATTTTAGGATGACTCAGATGTGATGTACTATTGTATAATATTGTAGAGAAGTCGTCCAAACCTTAAACTGCATTTCCCTAGGCCAAGCCACTAAAGGGAGCAGCTGAGTAAATCACTTGCTGGTCCTGATATGGTCCTTATCTGCAGCTTGCTAAGGTTTCAGTCACAGTAGGATTACTGTAAGTGCTTGACTTAAGATTGCTCACACAATAGTTCACACAGATGAGAAATGGGCAATGAAAACATCTTGATATAGTAGTTTCTTGTCAATCAACATTCAACTAGCTAGGATAGACTAAAGGGTTAAAGCTTAAAATATGTTTTGATGTTGCTGGTATATTTGACCAAGCAGGTCTACTGCTTTATATATGCAAAACTTTGAGGTGTATGAACATTTTTACTTGTGTCTGGTTAATGCTGATAGTAGCAAGGGTGTAAGTGGATGGTGCAGGGAAAAGGCATAAAGCTCTGTGTGGTGGAGAAAATGACTGGCTTTATTTTGGTCTCTGGGTGGTCGAAAATGCAGCACAGCTCTTCAGAGTGCAGTGTCAGTGAGGAACACAGTGGATGCCATTTAAAGAGCTTATTGATTGAAATAGAAATAGGTTGAGCTCTCCTTCTCTTTGCCTCATGGCTGATTGGAAAGAAACAATGAAAGTTGCCTTTTATGCCAGTAGGTTTATTTTAATAGGATCAATCTTATCAATGTGAAATTGGGTTCAGTTAACGATGATGGTCTTTCACTCTCAGCTGGAAGCCCATAATTGGCCACGAAAGACAGAAATACAGAATTTAGAACATCTCTGCTGCTCTTCTGTTATGATAAAATAAGGACAACCGATCATATTTTCTATGTATTTGTAAATATGTAGATTATTATTCAGTCTTTTAAAAAGATAATTATAAATTCTTGGGAAATAAAAAGGTCTTCTTGTCCCTTCTTAACAGTTTGTTTAATTGACCTCTGGCGGTTTTTCTCAACATTGCTGCTGCATGACAGAGGCACTGAAGCCTACTCTTTCCAATAAAACTTCTGAATTAAATATCATTTGCTGCCCTTTAATTACCATGGTGAACTTCTTTGCTTCTGTTTCTAGGTCACAGTAGTAACTGCTACGGGGCTGTTGTTTAAATACTTCATATTTGTAGATCTTAAAGTAGATGCGAAGTCTCTATGCAGTAGTAATGAACAGTAGGGTTAGGAAGAAGCAAATGTCTTGTGCAAGAAAAATCATGAAGGGAGCATTGCTGTACAGGGGTCTGTGGTTTCCTCTTTGTGTTGTGTCAGGTAGGGGTAAGTTTTCCCAAATCATGCACATGTTTTTTATGTGCAAGCATCAAAACCAAGATGTTAATTCAAAACCTTTTCTATCTTACCAGCTTGTCTGTCTGTTACATCTTTTTGATTTTGTGAGATTCGTTTGAACAGAGACTTTAAGAAGAAAAAGAAAATTTAGAAAAGGGAATCGAAACCCATATTTTAATAGTTTTTATAGGTGACTAATGCCAGTCACATCATGTATTTATAGCTCCTATGTCTAAAGATTTGTATTTTCACTTATGTTTTATATTACATAAATATGCAAATTAGTTGAGAAATGCATGAAATTCTTTCAATAGTGTCTTACTGAAGAGTAAGGTAAATTATCACCTTACTAAACTGTTTGCTGAAGCCGCTAGCTAATAGTTTCTCATCTTTAGAAAGTATTTACAAGGCTGAACAATTTTTATTTATTTTACATTTTTATAGTTTCATTTCGATTCCATAGCAGCTCCCTTGGTATCCTCTGATGATGCGTTCTTATTCAGGTATGCATATGGTTTGGGCTTATCAGTCTAGCAAATTTTGCTTGTTCTTTCATTTTATATTAACCAACAGATTAGACCTAGATTTAATGCTGAAGTTTCAACTTTCTGCAATGAAATCTTTCCAGATTACAAAAAAATTACAAATTTCAAATTATCTAACTTCATTTGAAGACAAAATTAAATACAGAGCTGTACTAATGAAATACACTAGAGCTATTCAGCCAATTGCTGGTGAATTTGCTGTGACATAAACAGACTTGTCCCATACTTTGCTAAAAAGACTAAATATAATGAAATATTTCTGGGTTATTTCTGAGCTTTTTTTTTTCCTATTTTGTAAGTGCTTTTTCAGGAAAGATGCAATTAATAACCCTAAGAATTAATTTTGTGGTTCTGTGCAAGTCAGGAAAGCCTGTTGAATGCATCACCAATACAGTTGAGACTAATTTTTATTTTAATTTAATTAAGATTTGTTTAATTCTAGAGTAGAAAGCTTCAATGTCATGGATTAAGGAAGCTCATAAGGATGATGCCAGATACCTGGTTGAGAAAGATATTTGGGAGGTTGATGACAATTGAGATCTCAGGTATTCAAAATAGGTGTGAGTTTCCTAAACTAGAAAGGAGAGAACACTGCTGTCACCATCTTTTCTTTGAGGAAAGCTATGCATTAAAAGGCCATGTGAATGGGGAAATACCTTCCCCACAGTCCTGTGTGAAGGGAAGCATGCATAAAAATGAGTGGTACTATTTCTGATTAACCCATGTATTTGCAATTTCTGGGAGCAGACTTTGAAAGAGTCTCACAGAGTTTGGGAGTGCCAGCTATGAATTCTAGTGTTTCCTCATATCTCACTATGATAGAAATCCACAAATCATTATCATCCAAATATCTGTCAACATAACACTCACTAGTTTGGATTGCTAGTTTCAAAATACTGAGCCCTGTTTATTTTAATAGTTTGGTAGCCCATACATGTAGGTTGCAAAAAATACCTTCTTCAAAACTGGTCCAGCCTCTCTTATCTATAAACCCCCTGTGCTTGGGAGCTGGAGAAGTTCTTTGCACAGCTTCATGCATGCAGTTGGGTCTGATATGCCAATGACCATTTCAGTGGGACAATGTAGCTCTCAACTTCTGTGCTTGCTGCCATACTTCTGACCTACCAGTACCCATGGGAAAAGTCATAGCACCCTCCTATTGCATCAGCCAGCTCTGTTTCATCATGTCAGCATGCTGTCTGTGTAATCCCTGTAACCGGGCATGCTGCATGTCTCTTCTCAATGACTAAATGATAAAGTACATGTGGAGCATCCAGCTCAAAGCTGGGAGAGTATGTGAGGGAGGTCTCACTCTGTTCCTCATAAACATTTATTATGAGTTGCCACAGTTGGATACAGGACTTAGGGCTGGGTGGACTTTTAGCATTGTCCTATTTGGTAGTTCTTGTGCTCCTGTTGCGTAGGAAGCTGAAATGCTTCACTCAAAGCTCTGACTGGAGCCAGGCATTTAAAGCCTCAGCACTTGCCTTTGTAGATTGAACCCACAGAGTCCTGAAAAAGCAGCAAGATACTTGCTGACAAATCTAATAATATCTTTTAGAAAACCGTGTCCAACATGCCAAATGCTATATATATACTGTAAATACGAGGTTCCAACTACTCTGTCCTTTTCTTTTGGTTTTGCAAACGTCACTGTTGTTCATGAAGAGAATGAAAATGAATGAAAACACAATGAAACAAATTGCAGTTCTAGAGGGACACATTCATCTGGGACCAGCAGGCTTGAATTTTTGAAATAGCAATGCAAACAAATGATCTCTAATGAAAAACTATGTAAAAATAATACTATCATTTTAGAAATATTCTGATTTTTGGGGGGAGGTGTTTTGGGATTTTTTTTTAATGTTGAAATGAGCAATTAACAGTTTTGATTCAGTGTTTTAAATGAAGTTGACAGTTTATGCCTGGCCTAATTCATAGAAAACTCATACATCATTAATATGGGATTTTCATGCACTTGGAAGAATGTATTCTACAATCTTCCAACAGAAAGCAACCTCTTCAGTATGTACAATATGTTCATCAAATACCTTTCCTTGTTTATACAAGTGCTCATGTCTCCATTATTCATTCAAGCAGAAACTAATACAAAATGTGGTACATCTGCTGTAGCACGTAAGAGTAACTACACAATAAAACCCCAAAACCACCCCAAACCTTTTTACTTAGGAGGAGGCAATTTTCACTTAAGAGGAATTCTGCTGCATGTTTTTTTCCATAGTTGGAATGTCATCTAATTTCTGATGGATATCAGGTGACATTAGAGTCCTACATTTGTTTTCAAAACTGGGGGGAAGGGTATTTTCTCTAATTCAAACATGAAAATTTTCATATAAATGCATTGATGATCCTTTCAGAGGGAGAGGTGGGTGGAATTTCAGGGGCTCACTGCTAGACTTGAGGTAAGGGACTTGGCAATGTTTTCTGTTAAACTAGTCTGATGTAGATAGTGTTTATTTTACATATACAGAGATGAACAGATTTGAGAATTAAAACTGACAAGGCATTTGCCTAGGATGTGGGAAATACTAGATTTGAATGTTTGCTCCACATTGGGCAATAGCGGACCTTCCCTGTCACAAGGCATGTCCTGCCTGCTAGGCTCTCAGCTGTTCTCCATCTCTCCTATTTTCTTCAAAAACATTGAGAAACTGATTTCTTTTCCTAGTGTTGAATGAAAAATAATCCCAAGCCTCCAGTTTTCATGAAACAAAAATGTTTTCTGGCCCTCCCTGTTATTACTGTAGTATTTATCACTACTGAGAAACCTTTCCCTAAGAGTATCCACCCATATATGCTTTTTATTAAAGTAGCAAGAGCTGATTTCATACAGAGACACTGGAGATATTTTGCAGATATTCTTTTTAAGGTTTGTGGATGAGGACTTTGATCTTTCTGCACAGTTGTAGAAAGATGTCTTCATTTTAGAGGAACCATCCTGGTTTTAGGAGGGAGTATCTTGCTCTCTGTCTGCAAACTGTGTGCTGAAAAGACAAAAAAGTCTGAATGATACAGAAATTGGGGGCTAACTTGTCATACTGGGGAGAGGGGTGTCATCTTCATGGAGCCAATTTATGAGGCCATTGCACACCTGGAATCATATGCAGCTAGATATGCATCCAAATGCTCACCAAAAGAGTCCTATGCTTGTTAAAGTATATTTGCTACAAGTGTAAGGCAATGTAAGGTCCTTCTTGATGAAGCAGAGACAATTCTTTGCATTAACCCATGCTGAAGCAATTGCTATGGCAACTAAGCCATTAAAATCTTGCAGTATCTTTAAGCAATGATTTTTTTTTCTTTTTAGAGAATATAATCAGGTAAATTGAGAGTCTCTTTGTGTAAATGCAGCTTTAAAATAACACTCCAGTTTGCCATTCCAGTATGTATATCTGCTGTCAACAGTTTATTTTTTTTAATGTGAGTTTCTTAAAAGTTTGGAAGTTTTCTAAATCCTGATACTTTAATGGAGACTGTAGATGAAATATAATCCTCATCTATTCATAACCAGTCAAAAGTAAACAATTTTTTCAAGCCATTAGAGCATACAGAGGAAAAGTTCATGAACCAATCATTTGGGGCTTTTGGCAGACCATACGGAACTTTTCTAACAGCTATTTATAAGGTCCTAATGTGTTTATTTTCTCAATAAATCTGACTTATTGCTGAATGTGTTGGTTTCATAGTAAAATAAACACTGAAGATTACCAACATAACCTTTAGTAAAGTCTTCTGAAAGCCCAAGGCTTAATTTAATAAATGTGATGCTCTCTATACTGCCTGGGAAATGCACGCTAACTCTAAGAAAAAAACCCCAAAAACAACAGCCTGAACCCTTGCTTTAAATCAGTTGTCACCAAGATTACATTATGGCTGAGCCTTTTGGTGTGTAAAAAGTATGAATGATTGATAGATTGATAGATACAAGAACTGAGAATGGATAAATGAGGGAAGAGATATATACCTCAGTGCTGCTGTTAGAAGAGCTGTGAGAAGAAACACCGTGTCTTTATAAATATACAAAGTTAATTTAGAGATTGTTTAAATTTGCTTAGCCCAATTCTGCAATTTACTAACAAAGTTACATGTAATTAAGCAGTTTTAAAGTGCACTGAAAGCATTTATATTATGACTTTTACTGATTTAATTGGAAGAATTGAAATCCTGCGGTAAGTCAGAGTATTTCTGTAATTTCTCCAGTATTTTGCCCTTTGCCAGTGCTAAAGATGAGCATCCTGCTCTACAAAAGTCAGTGGCTCTATGACCCATATTATTGAATCAGGATTTCAGCACCAATGTATAAGACAATTATCAAATGTTCAGAAAAGGCAATTAAAGATTAATCAATCCATGAAAGAAACTACTTTTTTATTTTACTGTGTCCTTAGAAATCTTGTCTGGTGTGTATATCAACGTGCTCATTAGGCTTATAATTCCCAATTCTTTCAGTGAGTCCTACTAAACTCTTGACCTTAATCGTACGTCTCAGTAATGAGTCTGTAGGTTAATTACATATTGTGTTAGAGTACTTCCTTCTGTCAGCTTTAAACATATTGCTTTTGAACTTCATTAGATACTCCCTTGTTTTTGCATATTAAAATGTATCACTACCAACGATCAAATAGACTTTTGTGTTGCATTCATTATTTTATTTGTCCACTGCTAAACCAACTCCATCTTTTCATTTTCCTGGTAAATTCCCTTCAGACTTCAACCAAATTCTTTAAGTTTCACATAATGTAGAAGTTACTTTCTGTAAGTTTTATTGCAGTTGTAATATGTTACGATTGCATATTGCATGGGTGGAAAATGAACTTGGCTATGATTTGGTATAATGCTGAGCATCCAGTGTCAGATAGACTGCTTTATATAACATAGCATTGTTTCAATATATCATTTATTTTCAAAAGAACTTGAATCATGGCCACAGAATGTGCACACTTTGTTCTCAGATAGAAGCCTGCAGGATCTCAAACAATTAAAAAGAAGTTGTCATTCCAGTTGCTGAAACGCTAGTTCTTTGGAGATAGTTTGGGAACGGCTCCAAGGGACATGCCTGGGAGGGTGGACCTGGATAGCATATTGTTTTTAAGAAAACATCCTCCTTCTGAGTGATTTTATGTAAAAGAAGAAAGAGACCATTGAAATCCATTAAAAATGCTTTGTATTTTTGGAAATGGTTTTTAAAGTTCAGAATAAATGGACCAGCTGGACTAAGGATCTTAATACACTATACAGTAGTTATCTGTTTTCTGGGTGACACTGTGGACATTTATAAATGCCAGAAATGTTGGTCTATGCCAGGTTTGGTTTTGTTTTGGGTTTTTTTGCAGAAGTGGGACAGCCTTTTTCTGCTACTGAGAAAGCTGTGAATTTCTGATACTTCATTCAATAGTTACTGTCTTGTAGAGCTTTTATGAATATTTTGTCTTCCCAGTGAATCATTTAAGCTGTATTTGATTAGTTCAAAAGAAAGAAAAAAGGTTGTAACAATAAACATGGTCATCACATTCCCTGTTTTTCTGAAAGTAATTAAGAATTTACTGGCAAGAGTTCATGCTGTGGTAGCCTATAAATCTTGTATGGATCCCTAAATACCGGTGTCATAAATACGTTAGCTAAGTCAGAATGAACAGGCTGGTTGGGAAGGAGTTTTTAGTAGAATCAGTATCATGAAGGGCATATGCCCAGGCAAATGCTCAGAGTTTATAGAATTAGCTTAAGATGAACACTCTCAACAGAGCAACCGGGGCCATTTTCACTTGTTTAATCATGATTTATTTAAGTTTTTGTTTCAGCTGCTACTTTGTATTTCTGTTGCATTTGAAATATATGTAAAACAGGGATTTCTGTGATTTCATTCTGGTCTCTCAGAAGTCAGTGGCAAAACTTCTGTGAAATTTATTCTGATCTCTCTAAGGCAGGGAACATGGCATCTGTGGCTGATCCTGCAAATGACTGTATATGGGTGAGATTATGTCCAGTAGTTCTATATAGGTCCAGAATGGGTAAAAAAAATGTGTTTGCACAGGACAAAAGAGCTCCAGCCCTGACTGGGAACTTCTGTAAGCTAAATATAAAATATTTTATCTTTCCTCTTGTTCCTGGAAACAAGTAGTTGGGCCAGAAACATACAAAATTACGATACTTCTATTTCAAAACATATTGAGGTAACTGCTGAAATCATTCTGGATATCAGCATCTGTAGTTTTTTATATATGGAAATAGCCAGATCTATCAGCTTAGTAGAATGTAGCAGTGTTAGTCATGTCTAACCCCATGATGTTTTACATGGTTAACTTCTACAAGTCTAGTACTACCCCACCCTGTTAGTAAATCAAGAGTAACAACTTATTCCAAATGTTTACAAAAGTTTCTTGATGGATTACAGTATTCTACCTCTCAACTCCCACATGGAAGATACAATCAAATTACAGAAGTGGGAAATAAATCACAGATATAAATAGCTTATTTCTAGTATCTTGCCATGAGACAATTTAATCCTCTACTGAAATGCATGCACAGTTCAATTTGTACTCTATCAGAACTACTGGTGTATGGAAATCACTTCTTTGAATTATCAAATTCTGTTGCTCTCTGCACTTGTAGGTAGTATGTCAGGGAATTATTTTAAATGTATACCACCTATATAATGTTTTAGATCAGTCACCCATACGTTACATAGATTCAATGTTAGAGTACTCTACTGAGCTCTGCTTTACATGACAGGAGACTTCGTTTAAAACAAGGCAATAAAAAATTTCACCTCACTGTCAATATTTTTCACACTATTTTTGAATAACAGCAGTCACCAACCCAGCACTTAAAAGTGATAAAATGTGTAGTTAAAGACACTGTAAATCTTTATATATTATACAAAATAAACAAGTGTTGTTATCAATTATGGAGAAATACATAAGTGATTGCAGCTAAAACTGCTAAGTTTGCCTGATCATGGATTTAGCTGGGTTTTTTACCTTGTAGATTTCAACTTTGTTTTCTGCAAAATATTTTTGAAGCCTGCATTTCCATCATCAGTTTCATTTGATGACTGTATGTGTTTTGATAAATCATTTGTATTTTAATTTCTTGACAGCAATATAGTATATTGTAAGTTATCAGAAATAATGCAAGATACTGCCAATAAAAATAATACGGAGCTTGCATTTGAGTTATTTTATTAACTCTCACATATACACTTTTAAAAAATTATTTTTTTGAAAACGTGGGGGATATTTAGAGGTTTCCAGTTAGACAAAGAGAGAAGCTTCTCATTTTGTGGTTCTGTATGTTCAATAATAGATATGTGCATATGATTATTTTTAGTATGCTAGCAGTTTCAGAATCAAGATACTCTTAACATACTTTTCTTGATCTGAAAATCTTATTATGAAAGTAAGTTAAACAGCCTTACCTGCTTTTTACTATTTGGTTATTATGTGAGTTTCATTTCTCTTACATTCAGAATGGTTCAAAGAATTTATAATGTTTATTTTATTTCATATACTATTTGACAGGAATGTGGTCATCTACTTGCTTTTATGAAGTCAAGATCAGCCTCTTAGTTTCTCGCCCTTGTGCATGTATGTGCTCAATAAAAGAGACAAGGGAGTGAAAAAACACAGACCTATAAGTTTGCCTGCATGTAGCTTTACTCAAATCAAGAGGCTGCTGAACAAGTTGTGCAACATTGTTCTCTTTCTAGGACAGTTGTCCTCTTAATGAGTCTACTTCCAGACAATCTGAACATTTTTTTCTTAATTGTCTTTTTAATTAATTTCTTTAAGTAAAAATATAATTACTTAAGCATTGTATTTGCTTTGCATTCAATTCTTTGTAATTGGCATTTTAAAAGAAATTATCCTTATTTTCTTGATGTGAAAAATATTATATATTGATGGATGAGCATGTAATCTGTGTGAAAAATGTTTTGTTAAATCATTAACACTAGGTTGTTTGTCTGTTGAATCAACGACCTTTTGATGGCAACAGAGATTTCACTGTGGTCATTTTTAATATTCTTCTTTCCCATTAGGACAAGGAGCAATAGTTTTAAAGCAGCCACTGTTTCACTTTGATATGAATAGATAAATTGTCAGAGCTGCCAAGAAGAATGCTTCCGTATGACGGGGTATGTTGTAAGCAACACTACATACAGTGTTCTTGCTGGTAAACACAAACTGTGTGCATTTAGTGGTGTAGCTCAGTTCTCATCCTTCAGCTGAATTTAATGAGCTATAACTGATGAAATTTTTGAGAATTGGGTTAGTGTGTACCGAGTGGGAGACAGATATGGGATGCCATTTTTTTCTGAGTTGCCCTTTCCCACCACTTATCAGCAGAGGTGAAAGGATAAGTGTGGAATATGTGCAGACTGTATATTGTTTCACAGGAAAACACTGTTCTCCAGACTTAACCCTTTTTAAAACACTCTATATGGGAAAGGAAATGCAAACTCATATTTAGCCTTATGCTCCATGTCTTTTTGAAATGAAAAAGAAAGATTGGTTTTCAAAGTATTGCCTGCAGTGTTTCTTAGGGGTATTAGCACTGTGCCATTACTTCTCAGAGACTTGAGCTGCAGTCCCAAATGCATCCCTTAGCTCTCTGCAGTGGATGGGAGCGCATGTCACATTAATTATGCTCTCAGCTCCAGTTTGCTACTACTGTCTTGTTTGGTTTTTTGCTTGCTGGATTGAAGCAAGTTGATTCTAGTCTTGGCCTATTTTGAAGCCATCTGAAAACAGCTAAAATACAAGACAAACCCCAGCCAAATGGGTAGTAAATAATACATACAGCCTTTAAACAGAAAATTTAGCAGCTTGCTGGCTGAGGAAGTCACTAAAGCTCCCATCAGCAACAAGATATATTAGACTTAGTGGTTCTCAGCACTGTCATGAGTAGCACAGATATTTAGCTTTCAAAATGTAATGCTCATCTATTCTTCAGGGGTCTAAGCTCTTTATACAGCAAGTGGGGAGAATAAGGTGTGTAAGGAGAGGATCCAAACCAGCTGTCATGCTGAGGGACTAGACAGACACCAAGTGGCTTACAGAAATGCTGAAGCCTGATATGATTTTTTTTTTCTTTTTTTTTGTGCAACCCTAAGTTAGATGCCTTTGTGGGACTTGTATTTGCAATTCAGTGCCTGTTCTGAAGCCATTCTTCTTTATAGGCATAACTGACTCCATATTTTCTTTTGAAACTTAGTCATAAAATAAAGTAATTGTGCTTTTGTTCTTTCAGTACTAGCCTATGGGCTGTTAGAGGGAAGAGGGATGCTTGGGATGAGGACTCTGGGTCAGCCTCTTCACCCTGAGCACATCACACATTTGCTACCTTTGCGGAAAAGACTGTAACTGGGATGTAGGTCCGGCTAAAGTGGAGCTGTGCCAATACGCAATCAGGCATTTAAGATTTATGGGGCCACAAAGGAAAAAAAAATACCAGCAGTGAAGTGTCAAGGGTATTTCACCAACAAGGAGAAAATCGGTTTTGCTATAAACATTCATTTGATAAAATGCGGAAATACTGTTGTTGGGAACAAAGACTCCTGTCTGTTTCTTCAGCTCCTGAATATTTTAAATGAAGGTATACATCCCTTCCGGGCAAGGACAGTACTGAAATGTTGTCTTCATTTCTCCAGCTGTAATCGCTAGGTTGCCATAGAAAAGATGGGTGGCAGCACTTCCTCAGCCCTTCGCTGTTCTCTGAGATGCTGGGCTGTGCCGCGCTTTGTTTCTGTGGCCTTGCTGAGTGCATCCCCTTAACCTGCCTGGCCCCACAGAGAGCTGTGGTCTGCTCCCTGAAAGACCTGGCATGCCCATCACCCTTTCTGTCCTTCGGGAACTTGAAAAGTGAAGGCTAAGGTACCTGCAGTCATTTGGACAGGTAGGAGGTGAAGAGGTGAACTGTACACTGGGGTGTAGTACCTATATTCCACTTAAGGCCATTGAAAGTGAAACTTAAGTGCTTTTTTGGGCCAATGCTTCTATGGTCCTTATGCTTTGGGTGGCCAGTATATATTATGGCGGTTCCACTAGGCATTGAGTTGTTTTTGTGTTTGGCATGCTTTGAGTATTTGAAAGTGTAGAAAATTATTTCTGCCATTCACATCAATTGATTTGAAGAAGAGATTATCCATTCCTGCTTTTTATTTCAGAAGTATCTGTACCCCTGTTTGTGAATACTTTACATGATTTGACTTCTTGAGTCCTAGCATTCTTTAGTAATCCTGCTTGTATAAATACAATGGATTTATTTTTGTCTCAATATTGGCTACATGAAAATAACCTACAAAAGGAAGAATCTCCAAAGACAGCATAGGCATTATTTATTGAGTGCTGTGGCAGTTGTTGCTGATCTGTTGAGCTGAGTTATTTTCAGAGTTCTCAGGAAAATGATGAATTCAAAATTTGGTATTGACCTTAAAAAAGTCAAAGAGTGACCTGGTCTCTGAAAAAACAGTTTCACATCAGGCCATCTGTTAGGGAGATTCACAGTCATCTTTTAAGAAAAAGATCAGATTCTCCTTGTTCACGAATAGATATAGTGAACTTTAATTCTCAGTTACCTAGAATTGAAATCAGCACAAAGCAGAGTTGTTTGTTGGGTTTCAGCTGAGAAGGTTTGAGATGGCTTAAAAAAAAGTGGCATTGCATTTTGAAATGTCAGTTTCCCCGTCAACAGATCTCTCTTAAAGGAAGAAATATTTTAGTGTTTTTGAATGAGACATGCAGCAGAGCCCAAGGTCAAGTGTCACTTTCTTGACACGTGAAGTAGCTGTTGAGGAGAGATGCTTTTGTAGAAGACCAGTTGAGATGTTTTTCAATTGCCGTGCATACTGTATAGTAAATGGTAAATAATTTTTCAAATAAATTACAATTTTCTAATTAAATCAACATATAACAACAGATGTTATGATGCTTTCTGAATTTTCCATAGGTGGAAGTTATTCTATTGGTCATATTATTTGAAACTTTGAAAAAATAATAAAAGTGTAGTCCTGTTGATGTATGGTAATACAAAGTTTAATTTGTGAAGGACTACTAAAATGTGATCTGTGAAAGTTTTCTTCATCAAGAGATGCAGGAGACATTTGGAATACAAGGCCTAATTTGGGTCAATCAGTACTGAAATGATTATTAACATTAGATGTAGTACATAATTGAAATGCTTGAAGACTTCTCTGTACTGTCATATTTTACTGGTGCAATGGTCACTTTCTTTGTGGTCTCATGTCTCTTACATAATCAAGATATTTTTGCCTTTAGTTATTTATATTACATTAATTATCTTAGTATCTAAACAGTTCATAACAGGGCTGGAGAAAAGGTTGTTAGATTCCTTTAGTAAGAATTATGTTTGCAAGTAATGGCTGTAATCCACCATTCAATAATTAATTTTACTGTATACAAGTATTAAGATTCTCCTGGTTTTGGTTAAAGGGCACTTAGATCACAATCTGGTACTGTCATTTTTTATAAGTAGGTATTGGATTCAGCACTTTTTAAAAGTACAAAACATATTGTGTATCTTTTCAGGTGTAAAAGATAAAAATGTCTCAGAAGAGGAACGAATAAAATACTTATTTTTATTAAATATAATCCCAGGAAAATATTTTAATGGAAAAAACATCTTGAAGATTTTTACAGTTGTGGTTGCATTAATACAAAATATGCAGAACATGACAAAAGCCAGGAATTTCTGCTTGAAATTCAGTGGATAGCAAAAGTACACAGAAAATGACTGGTTGTTAAAAGTGAGTGAACTGTTTAGAAACAGAGTAAAAGAAAGGCAGAAATGAAAGGTCATGATTTGCCGATCACTTCTGCTGTCATTAGAATGAAAAGCATCTATGCTGTGTTGTCAGTCATTGCTAATCACCTGTAGAATTAAATACAATATCAGTTTCTCAGGATCAACTGTAGCTGTATTCCTAACCTAAAATAGTCTAATAGTCTGCTACTTTATGTATGTTTATTAGATGTAAGTGTTGTTATAAGGAACTATTTTTTTTATACACCTCTTAAAGTGCAGGTCTGTAAAAACACTTTACAGTGTTTCTTAGGAGTTTTACCCAGCCACTTGCTGTTAAGTCATCATTCTTATGCAATACAAATTGTTACTTGTGTAGTTGAACAAACTGGCTGATTAGACACTAAGATTATTTTGCTATAGCAGAGTCGTCAAAGGATTTAATAGGGCATTGCACATTAGAAAAAATATATAATGTATTCCATATAAAAATTCAATATTATTAGTCTTAAATGACAAGGATATAACGTAAACTAATTTGTTAAGTAAGTTTATAGACAATTGTCATGGACAATTTTTCTTTCTAAAAAAATAATTTGTTAAATGAAGTTTAGCTGTGTTTCGGGAAGTCACTTAATTGAATTTATGAGCATCTAGGCACATATTTCCCATTAGTACCACAAATAGTTGTTAGTCTGATGTGCAGTCAGCCATCTCAGCTGTACGATGTACTCATCTGACGTTTTATATAGTGATGTCATTAAGATAACACATGATTTGTGTCAGATGCTGTCATCCTTTAAGGAGATGTATCAAGTGTAGACTTACAAATATTTGTGTTAAAAATAGCCACTATAAAGCACCTTTGCTGCCACCAAAATTTCTTCCATAAGGTATGTAGCTCCTGCAGCGCTGGGAGATCTTAACAGGCTATTTTTATTTTTTTTTTAGGGAAATAGTTGTATAATGATTTATCATATATGGACATGAGGCTAACCTTTACAGTTAGATAACCACTGCTGATTAATCCCCTGCCTGTACGCTTTTATTCTCAGTATAGCATGCACACTTTATGGAGAAATACAGTCCTCGGTCCACTTCCACAACTAACTGAAAATAAAATGACCCATCGGGAAGCCAGCATGACAGCTAGGCATAGAGCAGAGAAACGGGGACGTGGTTTCACAGAGCACCTTTGGGCTTTTCTCCTCCCTTCATGTCTGAATGTTGAGGTTTTGATGAATAAGCAGAATAATTTGTGGGACAGATTAGCTGGGTCCCTGGCTTTACGTGGGAAGACTGTGGATCAAAGCACTGTTTTTGAGGGGCTGAGGGAAAGGCAACATGAAAAAAGTAGGATAAGAGATGCCATGAAGGAAGGTATGAAAACAAGCTTGGGAAAGAAGTTCTATTATTCAGTGCAGTGAGAAGGATAGAAAAGGAAGTGATATATAACTGAACAAAAGATACTAACAGTGTTCAACAACAATAGCATACTCCTTTCCCTGTATCCGTTCTTGTCCTTCCTTTACAGTTTCCTACATTTATTGTATACTTTCAGGGCTTCAAGAACTGTGGGTGTTCCTGTTGCCCCAGCCACCATTGTGTCTTATTACAGTTGAGTTGATTTTCGTTGGTTTTTTTTTTAAATAACCTGCGTATTCTAGAGCTGAATAACTGAGAAATTTATATAAATGAAAAAAAAAAATTAAAAACCTCTCATTTTGTATGAAACAAAAAGCATGGAAATCATAGAAAAAGCCCATTTCAAGTGGAGCCACTAGGGACAAGTTATAAAGTATGTGCCAGTTTCTTACTAACTTTGAACAGGAGACATTTTGACTTGAAATTAGTGTCAGCCTGGCACTATTGAGGTAGAAGGCATATAATTTGTTCAGTTTGTTTAAAAAAATCATTACTTGAAAATCTCACAACAAGCACATCAACTATACAGTAGTGAGCTTAAAGAATGTGTAGAAATTGTACATTCATATAGATCCTCTTGGTGTCCTTACTTTTCAGCCTTCTAATTTCCTTTCTAATTCATCTGTATGTCATTTGAACTTTTTGTAAAAGATATTGTAAAATTTCTGTGAGTACCTTCAGGAAAGTGCAAATGTGAAAACTGTGCAGTGAAAATACTCAAGGTTAAGTTCTTTGGTGTCACTGAAGAGGATACTCAGTAACCCTGACTTCTGCAGAAGACAATTCTGCATGCCTTCTTACTGGCACACATGGTTGTTTTTTTAAATTACTTAAACCTAAGTTATTACAAAAGCAGCCATGGTTTATATAAAACATGGGCTTCTGGGGTAGAATTCCCAGAGCAGTCTTTCACTAAGATTTAATTCCTCTGAGCTAAATTGCTTATAGACAAATCTACCCTGTTACCCTTAAACCACTTTTTATTCACAGTTTAAATTATCAGGATTTCTATGTAATTAATGTTCCCCCTAACATTGACTGAATTAGATGTTCAAATAGTCTCTATTTTAATTTTTTCCCCCTCTTCTTATCTGGCAAGGGCTTCCAACTCTAAGTGATACTGAAAGGTATTTGGGCATTGCCATATTCCTTGGTAAATAGGAAGAATGGCTTTGAGTGTACTGATTCCTGGAGGTGGGTGAAGGTTATTGCAGTGTAGTCCTGTTCATCTCTCAATGTAAGCTAAGTAACAACTGTAGCTTGCTTGGGATTCAGTATATAACCAGTGACTATATTGCTTGTGTTATTGTTAGTTGAGATTCTTGTTTAGTAAGATTAAATAGAAATAGTAAGCAGGGAAAATGACAGTCTCTCCTTGACATTTTATAGTTTGAATCATCTTCAGTTTAGAACTGTTCTACTATTGTCTTGTGAAAACCCTACAATAAAATCATTATAGGAAAGGTGATTGTTGTTTTATTGATTTACACAGAGTAGTAAACTATCTTATTTTTGGCTCAAAACTACTCTAAGCTAATCTGTGGGTCGTCTGCAGGTACTTATCTTTCCTTTACAGCTCAGGGGGAATTCTTTCTTCTTTGGATGTTTTAAGCAGTGGAAGAATATATTTCTCTGAAATTCAAATTGAAATTCAACATAGAATTATCTGTGTTCTTCCAAGTCAGAATTGGTTTAGTAACAGAAAAAAATCCAACATTTCCTTTAAAAGAAACCCACACCCAAAACTCCATTATACAATAGTTTGTATATTTTATGGGACTCATAGCTAATAAAACACATTTTTATTACACTGATACTTCTGATAATTTAATGTGAAAATCAAAATATCTGTATTTTATTATGGAAAATTAAATCAGATGTACTTCTGAAAATACTGGATAAATTTCCAATATTTCATTTGCAAATTGTAATTATGCTGTTAAACTGTGATTCCAGAGTTTGAATTTTGACCAGTCTTAAAATGTGGAATGACAATTCCTACACTGGAGTTTTAACCTTTCTCAGTAGAAAGTACTTTCTTATTTACTTTCTAACTGTCTGTTTTGCTTGGTCTGAGCTTAAAGCTCACTATAATTTTTCCCCTACTTTTCCACTTTGCAAATTTCTCCTGGGTTGGAATTCTGCTCAGAACTGACAGGTTGGTTGTTTTTTTTTTCCTCCTCCTTCTTTTCCCCCAACAGTTATCCTTTTTTCAAAAGAGTGGAGCACATGTCAAGAAACCTAACCCATGCTGAACTGCCTTGCAGGGATGAACATGCAGAGATGTCCCAAAGGGTGTAGAAATTGTAGAACCCTGGGGCTCTTTTCAGCCACCAAAGGTTTCAGTGCTTGTCACATCTCCACATAGTTCTGGATAGGATAGACACAAGCTCTGCTATCATAGTCAACTTTACACCAAATCTGTCACTGTACACCAGGGTGTGATTGCTAACACTTCGGAGTTATTTTCTGGTGGCAACGCAGAGCTGCCCACAATGCTGAAATCCACTTTATGTGCTTCCCTAGGCATTTATTGCTTCTGACCTTTCAGGTTTCTTTTAGCCCCATGGGGCTACTTCTGCTGGGCAGCACAGCCACTCCATCACAACTCCCCAGGTCTCAACAGCCAAACATGTTCTTTTTCAGTTACATAGCCAATAACTTCAAACTCAATGTGAACCCAACATCTATTGCTGTTTTTGTGGCGTTTTCCAGGAAAAGAAAACACAAACAGAAACAGTTGTGTATGTTTGGAATTTGAATATTTTGCTCAATATTTTCTTACTGAAAACAGGCTAAAGACAAAGAGTCTGGAAAGCCTAGATTTTTTTTTCTATATTAAAAAATGCATTTCCTTTTGAGCTATCAATAAGAAAATGCTAAGTAAAGGCAGGCACCAAACATTTTTGCATTCTCATCCCAGAATCTGATTGGTTGATACTATATTTAGAGTGAAACTAGAGTTGATATTTGATAAATTAATCTTTTTAAAAGTCACTTTCTAATAAATACATATAGTAAAATGTATCAACAAAAATTTTGCAACAGAAGTCTCTCCTGCTTTACCAAGATTTTTACACACTTTTCACTTACTGCTCCTTCAAATAAAATATTCTGTGTGTTAAATTCTTGCTCTATAATTATTACCATTAAAATGAAATATGCTGTAACATTCTGTGGGATACTTTGAGCAAGCAAACTACCATAAAGCCTGTATCTGTTTTGTTTCAGCTACCATTATTGGCACTCTGTTTAACATTTTTAGGCATATTTCTAAATAATGACTAACTGCTGAATTACCACAGCAGGTTTGATGTGAATGAGTCATCATCCTTAAATTAAAAAGAAAAATGTGATGACCTTCCTGTTGTTCTAGATGTCATTATTACCATCAAGTGACTGGTTTGAAATTTCCGATCATTCATTAGTGCCTTGAATGGGCAGCAGTTTGGGCTTTTTTCGGTCAGTCCTTAGGGTCTATTGTTTTAGGTAATCCAACCAGTAATTGCTTGGATTAAAAAATAAAATACAGAAAGGAAAATGCATAATCAACATGCACCAAAATGCAACAAACAAAAGACCTGTAGCCTCTCTGTCTGCGAAGGCAGACAATTATTGGACAGCTATTCTCCATGTCTGTCTGCATGCTTAATGTTTATTATCTTGTGGGAATAATCTAAAAAAAGATTAATCCTTCTATCTTCAATCTTAACTGCAATTTAACAATATTTTTTTCTGATTTTGGAAAGTAGAGTATCTACTGTCATTATTTAAAAAATCGAAAAATCCAACAAGATACCACAGCTCAGGAGATTCATGGAAGCACTTTAGTTGATGATGATATCAAGTAATGGGGGGGCCACTTAACCTGTCTTTTTCTTAGTCTACAGTGTGCGATCAACAATGTGTTCACCAGCAATGGAGATGAAAATAAGTTTTGATAATGAGTCATTGGATCCTGATAGGTACTGTACAGATGGGTACATTTGTAATGTTTTCAAATAATTTTACCAATAACATCTTAATTCTTTGTTCCTGTATCCAGAACTAACAACTCTGACAGTTGCTATTGTGACTGCAGGATAGGTGCTAAATGTTGTCTTTCATCCTTGGCTATGCCTCCTTTCTACCACTGTTATAATAATGATGTTTTAAGAGTGAGTCTTCAAGGGTCCTGAGTCGTTTTTGTGAAAAGGTGCCATTAAGTTTGGCTGGAGTATTTTGCATGAGAGAGAAGTGGAAGATGTGACCTTATTTATTTTTCTTCCCTGTTGTTGTTGTTTCATAGTAATATGCAAAATATGGAAAGTCACTCTCATTTCACTGGTACTTGGCGTCTGTTCAACAACTGATTGCTCTTCTCAGAGCTTTTTGGAAAGTTTGCAGCACCATAATGACAGCTTTCTAAACACAGATGTCCTCGTGGTACAACCTATAATTTTTTATGAAAGATGTATCGATGTCAGGAATTTGAACAGAGTCCTGGAATTAGCTGAACGTTCTTGGTATGAATATGTATTCAAAATATCTATAGTTACATATATTCTAAGTTGGGGGAAGAATCTGCATGTCTGAAGGCATAGATGTTGCTGAAAAATGCCCAAAATGTCAGAATGCAGTTTAAGATAAATTGATTCTACTGGTAATGGACTGTATATAGTTTAGCGACTTTTTCCACTCTTGTTATTTGTAAGTGCATACTGTGAGCTTGAAGCATTAAGAATCTAAGGAACACAGATAATCAGAGATTTGCCCATGGAAGATGTCTAATAGCTGAGTGGCCTGGACTAGCTATTAAATGTTCTCGTAAAGTCCCATTAGAAGCCTCTTCCTCTTGTTTCATTTACCTCTCAGCTAAGCCATCAGGAAGTGAGTATTTCAAACACAGATTTCCCCTCCTTAAGTCAGCTGGTTTTGTTGGGGTAACTCCTCTTAAATGTCTTCACTAAGTAAAAGTCAGTTCAAAGATTGATGTGTAAGATGATAAACTCCCAGCAACTTGTGATACTTCCTAAAAGAATCCTTGGGTGTTTTTTCCTGTGGGACTATTATTTGCATATGCATACAAATTATCTACATACATGTAGAAAGACAGTGCTTAATGGTTATTTTTTGCAATTTATATAAGTTCAGACTTGTAAGTGAAAAGGAAACTCTCCACTGTTAACTTACTGTAACCATTTCAGATTGGTTTTTCATCACAACACTGTCCATTCTGTGTTTTTCTTTTACTTGTTCAGTTCTAGTTCAGATTAGAATACCACACGGCATCTAGGAACTGTTCTAAAATTAGAGGAAGTATATTTCAATAAATATTGTAGTATTTTATTTCTGTGCAACATTGATATAAGTGCTGCAGTTTTTATGACTACAACCAACTTCACTTAGCTTCCATCTATATGTACTTGTACAAGGCACTTGGTTTTGATTTATTTTCAGGTCGCACCACTGGATATGTACACCCACACCACTAATGACACGTCATTCAGATTCAGAATAGCTACTTACTTTAAAGTTAGAATGCTGCATCAGAAATGATGCAAAACCATAACTGTTAGTTATAAAATGCTTTCTTTTTGGACTTTAACTGGGTCATGCTGTGGTCATTCCATATTGTGATACTGGGGTTCTTTCCCTTTTCTCTTTTGACTGATGATAAAATCCCTCGCATGGTATGTGTGCACGTGTGTGGCCCAGGCTGGGCTGCTGTTTGGCATGCCTTGGATTGTGACCTTTTGCCAAACCTCAGCAGTAGCTCTTGGGGAAAAAATGTAAACATACAACCAAATTTACTCTGGTTTCTTTATTTAGCTCAATGAAAGTTGATACGATAAAGCTTCAATATTACTAAGTCTTTGCTAAACTATCAAATGGGAGAACCTAATTTAGTATTTTAATAAAAGTAAATTTGTAAAAAATCAAGTAGGATGTAAGCAAATAGATTCTTCTAGGTGATTAACTAAGTACAATTATCACAAATGTTACAGTTTAGTCTATTAGGTTGACAAGGAAGTAAACACCTATTTTGTTATGACAGAAGTATATGGAAATATTATGGAATAATAATTACTAAAAAAGTGCCAGGATCGTGGGTAGTATAATCATCTACAATTTTCTGAGAATATCTTTACTAAAATGACCTACCTAATTTAAGTGTAATTTCCAAAATAGGGAGACAGATGTCTTGTTTGGGACAGTGCAGCTGATGGACGCTTTTCCTAGCAACGATCTGCCTTCTGCTAACATTAAACCAGACTTTTTTCTTCCTGTAGATGATACTCTAGGATTATGCTGTTTTTTCCTATGTGGTTACAAGTTACGGGGAGTAGAGCAGAGTTTCCATAAACTGGAACATAAAGGATTTCAGTAAATGGAAGCAGTTTTTGACTTACTTGGTTATTTTGACTGGCATTAAAACTCACCTACAAGCAGTTTGCCACTCAGACTGACGATCTTGTATTTGTTGTGAGCTGTTACCACTGTTGGCTATGGGAGATGATCACCTAATTACAACTTGCAGAGCGTTTAAATGAGTTGTCAACAAAAAATGTATGTAAACAATATAAAGAAAAATTATTAAAACTCAGTTTCCCCTGCCTAAAATGAACATTTGCTCACATGAACATGCCTCTAAGTGTTTTTCAGATGTGTTCCAGTATAAAACCTGAGATAAATCAGCATAAATCCTAAGGATTTAGAGTATTGTGTTGGGCTTTTTGTTTTATTCGTTTGTCTTTTAAGTTTTAAGAATACAGGAACTCATGTGATGAGAACAGTGTCCTTTCAATCTTTTCCACATGGACTTGGTTCTGCAAGTTAAAGAACTTCTTCAGCCAGAGTAGCTAAATATTTAACATACTGTACAAGTGAAAAGATCTGCATCTCATTCATGAGGATGCTGTCAGTAGTGCTGTCTAGAGAAATCTAAGCCCTGGTGTTTGGTGTGAACAGAACCAGAGTAGACCAAACTACTACTATTTATTTGATGGCTAAAAAAAAAAAAATAAAGAGGCTTTGGGTTACCCGCACAGGAAAAATCCTAAACTATCAAAGGAAAATACACTCATGTAGATTAACTTTTACCAAATATATTGACTTGTCTTTGCAAGTTGATGGGTCTCTGGAAAAGAGACTGAAGAAGTTTTGTAGAAGCAGGTTTGTTTATGAGAAGGTGTAAAAAATTCAGAAGTAATGGACTTGACAGAACTCTCGAGAAGATTAAGGCAGAAGAGACATGAATCTAATTGTTGCTGGTGGTATCAGTGAACTAAGATGAAAATATTTGACCACAAAATTAAAAAAAAAAAACCCTAAGCCCAAAGCTTCTTCCAGTTCTAACTATTTTCATGAGAACAAATACCATACCCTGTAGTTCATTTGTGATTAAATCAGCTACTGTCCTCCAATTCAGTAGAACAGACAGGGATGAAGCAAAGAAAACTGCTTTGCCTGGACTAGGGAATGGAGGCAGGGCAGAATACCTGACAAGAATGGCTGTAGCCCTTAATTCCTCATTCCATGGGTGGTTGCGTGCTTTGCTAGGTCAGAATCAGTGCAAGCACTAACCTTGATCCGTGTGATTCTGCCACTGTCTGCTTATGTGGTTTCCAGGATAAAGAATCTAGACCTATACCTAAAATTGGTCATAGGTTGTTCAGCTTTCTTACGAAGGCTCGAATCACCATTGAGGTCCCTGTCCAAGCTCTGCCCTATTCTGGCAGCTTTACCTCTCCCCTGAAGGGGCACTTTCTTCTTTTTTTTTTTTTTTTCCCCCTCCCACGTGCCACCTCTTCTGCCCTTGTCTCTGGCTTATACTTCTGGTTTCTTGAGACTATGGGGAATTTCACGGGCTCTGACTAACTCCCTTTCCCAGGCAGTGCAGGTGTACTCATCACTGTACTGCGCAGTAGCAGGAAAAGGGAAGCACTTCTGGGGTTTATGCTTTTTACTAGGTTATCAGCGAGCAAGAGACGTTGTGGCTCTGGCTAATAGGAATGATCTATGCCCTGACATGTGTGTGCTTAAAGTTACCTGTATGTGCATACAGTCATGCATCACTGTTTAAAAGTTATATCGATGCTAGACAACTGGAATAGTTGGTGCATTTTTAAAGTGTTTGTGTTCTATTCGTTGCATTTGTGCTGGACTGAGGTTAGCATTTTTTATCAAGTTTATTTGGATAATGAACAGATAATGGTTTATTAGTTAAAAAAAAACCCTGAAAAAAAGGAACTTTGAAATATCTAAAGCAAGCCAAGATAAAAACAGTGAGAAACTAAACCACCGATTTTCAGACATGCATGGCTGAAAAAATTCCAATGTATTTCATAGCTTTATGAATGCTTGCAACTTCAGTTAAGTCACAGATACTCCTAATAAGTAAACCTGTATGCTTTGCAATACTTACAGTTTTAAAAGCCTCAAAGTATAGCCTGTAGTTTGATTTCAATTTTCCTACCTTTCCCCTGGTCCTTGGCTTTTTTCAGTAACTTCAGAAGATCAGATGCAACACATAGTCATGATGAAAGCACTATGTAGAGCAAGCTGGAACAAAGAAGAAATAGTAGTCTGGCATTATTGGACATGTGACATTGCCATGTATCTTACCTGTGTATCATACCTTGCTGATTATGCAGCATAAACTTCAAGCTGAGTAGACTTTAACAAATACTAAGTGATTATCTTCAATCTTCTTTACGGTTGCAATTTAAGCAACCAAATATCTATATTTTCTAAACTAACTGAATCTGGGGTTGGGTTTTTTCCTGTCAAAATTGCTGTCTTAGTCTGCTGTGCATTTGATAGCTCTGCATTTCTTATAGTTAAGAGAAAACATCTTGTACATAAGTAATCAGAATGTCTTATTACCTTTTAAAGGACTCCTAGTGTTGCATGTTGCAATCTGAAAGCTGAACTTGATAGCTAAGAGGCTGACTGAGCCCCTTGTTAGGTACAGACCACTCATAAACATCATCGCTAAAATGAAATGGGTGTGGCACGTGGATTTTTGGAACTGTATTCAAAAGATCTGAAAAAATTACTACAGAAATGCTCAAACATTTATTTATGATTTTGGCTTTGAAATGAAAATATATCCTACTGTAAACTAAACATTTGAAATTAAATCTTGCCCTATTGAAGGTAATCAGAGATAGTGGAACCAAGGTTTCACCTAGTGTGCATTTTATTTGCAGTAAAATAAAAAGTCATAATTAAGATGACTCATGGTGCGGTTGATACATCCATACATTGGCATCCAAGCCATCTATGTGCTGCAATATCCTGGAAATGGCCAATCTGAGAAACAACACTGATATTAGTGCACACCAGTTGTTCCCTATGAATTGCAAATTGTCAGAAGATGAACACTGACTGTACAAGAATTTACAACATTTATCTCCTAGGCCTGCTTATCTAAATGCACTGAGAGCCTTTTCTCAGGGTTCACATGACAAGAGTCTTGAGACAATTCAGTAGTAAATCTCTGTGGGGACCAAGCTGAGAGCAATGTCATGGCCCCAAGCACTGTGCCAAGAGCAGATGAGATTAGTAATGCCAGTGAAATATTCTTTATCTGTGCAATAACCAATCCTCTGGATTTTCACCAAGTGCAAAATGAAGCACTGATCTGCCAAATATGAGACATTGCTTGTATTTCAAGACAGAAACCTGACCTATCTGTTTGTCTCACATGCCAGATGCTTTGCCTGCATTAGGTGGAAATGAGAAATTTATTAAGTGTAAAGTGCACAGCACAATGAATAAGCAAACTAAAAGCCTCTTGCTTTACTGACTAATAGTTTTATTCACTCATCGATTAAAATATTTATCCTGGGGCAAGAATGGCCGGTAAGCTTGTTTTGAAAAGGGTGGATAATTAAAAAAGGGAAATAATTAAAACAAGCAGGGTTTTGGGGTTTTTTTTTGTAAAAAGCATTTAATTTTAACCATATTACTTGGAAAAATATGGTTTTATAATCCACAGTTGTTGTAATGTTACTATTTAAAAAAATTTGTTATTGGTTTTAGCTAAGACAAAGCTTAGAATTGCATTACATGTCACAATCCTCGTGTATAACAGTAGTACAGTATGTAAAGTGATAATTAATTGCTCCTCCTGTTATGTCTCTCTAGAGATCTGAAGAATAATTTGATCAGCACAATTGAGCCAGGGGCCTTCCATGGACTTTCAGAACTGAAGCGTCTGTAAGTATTAATTCTGTTTGAATTATTCTGAAAATTGTGTTTGTATCGACATTTCTATCCTTGGGCAAGTCAAATATGCCACCAAGCAATAATCACATAAGGACACTGGCAGGAAAATAAAAAAATCACCCACTGTGCTTTTTGAATTCACTGTGACTTTTTCTTCTTCTATCCCTTCCTTTTTAATCATTCCCCTTTTTTACCTTTTCCCATTTAAAATTCATGTTTGCTCTCTAGTAAATGTCCTAAGTAGTACATCTGCAGAGTTAAAATACAGGCCTAGTTAATGACTTAGCAGACAATATATCACTGGAGATTAATCAGAAATAAAACTAAGTGGTTTAAATGTGTAAACAATTCTTTGTGCTGCGCTAATTTTTTTTGCTATGTAAGGTCATCTTTACTTTTATCACAGACCAGATCTATAAAATAAATTTTTAGAAAAGCAACTTCGTCTTGTTTTAGAATTTGTCTGCCATTTTCATATCTCTCACATTAATTCATATATTTTTATTTTTTTTTGTAATGTTGTTTTCTAAGGAAACAAGACTTATGTGATATATTCTCTGTCCACTGTTCTTGCATTCCTTTCTCTGAAAATGTTCTCATAATACTTTTGAAAGCACTGGCTGATTGTTAATGTACATTTGTACAAGATACAATACGTAAGTTACTAAGATTGTACAAATGATCCTTTTTACTTTTGGTTAACAAGGACTACAGACCCTCCTTAGTTCTCTTCAGCCTAAAGGAAAAGTGAGATGAAACATTTTAAACTGTAATTTTCCATGTGACAGCACCCAAACGTCCATGTACTTGCTAACCAGGTCATCAGCACATACCAGAAATCTGCCTGGCCAGCGTGTGTGCTGTCTTATGTGTGATGAGAAAACAGGCATTATTTTTGTAAGATGGGAAGATTTAGATAAGGAATGTAAATCCACAGAAAAAGAAATTTACCAATCCTGCTTTTTTGCTCTGAGGTGAAATTCCCTAACTGCTTTGTACAGGGAATACCCTGTGACCCAAGTAAAAGGTTTCGGTCTGTGATCATACAGGTAGCAGGACTTTCTAACACGAACTACTAAGTTTTGGCGTGTTTGGGTAGAAGGCCTATGACCCAATGATAGAAGTCAGAGTAGCATCTAAATTTGTAATACAAACCAAAACATTAGGTTGAAACTTTGTCGCTCGCTCTGTGTATAGGGATAACAATACAGTGAAATGATCAAAACAAGTGCTAATTGTTGCTTTGGCCGCATACTCTAATAACACAACCCTGACCTCTTGTGGGAAAATCAGGAAACCTGTGCAAGTCAAGGGCTGCATATCTGAAGAACGCACAGGTGGAGCCTTGGGTCAGCCAGGAGAGACCCCTCAAGGAAGATGGAGTCATCAGGCACTGGGAAAAGCGAGAAGAAAAGAGTCTTCAGCAAACTAGGAGTGGCAGCGTTGATGTTTTTCATGCTAGATCTCAGAAAAAGAAAAACAAACTACCCCTGTTGCTGATAGGAGCAAGTTGCACTGGGAGCAATCTGCAGATGATTAATTACTAGACTGCCACATCTTTGGTACAAGTCAGTGTAGTTTCATGGTAAAAAAGAAAATGTCTGCAATCCTTCACGTGTGACTGTTGGGTAGCAGAGTGTTGAGCAAAAGGAGTATATAGCGTAGACTCATGTTGAATACAGTAATTACATTAAGACTGTACTTTACATTTGTATCTTATTTCACATGTAAAATATAAGTGATGCTGTGAAAAGCAGTAACTGATGTAATATGGGCAACTGCAGGAGATATAGCTACAGTAAGTCAGACAAACTGCGGGCTGTCAGCATCAAAATGTTTTCTGTGAATGATTTGGAGAACTGCTATAATCTATATTTGAACGGCAAACTGAATTATTTCAAGGGTTTACTCAAAGTACACACAAAACTGTTGAAAACTGAAAATTTGTGAACCACTAAAATTATGTTACTCGATTATTCAACAAAAGAGAGTTTTGTTTTCTCTAACATAAATTTTACAAGTCAGCATTAGTAAGTTAAATGTTTTTATTCCTGAAAAGGAATACCATCTTGGGTACATTACAAATTGAATTTGTCTAATATAACAAATATTAGTGTGGAGGAATGTGCAGCAAGCTGTCTTTGTTTTTTGCTAATGCTTTTTAGAAAACATGTTTTACAATACAGAAGTTCCAGCCAATGCTGTATTTCTTCTTGTGAAATAACACTCATTGAAATAAACTTTGAGAAAAGGGCATGTAGCCTTTTGCTTTAAAAAAAAAAAAATTAGTGTGCCATGCCTAGAGAAATATGCATTTGCTTCAATGAGTTTAGATTAAATTTATTTTTGCTATCCAAATTATGCACCAATCAGTGATGCATTTCTTCCATGTGTGTTCAGATTTTGGTTAGGCAGAAGTAAAGCATTACCCATCTAGGAATCCTGGGTAGGTTCTTCTTTGCTATTTAGCTCTTCTAATAGAAAGCTATATCTATCTATGTATTTATGTTTGTTTGTCTTAATCTTGTATTTTTAGCTTTTCAATGTAGCTTTCACTGGGAAAACGTAAAGAATAATGCTGATATGCAAGTTTTGTACTATATTGTTGTCCATGCTATTTTCTCGGCTGTTGCCTACTTAGTATCCCTGACAAGCATTTAAAATATTTTCATTCTAATACAATGTTTCATCATTTAATTGTGCAACAATATAATCTTTGTCAGATAGAAGAAACTTCTGTAGTGAATTTTAAAGATATTACCTTGGATAATTGGACATATCTCTAGGAAAGCAATGACTGGATTTGTCAAACTACAACTTTCCTTCTCCGGTTCTCATGTAGCCATAGAAAAATAGGGAATCCACACAGTGTAGCAAAGGAATTGGGAGACTACCATTAATTCCAAACCAAAAATATGTTCAGATCAACTTTAACTTTTTGATGGATGTTTAGTCTCTTAAAAACCTTATTTTACTGCAGTTCTTTCAGAAAACAAGTATTTCTTATGTTTGTTTTTTTTAAGAAAACATAAGTGTGTTTTTAAGAAGAAAATGTGAATAAAGGTTGAAAACCAAACACGTAAAACTTAAACACTAGCTCAGAATGCACCAAGGGGCAGTATTCATGTTCCTATCAGCATAATTATTCATACCTATTTTTGCCTTCTTCCTGTAAGTATCCTGTTCTATTAGGTTGCACGTACTTGTACAGAAAACATCCATTTTTCTTTATGTAGACAAGAGTTACGGGACATAATGCCTTGTACTACTTGTGGTCTGAGACAGCCACAGTATTGCTCATAGAAGAGCGTGCCAAGTGCTTATCAAGACAGGCCTTCTTACTAGATCAAAAATGTGTTAATTTTGGCTGAATATTGCATGCAACAAAATGCATAGTATTTTTCCATAATAAGCAAACAGGTTCTAGTAACTGATAACATTCTTGATATTGGTAATAACTTTTGGAGATTTTTGTGTTACACATAGTAATTGCATTAAAATATAGTTTTACATAAGTTGTAGCTTGTTATTTTCAAGTGTGGAATATTGCTCAATAAAGTTAATATAAAAGATGTTAATTAAATTTAGTTATGTTACATTACGGAAAAAGGTTTTATTTTTCCATTCTATCAAACTCCTTAAATATTAAAAAATATGTAGAAGTTGTATGTGATTATATAGGTGTGTATATAAGACAGAACTAATGTGGTGGTTTTTTGGTTTGTTTTTTTTTTTTTTCAGGGATCTTTCAAACAATAGAATTGGTTGCCTAACACCAGAAATGTTTATTGGGCTGAACAGTCTGCAGAAACTGTGAGTACAATGGCTTACCTGACTACAGCTGGCAATAAACTTTCATTCTAGGAAAATTATAGGGTTTGTACTACAACAAAAAAAAAACCTCTCATGAGCCTTTGATTGTGGTGACTTGGTATTTTAAAGCTGTTTCTATTTGTAATTGTAAAATACATCAGAATTGAAAGAATTAAATGAATGTATTTCGTTTCCACATTGGAAAGAGGCTGAATGTGACATATTTGCATACATTCCTCTTTTACATGTCTTGGAAACAACTGCATGTCAAGCACACAAATGAGACTTACACTGGTTAAAAAGGATACATTGCTCTTTCTATCCACTATATGTTAATTAGAATTTTGTACCTTTTTTTTTTTTCCTGAACTGTATTACAGAAAAGTAAGTATGTACTGAGGAAGAAATGTATGAAATATCACGTCAATTAGGAGTACCAAGTAAATTTGGAATATTAGGGTAATTCAGATTGTTTTAAAATTACCACTTTAAACTGTTCATTTATGGTCTTGTGTTGTACACTTGATTTGTCATGGTACTTTCTGAGTCTTTAGTTTATTATGTTCAACTGCCCTGGAATGTGCTCTAGAGAGTAGAGCAATCATTTTACATACCCATAAGCATGCCAGAGATCCTGCGTGATCCATAGATTATCAGGCTATTCCAGAAAGAGCACTCAGAAAATATGAGATTATGATACTATACTCAGGCTGCTCAGTTTTAAGGGGAATCGGATGAACTGGAAGAAGAGATAAAATATGCAATGACAAAGTTTGCTGGTAAATGCAACATAGGCTAGGGAGTTAGAGACAAACATTGATTTTGAAGGACAGATATACAGTACACCATGATTGGGCAGTAAAATGGGACATGAAATATAATGCAGATAAATATTAAGTGATGAAGGGGAGAAAGCTAGCCCCTGTTCTGGGCTAGCCATTAAAATACAGAAAAGATGTTCTGAGATTATAGTGGATAATGCCATGAAAACATCTGTTCATTTTCATTTCATAAATATATTAAGGAGTACTATTAAAGGAAGAGAGAACAAGTCAGAGAACATCCATTTTATTGTGGTAAAAAGCAAAGAACCTGCATTTTGAATATTGTGGGAAATTCCAATTTCACCTCAAAAAGATGACCAAAACTACGAAAGGTTCAGAGAAGGACAAAAAAGAATGGCTGACAGTGTGATATAGCATAGGTGAGTACTAGGAAAGAACAAATTGGCTGCAGCTTTCCTGACTGGGAAAGGGACAATTCACAGGAAGGGTCCTAGATTAAATGGAGATTTGGCCAGACACAGGAGGGCTCTGTATCTTCGTTCATATCTGCCTTAATTCCTGAATGCAAAATAAATTACTATACTGCATCATAGTCACAAATATCTTACTTAATTTTCTTCCTCTTCAGCCAGTTATGGCATTTCCTTGCAAAAATAGATCTAGAAAGATTTTATGTGAGGTCAAGATGACACCAGGTAAAAGGCTGAAATCTGGCATGCTTACTGATCACATTAGTGAGAGTAACTATGCCAGATATTCTCTGATGGAAACAGTGAGAACAGGTGATGGGAAGAACCTTGGTAGCATGTTGATGAGCAGCTGCAGACTGGCCCTCTTTTTACTCATCTCTGATGAGCTGCTAAATCAGGCAAACCCAACTCACCTATTGATGGTTGCTGGGTCCCCTTTTGTTGCACACAGTAAACATGACTGTGACTGTATAGCTAGATTACCATAGGAGGTGTGTTTAATTCAAAACCATGAGGTCACTTTATGAAATAGAAATTGCTTCTAGATGCTTGACTGTTCAAATCCCCGTTTTCTCAGGAAAACATGTCTAAAAATTCCATTTGTACATCTTCCAGACTACATCTTAAAATTTAATTAAAAACTAAATACAGAATTTTAGTCTTGTGATGGTAAGGAACAGAAATTAATTCACAGCGAGTGTACAACATTTGTTCTGTGACAGTATTTGGCTGTGCTATACCTTATCTCTGATGGCAAGGGAAGAGTGTGGCGGTATATCTCTGCATCCTTCATCTATATCAGAGAAAAAAAGCACAATATGCATGCTGAACACCTGTAGTTACCAGGCAGATCAAACCACAATTTCTTTTATGGTTTCCTTTTGCAATATAGATTCACCATATCCTTGCTCATTCTAGTAACCCGTGTACCTGTCCCAGTTAGGCAAATCTTTTCTGAACATGTAGATCCAAAAAAGTCCTTACACTTGCCTTTACAGTACCGTTTTAACACTGCATTTTCTTGCATCTTTTTGTTCATCCTAACTAAATATGTACCTTTTCCTTGAGAAGGAGCTTAGTTCATTTCCAAGTGGTTGTAGTCCTAGGGCCTTTTGTATTGTTTTCTTTCTGTGGTCCTGAGTTTTATAGTAGCAAATTGAATCAGACCCTAACTCTAATTCTCAAGTGAAATTCTTTATATATTTTTCACTTTGAATAATAGGATTTAATGAAATAACTACCCCTCTCATCTTCAAGAACATTCACCTTTTCTTGCATGATAGTGTACTCTTAATATTGCCCAATCCTTGGTTTTGTTATTACCAGATTTCATTTTCTGTTTCTTACATTTCTGAGTCAGTCATTACTGGAAGCGCTAAATACAATCAGTCACAAGACTGTTTCTGCAGAACACCAGTTATGTCTCACTCCCCACTGTTTTAGCCAGCCCATTATGTTACCATATCTCACAATAAATGTGTTTAACCCCAAGTTCTTCACACTGTTATGGATGTTATGTCCATTTTACAGTGGAAAAAATCAT
This sequence comes from Hypotaenidia okinawae, assembly GCA_027925045.1. NCBI lineage: Eukaryota > Metazoa > Chordata > Aves > Gruiformes > Rallidae > Hypotaenidia > Hypotaenidia okinawae. The sequence continues at coordinate 23,674,631 of BSDF01000008.1, read as the reverse complement.
GATTCTGGTAACTGTAGACCTGTTATTCTGGCCTCATCATGTTTGATGCGGTTACTGAGTGAGTTTTGAAAGAGTGAAAAATAGAAAAAATGGTGGCAAATCAGAAACGGGGGAAAAAATAAATACTCGTCTATTGAAGGTATATCATACATTCATACAACAAAATCACTAATTTTCTAGATAAGGAAAAATATTTATTGATTGTAATAGACACGTAAGATGATACTGCACAAGCAGAAGGAAACCATGAACCTCTATGCTGGTGATTTCATGTGGCTGGAATTAGCCTAGAAGGCCTCTAGTTGTCCAAGTACTTTTTGGATTTTTAACTAGTTCTGTAGATCGGTAGTCATGCTGTAGGTAGTCTTGCAAAAGATAATTTCCAGGATTAAGTGAGTATTTTTCCCATAAATACCTATAATCCAAATGACCGATCTTACTGAACAGAGTAATGGGATATATTTAGGCTATATGTAATATCTAGTCTTTTTTTTTCCCTCTTCTTACTTATAATATAGTAGTCTTGTTAAGTTGGTTTTGGTAGCTTGATTTAGTTTACTTTACAAAGTTTAACTTAATTTTTGGTATTTCTCATCATCCCTCTATGCTTTCTGATTTTTGCTAACCTTTTCCTGTTCCTGATCACTTATACTTTGGGTTTTTTTTAAAGTTGAATTCTTTGCTCGAGATTTAAGATTATTGATTAATTTAGCCTACCTTTAATTTTTCTCATTTGGGTTTTAAATTGCCTTTCTACCATTGACTTTGGGACCATCCTGCATTCCTGAAAATCTGACAAGTTCTGAAACATGGATCTGGTTTCAGAGCCATCAAGTGTATGTAGTTTAGGTTACTGAAAGAGCAATACAAAGATACGTACATATGCATTCATTTATGCTGTTGTTGATTGTGGCAATTAGGGCTCTGCTGTGTTACTTTAGCAGACATGAAGTACAGAAGGATCTTTGCAGGCTGTTATCAAAACCAGTAGGGAGAGCCATGAGTCCACTGGAAAGAGCAAGGACATAAATCTTTTCATGTACCTTCTGAGAGAAGTAGAGAGTTGAGATTTTCTGGTTTATACTGTTTACAAGCAAAAATACCAGGTGAAACAAAATAACACAGTGTTTCACTTAGTTTTGTAAATCTTATTCAATTTGGAAAAATCAAATGAGAGCTGAAAAATCAGTAATAGGTTCACACTGGTATAGGATGTTTAACCAAATGATGTGGTGCATGTATCTAAAACTGAGTAGGGTAAAGGTATGTATAAATACTTCACTAAAATGTAGGATGAGAACCAACTAAGCTTTCACGGATAATGGAAGCACTCTTCAGAGGGCTTGGTGGTTTTGTGCAGTCTATTTTAGAACAAGCCAACCTACAGGATTCTTGAACTAAAAAAAATAAATTAGTACTCTAGTACATCTAGTACTCTTTTGAAAATATGCACAAATACAGAAACCACCAGAAATGCCTCTTGATAATGCAGAAAAGAGGCTTTTACTCCAGTTGAGTCAGTATGTATATTTCAGTGATTAGGGATTGAATTTCAAGTTACTAATGAAATCTAAAGTTTTGTACAGCTCTTGAAATTATTGTAGCCAGTGAGTTGTGATTATGTTCCCTCAGACTGATCTAATTTTCACACCTTCTTGGATTTGATGATTTGTACTCTGGAAAATTATTCCAAAATGCTTTCACATCATATGATAGATGCAGCTGACAATGCTTCAGACAGTATAAGAGAAGATTTATTGTGTCTTAGCTTAACTTTTTTGGCTTATATATTACCCTTTGGCTGTGTTTATGCTGTGATGAGGTGCACGTAGTCTAACGAGGAGTGACATAATTGAACGCAACAAATCTTCTGAATCTCCTTTGGCTCCTCTGTGACCATGTTTCAGTGCTTTGTTCCAGAATTATGTATGCAAATATATTTCTGCAAGGTAATGGAGCTGCCATCGACATTAATTCTGTTCATATTTAATCTAAAGATCAAGAGCTGTGGAATACTGGGGTGTTGCCACTGTACTGATATACCAGATTTAATTTCTTTAGTCCCCCATAAATTAGCTCTTCAGGTTCTGAAATGTTGCAGCCTTAAGCCTATTTCAACAAGCAGCTACTGCTGGATCTTCCTTTTGAAAGTTCAAAAGAACTTACTCCTTACTTCCAATTGCTTGATTAAAGTATATCTGATTTATTCTTTATCCTACCTCTGAATCATCATTATCAGTTAGCTTTATGATAATATTATACCATAAATTCTTGTGTGACTTCCTTGCTGTCATTGAAGCAACTAATTACTTTGTATAGAGCCAGAAAGAAGGGACAAAACCAGTTACACGGTGAATTGAACAGACCCTACTCTAGCAACATCGAGAAAATATGTACTGTAACTTGCCCTCTCTGTATTTCTGTTGTTGCTTTTTACCCTTCCTATCCCAGTCTATTTGCACTGTCACCCTTGCATTCAGCTTTTGCTTTTTAAAACTGCCTGTAAGTGTAGCATTCTTCATATTTACATACTCATGCTTTCACCTATATTTTGCTTCAAAATGGTCCTTTGAGACACGTAACTCTGACTGGTTTATGGCATTTGTCATTTATATTAAAATGACAAATATTTTTGGCAAAAGTGTTTTTATTAATTTCTATAAAAGCACAAGAGTACTTAGTATATGGAAAAAAAGAAGTGTATGACCTTATATGTAAGACTAAAATGTTTTACCCCCGATATAACAGAAAGCCCATGTTTCTGTTAATGGAGTAAGTTAACGGCACGGTAAGTGCTATCAGCTTCAGAGTGCATTAGTTTGTTATGTTTGAAACGTTTGCAAACTAGGCGATACAGATGTTTTTAGAACAAATGTCCTTCTAAATCAAGCTACAGTGGGGTTTTAGGATATCTGAAATAGCGGAATTTCACAACACTCTGCATTTGGAGATACTTTAATATACAACATAAATGATGTGTGCTGACAGAACCAGGCATTTTCAGGGTGCTGCAGATATCTAGTTCAGAAATCCATGTGTTATTGGGGCGATTTAAGAAGATTTCTGAAAGTTTTGTTAGAGAAGAAGCTATTCCCCACTGTTTGAGATCTAGGGCATAGAAATGATTTATACAGCCTTGTGAATATGATCCTAGTGTTCTAATTATTAGTAGCAATATGAAAACTTCAAAACAGGTCATTTCCAGAAGAATGAAAAATCACCTTGCTGACTTTCGAATGGTCAGGAACTCAGTTATTCCCACACTGAAGCAAAAGGTCACAACAGTCACAACAAAAAGAAACCAAAAGTCTCTTAATGGGTTCTGGCTACATATCTTGGTGAATTTGGTAGGACCTATGGAAAATACATAGATTCAGTGGACACAGAATAGGAACTGCTGGCAAGCTATTTAATGGAAAAGCTGGATTTTACATTGGATTGAAAATGTTATAGTGCAGTAGCATAAGGCAAAGAATACAAACTCTTGTATTTCTGCCTTCTGGCTGCCATCCATGCAAGGCTGGGCAGATTGCTTTCCCCATATTTTGGTTCAGCATGATTGTCCTCTGTCAGTAAGTTTATACTTCTGTAACTGCTTTCATATTAGTGGAACCACTTCTGATTTACTTCGGGCGAAATGTCAGGGTTATCAGTTTCTGATTTAGTCTGTTTAACATCCCAGTTCACTGAGCTGCTTCAGCATATGCCTCGTCAGGGCTTATGCCCAGTAAGCACATGAGTAGATCCGTTTAATTTTAAATAGAGGTAACTGAGCCTTTCTGAAATGCTTGATATTTTTAGTTCCTGTTGATAAATCAAAAATATTAAAGGTATCGAAAGGTAGCTACAAGTAAACATTCATTTCCATCTTCAGACACACCCACACTTCAGGAGATATGTGAATGCCCTTCCATTTCCAAGAGCTTTGCACCTCAACTGTATTAAAGGTGCACCATTAAACAAAGTCATAGTGATGAGTTCAATTATATCAACACATCTCATTGTCACTCAATATAATGAGAAATGATTTCACTTAACATTGCTGAGCCAATTTATTTTTTTGTGTTAGTAGATTTTTTTCTTTACTCCACTTGGTAGATTTCTCCCAGTGGAACTTTACTCCCGATCTGAATTTGTATCTTCAGTTTGTTCCACATTTTTCACTTTATAGACATAAGAGAAGAAAAATCGGTAATAATAAAAATGTCATTTTAAATGAAAAAGTAACGAAACTATTTTCTGTGCCAGTCTACATTATAATTTTTTTCCTATATGTAAGAACAAATCTCCAATGAAGAGATTTGAAATTTCACTGAGAGCTGAAAGTTTGGAGCCATCCTTGAATTCATACACATAGGCTTCAGACACTGGACTGAAAGGAACATATATCAGTATTTCAAAAGTAGGCACTTCATATGATGTGAAATGTTAATCTTGGATACTGCACTAATTTTTAGGTTTACTGGTATGGAAAAAGACAGTATTACTTGACAGTAATCATTTACCTTTTATATGATTAAGGCAGAGCAATATCATTCAACTAAGCAAAATTAAATTGCATCATTTTGCAAGTATTCAACCTAACCCATTCAACCATCAAGACAAGAAATAGTAAAACAGTAGTTAAAATGGAAATGTCCTTAATTTGAAAAATCAGTTTAACATTTTCATAGCTATAAGTATAAAAACACAACATGGATCTGACTGATTAATTGTTGTAGGACTAATTTCACTTAAATTATAGATTATTCTTTTCTAGAATTCTATTCAGTATATAGAAATATTCCTGTTTATTAGATCAAGTGAATTGTATGAATACCTGCTGTGAAAATGAGTATGGTTTGATTTGTATATTGCTGTTGTTTATGAAAAAGCATTGAACAAATTTAAATATGTTTTTACCGTTGTCAAGAAAGCAGAATTTCTTAATTAGTATTGAGGAAAATTGCACTCTCTAAAAAATTTGTATTCCTGTTGTATTTGTTATTACTGACTGTAACTAAATTGCTGCTCTTCTTTTAATTTTAGGAATTTGTCAGGGAATATTTTTTCAAGTCTCATGAATGGACTTTTTTCTGAGCTGCTAGCTTTGAAGGCACTGTAAGTGTAATTCCTTATGTTTGGAAATATGAAATATTTGACATTAGAATAAACAGAGCAGAGTTGAATATGAATTCAAAAAAGTTGTTTCTGGCAAAGCATTCCATATGTAAAATACCCGCTATTTTTTTTTCTCACTGTGTCTTGCTATTGATAAGCTGCCATCTTCCACCTGTCCCAGTGAAGTGTATAGTGCTGACAACCTGACCCTGTTCCTGACTATCCCAGTCTAGCCATCCCTACCACCATCTCTTTACTTTATGATCTTACACCTTTCCATGTTTTCATGCATTACATTGTATAACAACTCTAAATACACAAAACCACCTATGATAAATATTTTCCCTGCAATTACAATATCAATTCCCAGTTATTTATATTAAATGTATGTTTCTAAAATTTTAAAGTATATACTGGATGCTTCCATTGAGAAGTTTCTTCTTTAAAGAGTTTTTGGTAAGTTAAAGTACATGATGTGTGACTTTCTGCAGTAGCACATAGTCAAATTTAATTCAGTGGTCAGTGATGCTATTTGTAACCAAACCCAGAATTTTGGAATAATGTCTTGAAAGTCATTAACGATGGGACAGTGTGAATTAATTGTCTCAGGATAGCTTTCTAATTATACTTCTATAGTTATGCATCTATGTGGAATTAGTTGTCTTTGTAGTTAAACAATTTGCATCAAGCAGAAGAAAGTTTGTTTATGAAAATTGCATGTTTGCCAATTGTGATCTTTCTTTGCTTTTCTAGACATTTCAACACTGATTCACTCATATGTGACTGTAACCTAAAATGGGTTTTGCAATGGGCCAGAAACGCTTCGGTTCGAATAGCGGAGGAAACAGTTTGTGCTTACCCCAGTGCTTTACAGGGACTGTCATTTCGTAACCTGAAGGAAAACCAGCTGATATGTGGTGAGCTTTACTCTCATTTAACATTACAAGTATATAGAAGTGGAATCCAGAGAAAATATTAAAAAACAAGTTGTTGTGTCAAACTAAAAAAGAAAGAGTTGGACTTGCTCATAAACACAAGAAGTTCAGGTTGATGGCAGAGAAAATACAATTAAGGTTATAAGAGAATGGAAAAAATACAAGCTTTATATTTCATATAAAAGAACACCGCTGCCCTGTCTATATATTAGGTAACATGTAATTATGATTCATAGCATTAACCCATGATTGTAGGTCTACACTGTATACAGTGTGAGACTGAGGATTCCTACAGGGATCTATAGAATGTTCCTTTCAAATTATATCTCTATCAGTGTGGCATAAATGTCAGATTTCATTCTTGTCTTTCTCATTTTTATAAACCTGTATGTATGCATTTTAGCACTGCATCTTGGGGAAACTCAGAATTTTTACAGTGAGCTTCAGTTAGGTGAATTCCGTATTTGAAGATTTGTTAAGTGAATTGGTTTTTGGAAAAGATTTTCCACTGTATCAAACAATGGATATGGTGTGAGGAAGGATGCAAAAAATATATTTGAATAATCACAGAATCACTGAACCTTTGGCTTTCTTGAATGACAGGAATTTTCTAGGATGGTGACTTTTACTAATGTCTTATGGAAACAAAAGGAAATTCACGCTTTTATCCTAATAGCTACAAGAGGAATATTGCGTGGTGCTAACACACATATAGCAGAAGGGAAATCAGACTTAACTGGAGTAATAACAAAAACTTGCTTTTAACAGCAAATACAGATATCTGCAAGTTGGGAGAGATGTGAAAGGCTGTGAAGGGTGGGTGCAGATGTTCCAATGTCTGAATTATTAAGGAGAGACAGACACCTGTCTGGTGACAAATAAAGAATGAGCCCTTTTCAGCAAAAAGCAGAGAAGTTTCCAGTGGCCCGTATTACTTAACATTTGAAAATCTGCAATACTTCTCAAATGTCAATCTACCATTTTATAGAGACCCAGCATGGGCATCTTCAGAGTGCGCCATTTCTCAGCAGGAAAAATTCTTCTTCTGAAAATGCTGGAATCATCAGAAGAATTCATTAAGGACTGTTAAATTGGTATTTCCAGGTTGCCAATAAATATGATCCTGTGAGTTTTACAGAGAAAATGAAAGCAATTTCCCAGAATTTCATACTTGAATTCCTAATAGTATGCCTTACCACACCTCTGAAACAGAATTTACATTGTCCATCTAGTTCTCACTGCTATTTGTAACAGAACACCTGAGAAAGTTTGTAATGATGGCCAATAACTTGACACTGCTTTTAGTATCCGCAGAGAGCCAGACATTTGTATTTATAGTTACTGATATTCCTTCTACATGCTGAAAGACGTCTTGAGGTATCACAGTCACAAGATCAGCAAAGAAAAGAATGGAAAGGAAGAAGTAAATATAGAAGGGAAATGGCAAAGATCTTTGCATATCAGTTAGGGAATGAACCTAAAAGTCAAAGTACATGAGGAGGGAACAAGACAGTAGAAAAAAATCCTGAATAGGTATAGGGAGCAGTTTGCCATGACCTTTAAGATTTATTTCATGTTTTGATGAAAGAAGAAATCATCTTTCAAATTTCTTTCTAGCAAATCTTCTTTATGCATCTGATAACTCAAGATGGCCAAAGAAATTACCCGTATAAAGTAAAATATGCTTAAACACTGCTTTCAGGATTTTTATGAGTTATTTTAAATAACTGCAAGGTTTTGGAATTAACAGGATTCTGCTTGCATAGTTCATTAACACCTTATAAAAACTACATAAATCTTAAAAAAACCCAAAAACCCCAAACCTCTGACTCTAAAAAATGTTCATCCAGAAAGCACTTTTTGATAGTGTTGGAAATAAGGCTGAAAAATTGTTTCATAATAAAAGATAGTTTTGCATTAGTATTCTGCTTTAATTATGAGGGACTGCAATGAATTTGTAACTGTATGGACAGAGTATCTTTCTGAAAAGTGATGGTGAAATTGGCTTCATGCAGTGCCTTGTAAATGTTTCTCCATGACTCCAAATAATTGTGTATTTGTAGGAGGAATATTATATTTTCCTGAATAGTGGTGCTGTAAAATCCACCTGAGGAGTCTGTGATTTTTCCCTTATGCTCATTAACAACAGAAATGGATTCTGTAGGCCAAGTTCTCCACTGAAGACTTGTTTGAGGTTTAAAGCTGGGATACCTCTTAAAGCTGGGATTTGATTATTTACACTGAAGAATGAGATACTGGAATTTTCTCAGTCTCAAAGTTGTATTGATGCTGTTGAGCTGACAGCACTAAGAAATAAAAAAAGTTCATCTGTTCCACAAATTACAATTGACATATAATTCTGATGGAGCCTTTTTCTGTTAGAAAATGTTGACTCATTAAAACAGATGCCTGGAAAAGTGCTGACTTTGTCTCCCAGAGTTAGATTTTATTTAAAGTTTAGAAAGCAGTTGACATAATATCAATAATTTTTAGCTGGTTAAATGATTTGCCTGAAAATGATTAAGTAGTTACTAAATTATGGAAAAAATATGGCAAATGTTAAAGTATAAAAGTAATTTCATAGTGTTTAAAACATTGGCATTATTTATTTATTTTCACAACAGCGAAAATTTTTTAATTCTTCTGAGACTGAAAACTGTTTTTCAAGCAGGTATCTTAGAAATTAAAGCATTGCCTTTTGCATATAGGCTTTCCTACAGATTTTTATAAATAAATACTTAGGACCACGTTATCATCTTTTTTCATTTTAAAAATGCTTCAAAACTATGAAAAGATGAGATGGTGCCAAGACATTTATTTTTTGCCTAGAGTTTAATGCATTTTTATACAATAAATTACATCTTCATTCCTTATCATTAAGCATTTTTCTGTGCAGTGTGTTCTCTTGGTGTCAGTAGATTTTCAGATTTATGTGTAGTCTGATGTCCTAATCTTGATCATCATATTGTTCTGTGGACTATTTTCTTATACAGCAGAGAAGTTAAAGAACTAGATGTAGTATTCTGTCAGTTCTGAGGAAGTCTACATGTAGAGACTTTTCCCAAAGTCACTTTGCTATCCTCGACCAGATGGTTTAATTATGTGTACATGTGCACCATCTCACTGTAGCACTTTTCGGCAACCTGGTTTTGTTGCATGTCACCCTTCCCATCCTGTTGTCATCCTTACCTTTCCTAGCAGTCTGCTCTAAGGCAGTCTGATGGTAAGTCTGATAAAGCAATCTTTGATGGTCTTGAATGGCTCTTGGGCCATGTTAGCAGAATTCCTTTTGGCCCTTTATGTGTGAACCTTCATGAGGACTCAGCATAAACCAATGACAAAATATCACAGCTGAGATATTTTCCTTACTTGTTCAAATGTGGCTGAGAGAGCATTTGGTTTTATGTAGTGTCTTGTCTACCTTGATAGGGGGAGGGTGGCCTCCCTAAGCATAGGAGCTTGTTTTTCAGAGGCTGTAAGTATGCAGAAACTGGCTTTAAATTCTGTTGTTGCTTTAAATTCTGTTGTTGCTTTGGGTGCCCCACGTTCATGAAAATCAACTGCATTGTGTTTCATCTGGCTTAAAGGGGCTATTATAGTGTGTTAATTTGAAAGTATGCTCCATCCCTGTAGGTGTTCAAGGCCAGGTTGGATGGGGCCCTGGGCAACTTTGTCTAGATCATGTCTGGAGGTTGGTGGCCCTGCCTGTGGCAGCGGGTTGGAACTCTATGATCCTTGGTGTCCCTTCCAACCCAGACTAGTCTATGAGTCTATGATTATGATAAAATGTATATTCTGTTTGAGTAGTGTGCCTATTGGTTGTGATGAATAGAAGTGTTTACATCAGACTTGTAGTGACAAATTGTTGGCGTTGGTTCATAATTTACTCATAGCTTCAATAGTCAATTAGGACTTTTGCTATGGATGACAGGGAATGAGTACTTGAAATAGAGAGCTGGAGTTTTATCTGTATAAAACCTGTATGATTAGGTTTTTAGCATGCCTTAGGGGTCTATCTGCTGAAAAAAGTGTTAATGCTAAAGAAGAATAAAAATCCATCCTACTGAAAATAGAGATGAGAAAGAATGGAATATAATAGCTACAAGTTGTGAGTGTCCAACAATGTTAGAATTACTACTCAGTCTCTGAATCCTGTAAACTACCTTAGTTTAAAGTGTTAGCTTGTGAGTCAAATTGGCAATTTGTAACTAAAACTATTATTGATGTGAGCTTTTTTGTACAGTAAACCCCCTCCATAGGAGGGTTACTTCAAAGAGAAGGATACAAATCAAAGGGATAGATCCTTTTCTTGCTTCTGTATTCTGTAATACAATTCATTAAATGTTTCATAGAAAATGTAAATAATATATTGGGAGGGAGAGGGTGTTGTTGTTAGGGAATTGCTTGTGCTTAACCAGCACTTTGTCTTTTGTACTTTACCTCACTTCACTGAGAATCAGAGTATTCATCCTCTAAGGGATAAGGGTCAGGTTAAAATGTAAGCACTTTCTGCTCTGATGCTCCGTACCTCTTCACACTGAAACTGGTGCAAAGCAAAAAAAGAAGAGAGCACATTTATATTTTTATGCACTCTTTCTACTTGTGTTCTTAGAGATTTCTTGACCATTTTAAGATTTAATTTCTTACATAGAAAGGTCTGAAGTACTTTCATCGTTATTTATTCACGCTCACATTTTCTAATGTATATTACTCATGCCTAATATGAGCAGAACATTATGGCATATTTTTCCCAGTCCACGTGCAACTCCCTAGTCTATTTTCTTAGGTAATTTCTTTGTTTTGCAACCATACCCAAAATACCACAAAAATTCAGAACATTCAAGACATTTTAAGTCAATTACAGTATTACCTTTGGGAAAAAAGATAACATTTTCATTTCTATATTTCCTGTATAAAGTACTTTCATTTTCTGAAGCAGCTTGTGGTTTTTATTTCTTCTTGACATATATTCTTAAAATACAGCATGGGTTTAGTTGCTTTCTCAGCAGTGGTGGAATAGGGGTGGTTTAAATGCTAGATATGTTGAAATGTCCTTCTAATTTTACCTGATTGCTCATAGTTTTCCCTTCATCACTAGCAGAGTAAGTCTTTGAAGGAAATGTGTACTTTTTAAATGAAAAAAATAGACAAAAGTAGACTGATAGTGGGAAATTCTATCTTCAAAAGGAGACTTTTTCAACAATTAAACTGCAAATCAGCTGAACGTATTCTGCTTCATTCTGCATCAGCTGTTAAGAATACTGTCAAATATTTTGTGCGAGGGATATTGGGTCAGAAATGAGATTTGAAGTTGCTCTTTTTCATATGGTGACAAAATTATCTACATTGCCTTTTGGGTCTTAAAATTATAATCTGCTCATAGATTGTTCTTAAAAGTTTTCTTTCTTACATGAAATATGTTACAATAACATACTGCCTCAGAGTTATCAAGGAACATTTTTTCTTTGTTTATTTCTCTTCTGTTACAGCATTCTTTTGGTCTCACTTCTTATTAACTTAAATTTAGGAATGTGTTTGAGGTTATTGTTTCGACCATTTCTTTCTTCATTTACAAGTCATTCCTACTACATTATCACAATGAAAATATTGAGCTGTGGGGAGGTTTTTTTCAGTATATAGTAACTGACTAAACTCAAAATCTCAAGTACAAAGAATGATGGATTAATTTTCCAGATTTAGATTCCAGTCCTGCAGTTTCTTGGCAGCCTATAGATAGTCTGCTGCATTCATGCGGGGCATCATTGTCTTCAAGAATGTGCAGGATCCAGACTTCAACTCCAGTTCTGCAAGGAGTACCTAATTGCATGAATAGATCTAATTATACTGAAATAGGAATATTCGCATTAGTAACCTTTCACAGGATTAGGTTTTGCAAGATATGGATAGTGATACAATTAGCTGTATTTAAATCCTTTTGCAATTGTTTCTACTTTATGATGTTAGCAATTTGGGTTTTCTGCAATAAATACTATGGTTAATAGAGCAGGTTTATAAATCTAATGTTACTGTACATTTTTGATCTTTCAAAGATCAATTCATTTTCTGTCAGAGCTAAATATCAACGTTTTCAACAAATAACCAGTTGATACTATGAAACCAACCATGTTCTAACCTTCTGTCTCCAAATTCTAGCTTTCTCATCCTAATCAGTCATGAACTGGAAAAAAAAAAAAGAATATATTGCCTACATTTATTATTAAACATTATTAGCTATTTTATATAGTAGTATTTTAGAACACTCTTGAAGGGTTAGGGCATAAAATTAGTAACATTTAAAACTTGTAACAGCAGTATTAAAATGGTAATTTGAGAAATTTAAAGCATGAAGGTTTACTACCACATATTTTCTTGCATCTGTGGTTACACATGAAAATCTAGTTCAACAGAACTTTTCTCCCCTGAAATCTCACTGATGAAGGTGCTAGAAATATACCAATTTTGCTTTTTCTACCATACCTTACTCTTAAACTACACCCGAGGCTTTTAATGTACAGCCATGTTTATTTTCAATATTGTCTTTATTGTCTGTAAAATGAGGGCCAAGGACAATCTCCAGTCCTTACTAGATGCAGAGGCCCGAAACATTAGTGACAAGGGATGAGGACAAGGCTGAGGTACTCAACTCCTTCTTTGCCTCAGCCTTTAATAGTAAGGCAGTATGTTCCCTGGGTATTCAGCCTCATGAGCTGGCTGACAGGGAGGGAGAGCAGAACAAAGCTCCCATTATCAGTGTGGAAATGATTAGTGAACTCCTTGGCCAGTTAGACATCCACAAGTCAATGGGGCCAGATGGGATCCACCTGAGGGTTGTGAGGGAGCTGTTGGATGTGCTAGCCAAACCCCTTTCCATGATCTACCAGCAGTCCTGGTGGATTGGGTAAGTTCCACTTGACTGGAGGCTGGCAGATGTTACACCCATATACAAGAAGGGTTGGAAGGAGGATCTGGGGAACTACAAGCCTGTCAGTCTGACCTCAGTGCCAGGGAAGATCATGGAGAGGGTCATTTTGGGTACTATCATGCAGCACATGCATGTTGGCTGGGGGATCAACCCTAGTCAATGTGGGTTTACAAAAGGTAGATCCTGTCAAACTAACCTGATCACCTTCTGTGACAAGGTGACCCACTTAATGGATGAGGGGAAGGCTGTGGATGTAGTCTACTTGGACTTTAGTAAAGCTTTTGAAACAGTTTCTCACAGCATTCTGAGAAACTGGCTGCCACTGGCCTGGACAAGCGCACCCTCTGCTTGGTTAAAAACTGGCTGGATGGCCAGGCCCAAAGGATGGTGGTAAATGGAACAAAATCCAGCTGGAGACCAGTCATAAGTGCTCCCCAGGGCTCAGTTCTGGGTCCAGTTTTGTTCAACATCTTTATCAATGACCTCGATGAAGGGATTGAATGTTCCCTCAGTAAGTTTGCGGATGACACTAAGCTGGGAGGAAGTTTTGATCTGCTTGAGGGTAGGGAAGCTCTTCAAAGAGACCTGAACAGGCTGGACCGATGGGCTGAGACCAACGGGATGAGGTTTAACACCACCATGTGCAGAGTCCTGCACATAGGACATAACAACCCCATGCAGCACTACAGGCTTGGGGAATACTGGCTAGACAGCTGTCAGGTGGAGAAGGACCTGGGGGTGTTGGTTGACTGCACACTGAATATGAGTCAGCAGTGTGCCCAGGTGGCCAAGAAGGCCAACAGCATCCTGGCTTATATCAGAAATAGTGTGGCCAGTAGATCTAGGGAGGTGATTGTGCCCCTGTACTTGGCATTGGTGAGGCTGCACCTCAACTAGTGTCCAGTTTTGGGCTCCTCACTACAAGAAGGACATTGAGGTCCTCAAGAGAGTCCAGATAAGGGCAACCATGTGGTGACCAGCAATGAGCAACATGCAATTCGATATGAATTTTAGGTGAAGCCGTTTTATTAGGAGAAATCACACAGATTATATACCTTTGTTACTGCAAAAGTGGCAAGCTAAAAAACTGCTAATTGGTTACATACACTGTTCACACCACACTGATTGGTTAGTAATTATAATGAGTTCTGATAAACATATCTTATAGCTAAATATTGCTAGTTTACCTTTGATACCTGAAAGTACCCACACAGCTGCTATTTTGACCATCTTATTATGGTTGGTTCTGTTACTCCCAAGTACCTTCCCATAACTACTTCTTGGTTTAGGGTAGCCTGTACCTCTATTGGAAGACTGCTGTGTTTTGAGAATGTGATTATTAAGTTCCTGTCAGCATGAGTAACTTTTCCCTGTCTCATGGGAACAGAAGGATATTGTCAGAGCCTAAGTCTTGGGAGAAGAGAGCTAGACCACTAGCAGGCCTGGTGCCTTCCCCAACACAACCAGACTGGTGAAGGGGCTGGAGGGCAAATCATATGAGGACCAGCTGAGGGAGGAGGCTGAGGGGAGACCTTATCACCGCCTACAGTTACTTGAAAGGAGGTTGTAGAGAGGTGAGCTATGGTCTCTTCAGCTAAGTGACAGGTGATAGGACAAGGGGAAATGTCACTAAGCTGTGCCAGGGCAGGTTCAGATTAGGTGTTAGGAAAAAAATTTCACTGAAATCGTTGTCAGGGTCTGGAACAGGCTGCCCAGGGAAGTGGTTGAGTCACCATGCCTGGATGTATTTAAAAGACAGGTAGATGAGATACTTAGAGATATGGTTTAGCATAGGACAGGAACGGTTGGGCTTGATGATCTTAAAGGTCTTTTCCAACCTAGTGATTCTGTGATTCTGTCTTTTCCTGCTTGTTCCAAAAAGCATGCAAAATAACTAAAGAAATTTAGCTACGATGTAGCAAGGAGAATATGGTGAAATTAAGTTTCTTTAATCTTAAAAACTTCTGCCTTTGGATACTTGACCATCCATCTCCAAAAGGTGGTTACTCATGAGCAAAGCAATGGCAAGACAGACAGCCTCAACCATGGCCCATGGAGTATCCTGTAAGATACATTCTTTATTCTTAAGATCATAACATGTACTTTAAAAAACAGGATTAAATTTTATACTGGTCATTTCTAGGAAGAAAAGTATAAACTTCTTTTCCAAACTTATGTTAATACTGTCCATTTAACAGCAGTTATTACAGTTTGTTGTAATTAATCTTAATTGTTCTCATGGGAAGAATTCCCTAGAAAACCTTCATCCTAACATCCTCTGTTCTAATTAAGTGGAGTATACCATAGTGATATTTCACATTTTTATAGCATGTGTCATCATATAGCACTTTCTTTAATATGTGTATAAAAATGGCTGTGGAGAACTGCGGTTTCTGATAGTGTCAGCTGGGCTGAGAGAAGTTTGGAATGGAAAAATTTCCTACATTGATTGGGACAAGTTCTTCAACAGAACTGTCACTTGTTTGGTAGATTTTACCATTTTTACATTTCTTTTTTCTTTGTCATCCTTGCAGCATAGATGTGTACTCATCCAGCTTGCTGGACTCAGACAGTTAGGAGCAATCAATGCCACTCTTGGGTCATTCCTGATGCCATGCTTCCTTGGTCTGAGGGTGTAGTTATGACATGAAAATAAAGAGAGGGTGGCTAGTAGGGCTTCAGGTTTAGAAAGATGGGTGTAGCCAGTGCCCTTCCCAGTTGGAAAAAGCTAATCCATTTATTTTGTAGAGCAAGGTGCTTTATCTTGCCACCACTCAGCCATTTTTATTAACTGCAAGCTGTAATGACTGTGCATAGCCAGGAGCCTGCTGGCTTGCTTGCCATAAGGATAATTTGAGTAATCAAAATTAGCTTTCTAGCAATGGCTTCTGACTCCTGCTAGTGAAAGATTTTTGTGTTGGTGAATCTTCCAATACGATAGCTGTCAAAATGTCAGAGTCTTCAAGTTTCGTGACATGGCAAATAATCAAAGTGGCAAAAAATCAAACCCAGTTTCCAAAGTAGACTTTCTTGGACAATTTGAAAATAAGAAACTGAAGTGTGGCAGCAGTTTTATTTGATAAGGTAGAAATCAGTGCTGAAAAGACTTTTTACCCATCTTTTCAAATTCCTGGTAGATATGCCAGTGCATGACATGGGCTTTATTTTGCACGAATGCAGGTATTATCTTTGATTAACTGATTCATTGGACTGAAACCTTGAATTTCCTGTTGTGGAAATTTTTCAAGTAGCTGCTGCCATTTTACAAATTAATTTTATGATATTTGGCATCTACATTTAATGCTGTTAAGTGAAACCTGCTTTCTCTCTGTTTCTCCACCTTGACTTTTCTACTAAGGAAACTGCTGCTCATCAGTAAATAAGAAAGTGTTTTTCCACTGCTCCCTTGCTTAAAATGGTTCTAAGGGACACAAAACACTTCAGTCTCTAGGCCCAGTGCAAAACTGATAATTTATTTTCACATGGGTTTATGAATCTTGGGGAAACTCCTGTAGAGAAAGACAGGTTTGTCATGGCTAGACTTGTCATCTACCTGCTGAGCACTGGCTGAAACCTCTGAGTTGGCTTTTATAAAAGTGACCAGATTTGAATTGCACCTTTTCCAGCACAGTCTTCCTTACATAAGTGTAACTTATTTAAATTAAATAATTCTGAGAAGTTTTAGAACCCAAGTGCTTCTCAGTGGGGCTGTCATCCAAAGCTGTGATTGCAGTTCTTCTTAGCGTAACTGCACAGGCTTTAATCTTCTGGTTTGTAGATATGGAGTGTATTTGTCAGGTTAGCTAATCCAGATAACTGAAGCACCAGGAGCAGTGGACTGTGACAGTCTGGACTCAGCATACTCCTAACTCAGGTTAAATCCTGGGTTTGCTACTCCTGTTCCACTCCCTGCAGCACCATCCATGTTCTTATCAGTGCCTCAGTCATACCCCCTTTCTCTTTATCTCAGCTTTGATGGCTTTACAGACATTTGCAGAAATGAAATGCAATACAAAACTGTGACAAAGTAAAACAGCATACATGTTGGAAGCCTTACTCTTTGGTTAGTAGCTACCATTTAAGTCTAGTTCTTAGCATGGCAAAATAAACATAAACCTGTGATTTGATGTCAAGATGCTGCAAAAGAATACATCTATATTATGTTTCTCTCTGAAAAGTGTGCATGAGGGTGAAAGAGACTGATAAAATGGTGTGGAATATATCTTGCCCTGCTAGCGTTATGAAGTTGGTGGAAATAAGAAGCTATTATACAAACAGAAGCTCCATGTTTTTGGCAGTAAATAGTAAATGCATATGGAACAAAGCTTTCTTGTCCCAAGCCCAAAAGTCTTATCTTATTTTGATGTGTTTAACACATTTTGGCATCTGTATTTTCTTGATATTATGTTAAAATTTGCGCTAGGCAAAGCTTTTATTTAAACTGAAGCTTGGCTTCAGTTCTGTATTCATTCTGGACTTCCTTGGTATATGGCACTGTCTGTGACCTTCTACACCAAACCTTTTGGTATTGTCAGCAAATTTTGCAATACGGAAATTGGCATTGGTGTGCTGGCACCTCCCCTTCTTGGCAGACCTGGCCTTCAGAGCAATTCAGATCACTCTGTTTTCTTCAGTTCCGCTCAATAAATAACAGATATAATTTGCTGTGTCAGCAATTCAAATTTTTAACTAATGTTTTTCAATTTGTTTTTTCTCCTTTTCATCTGTCCTTTCTATTGGACCAGATCCTTTACTTTGTCTTCACTTCCAGCTTCCCCCACTGTGCTTTCCATGCACATTTCTTTCCCACTGAGATTGTATACAAATATTAGAGCTCTAACTCACACTTTTGTCAGCAGGATGTGCCGCGCTCTGTAGGCACACTCAGTTCAAATAAAAAGCCCATTGGCAATACAATAAATCAAGTGATTAACAAGAAGCAAAGTGCCAACCTCTGGCTTTTTTCTGTCCCAAAAGCTTGTGGTACACTGTAGCAAACTGAAGTCCCAAAGGCAGAAGTCAATGGTTTTTCCTGAGACACGAGCACTGTACGACTGCACTGATGTGTGGAAAACCTGGAGAAACCTGTGTATTTTCTTATTTCTGACTGTGGAAATGCTGCCAATATCTAACAAAGCCAGTTAATGAGGACCAGAAAATGTCTATTGGGAAAACTGTGTTTGTGATAAACTGAACAGTGGCATGCACAAGTGTAGTGACCAGGGTTCCGTGCGCACTCTGTAACTATTTAACTGTAGAGAGTTGTGCTGCCTGGGTTAAAAGTTATTGAAATAACTCCCATTTTCTTTTTCAACTTTATGTACGTCTTGGGGTTCTGTATGCATTAAAATGTGTAGGGATGTACTTTCTGTGAGAAGGAGTATTTGTGTAACTTGATTCCTCCTCCATATGTCCTCACTGTTCTAGTCTAGAGCTAATCTGAAATACAAGACTGGATTGCATAAAGAATCTGGCCTTCAGTCAACAAAACCCTTTTCTGCTGAGAAGTGAAAGATAAAGAAAAAGATGTAATTACTGTAATGATGGGTTAGACCTTTAGGTTCATGCTGCAATCAGTGATTCCTGTGGTGCTCTGCCGCAATCATGGTTTAGTGCTGACTGGAGAGACAGGTAAAGACTGTAAAACACTCCAGCAGCCTTTGATCTAAATGCCTATAGAAGAGTAACACCTCTCATTTGCAGATGGTGATTCTGGCTCCAAACTCCAGGGCAGCAAAGTGGATTGTCTTGGAAGGAGAATCTTGGAATATTTTTCATGTGTGTAAAAAATCAAAGAAATAAAATCCCTCCTTTCCCAGGATACAATAGTAAGCTGTAAATGATTTTTAATCTTATGAGGCTTTTCTATCTGCCCTACATACACATGCATGCGCGCACACACACACACACACGTATCTGAGCATCAGAGATTATATGTATTTATTTGGTATTTAGTTGTAACCAAAGAGAAAATTTCTATTGTGTAGGGATATGCTTGCCAGAGCTGTTATATTTTAAGTGCTGTCAAATCAACACCAAAATCTTTTCAAATACTTTCTGAATTTCTTACTTATTACTTTATTCCCAAAGTCAAGTTTGAAACTGTGTGTACAGCATTAGTAAATACTTTTTATTTTAATTCTGAATCTGAAGGATTTTTGGATTATAGATTTAAAGTAAGTATTTTCAGCTGATGCTGATGGAACTATACAATCATTTAATAGTCATTTGGGATAAAGGGTATTGGACCTAATCCTGAAACTCTTATTGATGCAATTAATCCATGTGACTGTAAGCTATTTCACTAAAGTTAACTGGAACTTTTGCATGACTAATAGTTGCAGAACCAGTCTGTCATTTAAATCATGATCATCCCTGCAAAACAACTGAATATTACCTCTGGTAATGATCCGTTGATGTCACAAAAATTAAAAGCAGGTGTTTTGCAGAAGTACTTGTATACCTTCTATGGTCATCATCAGCATGATGATGTATTCCAGTATTCCAAAACTTACATCATAATGCAGCACAAAGATTGCAAGATTTTGGAGAGAGCCGTTCTCTCCATATTCTATTAAATACCTTTAATGTAAATGTCTGAGACCAAGCCTGCAGCTATTACGAATGAGGTATCAATGTAGTTTACTTTCTCCTCTTTTAGTTTAAAGCCAAAGATCATATAAAAATGCTAGATATGTTTCAGGGAATTTTTAGTAATGCATCCATGCCCACAAGCCCTAGATGCAATCAGAAGATAATCTACAGGATGTATACACAAGTAAGGAGGAATTGCTGAAGCCTGCCCTTTATAGTCACAGCAGACTTAAGACATTTCATTAGATAGTAGTCAGCCCTTTAATCCAGTGTGTACTTCTGGACAGCAAATACCACATGTTCACTGACATACAAATGCTGCATATTATGCTGATCAGTATTCTTACTCTAGAAGTTGATCCCTCTTATTGTTTATTCAAAGCAGGTGATGAGCAGGCTATATAACATTTAAATTTCCTAATAGTATCAAGGGCCCAAAGCTTGGTTTATAAATGCAGCTTCTCACAATTTAAATGTTCCAAAGACATCTGAATGACATAATGAAGCGTGCTAGGGTGGGATGCTGAGTAAGGAGAACAAAAAACTACTGGTTGTCCATAAATTTTAGCAATTGTAGAACCAGTGATTACAGCTTGCAATCTGGTTAGGCATGGTTAAGTTCATCTGCATTTATTATGGGTAGCGGAGCATTCTGAGGAGAAAGTTTAAGGAAGATAAAATTGTGAGTGGTGAAATGGAAAAAAAAATTAAAGTACTTGTCAGAAAAATAGATGTTTGAGCTAGTTACCAGTGGTGCAAACATGGAAGGGTGACCTTTCAACTGACAACCATGTAGGCTGCATAGATATTAATGATGATAGGCCTTTAAATGAAATGAGAAGAAAAATAAGGATGAAGAAGATCTAGCTTTAAAAATCCCTTTCTCATCAAGGTAGAAGGATTTCCAAGGTGCAAGACTGTAGGCATGGTGACTAAAATGAGATTGCAGTAGTGAAGTTATAAAGTGACCCAGGCTTAGTCAATTGTTTTGGCATTGCAGACTGAGGTGAAAAGGTTGTTAGGAATTACTGGGCAAGATGTTCATGGTAGTGTGTTCATCAATCAAATATGTGAGTCCTTAGTATCTTTATTAGCTTTAGATTTTTTTGTGATGATGATAAAGATTCAGAGGAAAAGATGTTCTCTTGCTTAAGGAGACTGTATTAAAAAAAAAAAAAAGGTTTTCCTTTATTCCTTATTGTCCTATAGAAGATAGTCTTTATTTAGATTCAGAGCCTGTTTCAACTACCTTTCCTACAATACTCCTGTTTGATGTTCTGCTACCGATTTCAAGAATTAATCTTACAAGTTATAGAAAGTATTTTACAGAAATTGTGTTCAAGTAGTTTCAGGATCTAGAAATGTCTCTGTGGACACTGTATGTCCTTCAAGGCTGTATCCTTCAATCACTGTTGAATCTTTGGAATTAGCAAACTTTCAGCAGTCTCAAAAATACATATACCTTGTAGATTAATAACACTACTTTTTAATTGCGTTTAGGCAGGCATTTGTGTATGTGGGAATGAAAGCTGTTTTTTGTAAGATTCTGCTTCAAATAAGGATATGCAATATTCTTATTATTACAGTATTTCTTGAAGAGAGATGGGAGAGACAAAATTCCTAAAATAAAGATGCTGATGTGCTCCACTATTAAAAATTAGAAAGAGCTATTTAGATAAATATTTAATGTTGAGTAAATATCTAGAGAGAAAAGACGACTTGTGGTAGAGGCAGAAAGTAGTAGGGACAGGGAAATAAGAAAACCTAGAGACAATTGAACCTCAGGGGTATTAATACTTTTGGTATTAGCTCTATTATTATCCAAATCCCATGCATATGAGATACTTGAGGGTCTCAAGAATAAATTTTGTTCTGGAGCACAGTGGTAATTTAATCTACTGACAGTGGAGTTGTTTTATCATTGTTAACTGTACCTATATTAATAGCTGTATTTTGCTTTAATTGGAAGACTTTTCTTTCCTCTGTAGTAAAAGCATCCTGCTTTGAACATTTCAAGAGATCCCTTCCAATCTCAGCTGTACTTTGAACTGTTCTGTGATTCGCATTTTCTGTAGGTGTTCTAGTAATCCTGTAATTATCTGGGTTCACACAAACAAAAGAAATGTGATCTCTAGAATTTGCATCATAATCAGACTTAGGTGTGTGGGCATATCTTTTTTATTAGTGCTTTAATTTTAAGATCTAGGAAGGTAGACTTGTATACAATTAGTTCACTTCACAGTACTTATGAGAGGAATTAATTGTGAGTGTGTTTTCTTCTTTTTTAATTGTTGTTTTGCTTTGTTTTCCCTGCAGCTGGGCCTCTGGAACTTCCTCTTTTTGAGTTGATCCCATCACAAAGACAAGTGGTTTTTCATGGAGACCGTTTGCCATTCCAGTGTACTGCGACATATGTTGACAATACAACCCAAGTACATTGGTTCCATGCTGGTCGCCTGATTGAAACAGATGAAGAGAGTGGCATATTTGTAGAGGACAGCATCATTCATGACTGCTGCTTAATTACACGGTAATGTATACTCACACAGATTCACAGATTTGTAGGGGTTGGAAGGGACCTCCAAGATGGAGTCCACCCCCCTGTCAAAGCAGGTTCCCTAGGATATGTTGCACAAGTAGGCGTCCAGACAGGTTTTGAATCTCTCCAGAGAAGGAGACTCCACAACCTCCCTGGGCAGACTATTCCAGTGCTCTGTCACCCTTACCATGAAAAGGTTCTTCTGCATATTGGTGTGGAACTTCCTGTGGTCCAAGCTTGAGGCCATTGCCCCTTGTCCTGTCTCCACAGACAACTGAAAAGAGGCTGGCTATTTCCCTCTGTCTCCCACACTTAAGCTATTCGTAAACATGCATAAGGTCCCCTTTCAGTCTTCTTTTCTCAAGGCTGAACAGGCCCAGTTCATTCAGCCTTTCCTCATAGGGGAGATGCTCCAGGCCCTTAATCATCTTTGTAGCCCTCTGGATACAGTACTCCAGGTGGGGCCTGACCAGGGCAGAGTAGAAGGGGAGGATCACCTCCCTTGACCTGCTGGCCACCCTCCATTTAATGCACCCCAGGATTCCATTGGCCCTCTTAGTAACCAGTGCACTGCTGGCTCATAGGCAGGGTGAACAGATGCAACGCTTGCAATAGGCCTCATTAAAACATGCATCAAGAGTGGCTTTATTTGAAGCAATTCAATTGCATGCTTGAGTCAGAACACACATTGCTATCGATTTTTAATGGCTATGAATAGTTGTGGTTCCAAATTGGATTTATTGTGTCTAAGCATCCAGATTTGAGCAACTACAGATTTGAACTAGGAAAAAAAAAGTTTCTTAGACAATAAACCATGAAAAGAAACTGAACTGAATTTAGACTAGTTTCAGTAGCATATGAGTGACTTACAGCCAAATTACTTCTTCCTGGCACCACCTAGAAAATACAATCATGATCTGTCTGTGAAGCACTATCAATTTAAAAGGCTTGGATTAATTTTTGTAGGCTCCTATATACTGGATCTCGTATTCACAGAATCATAGAATACCAGGTTGGAAGGGACCTCAAGGATCATCTGGTCCAACCTTTCTTGGCAAAAGCTCTGTCTAGACAAAAGCACTGTCTAGACAAGATGGCCCAGCACCCTGTCCAGCTGAGTGTTAAAAGTGCCTAATGTTAGGGAATCCACCACTTCCCTGGGGAGATTATTCCAATGACTGATTGTTCTCATTGCGAAAAATTTTCCTCTTGTGTCTAATAGGAATCTCCCCAGGATTATCTTGCACTCATTGCCCCTTATGTTTCCCATGTGACTCCTGGATTGTTTTCCCAGGCACTAGGACACCTGCCCTTTATTCTTTAGTTAAGTAATCTAATACTTGTTTCTTATTAAAATTTTTCTCAACTTTTGATTATTTTTATCATCTGTGTCGCCTCTATGTACTTGAGAGACACAGAGGTCTGCAGTGAAAAATGCAACAGGAATAAAATAGAACAGGCTTCTATAAAAGAACTAACAACTAGTATTTGGCACTGACCCTATTGTTCCAGCTTTGCTTCACTTTTCCCTTTAAATCTTATTTAATTATCTTCTATTTCTGTCTTTATTTTTAGTTTTCATCATAGAGTATGGCTTTGTCACTAAAAGTTGCTAAAGTTGGTAAAAGTGCTAAGCTGTTGCACACATCCTTTTGTCCTGGGACAATTTCCATCATTGATCAAAAGAAGAGTCTGATTCTCTGTCTGTGTTCTGCCTTTCTCCCTGTAGAAGATGGAGCGAAAATAGCTATGCTGATTAGCTCTGGATCATCATTAATATCTCTTCACTCAACCAGTTTCTATTAATATAATCTTGAACTATCAAATGTAAGTTATGAAGGGAGTCAAATTAATTCTTCTCCACTGAGGTCTTTTGTCTTTATTGATTTTAATTTCATCTACTCAGTGATTATTTGACCCCTTTGGAGTCCTATAGATCTAGAGGCATAGATCTGACCTATTCTCACAGCTAGTGGCTGTCTTCTAATACCGATGCATATGGCTGTAGAGGATAATGAAAAAGACTATTAGACCAATTAGTATGATAATGCCCAGTTCATGAGCTATTATATTACTGTCGAGACACTTCAATTAAAGCATGTTCTTGTTTCCATTATATCAAAATTAAAAGACATGCTGTTAATTTAATTATATTTTTTTAACAGAATTATATTTTATACTAAGCAGTTTGTAAAGCATAGTAATAAACTGAAATAATTTGTCTAAAAATGTTAAGATCTTCAAAATAGCTATCCTTTTTTAAAAAGCTAGTTTAGAAGTAGTTTGATTAGATTAATTTTTTGCTTGACTAGAAAATAAAAATTATTGTCCACCATAGCAATACTTTAATAAGGATGGTTGATCTGATACCTGCCTTGTATACTGTGCCATTAAATAGATGATGTTGATGCCCATGTTGCAGTATACACTGGAACACCAGGCAATCAGAAAAAATGCTCTCGAAGTACATCATAATTTTTGCTGTTCTAAACTGGAAAAATACTTTGACTCTTGCAAGTTATGCAATACAGACTCAAAATGAAATTAAAGAAAACCCCTAACAATCTTGAAGTAGCTATTTAAAAGCTTAAATCTTTTTAATTGCTCATTTATTTAGGCTATATTTTTGACTTCATAATATAGTAGGCAGTCAACACTACATTTACTATACAGCATGGTCCTTATCAAGTCAAAAATGCTAATATTCAAGCAATCATCTCTGCCTTGATCCAAGGGACGGATCAAAACAAGTCTAATAAAGGCATACCATACTTTAAGAAAATAATTTTTTAATATAAATTAGAGATGTCTTGTCTCGTCTTGTTGAAAATGAGAAAACATTGGTCAAGTTATGATTTTAAAACCTCTCTTCAATTTTTCCTAATTTCAATCCCATCATCATGACCATATATACTATTAACTCTATATTATATGTGAAAATAATATGTAATAGCATGCATATTACATGTTGCAATGACATGTTACAATTAATATGCTTCCTACATGCCATTACACACTAATTTGTGACAATTCTTAAAGCTAAATCACAGTTGTATGATGCAATGTGAAACATCAGAAAGACTACAACTCCCTGACGTTACCATACATTAAGCATGTGGTTTTGAGTAAAAATAAAGGTAATTTAAAATCCTTTCTTACAGTGTCAGATTTTGCCTTCCTCTACCTAGTCTTTATAGCAAATGTCCGCTCTCTGTGGCTTTATATGATTACACTAAAGGACAGGCTTTGGCTTGTGCCACTTAGCAATTTTAAGATCTCTGAAGCTAATTCTGAACAAAGAGGTGAAGTCCTGTTCCAAAAGTTTCTTATTTAAACATTTTTAGATGGTTATTTTATTGGGTAGTTCCAGATGTCTCTGAACCTGTATTTACAACACAAATATCATACTAAACCCTTCTGTTTTATTAGCTGCCACAGTAGAAGGATAAAATATCCAAATGTGTATTTTTGTCTCCTATGATAAAGCAAAATTAAATAAAATAAATGTTTTTGTTACAATAATTAAACTAAAGTTTTGAACTGTATTCCGGCCTGTGACATTTTTCTTGGCAAAGAGTATTCCCTTACAGGAGATCTTGAGAAGGTGTTTTCAATTCTGCTGTGAGCTCGCAGCTACCCTTTCTAGCCAATGATAATAATATTTGATTTTCCTCATGTTGAATTTTCTGTCATTATGTCTGTGTATAAATGTCAGAGTCATATATGAAAATGTAAATATGATGTGGAACTAATTTCCTATCGTCTGTGAATGGATCTAGCAAAAATTGTGATTTGTGTTTCCATGAAGACAGCCTAATTTCTTAAGCCTGGAATATTAGATTATTGGTTTGTTCGCAGTAAGTGGCAATGAAACAATCCATTTCTCTGAAGCCATGTAGAAGGCAGATTGCAGACAACTTTAATTTCAGGAAGTTTCTTATTTACTGCATTGACTATAATAACAATTTTAAAGTCTTTTTAGTCCTATTCTGTAAATACTTGTGCAGAGTGTTATGTGCTTATGTCTCTGACAGCTGTAATGGCTGCTCTGGGACCATTCCAGTTCACAAGTGCAGACTGTGCAGAAAGTTTAAGAACCCATAAAAAGGAGTGTTACAACTTGGATGCCATTAACTAAACCTAGAATAGCAGGTGTTAGTATCAGATGTGTTTCTCAGATATAATGTAGATAGATTTGCCACTGGAAATACAGACTATTAGGTCTTAACAGTGATTCCCTCACAAATAGCATTTTTCTCTGAAATTCTGTCCTGAGTATTTCAGTCTTTAAATATGGCTTCCAAATGTGTTTGGTTTTTTTTGTAAAGTAAACTTAACCTGTTTGGTTTTTTTAAAGCATTTAGTGCTTTCTTACATTTTAATAGCAGTTGTTGCCTATACTGGATGGTCAAAAGTAACTGATGAAAGAAATAATGTTTGAGATAATATTGATAATATTAATAATTGATTATAGAACTGCAGTTGATCAGTAAGGTACAACAAGAATACAGATGATAGTAAGAATATGGATTTCAAAATTTATACTTAAAATGTGTGTGCTTATTTCTGAAGGCTGCATATAGAGGTATATGATTATGTGCAAATCTCCAGAACTTCCATCTGATCCACTATTTCTGTAATAGTGAAGAAATGGAAAGACAAATACAAAGGAATGTGATGTTGTGGATTTAGAATTACAATTGTAATTGAAAGGCAGATTTTAATCCAATTAATAATTTTTAAGTGTTTGGAAATACCTTAATGAATCATTTGGAACTTGACTGAGACGGTTACACTGAAAGAATATAGATAGTTTGTTATGATTTCAGAGAGAAATTAATATGGGGCCAAGTAGAAAGGGTAGTTTCATAAGTTTAAGATGTAGGTTTCTTATATAAGAAAGAACAAAACTTCCAGAAATTCTAGGAGAAAGGCAGAAATTTTATGCCTTTTTTTTTTTGGAAAGAATCCAAATGACCGCTGAACTTTCCTATGTCTGTGGCAGGAATACATCTGGAAAAGATATTAAGGAAGTGGTAGTGATTTGGACTGAGACTAGGTTGAGAACAATCTGAAAATGGTATGTTCCTGATAAGGTTGGGTACACAATTGGAAGTTCAGATATGTGCCAAATCATGGAAAAATATTGGTGATTCTCTCTGCACAATATTGAAAACAATTATTTTAACAAATACAAAGAATCTGATTCAGAAATGCAGATATTTCACAAATGCTTTGTGTTCTGCTGTCCTGAACATTTAGAGATGAGCAGCTGAGGGTCTTACTGAGAAGCCCAGGGAAATCAGCAGAAATTGTTTAGTACTGATGTTTTGTTGGTTCACCTAATTGATTCTGCTTGACCTGTAGTTGTCAAGTAGTTAGGAAAGAAATGAAACAAAATAACAGTTTAAATTGTAAGTCAATGTTTCTGTACTGTTTTGAAACCTGAAGTCAGTGGTCTATAGCCTATTTCAGGCACTGAAGGCAGCAAAGGAGTAGTAACAGACGCACCTTTACGAGCAACTTTCTCATATATCAGACAGGAAGATAATATTTAAAACTATTGGAGAATATTAAGAAATGCATAGGTTAAAGGTTTGATTATCTGAGCAGGAGAACCTTCAAGTGAATTAATTTGAAAGATTAATTAGACGTAAGCT
Organism: Hypotaenidia okinawae; assembly: GCA_027925045.1. Classification (NCBI taxonomy): domain Eukaryota; kingdom Metazoa; phylum Chordata; class Aves; order Gruiformes; family Rallidae; genus Hypotaenidia; species Hypotaenidia okinawae. The sequence goes on along the minus strand of BSDF01000008.1, from coordinate 23,646,881 downwards.
TTTTCTCTAAAAATCTTCCAATTATCTGAAAAAACCCCAATGACAATTTTATTACTAATCAGTTTTGTGAATATTTAAAAACATAACCTGTGAAAAAGCATACCAATATGGTGAAAAGCAAAAGCAGCAACCACAATACTCTGTACCATTAAAGGAATAGGTAATTATGTAAGAATTGTGTTGTGAGAGAAGAACTGTAGGCTTAATTTGAGTAACTGCCTATTGAAATGTGATTGAGAAATAGATATTTTCTGTTAAAATATCTATCAGTATTTTGGGCTGATAGAATAAAAAAACCTCTAGAAAAATAGTACGTCAGAACTGTAAAAAATTTCAGTGGAGAAATTTTGAGTTGAAGAACTCTAGGAGTACCATTGTAGTGATGCTTAGACCAGGTTAACAGGATGCCTTGCACTAAATTTTGACTCCACAAGAGTGAATCAATGCAGGCCAAAATTAATGTGGCCCTTCAAACAGCTGCAGCTATACCCCTGAAGAGATGCTGCTCTGCAGCAGTAGTTTGGAATGAGCATCCCAGGACTGCCTTTTTAAAATACCTTTTCATGTCAACAACAGCCCAGGCAGTAGTTTGTAAGCCTGTGCATCAGCTGTGATTGTCAGAGAAATTCTGACTTATGTCCGACTTTGATATACTCCTTCTACCAAGTCAATCACCTTAGCTACTGGTGAAACAAACCATTTCCTGAAATTCAAACATGTTTGAAATACTAAAAGAAATATCTACTTTTTGCTTCCTATATATTTCAATCTATTCAATGTAGAAAACATGCTGTAGGACATGTTCCTTGTGGACTTACTGAAAGCTTTTTTACTGTAGTAGCACACTGGAATTCGATGAAAATAGGTCCCAGCCCTTCCCCTTCTTTCTCCCTTGAGAATAAAAGAACTGTATTTTCAATTGTTTATAACATTTTGATTGAATGAATCCTGGCCATTGTAAAATAAAGTTTGCACTGCTGGAGATACAATGTATACTGTAGAAAGAATAGAGACTATTCCTGATTTTTTTTAATGTAGAAATCTGCTGGTTTACTTCCTTCTTAGATCATCTAAAATTTCTTGCCGGTCAACAAATAAACTAGTATTCTAGCCCTAATATATAATCAATCATAAAGTATTAGTTAATTTCTGCATTTCTAACACAATCACTGACTAGAGAGAATGGGAAATTCTCTCAAAATATTATGCATTTGACAAGTGATTTGAAATTCTAAAATTAATGTAATTTTTTTTAGTTTGTTTTCTTTTGTATATTTTTCGGGGGTGGGGTGGGTATTGTTGGAGGGTTTTTTGCTGTTACCATTGGCACGTGGTCAAATAACCAAAAATTGTCAACACTTCTGATTCATCTGGGAATCATTTTACTTTAAAAGCTTTTTATGCCATTTTGGCAATTGTACTGATTTTTGTAGCATTATTTTTGCTTAAGAACCTGTGTACAGGTCACAGGACTTATGCTAATGAAATAAAGCTTCCACTGGATATAGGATTGCTTAAGGGCAGATGAAAGTCATACAGCAGGTGTAGCACCATTTCCCCAGAAGACTGAAGCTGAAGACATGCTGCAGTCAAGCAGTTTTCTGGTAGGACAAAATTAATAACAGCAAACATATTTTAGCATCCCCAAGCCTTTCACCAACTGATGAAGCAGCTCGATGATAGACAACTGATTCATGATGTACTTTAAATAAACCCTGGCCCAGGAGTACTCTCTTCAGATAGCTTTATGTATGTGCCACCACTGACCTGCCAGCTGTCTGAAGGTTTCTCTAGGAAGAGAAAGCTTTGATTGCCCTAGAGCTTTTGATAAACTTCTTTTTTTCCTCCCCACTTTACATTCTCAGCTAGTTAGACTGGCATGTATTTACTCTAGGACTGTGGGAGTATGAAAATAAATGTAAACAACCTGATGTATACCCTTCAATGCAGCACAGTAGCTGGTAGTCTGTCTCTACCTGACAAGCTTAATGGGAGAGGCAAATGTCATGCAAGAAATGAAACCTGTTGTGGTATGATGTAGAGATATAAAGTGCCTAGATTTGCACATTCTCTCTTAATTTTCCATGTTTGAACCTTATATCCCCTGTGAAAGGCTGTATGCCAAGCAGCAGTGTACTCTGGAGACCAACACTCATTTTTTAAATTCTATGTTGGTATTAATAGTTTAAGAAGGTATGGGTAGGAGGCAGGTTATGCAGGTCTTCTGCCTGAGCTGTAGAAAATCTTTTGCTATTTATGTCTGGAGAAGAATACGAGGAAACCTAAACATTAACTCATTTTACATAATTAGTTTCTATTTTTCTCCAGGAAAGTCAGTTGGTTCTTCCAAGTCTTACAGGAACTCAAGTCAGACTGTAAAGCCTTTCTTGTTGGAAGATGAACAAAATATGGTGTCAATCTCTTCTGTGTTGGTTACTCTCTTTCCTGGCATGTAAATGACTGCTGGGGCATACAGTAAATGTCACTAAGGTATTACTTCAGGACATGGTTGAGTAACTTTGCATAATGAGACCTACTTCTGATTGTCTAATTAGTTATGCATAGCTGTAGCAAAGCAAAACTGTGCCTCAAATAGAAATCTATTGTCACAGGTTACTTGATTACATGAGGATGCCTTCCGCCTGCATCACAGTTCTTCTCTTTATAATGACCAATGCCACAGACTTCCATTGAATATTACAACTTTTTCTTGCAATTGCATCAGCTCTATATTATAATTAATTTTTCAATGTCAGTCATATTTGAAAAAGAAATCCTACCATGCATGATATTTCCCAGTACAAAGAAGATACGTGTTAATTGTCTCTTTCTTTCAATGTTTCTACTGAGAAGGCCACTATAATTTCATAAGAAAATTTGAGAAAAGCTTGCTAGTCATCCTTTTGTTCTCATCAGGTAGCATATTCAGTTTGCCTTGACACCACCTTGTGAATGTCTAACTGGTGGATGAAGTGGTTGGCTGACTCTGACAATATGAAGAAAGTCTCTCTTCCTCCCTCATCTTGGATGTAGAGAAACTGTCCCAGGAGGTCCGGTAGCTCAAAGAGGATAGATTCTACTCCTCACTTGTTTGGACCAGTATTTCAGATCTCAGAACTAAGTGTTCCTCTGCTCAATACACCTCAACACACACAGTGCCAAGAGTTAAAATACATAACTGACCTACTAAAAAAAATTATGAAGAGGTTTAAAATTCTATACAGGTCTACCCTCTTTCCTTTTGGTCTGCTAGAACTGGGAAGTTGCCAAGGACTGTAAGTAGAGATGATGTTAAAGGATCAAGTTGACTGTTCTTTTTGGAATTTTTGTTGGTTTTTTGGTTTTTGGTAACCTGGTCCCCAAATTCTCCAGCGGTATAAAATCAATTTATCATTTGTCATATCCAGATGGTAAGTAAATGAAGAGTTTCACTATTGGGCTTGCTACCCATAATATTCCAGGAGGAATATAAATGAATACTTCATTTACAGTGTCCAGATGGCAATTCAGAAGACAATTCCATGTTCTAGTAATTATACAGCTTCTGTATTGCATAAACCTTTTCTGGCTTCTTTTGGTTCATCATCTGAAGTAAGGTCCACAAAAGAATAGAACTGTGAATGTGAGGTTTTACTCATAATTTTAGAGAACTTCAGGTGGTGTTTAAATATTGCATTTCTAGCAGAAGAAACATTGATGTATCAGTAAGTACTTGTCTATGAAACTCAGAAACTTCATCTAATGAAAAGAGATCTGTTTAGGGGCAGGTATATTTGCATCAGAACAAATTTCAGCAATTTAAATGAATGGAAAATTTTTCTCCATATTTATTTATGTTCAATTGATTACCTGTAATACTGATAAAATGGTCATGTATTGCATTTATCTAAACTCACCATTGTTCCCAGTTTTATCAAGTTTGTATTGTTAATGATTATAGATATTGTATAAGAAATACATCAGCACAACTGTTTGTTTTTATAAGCTCTAGGAATATACTCTTTCTCAGCCCTCTAAACAGATGATGTGAGATTGTTCTGACATATGATAGAGAAGATTTAATTTTTAAAAATTATCAACTGGCTAATTTCACAGTATTTCAACCTGAATGTAAAACGATGTATGAAGACTTAGATAAGAGGCTGCTTTTACTGGGATTTCACATCTGAGGCTTCTTGAGAGAACAATTGCTTCCTTTGATGTGAAAATACTCGGCTACTCTGCCTGAGAACAGCTAGTAATGGGTTTTCTATATTTCCTGTAATAAAAACACGTTAGATTCTGTTGTAAAAATGAAATAGGGGTTCCAAGGTACTTGGAGCTAAAAGTCATGGTAAATAAGAGTAGTAGATTTGTAAAGTTAGTGTATAATGATAAATTTGACAGAATATCCAGAAAACTATACAAAAATTCTGAAGCAATTTAACTTAAATCAGGCTATTTACCAGGCTTGTTTTCTGGGGATCAAGATAACAGTCCTGTAGTAAGTACTTGAGAAAATAAACCTTCATTGTATGCATATTTCAAAGGGTAAATGAGATACAAAGCTTTCTAATCACTTCCTGCCTTGATTGTGGTCTCCTTTCATGAGTATCAGAAGTAGTTCATACACAAGATTAGATTTGATCCTTTCTTGTAGCCAAGTTAATAAAAGTAGACATATAATGTACAAAGGTTTAAACTGAAAAAGGGTGACGTTTTTAGAGAAGAGTCTCTGTTTATCTTTCAAAATGTCAAGATCTCTACAAAAGTGTGAAAGGCCACAAGTAGAATTTTTTAAGCTTTCTTTTATATACAGATTTGAAATCAATTTAATAACTTTTAATTTCTGTGCTTCTTTTTTCATGCTGTACCTTCTCCCCCTTTCTGACAGTATTTCATTTCTTCCCACATAATTTCTAATTGTCTAAACCACAAGACATATTCAAAGATGAGACATTTGTGTAAAGCAAAATAAATATTTCAGATAATTACTATATTTTTTCCTCTCCCTACTACTTTAGGAAGCTGAACTTTCTTTAAAACGGTAGTAAAATTTATTTCTAGCCCAATAGTAGATTTACAGCCTGATTTTTTGCTTTCTTAAAATGTAGTAGTTAGCATTATTTTTGTCTATGAGTTCTATGGATTACAGTAATTGGAAAAAATTCTATCCCTGATGAAGTCAATTGAAAAGCTAAACTTCACTGACTTCATTAGGGCCTGGGTTATATCCATTAGATGAAGGAAAGCTTCTTTCCTGATTTAAAGTATGCAGAAAATACCAACCAGAACAGTTATAGATAATTGTAAATGTTGCTGAAAGTATTTTCTACTTTTCTAATTATATATAGAAGGCAGCTAAATATTGGTGTGGTGCAGTCATGCACAATATTTGTATTTAAAGAGAAGCCACAAAGTGACTCCATAGTCAACTTGTCTAACACTCGTGAAGAGTTAATATGATCATAATTTATTGATGTTAATTTCATGTTTGATGGGGGGACAGTGTGAAAGAAATTTGTGAAGAGTGAAATACCAGCATTTACCTCATCTCATTTTGATAGAATTTTTTCCATCATTTTGAGATGAGGTATTCATCTGGAAAATTTTATATGGCTTGCAAATTCAAGGGCTCTTGTAGAAAACTCTTCCCATACTTCCACAGAAGCAGCAGATTCCACTTGAAATGCCATAGGAACTGCAATTGCAGTTGACGGGAAGCATTCTCTGTTGTGTTACCAACTTGAAATGCATTTCTGCCTTTCAAGTGCTTTTTTCTGTACATAAAAAAAAAGTATACTTGGGGAAAGAGCAGGTATTGATACATAACTGGTACACTTCTGTGACGATTGGTAATCTGTGCTATGGCCTGTCATGATCTGAGTGGTCAGTCCAAATTGGTGCTGCTAAAATCTTGATACTAAACAGTCACATACTGTCTGTCCCTGTAATAAGAAATAACAAAACCTGATTTGATATTTTCATAGAAAATTTCTGAATGTAAGTTAATGTCAGAAAACCAATTACTCAATTTTTATTTTTTTTTTAGCGAACTTATCCTGTCCAGCATTGACATTGATGCAACTGGAGATTGGGAGTGTCTAGTCAACAATTCATATGGAAATAGCACTAAACAAGTAGAAATTGTGGTACTTGAAACAGCTGCACCCTACTGTCCTGCAGAAAGAGTTATTAATAACAAGGGAGATTTCAGGTAGGATTTTCTGGTTTTGGAGTGCATTTCATATATTACTATAGATACAGACCATATTCATGCTTACATGATACTTCAGTGTCTGTTACGAAGATGTCACTTATTTTACTTGTCATTTTTATGTAATACAGTAGAAAGGAGGAGCACCGTGTGATTTTTATGGAAGCTGGCAGCTAGTGCTTCAAGAGCAGCACTGGTTTGTGAAAGTCAGTCTTCTAATTCCTCAGTATGAGATTACGGAAAATTTTGAAATAGGGAGCCTCTATACAGCTAAATGAGAGGGGGTTCAAAATTTGTCTCTTCTAAATTACAGAATACGATAACACTGCATGAAAGCATTAAAAGGTTGAATCTTCTGTTCCAGTTCTGCTGGTTTTGTTCAGCTGAGATTAGAGGTAGCAAATAACATACAACAGTTGGTAGAATATTTCACCAGAGGGAATCAAAATAGCAAATAAAACTACTTAGTAAAACAAATAGATCATTTGAGGTGAGTTTAAGGACACACAGAGTTCCACCAATATATCATGTGATTAGAAAACACATCTGTCCTGCTATGTGAATCTTTGAGTCTGCACAGTTTTGTTGTCTAAATGTAGTTTTCATTTCACCTTTACTTATATCTACTTTTATCTTTTCATATATATGTATTTGGGGTGTTTCATATTAATCTTCATAACTTGAAGAAAGAATTAAGGCTTCTGTGGAATTTGGTATTATTTTCAGTTAGCTCTAAAATATTTCAATGATATGCCTAAAGCTCTTAAAATATAATTACCTGCTTGACAATAACACTGATGTATGGTGGCATTCCCATTGAGAAATCAAGGTAATTTATTACAAGTGAATTATAATAATAATTCAGCTTGAATAGTTAATGAAAGGAAAAGTAGACAAGAAGCTTCCCTTAAATACCAGAACTTTCTGCAAATACTTCAGATTAAAGCCTCACTATTTTTGTTACCTTTAACATTATTTTCAAAAATTTTTTCTACTATTTCTTATGTTTGAATAAAAGGCATTCATTAGAAAGAACTGGAGAACTAACTCACATAATCTGTTTTCTCTTTACTATGAGGTTATTATAGTATGTGCTAACCTCAGTTCCAGTGAGTATACCACATTTGCTAAACATGTATTCGTGTAGGTATTTAATCTATGAATATGGATAAAAATCCATTAAACATCTCTAACAATCTCAGGTATAGATTGATTTTGTCATCACAAAAACTGCCATTGTGTTTTCTCAAAGTGAGCATGTTTAAATGTATTTTAGTAGTATCTTATAAAATATATATATACTTCCTGTCAGATAATGCATACTGAATCTTTCAGATTACAACTTTATGGAGTTTGTGTTCTTGCCATAAAATGACATCCTTTTCTTCATAAATAAATGTATATAGATTCTACAGAATCTGCACAAACTAACACCAGGGGCATTTTTGTCATTTTATATAAATCAAAAGAACAGGAGTGCACAATTCTCTCCCTATTGATCATCTTTCTCAAAATCCATGTAAATATATTTTTTAAATGTATTTCAAAATTATGCTGAGTCCATAGGTGATTCTGGCATTTGAAGGAATGAATTTACAATTATAGAGAATGTATCAGACTCAAACTCAGCATTACCACTTGACATTGTTCCAAAGGTTTGTCCTCAGAGATGCAACTGTCACACCAGTAATTTTTCTTACAAAGGTCTTTGAAGTTTTGGTAATATAGCATGTATGTACTTAGAAAGAGTTGATCCACAAAAGCAAAACTAGAAAGAACAGTTCTTTTATTGGGCAAAAAAAGGAAAGAAGCATCAATTGTTAGGGAAGTGTGGTTCTTTCAGTTGATTGGCCTAGGTGGTACTTAAAATTGCACAACTGCAGTAAGATTTAGGAACGGTGAGTCAGAAGAAACAGTCCCAACATACTATGAATGGCCACATTTTTCTTTTCTTTTTTATTTTTGGCTTTCAGCTCTCTGTAAAATCATTCTGAAATGCTAATGCTAATCTTATGTCCAATCATTCCTATTCATAAAGGCTAGCTTCTGCTGCCTGTGCTTAATACTACTTTCAAAATTATTTCAGTTTTACTTTTAAGGTGAGTTTCTACTCAGTGTGGGCCAGTTGTATGAATACAGATATTTTACTAAAAACTGTATTTCATCCCAGAGACAAAAGCAGAAGATGCTACAGAACATTTTTTTTTTTTTTTTTTTTTGTGAAGTTTCTTGCATGGTTTGTTTTACATCAACTGTTTTTACAGTACAAAATGAATTATTCCAGTCACAGTTAGCTAGGACATAAAAAAATATTTTTCTTGTTACCTTTTCTTTGTTTGAAACATGCAAAACTTATATAGCCTTACATACCTGTCAGTATATTACATAACAGTGTCCAAATGGGGCATGCATTGTGTAACTGAGAGAGGTAATATGTATGTTTGAGCAAAGTTTGATTGTCAAGGTGTGCCTTCACTGTCAGCCAGAATATTTTTATGATTGATTGGGTTCAATCATTACATCAGTGCAATTAAAGAACCATATCCTTTGCAGATGTGCTGACTTGCTGATGATATGCTTCTGGTTTTCTTTGATTTCTCCCAATTAGATAGATCCTGCTATCTCCATACTAGCCTGGAAATGACAATGGAATTGGTACCAAATGGAATAGATCCCAGTTGTGCTGTTCTAGAAAATGCAGATGTGCAAAAAATAATGTATAATAGACCCATGAGTTAAACAAAAGAATTCTGTCTGCTCATGATTTATAGTTTGTTTTCAAAGGATATTTTGGAATTATACTACATAAATCATGTATACCTAAATAGTTATTTTTGAGGGCTAGGTCCTTCATCTTCCATGAGAGTCTCTCCATTATCTCTGCTGAAGTCTTGTTTATTGATTTCTGATACATTCAGGGATTTGTAATGTTGGGTCAAAATGCAAAGCAAAGACTGAGAGGCGCATTTTGAGAATTTACCTTTTACAGCATTTAGCAGTAGGGTTCGGTTTTTTTGCTTCATGGACTTACTGCTGTGCTTTGTGAAGTCTGTGAAGATGAATGTAGGGAAATTTTTTTTTTTTTTTTTTTTTTTCCCCATTAACACCAAACACCTTCCTGGAATTGATGCAGAATTTATGTCTATCTATCCAAACAAATGCAAACTTGTATAATTTTGACATTTTCCATTTTCCAAGAAATCAAAGTAATCCATTATAGAACATAATAAGGTGAAATTTAAAATAACCTTTTTTTCTCATTTATTTTCTATATTGTTGCTATATTGTAAGTTGCCATTAAGTAAGATGTTTCATTTTGTAATTTGTTATTATTATATTGTTCATAGATGGCCCAAAACTTTGGCTGGGATAACTGCTTACCATCCCTGTCTCCAATATTCCTTTAACTCCATTGCCTTTCACAATGGTGCAGGAGAGTCTAAAGCATGGCGTAAATGTAATCGAACTGGACGATGGGATGAAGAAAACTATTCTGAATGTCCTTATTCACAAGAAGTAACTCAAGTTCTTCATGCTTTTAGTCAGGTAATGTTACAAAATCTGTGGCTTCTCTTCCCTAGTACTAATTTTACTGAATAGTTTGCAAAAAGTACCTATTCAGCCAAAGGTTTGGGATAGCCAGAGTTTTAACAAAATGTTTTACTTGAAAGACAATGTGTGTGTTTGGTAATTAAAATTGTAGTAGAAAGAAGTGTGCAGTATTTATTTCCTTTATTTTAATACTTCTTTCTTTAGAAGTATTAATGGTTTAGATGACTATTAATAATGTTGGCAGGGTTATTGGTGCTTCACTTCAGTTCGTTCCTTGTCTTTAATATCTCTTGAAGTCCTGTATCAGAGTTTTTATCAGCTGAAGTGCCTCTCCTCATTGCTGTTGTCCATAATGTATTTAAAAGAGCTGCAGAACTGAAGCTTAGGTTAGAATGCCTTTCAATGTCTTCCAAAAATGTTCTTAAAGAGTTTCTTAAGGAAAAGTAAAAGAGCGAATGACATAAAAAAGTAAATGGATAGAAATTAATGTGAAAAAAAGAATATAGCAGGCAACAACATGGAGGATGGTATAGACCTGTAATTGCCATGCTAACTTTTACAACTTTCTGTTTCCTTGATAATTTTTTCCCAATCCATAATTCTAGATAACACCACAGGAAGTTTGTTTTCAGATGTATTCATATTTAAATAACAATAATTACTTTATTAGGAGTGCCAGTGCAATTATAAGATAATAAAATATTTAGGAAGGTCTCTAGAATCCATTCCATTCTCCTGCAAGCAATGCAGCTTTCTCAGGACTTTAGCACTCAGGTATTAAGAACCCCTCAGGATTTAGGCTGTCCTTGTGGCGGAGATTTTCTTCCTTACCAGCCTGAACTTCTGTTCTTTCTGCTTACTACTGTTGTACCTTATTCTCCCACCATGCACTGCTGTATATATGAATCGTCACTGATACTGCTATAAAGATACAGGCAAGGCAAGGATAGTAGCTTGGCATAATGTTTTATGAAGCTGCCTGGTTGCAGCCTAGAAAAAGTACTCAAAAATCTTCAGAATTCATTGGCATGTTGTGGTGGTGTCTTTAGATAACCACAATGAAATCTAAGACCTAATGCTGAAGATGGATTCACATGACCCTGAAATTTATGTTCATGGTACTACTGATGCATGTGTTAAATTACAGCAAGCATTATACAAACAGATGTGATCTCCTTTAAAAGAGAATGAAACTAGCAGACTTACTACACCTAACAATTCTGATGTATTTTCAGATGCACATCAATCTGACAACCGTGCTTGAATTTTCCCGCCAGCTGACGGCCTACACGAGAGGTGCTTCGCACTTTGCAGATAAAATGGATGTAATATATTTGGCTTATATAATGGAAAAGCTAATTGTGTGGATGAATTCGAAGATGTAAGATATCTTCTCTATGCTGAAAAAAGTATCACTTAAAAGTGAAGTCTTCACATATGGCCCTGTTCTTAATGGATGCAGGCACATGCTGAAAAGTAGCTTCTAGAATTGATTGCTGGTATTCTGATTTCAAATATTCTGCCTATACTGTGGTATGTTTCTTTACGCCAAAAAGGACAAATAACCCATCTCATCTGACTGACAAAGGCATTGCTGCTTAGGAATAAAAATTGGTTTTCAGTAAGGCACTTCTTTAATTTTCATTTTCACTTCTGCCATGTCTAACGTACTAGAATGACCTCAAAGTGCTTTTCCATCTGGCCACTGGAGTCACACATGCTTCCTTTGTCTTCTTCATTTCATCAGGAGATTTTCACTGTTTTGAAAGCATGTATCACTTCATGTGAAGAGAGGAAAAAGCATTCTTAATTGCAACTTCCTACAGAAACTTTTAGCATAATGTATAGCATTTTTACAGGGTAATCAGAGACTTATGCAAATCCAATTGGAAAAATAAGTTTTTACAGAGAACAGTAATGTTCATCATAGTTTTTACTGTTAACTTTCAGAGTAGCTGCTTGCATAAAGATTTCATAACCTGTAATTTTTGGACACATGATAGCTATAGTTAAAACATTTGTTTTCTTTTGGTTTGGCAATATTCATTCTCTTCTGGTTCTGGGGATTGTAACAGTTAACATTTTAGTGCCAACTGGAGAAAGCCTCCAACTTCAATTTCAACACTATAAGCCAGACCTAAAGTGTATTATTAAGCAGTCTCCAAGAATCATGTTTCAAAGCTACAACTGTATTTCAGCTCAAAATCCTGATAAGATCTTAATGCTTTCTGACTCAAAAAATTTTTACCATCCAAAAGAAATGGTTGGATTTACCATAAAGCCTCTTTATTTTTCTAGCAGCTGATGCATTATCCATTAAAACTAAGCACCATCTCTAATCTCTTAATTGATTTCTTCCATGTTTCAAATAGGTTTTATTTTCTGATTTTTGATATCAAAGCATCTCCATCTCCACCATTTATCTGTACATCTCTTACTTGGTAATCCCTTATTGTTTTCATAATTTAGAGCATTTCTTCTAACTTGTCTCTGTTTTCTCCTTCTATTTTGACATTTGCATGCTTTCCTCTTAAGTTCACTAAATAAGTTCCTCATTCATTGAGCTCTTCACTAATACATATTTCTTAGGTCTCATAAGGTGTAAAAATTCATGTGAAGTTAAGATGTCAGTGGTTTTACACATGAGGCTGCATGCATGTAATTATAAATAGGATTGAATTGATTTTAATACAAGACAACATATGAACAAGGATCTATTAGTTTAGAATTAACTAGCATCTGAAACTACAGTTATATAAACCCATTAGAAATTAATGAAAATACATGCACATAGATTCTCTGTGATTTATAAAAATATTTTAAAAACTGTTTTAGCTAAACTACTAAAGTTTCTGTAAATCCTTTCTGGGGTGTGCCTCTTCCAGCAGCACAGGATTTTTCATTTTTGTACAGGTTAGTGGTACTTTACCCCATCTTATGGTTCACCTCTCAGACAAGAAAGTTTCAACAGTAGTGCAGGGGATGTGTTTGTAATGTACTACAACTTTTGCAAGGAAGATGTACATGTGTTAGCCCAAATAGGTGTATTTTTCAATGCAGTGCTTTTACTCTTCATTAATGCATTTAATTATAATGTAAATTACTTCCTCTTCTTATTTCTCTCATTTTGTATATTTATAGACTGCTGTTCTGACCCTAGTAAGTTACTGCTTAGCCGATTGGTGTTTGCTTTAATTATTTCTCATATATCCCTTCAGTCTCTTAATGTGTGTTTTATTATTTTTCATTGTATCAATAACTTTGTCACATTGTCAAAAGCCATTTAGAATTATCTGGTCATTATGTTCTCAAAAATTAGTTAGATATTTCAGGAACAGTCACATAGACATTCATGTATAGACTTATCCTTTCTGTGTCCCTTGCAATACATGCAAACTTTATGTATGTAATTGAAAACACAGATCTAGTTTCATGACCTCAATTATTCATTAAATCTTTTTCACCATTCTTGATTTCCTTTTTTTCTTGCCAGTGAGTTATCTATATATTTGCCTTTTGAATTTTAGCGTCTTTAACTTTTACCTAGCTCTCAGTCCTTTTTCTCTCCCATATACCTTTTTATTTAGGTTTATTTGTGTCAACCTTGTATATCTTTGGCATATCTTTGCCTTCAAAAATAATGGTAATTTTAATTTTGAAATTTCACTCAAATTAAGTATTCACCATGATATTTATTCTTTCTAAATGTAATATACTAATAAAAATTTGAGAGGCATAGTTATAGCTTACCAAAATCTGCAAAATGTCATTTGGTGAAACAAAGACACACCACTTTGGGTTAGCCACAGGAGTGAATTAAGACATCCAAAGCTCTAAGCCAATACTTTCTGTATAGTCAATGAGATGATACAGGTTTGTATCAGCACCTGAGTTATCTCTTAAATTTACCCAGTGTGTCTGTTATCAAAAATTTCTTTAAAATATATTTTAACTTTTTTTTTCCAAAGGCCCTTTGATTAAACATGAAGCAATTCTTTAGAGGGGCATGACCAATTTTAATTAGTTTAAGAAAAAGAGGAATAATTCTGGGATTCCATTTCTAACCCAATGAGAGACTCAATTTTTGTGGTGTATCTTGAAGATAAGCTTTAAAATGTGAAAGAAAAAACCTTTTCCTTGAAGTCAGTTGCGCTTTTTTTTTTCTTGGTCTTTATTTTTCAGTCTATTTAATTTTCTTAATAGATTCAAAACTGTTATTGAATTATGGTTTCCCAGAAAAATAAGGCGCCTGCTATCAGTTGTATTCCTGTGTGCTGTTTTCCTGCTTTTTTGAGTTTTACAGACAACAGCATTTTTGGTTTGGGGTTGTGGTTTTTTTTTTCTTTTCCAGATTGGGGATGCTCTTATTGAAATTGCCAGCAATATAATGTTGGTCGATGACCATGTGTTGTGGATGGCTCAAAAGGAGGACAAAGCCTGCACCAGGATTGTACGATGTGTGGAACACATTGCAAGTCAAATACTGACCAACAATATTCAAGTTTTATCAAAGGTATTTCATAAAATTACAAAAGCTTTTTAAAATATTCTATTTTGCACATATTTTTTCTTCAACATTTTTACAATCAACTAGATTATAGAGAATTGAGTTTATGTAAACCAAATATACAACTGATTTATGTAGATATACTTTTTTTCCTTCAGCATTCCACTGCAAGACCAAAACATTTTTAAAGTATCACTGATGGTATCAAAGACTGTTTTATCTTGACTTTGATTTATTGTATTTATTCCTACAATAGGCTGTTCACAACACTGTCTTTCTAGTGTTCTTCCTATTCACTCAGTTTCTATTGTTCTTGCTGTTATTTTGAAATGTCCAAGTTGAGTGAGTGGAATCTTGAATAAGGTAAAAGACAACATGCTGCCTTGTTGCTTGAAGATTTTAACATGTTTTTCAGAGAGAATTCTAGACAACAGTTGCTTAAAGCATTTAGAAAATTATCAAAAAGCTATATTGTGTAATGAAAATTACTAATTTGCAGTAGTTTTAGGTTTTTTATAAACAAACTGTAGCAGTATGAAATAATTGTTTTTATTCTTTGGCGTCCTCCTATGTGAATTTGCCACTTAATGTGAGGTTGTAATTTGAACACTGATAAGCTGTATTTTTGCCAGTTTCACCACCTAAATAACAGTAGTGCATCTAAATCAGAAGTTTGACATGTATCCTTTTAGAATTTTAGGTTAATATTTTAAAGCTTTATTGCTCCTTTGGTTGGTTTGTTTGCTTGCTTTATTTTAAACTACCTTTTTTGTTTTCTCAATTATCCATTGTATTTACATAAACACACTATTCAAAAGTGAGTTCAGTGTTAATTTTTATTACAGCAATACACAAGTATTAAAAAACCAAACAAACAAAAAAAGGAAATACAGGCTGATTGAGCCAAATAACATAGCAGCTGTAGTTCATTCACTGTATGTTATCAGTAAAGTAGTCTTTACAACAAAGACAAAAATATGTTGGACTGTTTTCTAAAGGAAGGCTGTTTTATTTAATTCCTAAGGAATATATAAAGAAAATAATGTGCCTTTTAGAAGTATTTTGCAAGGTAACTGCTAGAGGGGTTCTGTTGCTTTATACTTAAATTTCCTTTAAATGTCAAGTGGCAGAGGTAATTTTATTTTTTTCTTGTCACTGCTTCAGGAAGCAGTTGACATTACTGTAAACAGTAATTCTGTGTACTGAAATGTGTATCTGTGTCACTAACCTTTTTTCCATGCTTTATCTTTTTGCTTCTGATAGTTTTCTGTAGGAGAATTAGCTTACTGTTCAGTGCAATTTGTAAATAAACAAAGCTGTGGAGTTGTTCTGGTGTCATCTCATGGAATACCAAACACTTCTGTTCCTTTGGGAGGCTAGCCAGCATACTGTCTCAAAGAAATTGCATCTGCATGCTTTATTTTAAACAACAGCAAATAAACCCCCCAAAACTTAGGTAGCCACTAGCTTATAATACAATTTCTGGAAAAAAGGAACCTCTATAAACTCTGTCAGTCATATATGCATGACTGTTTCCTATACACTGAAAAGCTACTTGGGGAGCCATAAGGTTGTGACTAATTTTGAGGTTAGAAAAATGCTAGGATAGATACCTTTGTTTTGATCTTTTTGGGCCTTTAGAGGTATATTTTCAGAGTGGAAAATCAAGCTGTTTAAAGAATTTAATATTAAAATTTTTAAAAATAGCGGTCACTGTTCAGAAATCACTCATTACAACATCATCCAGTCCAGTTAAACCTAGTTTCAGGTTTTAATACTTTTCAGTAAACAGCCACTGGATTTGTAATAACAAACTTCAACACTTTATTTAAGTGTAGGTAAAAATCACCTTCAGGCAAGGACAGAAAAGGTGGCAATTTCACTTAAAGGGATGTTTTAGGAATTTACAGGTAAAAAGATTCTTTAGGCTACTTCTACTTTAAAAGTGGTATGTGTATATATTTAACTTCCATATTAATTTTGTATTAGAAGTATAAAAAGTATGCTGAAACCTTCAAGGATTTGTCCAATTTTGACAAATATAATAAATTTGCTTAATGAGACTTCAATACTTTTATTTTGGACATATGCAGAAACTTCAGTGGCTGAGAAGGAGCATTCAAAAACTTACTCAGAAGTTCCAAAGAGGGCCGGCAGGCCACGCACTGTGTCATATGCTAAGATTTAATACATTTCTGATACCATGACTTTTA
Source organism: Hypotaenidia okinawae (assembly GCA_027925045.1). Classification (NCBI taxonomy): domain Eukaryota; kingdom Metazoa; phylum Chordata; class Aves; order Gruiformes; family Rallidae; genus Hypotaenidia; species Hypotaenidia okinawae. Next base: position 23,630,413 of record BSDF01000008.1, on the reverse strand, counting down.
CAGAGTTAGGCTACCCTCTATCCTGACCTTATTTGATGCAAACCTTTTTCTTTAGATTGATTTATTACTATGAATCAATGTGATTTTCTTTGGTGAAATAATTTCTCATCAGCACAACTCATATTCTGGAGGATTCACACCAGTTGTTACAAAGTACAGTAATATAAAACTGCTCCATTTGTACATTTATCCTGCTGATAAACCTGGTAGTTTGTGGCTTAAATCAGATAGGTTTACACTGTATTTAGTGTGCAAGATACATACTCTCAAAGATCCCTAAACAACCTATGCTTGGAAGGTGAGACCATGTAGTCCAGTCAGTGTGGTGCCAGTCTAAGCTAGTCAACCTGAGTATAATGAGAGCTGTTTATCTCATGCAGAGGACTGTGCTGAAATAAATACTTTAGATTAAGGATAGAGATCTACATCTCTGCATTTAGTCTAGACACATCAAGTCAATAAAGGGTATCCAAGGACCTATAACACGATGTTGCATTCAACCATGTAGTCATCTTCAATATTCCAATGGAACGAGATCTGTAAAAAAAGCAATCCATCCACCATACAGCTAGGAAGCTTGCTGTTTTGTTTCTGAGGTACAAAGCAAATCCTTGTTAATTTTTAAAATAATTCCTACTTCTGCTGTTGCTACTTCACTTTATAACTGTATTGCTTTAAATCTGGATTGATTCCATTGAAGCTGATAATGACACAAATATTGCAAAATTGATATAATAATAATGGATATATTCCTAAAGAAGATTCAAGCAAAACCCACTATGCCACTGTAGAATTCTAGATCAGATTTTTTAATAAATTTAATTTTCTTTCTTAACTTACAGGTATGTGTGAAAGTGTGTGCATGCACAGTCCTTTATAAATTATATACAGTAAATACACAATGCACATATAGTAATGCAGTTATGCTTAATAAGTTAGCAATGTATATGCTTCTCAATATTTTCACAGGTATCTCGTAATATTGCTCTGGAGGCCTTTATAATCAAGCCATCCAGTTTCACTGGAATGACTTGCACTGCCTTCCAGAAAATATCTGGAAATCCTGACAAGTCAGTGGTGCTTGATTCGGGAAGCTGGGAAGCAAATCACCATCCTGATCAACATTTGAATTTCAAGTGCAACACTGGCAATTTGAATGGTTCCTTGGTGAATTCTTCTACCAGGGTAAGTTGGCACAATTGTGAATGTAATTTATGTATTTCCCTATGATTTCAGTAGCACCTTTAGGCAGAATACTGATTTGGAGAATGTATATTTTATGTGTGGTTAACACTGTTGTAAGCTGGTTAATAATTTCAACGTGAAAGTGGTCTTAAATAGGTGTATATTGTTTGTACTAATGGATATTCCATTAATGTAATCTGGCAGAATACAGGAATGCAGGATGTGAACAGAAAGGAGTAAATGCCTTGTTCTTTCTTTCTCTGGGTCCTGTTCTACACATTTTGCTATGTCTAACCAATCTCTTTAAAGTAATTTGGAAATACTTGGTTTAGTGAGTTACTATCAGGCAATTTTACATTGTAAAAATTTAAATTTTTTAAGGAAATTTCTTTTACTTCCACTAAATAATATTACATTCTCTGTCTTTTGAACTTTATACAGAGGGACAGTGTTACATTGGACTGAGTAGTAGCCAAAGAAAAACAATTGTAAATAAGCCTTTTAATACAATGTACTGTTATTATCAACTAATGAAGTGGAAAAATTAAATTTTGTTCTAGCAGGAAATGGAATTTTGCATTTGGCTAAGCGTGTTATTGAATTTAAGTATTGCAGAGTTGAATTTTTGTTATTCTTCAGCTGAGTCTCAGTTTAATAGGCTTATTTCTTTAAATACTTGCTATGACAAAATTATACTTTTCTGGACAGTAGTACTAGTTTATTGCACTTTGAAAGTATTTTGATTTCATTTATTTTCTCTCTGGTGCATTTTAATGTTCTGTATGTGCTTCACAGTCAGTGATATGCTCTCTTGCAATCTTGTGGTAAAAAGGAGTCAATAATGGAAGAATAGGTTAATTTTTTTTTCCTGCAATAGCATTCCTTTCTTCTGTGGACACTGTTAATGTATCTGTAGGTAAAAGAAAGTTGTCTTTGTAAAGAGTTTGAGATCCGTAGGATGAAAAAAAAAGGCAGAGATCTAAAATAAAATATTTCTGTAAGAGGCAAACCTAGAACACTGCAATGTATGAGATAGTATTGTTGATATAGAAATTACATGAATTGGGAAGTTTATCAGCTCTACCAATATAGTAGTTTCATTCCTTCAGAAACTGAGTACCAATGCTTCTAGTAAATGAATCTCTTGGAAGCTTGATAGTCAAGAACTAGTGTCTTTCTCCTGTTATAAAGAATTCAATCATGACTGCAAATTTCTCATCTCACTTATCAGCATGCATGTGTCAAATACCCAGAGTAAGTTGGAGTATTTATTTCAAGCCTCTTTCAAAAATGTTGGCAGAATGTCACAATATAAACATTGCAGTAAAATCTTTCCTAATGTATTTTGAACCTAGTTGACTTTATATAACATACAGCAGGGAACCTCTGTTGCCTATAGAAAGTAAGAAGCTAGGAGAAAGAAAGTAAACTTATTAACATGCATAGCAATTTTGAAGTATGTGATATATATTCTGACAGACGTTACTTTATTAGGTGGATCAACTATATATGAATTCGTAAATATCATAACAGCACAATACAGGAGATTATTGATTGATTGAAATATTAATTTCATGGCTTTAGGTTTTAGCACTAAGATGTACTGAGGTTTTAAATGGATATGTGAAAAACCAGACTGAATATATTACTTAGTCCTGAAAAATATTTTCATTCATTGTTGTTCTCTTTAGAGAACTTTAGGCTAAACACTCCTTTAATTCATTCTGAAATGAGTTGCATTTCTTCATTGTTTAATGAATGATCTGTAGAATTGTAACTAATAACAGAAAATGGGATTCTTTGTCATCCACTAGTAAAATTATTTCTGTATTTGCTCAATGGATGCAAATAGTAAACCTACTTGATTGTGCTATGGAAAGTTTGTGCTAAAAAGTATAGCACTCTTCAGATATCTATTACTCTAAATCATCTGCTCACTAAGCATAAACAATTGTTTATACCATCTGTCTGTTCCTAACCAATTACACTAATAAAGAAGTGAATACTTATGAAGCAATTTCACAAGATCATCACAAACTATCTTAATAATACAAAGTTTTAGTAGTTTACCTGTAGTGGTTTTTTCCTGGCAATGGTAGGAAATTGATACAAGCTTGGTAGAGAGGTTGTCTGTACATAATTTAACGTGATTTGTTTATTATGGGATAAATGTTACTGTAGCCAGTAACAAAACTGCAAGTTTGAAAAGAATAATTTATCACTATTGCAGATCAGAATTCCTGTGGTAGGATATACACCCAGATGCCTTCTTTTTGATCATGTTTCTGCTGTTAGTAGGGAGCTTTTGCTACTTGATTGGGCTGTACTTGTGAAAAATATGGCTCAGCTATCTCTTTATTGTTTTTGACCAGTGGGTTGTATTTTGACACAGTGATTGTGTTCATTTCTGTTGAAGTAGGCTTAAGGGCATCTTCTCAGCCTGGGACTCCAGACTGAGATCCCCTCGAAGGAATGCTCCCGAGTAAGACTCTGTCTTACGAGCTCACTGTGGTCTGAGGTTATCAGGATAATGACACTCCAGTAAGGCTGCTGTAACATTTGAACTCAGGCAATGTGAGGAAAAACTTAGGAAATTTTAGTGCCATTCAGTATGAACCCAGCGTCTGGTTCCCATTTGATATTAGACCTGAAGCGTGCTTTGAAACATATTGTCTGTTCCAGCCTGATCCTGCAAACTATCTACAGTGTGCAAAGATAATCAGTTATGCAGTTAACCTTTTATCTGACTCAGTAAACTTAGTTTATCATAAAATGAATTTTTACACCTCCTTTACTATCCTAATCAAACGTGTTGTTTACAGGGAACTGTAGATTCAGTACTCATGTTTGGATTTTAAGGAAAGTATTTTGTTAACATAATTTACAGTTTCATCTTAATTGAAAACACTTGTTAAATAAGGTCTTTTCCTCTCTTTATTCCTCTGACACACAAATGAATTAACAAGTTTCAAATTTTCAATAATCTGTGTTTTTACTTTATCCCTGACTTATGAAAATTGAAATCTTCATAATATTGTATTCCCTTTAACTTTTCAATTCTATTTATTTCTTATATGCTCTGAGCCAGACTGACCTTTTGATTTGTCAGGTTGTATTACAGCTGATGCCTGTGTGATAAAATGTTAAAAGTTAAATGGGTACTATGATTTGTACTAGACATGCTAACTACAAAAAAATTCTAAAGTTCTTTGACAAAACCCTATGATTACTTCTCATACCTCTTTGAGGTCTTATACAATTTTGGAAATATTGTTGTCTCAGAAACTTGCTGGAAAATTGGTATGTAAGAGAAATTTTTTTTCTTGCATAAAACAAATTTTGAATGTCAGTCAATACAAATAATGTACAAACTAATTGTAAATTCACATATAAAATTTAATGAAGTGCAGAAAACTTAATGCAAAGGTTTCCACCAAGTGACAAGGCATTTGGGTAGGATAAAGAACTGAATTAAAAAAAACCCAGAGGAATTGTGAAGGGAATTGGTTGAAGGTGCAGAAAATAGATCTTGTAATAAACGTGCCTTTCCTGCAATCCACTATATGTGAAATGTTCAAGATCTTTATAGATAATTAATTATATCCATTTGGAAAGCTGCTAATTAAAGTGTGCAATAATTAACTTTCTCGTTAATTAAAAAACTAATTCTTATATAAATAATAATTACAATTTACACTGGAAGTGTCAAAACCAGACTGTAAGATGTGCAGTTACCCAGGTATGGGTTTCAAAATGGTTTCCTACAGTACCTCTGCAAAAATAATTGGTTTGGACTAATATTTGAGCAGTATTTTGTCCTCTCTGTGAAAGAAAAGCAGCAACAGCATTTGAATACTTCTAGCTCTTTAGATCACACTTATTCATTAACAGGGAGCTGGTTCTTGCAGAGGCGACTGCAATGGTATGTATGTTCCAGTTACCTATGAACTTGCTTATGGAAAGCATTTTCACTTAAGCATTTGTTTATTGTAATTAACGTCGTTAAGCTGTTTATCCATTTAAGATACATTTTTCCATGCTCAGGATGCTCGTGTACAGAATTTTTCGAGGCAATAAGATCAGCTAAGGAAATTTAGAATTTAAAGTTATGTACCGAATTTGTCAACTCAAAATGTTATGAAAAATGAAAATACTTCCTGCAACTTGCACAGAAGATGGCTAGTTTTGTTCGATTTTTCTGGTCCAGTCTATCATACTGTTTTACACTCTCCTGTTGAGAAGAATCGCATCAAAATGTTCTGTAACTACAGACTCCATATTAATAAAATACCAGCTAACGTACCCAATACAATGCTGCAACACTGCACTGTGGGGCAGTGATAATAAGGATAATTTTGTAATTCTTTTCTAGAGTATAATATTTAGAAGTTGATAGATTTCATAAATCTGGCATGAATTAGGTTGGCATAATGAGTTCCTCTGGTTTCACAGTGGGCTTCGCTAATTCTAGAGTATTACAGCACTTTCTTCACCAGATATGATGAACTTTGAGTATGTCTGTATCATGCAGATTAATCCAAGATTACAGTTTTCTTTTTTCTGAATCTGGGGTTTTTACAACTGCAAAAAACATGCAGTAAAGAAAACACTGCCAGTGAAGCAGGACACTACCCAAAAAAGCTAGTTTTTTTAGTTTTATATGTATGGCATATTACAGTGAGATACTGGAATATGTAATATCATAGTTTATTTGGTTTTTAAAATATTTTTTCCACAAAGTATTGTAATATATGTAATGATTAGAGATCCAGATCAAGGTTTACTAGGGAGTTGTTCTTCCTTTCAGCTCTCTGTGAGTGGCCTCTTGTTAATTACCAGCATTTTGTGCCAAATAGAGATGTAAATTTGTTCCTCGTTTAGCAGGGAGAGGTGGCACGATGTGCTTTGTCATGTTAAGGAAGGTGCAGACACAAGGACGCCTCCACATCAGGAGTCCCCTAGGCTGGGACAACCTTTGTATAGGAATGTTGTGGTTCTAATATCCGCCCGTTAACTGTCAGTTGTTACTAAAGTTGTCTTCGCAATAGTGCAGATAAAATCTTACCCTGATTGGTACAAAAATGATTAAATCTTAGTTTTGTACTACGGTATTTAATACGAGCTCTTTTTCTGAACAGAATGATCTTTCTGGTAGTTTTGGGTTTGTGAAGGGTAAGAATTTACTGGTTTACAATGTAGTTTTAGGTCCTATGCTGCTAACAAGTAGCAGCATTTGCAGCACTAGCAGTATTAATACTATTAAGTTTTCTGTTTTCCTTTCCTATCACATAATCCTTTTTGCAAGGGGAGATGGCTGAACAATTGTGGTACCCTGTAACTGCTGGAAAAGCAGTCGATGAAGGTTTTTGCCATCAGCTTCACTGTGTTTATCCACAAGAAGAGTATCAACCAGCCTTTAGATGCCATGCATGCTAGTGCTGACTGGTTTAGCAACTGATGCAGCAGCACAATGGGACCTGGAAAATTAAAACCAAGACGACTTATGGTCTTAAACACCTGCCCTACCTTCCCTCTTTGTATAATGTGCTGGAAGAGCAAGTTTCAACAGTACCAGCATCGGACTGATTGTCTTGAGACATTGCTTGTTTTTGTAGATCATGAGGAATGTTTTTAGACTGGTCACTGTGGCATAAATGCAGGTTACTAAAAGAGCTGTGAGCCAAGATGGTGTTTAAGCAAGGTGTACTGCTAAAGAGGTAGGAGCTGAGAGAGGTTGTAAACAATAACCTTAAAATCAAGCTTCTAAACTTGTGTTAAGATGAATGAAGTGACTTAATGCTCACTGCCAGTAGCACCTTTGATTTGGGAATTGCAGGCAGATAAAAATTCTCAAATTTTAAAATCTAATATCAGGATGTCTCTCTGTTTAGTATTTGGTTTATTTTTAAGAAAGGGACATCTTCTGACATAAAGGCCAAATGCATGTAGCCAGATGCATTTGTTTTCTGAAGCAGGGACTGCTCTTAAAGTCTTAGGAAGTACTGTACCTCAGATTGAGCCTTGCTTCTTAGCTTCTCATTTGAAATAGCACTAGGAAAGAGCCTGTCACCTAATTCTTTGAGAATTTATTTCTTGAACTACCTTACTGCTTTGTCAAACACCCAAGTGCTGTCCACCCATCAGCGAAGATGCTGCCAGTTTTGCCAAAATTGGGGTATGCTTTTAAAACAAAAAGGGGGAGAGCTTAGTACCCCGTCTGAAAGACTAATTCAAAGTACAGTCAAAAAAAAAGTTAAACACAGGACAGTGGGAGGGACCAGCCGAGGTCAAATTGTCTGGTAAGGGGAATGGTTTGTACATTGCATGGGATGCAAGCAGCAGAGAGAGCATGTATGTATTAATCCTGGATATAGCAGTGATGGTCTTGGTGCCTTAAGATAGAAATTTTTAAAATTTTCATCACTCCAGGAGTTAACACATGTGTAGGTCCTCACAACATAAAAGTGTAAGGGGAACATGTTTTATGCATTTGCATTTCATATTACTGTGCTATTGCTGGTTATATTTTGGGTTGGCTTTTGACGTTTATAAAGGGTGTGTTCCTGGTGTTGATTAGTAATGTTGCCCTGCTTTTCGCAGTGCCAGTCGAAAATGGTTACCACAGCTGTAAGTCACGTCTGGGTCGCTCAAAAGAAAGAAGGGGGATTTGTTGGAGGCGTTTTAGTGGGCAGTGGGCACGGAAGCAATCCAGCCTTTGAATGGGAACAACTGCGCGCGTGCTGTGAGGCTTGTAACCAATCAGGGCGCATGATTGTATGCGCTCAACCAATAGAGGCCGGAGGCGTGCACGCGGCGGGGGTGGAGCTATCTGGAGGCGAGCACATGGCACGGGTCTGTGTAAGCTGGCGGACCGTTTGAATGAACAGCTTTCACCTGATCATAGTGATCTCTGAGTGTTGGTCCAGGATATCCCGCAGATTTTGCTTTTCTTATATTGGATATTGATAATAATTTGCTCTGCGCACTTATGGGAAGACTTGCTTGGGTGTAAACTCAGCATATTGATTGTCCAGTAACCATTCTAGGTCTGTTTCTTATTTCTCCACAGGTAGGTGTTTGGTACTGTCACAAAGGGATATCTTTATGTGTTGTAGGGATTTTAAAGTTTATTCTCTTTTACCTGCTCCATCCTTTTATATGTCGGGTGTTTTTTCTTTAAAATATGGTTTTAAATGTTATTTTACTGTGGTATTTATTGTGATTTAGATTCTATCCAGACATACAGTATCTATTTATCCAATAGTCTGAATAATCACATTCAGTATGTTTTAAATGTATAAAAAGATAATTGTTATATTCTTCTTATTCTTAGACAAGTTATCAAGGAGGTATAAAAAAAGTAGTGGTTGGTATATCTCTTATTACAGCCATTGAATCCTTGTTTTAAAATTTAAACTAAGTAAAAGCATTTAGTACTAAGAAAAATTGAGGGAAGAATTTCCTCTTGTTTTGAATTACAGCAATGTGATTTAAAAACTGGTATTTTCTGTGCAGGTATTAATTTTCTTGCAGGTGTGTTTAGATTGTACACTGAGTACTAACTGTAGAAAAACTGAAACGTCTGTCATTTGCTTGATTAGATGGATTTAATTTCAAATTCAAAGCCAGACAAGACAAACTGCCCTTCTCTTTTTTCCAGATGCTCAAATCACACATTTGTCTATTTATACCTCTTACTACTGTTCCTTCTTGAACAATGTCTTTGCATATTTATGCCTGCTATGACATCATCAGCATTTGTAGTGTCATATTCCCTGTTCAATATATCTTCTTTTCTCTGCACATGCTTATGTGGTTTTTTATAATGTGGATTGCTATTATGCTCTTGCAGATCTTTCTAAAAACTGAGAAAATGAATCAGTGCCAAAATACTATTCATGGATGTGTGACAAATGTCAATCATGTTAGGTATACAGGAGGGTTTCTAGAATTCTTATATTTGTTTAACATATGCTGTAACATATAAAAATAATAAAGTAAAATACATGGTCACTGTTTTCTGTTTCACAGGTTCTCAGAGAAAACTTCCAAATGTGTCATTTCAAGTTCATGTGCCTCCCCTTTTTTTTTATCATGCCCTTTGTCACTTCTCTTTTAGCAGGTAAAAAGCTTATTCTGCAATCAGCCACCTGGAAGTGATTTCTGAATTTCATTTTTTATGGCATTGATGTTTTGGAGGCATGTATTATATTTTTTAATGAAGTTATTTAACTGGTTCTCCTTTAATAGTAGGAACAGTTTGGATTTCTAACTTGTATATGAATGAAGAAATGAAAATAAGTCTGAATAGCTTGAAGAGAATAAATACAGGGACAAAAAGAACTGAAAATCACCAACTTGCATTTGATATAAAATTCTGTTATTTCAAGTCATATTTGCTTTCTTGTGAAACAAGACATGAAGCATATTGATTTTCTATATGCTGTCAATATCTGCCTGAGAGATATGCTTTCATTCATCAACAATGGTTGGGTAGAAGACTGTTTTCAGATTTTCTGCACCATTGCTCTTATTACAGAAAGGTTCTCTTTGGGATTTCCCAAAGGGCATTGTAAGATTAGTTTCCTTCTTATAAACAAGGATTGCTTCATGTGCATTCTGCTGTTAAATAATAGTTTGTAAACTAATTAAGATAAATCTCATAACAAACCACATTGACACCATAACAGTTAACAGCACTGTACATTTCTTGTTAGAACATACTTTAAGTTCACTTAATGGTACAAAGGTAATAATGAATAAAAAGAATACTGAGTACTATTGCAATTCCCAATTCTGTATTGATATTTGAGGGATTACACCCCAATTCCAATTTTCTTGCTATATTAATAATCAACTTTTTACATTTAAAAAAGATAACTGCTTATAAGGTGAATATTTTCAGCTACTCTTTTCTAATTTCTTCTTTCTAATGCTTAATTTATTTTCACTAAGGAAGATTGATGCTGGCTAACAGAACATACTTCAACATCCAATAATATAATTACATTTTATTTCCCAAAACCTTTTACACTACATGGTGGTTTAGCTAATGGCTTGTTACTTATTTTTGCTGTAACAGAAGGCATTTCCAATGTTAGCAAGTGTAGAAGTGTGTTTAAAAAATTTGGGAGGGTTTTTTTGTGGGCTATTTTCTGAGTTGATTTGATTCCTGTTGGCTTATGTAGGACCACAAATCATTTGATGATGACAGAGTTCACTAAAATACATTGCTTTCATGATTAGCAGGTGATATGGCTACGTTTTTTCTTTGAATATGGGTGATTCTCCTAGATACTATTTCTGTCCTGATTTTCCATCAGTGTATGATAATCAGGGAAAAATGACCAATGGCACATAGGTGAGGGTGTTCCTTTTGGAGGATTCAGTCCCTGCACATGGCATAAAGGGGCTTGCTGGAAGGTACAGGGTTTTTCCTTAAAAAGTGGCAGTATTGGCTGAAGTCCCTTTTATGGCTCTGGTCTGTTCAGGGCAAATGTGGCAGTATATGAGGTCATGGATCAAAGATTTTCTGGGTTTTGTGGATGCAGAGAAGTTAATCTGTGTTTTTCAGTGTGGTAGTTAAGACACTATAATTTTTACATTGTGGGAGTTTTCCACAGACTATATATATACATCTATCTATCTATCTACAGATAGTTAGTCATTACTGAATTTATAATGGAAGTCAGCATTGGAATGCAAATTTTCACTCCAGGAAGTGGGTATGTAACCTCTGTATTTTACGCGGAGTGTAGACCTATGAGTCTAGTTGTGTAGAGTACCTTTTAAAATGACTTATGAAGAGATTACCATACCAGTGAGTTGATGCATGAAAGACTAGTGTGCTTCAGAACTATCTCCATGACCCAAGAAGTGAATTTGAGTTAAAATACTACTTGAGTTAAAATATTGCTTTGCTGTTTGAGAAAATTATTTAATTGGGCAAAGGCGTGTTTCTGGGGTATTACTGAGTTTAGCTGGGAGGAGGAATTCACCCATGACTCTTTTTTACCTTTAAAAAAAATGTGTTAAGATACTAGTAGAAATCTATCAGGTTTCTTTTTCTAGTTAAAGGATTCAGTATTTCCTCATTTCATTGTCTGTTACCATTTTGTAGAACTCAAGAGATGTTCTATATCATGGTGAATGCAGAAGTACCTGGCATATTCTTATTCTTGTTAATCTAAAAATATATAGATAAATTTTCTTGCAGTCATTGCTGATGTAATACAGTGATATTCACTAAAACATAGATTAAATAATGATGTGAGGATTTTTTTAAATTGTTTTTAAAATCAATGTAAAGTTCTGTGCAGAATGAAAAGAATGGTAAACTTGTGAGCACCTACGAGCGCACATGCACATATACCTGTGTGTATATAAATAACTTTATTACAGAATTTTTAACTAAGCTTCATGATTTTGGGTGTTGTGTGTATGGGGTTAGCAACAGTTGCTCTGGAAGGAATAGTGCGTGCGCGCACACACACACACGTGATATCCTAATTGTCCTAAAGGAGTGCTTTCCTTAATACTACAGTGCCTATAAACTATTTGAGTTTGATCTTTGTTCTAAACTTTTGGAACGTTTCCTTAAAAAAAAAAACCAAAAACCAAGCCAAAAAGGGAAAACGAAGTAGAAAAAAATGGAAAGGAGAGGGAGAAAATAATTTAGCACAAGCAATTTGCTGGCTTTACCATCCTCGTGAGATAATTCTCTGCTTGCTTAACACATGTATTGTTGAAGGGTGTGGAAGGAAGATTTGGTGACAGAGAAGAATGAGACTGTTGTTTCTTTGTTTTAACAAAAAAGGGCAAAAATTTATGACCAAGATTTGTGTTATTAGGACTAATTCTTCAGTTGTGTCTCCCATTTTATACTGAATGCCACATGTTATACTTGTAAAATAGGTTGTAGGAGTGTATGAGATGTCCTGGTGGGCATCTCATAAAGATGTGCATAAAATTTCTTGAGCCCATTTCAATCATAAATTTATTTTTAACTAAGTTAATGTTGATATGCTAATCATGTTCATACTGTGTACTCTTCCTGTGTTGTTGATTTTATGTATGCTTGATATATTATATGTTAAATATATAAAGGAAAGCTTGTAAATTAGTTGAACTGTTATTTAACTTATTACATAGAGACCTGGAAAGTACAGATGTAATTATAGCATAACTTTCTGACTCTGAGTTATAAAAATAGCATCTTTAAAATTCCATAGTTCTGCATAAGAATTAATTCATTATTCTAAATTATTATTATTATTGTATTCCCAAACTGTCAGTTAAGGAACTTACATGTGTTAATTGAATTTCCAAATCATCAATGAAGGAACTTACTGGTTTCAATACCATATTAACTTCTCATGAATCACTCTGTTTTACAGAGCAATTCTAAATAGATATTCATGGTATGATTTTGTGCAGTCAGTCTAAGTGAAGTTAATTTGCTTCAATATCTTTTATAGGGAATGAAACTGATACGCAGCTTTGCTTTGTTTCTGAGAACTCCATGTCAAAAAACAGACAGTTAGATTTCATTAGTGAGCTTGAGAAAACAAATGGTTTTAAATGCCTCTTCATCCAGGCCTTGTACTGCTTTCTTCTATTGGTATCAATGAGTTACTAAAAGGTAATTTAAAAATATACTAATCACAAGTCTCAGTAGTACTTACAATAGCTAGAAGGATTCAGTACAGGAGTAAGTTTGAGTCTAATGTTCTTTCAAATCTTAGTGAAGTGTTGAATTTAGGGATATAAGCAGAGCCATGAAGGTTCAGTCTAGAGCTCAATTCAGTCTTGTTTCCTGCCTCTAGTAGGAGTCTAATAGGCTGGATGCTTTGGGAGAAAAATATAGGAAAATAAAGGAAATACAGTGGTACTTCTCTTTTTATATCCAGCATTGTATGCTTTATGGATTGTCTCAACAATAGACTGTGTCCAGAAGATTGTCAATGCAGGAAATTGGTTCCTTCTTAAAAAAAAACCAACAACTCCCAAAACCTGAAGGTTTGAGACATCTAATGGACTAGATTTTAGGGAACCAAACTTGGTTTTATTTATTCACTAAATTATATATGTTCTTAGATGTAGAAATAGTTCTCTCTTAATGTACCATGAATGCAAGTGGAAAAACCTGAGAACAGGAGAGATGATAATTGTTAAAAAGCCCGCATCTGTTCACATCCTCTTCATCTCCACACAAGTGGATATTCATACACTGTCAAATGACAGTCCAGGAGGTTTTTTGCCTTGTACTGATTTTTTTCATACATCCTGTGTTACTGTTTAAAAGAAGAAGAAAAAAAAAATTGGCCAGTCATTTAGATCAAAATAGTCTATGAATTATGGATAGACATGATAGTACTGAATTGTATTCTTTTGCTAAACTTAGATTAAAGCTCCTCAGACTGAAAGTTTAATGAACCAGAACTGAAAAATACAATGGCTAATTCAATATGTACAGGTCATACAGTAGATGTAACATATGGGTGATGTATGCTTCACTGACCAGCATATACTGCTACTCTGAAAGAAAAGATTAAGTTTAGGATTTAACACTTAAAAAAAAAAACAACCTACATTTCTGTGACATTATAATACAGAAAGCCTGCTATAGTTCATAAGTTCATTTTGATCAGTACTATGTAAAGTGTCTGACAGATTTGAAACTCTTACTAAATATAGTCTATCAAAGTTGCATGTAATTAGCAGACTCATTGAACTGAAGAGTTATTTACAGCTATGTTGTATTTCTTCAGCCTTTATCGCTGCACTTCTGCTGATAGCAGTCATCCACAGAAATGCCACAGAACATCGATATACAGTTTAATCAGTACTGATCATTAGAAAATGTACATTCTTAATTTCCACATAAAATTGGATTGCATATGCATTTCAAAATATTTTATTAACAGCTCCTGTTCACCAGAACAATAGCTTTCAGTGTACTGGATTGATTTTGTATCTGTATTTTAATCCTTACTTTTCAGAAGCTTCATGCCTGATATCAGTGAAATCTGCAGTAAATAAATGTACCATTTTATAACCCCAGTGGAATCACTGCACTGAAAAAGGAGTCTGTATTCAGTTTGGCTAATGATCTGTGAATTCCAGGAAATATCTTACCCAGTTTACAATCACTTTGAAAAAAAGAAGCAACCATAAAGTTACTTTGGTACTATTTTATATCTTCATTTTTAAAACTCTAAAAGATTATTTTTTTTCTTTTAGCATTGGGCTCAGGGATGCTTTAATATACATCAAACTTGAATCACCAGTGAAGGGAAGAATTTGTACTGGTTTTGGCTGTGAAAGGGTTAGATTTTCTTACTGGCATAGTTCTGTGTTTTGGATTTAGAATGAGAATAATATTGATAACACACTGATGTTCTTAGGTGCTGCCCAGCAGTCAAGGACTTTTCAGCTTCTCATACTGGCCTACCACCAAGAAAGCAGAGAGTGCTCAAGAAGCTGGGAGGGGACACAGCCAGGAAAGCAGTTGTTCTGTGCGTCCCCTGTTTTGGTTTTGTTTGGGGTTTTTTTTCTGTCCTATTAAACTGCCTTTATCTTAACCCACAAGTTTTACTTTTTTTTCTTTATGACTGTCTTCTCTATCCTACTGGATAGGGAAGGTGAGCGAGGAATGAACAAGTGGCTGTGCAGTTCTTTTAGCTGCCTTACAAGTGAAACCATGACAGTCCATTTTGGTACCCAACAGGGGACCTGAAAAGTTAAGGTAATGATAGATCTGACCAAAGCATGTTAAAACAAATTCATTGTCAGCAGTCACTATTAGCTTAATAGCTGCCGGTCACAACGTTGTATTACCTGTTTGCATGGCTGTGTCATGTACGCAAATCCTGGCTTGTTTTATGGCCTATGGTTCTGTTTATCTTCTCTGGGATCTGGATTTAGGATTTTCCTTGAGAAATAAGACTCTAAGCATGAGCTGGTAATCAGTGTATTTTTCTTCAGTTCCATATGTAGCAGACATGCTCTGACTATTGTACTTCTAAAACACTGTTACCGCTAGACTGAGAAAGGTAACTAGATGATGATTTTCTTTCCAATAAAGCCTTCCATTTTCAGGAACATGTTGATATGAGCTGATACAGTTGATATGAGCTACCATGTATTTGCTGATTTCACAGTTTGCTTGAAAGTGGTACAATAGTAAAATTGGTTTGTCTTATACTGCGGTCCAAACAATGGAGGTTTTAATTATTATTAGGATCTGAGAATAAACTTCTGTTAAAATGAAATGGGTCTTCTGCAACTGGGCTATGGGTAGGAGAATCAAAAAATGAAACATACCTTCTGTAGGCAAAATGTGCAGATGTGTCATGTGAAGTTGTTATATAACCTGAAGAGTTAGGGAGGAGATGTTTATTCAGCTCAGTGAACAAGTAACTGGAGTGAGGTTCACAACTCTAGGACACTAAATTAAACATCATCAGTGCAAGAAGGGAGCAGGCTACAGATCTCACATACAACTATTGTAATATCTTTGCACAATTATGAAGAAAAAACGTGTAGGAAAACTTGAGCACTAGAATTCTTAAGAACTTTTTCTTACATTGTGTCATTAGCTTTGCTTGTACATTATCTTGTGCTGTTGTGAAAGCGTACCATGCTGACCCTCAAAGGAAAAATAATGGTACCAACTCCATTTTACTTTACATTTGAAAGGGCTTGAGAGTGCACAAGACTATCTCCTCAGTAGATTATAATATGTACATATTGAAATAACGCACCAACGGTGAAATAATAGATTGAAATGTGTTAAATATCAGTAAATTGAATTGGTGAAAAGTTTCTTATAGAAATAAGTTTCTAGTGGCACTTAGTGTGTCATTTCATTTTTCCTTTGTACTCGGTATAAGGGTTTTGTCTACATACAGACATGGGAAAATTAATCTGAAATGAATTTTGGAAATGTGTAAGTGAAACTCTAAGCACCCTTGTCCAGAATCAAAGTATCTTTAATTCAGTTGAAATGAATTAATTTGGAAATAAATTCAGCTAAAGTGAATCAAGGCCACTTAGTTTTAAAGGAAAGTATCACAGACATGTCTATGTGCAGTTATTTAATTTAAGACATTTAATAACTTGGTCTAACTTCTCTTGATCATCCCTTGCACACATTCTCAACACACACAGTCCAGATTTTCCCCAAAATTTTCCTGTGGAGTGTAAGAGGCTCATTCTGTAATACTTCTACTACGTACAGCAATTCTGTCTTTGTTTTCCTAATCAGCCTTGAAAACATAAGTATTTTTCCTGACATTTTTTCTCCATTTTATCTTGTCATTGCATTATAGTTGTATTTTCTTCTGTGAAGCCTTGCAGAAGGACTGACTGACCCATTATGACAATAAGAAATAAGATAGATAATTTAACTATGGAACTACATACTGAAAAGTGCTGTATGCTTTTTATCAGATAGCTTTTAGAGCTTTAGCAATGCTATGTTACAGCTGAAATGGACATTTGAATGCAATGTTCAGAAATTGCTGTGAGGTTTCAGAACCTAAATGCACTCACAGAGTGATTTTTCTTGACCACAACATCTTTGAGATGTCTTTGTCAACATTTTTGTAGTGTTTCATAGTAGTAGCTTTCTTACAAATTATCCTACAGTCTTAGGATAAAGACTTAAAAATAAATTTAAAATGAAAAAAAATTAAAATGACAGGATAGAAGAAATTATTCCAGTATTTTTTATGATCTATAAACATCAATAAAATGAAATCTAGTAAGTGTGAATTTGCTGGAGTCTTGTCACATAACAGAATCCTACAGCCAACCCAGGCAGAGCACAGTACACAATTTAATAAAAATACATATTAATTCCTCCAATTTTATCTCTGTAAATTAAACAAGCATGTAAGTCTACAGAGCTGAATGAAGGAAAACTTATCTGTGAGAAGCCTCAGGTACATAAAATTTTCATAAACCTGCTGACAGCATGTGTCAAGATATCCAGATGCTTTTGTCATCTTATATCTGTTTATATTTTCCTATGGTATTGGCTCCTAAGTACTTATTTTGTACTACAATCACCTTATAACCCTTAAGCAGCAAGATAAGTGCTTCGAGCTGATTCGAGTGAGACTGCTATTTGTTGGAGTAAATCTTGCTCCTTCCTATTTAATCACAGAAAGCTTTGTTGGCTATATGGCTATTTTTTATTAGAGAGACATCAATCTTGTGCTGTTTGAAAGCACTGTCTGCATTTTCACGTTCATCATTTCTAACTGTATTCAGACAAACTTACTGGCATTTGTTGTGTTCCTGCAGGTTGTGAAACTTGTAGACTAGGAAGACAGAGTAGTGAATCCATCTGATCTGTACCTGTTTTCCAATTTATAGCAAAGTGCAGGAGCATTACAGTAGTAAATTCTGCTTTGGTGATTATTGCCATACGATGGACAGGCCATTTTTCCTGATGGACTTACCAGAGCATTAGATAAACACAAATCCATAATAAGAGAAGAATCTTGTTTGAAGGTGTTATAATTTGTTACGTTCTGTGAAATCCATGTTCTCTGACATCAAGTCACAATGCCATCCTCTTTAGAAAAAAAACCAAACTACTCCTTACAATGTTTTGAAGAATTACACTTTTTAAAAAATAATGTGTCACTATTTTTTCATCCTTTCCTAAGAATTCTTTAGAACTTAAGACCTTATACAGCCTTGACTGTGAGGAATTTGCGTATTGGTTGAGCAAATCTAGAATAATCACTACAAATTAAGATAACCACAACTGTTTTCACCCATTTCTCTTTCACTACTTTTTCAATCTCACCTATGACATTTTTATTTCTCTTTACTGTGATGTTTATTTTATCCTTTTTTTGGATTTATTTTTCCATTGATTTTCTTTGCTCTAGAGGAAGGCATTAGAAACTAATCAGGTAGTTTTCCAATAATGTACCAGTGCACTCCTTATCGCTTAAACTAATCTCTAGTGCTTTTGGGTTAGCTTTGAATTTTTTCCATTCTTTTCTCTTGGCAAAAGAAGCTGACAGGCATATCTTGCCCTTCAGCTGCTTGTGATGCTTTTGCTTGTGCTCTGCAGATAAGGTGACTGCTATTCTATAATAGGCAGAAAACCTTATGATAAAGATGTTACTGGTAAGGGCTGAATACACTATTCCATTTTTGCAGTGCAAAAATTTTCAAGAAGTTGGTGGTTTATTATCCTATAAGGACCGAATGTCATCTTTGGAAGTGTTGTGTTGCTCCCTTATGCAGAGAAGTATTAGAAAGTTCTATGTTATATGGGTTTTTTCCCTGATATTTTTTGTAATACAAATGGCGAGTTTGGTAAAATAATTTGATTTTCAGTAGCTATAAAAATACATAGTTCTGATTGCCCAAGGTTAAAATTGTTTTGAATGTGGGATTTTTCAATTAAAATCTAAAAAATTCCATTGGGAATTTTAGACATGAATAATGTAAAAACTTTTGCTGAATTGTTTTAATTGTTTGAATATTCTTCCCGAATTCTCTGAGCAAAATGTAATACAATACCAAACAATAGCAGACTGTATATTCTGATTGTATTTGGTAAATTAAAAAGATGTCTGCTGAAAGGGGGGAAAAAAGGGAGTTTGGAATTTTTTTTTCTATTGAGTGTTTGCTTAGCCCACAATCAATATAAAACAATGTTAGAATAAAGTAATGGAAAAGGATTTATGAACTCACCTGTGCTGAGACACTTCCCTTGACAAGGGATGGTAGCAACAGGAATAAGGTAATACAACAGTTGCCTCTCTACAAATCTCTGTGGCGGACTCTTCATGTCACCTAACCATTCCCCTGAACTCCCCAAATAAAGTTGCTGAGAACAGGTAACTCCCTCTAAAAAGCAATTTAGAGCACATGTCCTAGACTTCAAATGTCACAGTAACCTGTTTATCGAATCTCAAAGTTTTGGTCCTTAGACGCAGTGGTTTCATGTGTTAACTGTAACCACTGTTTAGTACAGATTAGCTCAGAAAAACATACTTGATATAATAACTGATGGACATGACTTTTCTCTGTGTATCTCTGTCCATATGTACCTAAAATACTAAACCTTTAAGACTGTCAATGGTAATCCTTACATCCCTCTCCTCAGATAAGGTTTCTTACAATGGTTCCAAATTACACTTGTCACAGCAACAATAGCAGCAGTTTATGCACCTACTTGAAGAACCTAGTAGCAGAGGTGTTTGGAAGGAAGTTTTTGGACAAATTTATTGGCTAAATGCTTCCATGTTTTTCTTTGACTTCAAAGGTTCTTTGACTTCAAAAGGTTTCTCAGGTTACAGAATTTGTTGCACTGTCTTGTGATTCTGATACCAATTTTCAAAAGATAGGAATAGAGAAGCCTGCATATGTTATACTTAGTATTTGTACTACTATATATGTTTTCATACAATGAAGACTTAATTCACATTGTTAGAGACCAAATCTTGTCATGTGTTCCTTTTCGCAGCTCAATAAAAGATACTGACAAAGGTCAGTATAACATTGGCAAAGTTATTAAAATGTTAAAAGCATACAGGTCAGGTATTACAAGAAGTAGCCCATAACTTAATCAGATTAGCTCTGAACATAGCAATATCTTTTGTAGCATTCTATTCAGCAATGTATGTATGCTTTTGAAATTGTACATGCACTGTGTGATAATGCATGTGAAATAGATAAAGGTGTAAGTTTTAACTGGTTTTTTTCAAGTGCTTTGAAAAGAGATTGATGCTGAGATAAAAACTACTACTGTTTTTAGATAAAGATAAAAACTTCCCGGTTGCAAGGGAAATTTATTGCTTCAAAGGATGAGTCCATTTTTACCTCTGGTAAATAGATGGTAAGCTTGGAGTAATGGAGATGCAACTTAATTTCTTTGACAAGTAACATGCATCATTGTGAAAAAGGGAGGAGGGTTTTATTAGCTGCCTAGGTTATCAGATAATGCCTTGTCAAAAAATGAAGCATAGTTTAACAGGTTTCCTTAAAATAGAGTTTCAGGTTAAAATCTGGCTTCTAATGAACAGCAAAGGTTCTCAATGTTTTCAGGGAAATAGGATGTCATTCTGATTCAAAAAGCCTGTCAGAGATGTGCGGTACAATCTCCTAGCAAAACAGTTACGAATTTAACCTACTGATACTGTTCAGGTAATTTTATATAAAGATTGACCTGTGGCCTCAGTATTAGAGGAAATCTTGCATGTCTAGTATAATGGAGAAAACAGGGAAAATTGTGGTTGTTGCTATATACTAGTAATGCACTTTACCAATACTTCATGGGAAGTACTTCCATGGATAAAACATAGTATTTTCAGATCTTTTGAGATAATTTGATTTGTAGGAGCCACATGCAAAGTATACTTCAGTCATAAAATAATTTAAAAATTAAATATAATTAATAATATTAAATTATGTGCATTTGACTTTATCTTTCAGGTTTAAAAAAAAAGGCAGCGTTAACTTTGATGGAGAGCAAAATTCTGATGGTCAATGAAAATTATTGGAAATGTTACCCTTTACATCTTTCCTCAGTTCCCTTTAGGGGAAGCTCTCTTATTTTCCTTTTTTTTTCTATTGTCTTCCAATGGTTCAACCAAGATAGCGATGTGTAGATAAGACTTCCAAACTTCACAGGTAAAGCAAATTCTTTACCTTGCATTGAAATCTTCCCAGCAAACTTGGAAAACCAGACAAGGTATTACACCTATGTTGTGTACTACATTAACCAAGCATCCTTCAATTCATGTGTTTAGTATTCACATGTTTACTTTTGCATCACTGGTGTTTTTGTTGTTCTTTTTACTGTTGAATTGTTATAGATTCTTTTTACTCGGCAAAATTTTTGTATTATTTAAGCATGCACAACATGAACTATGTAAAAATAGCTCAGCAACTGCTCCATTAAGTTTAATAAATACCAAAATTACAGTAACTACTACCACTGTCATAAGAGAAACTGGATAAAACATTACTCATCATATTTCAGTTTCTTAATAACAACATGCTTCAGCACTAAATATATACAAATCATTCAAAATAAATGTATTGTGATAATGAGATAGGATAAAAGATGTGCACATTCAAAGTGCATTTACAATGCATAGTTTACTAGAAAACAACCATAGTAGCCCATCCGATTTGCTGACAAGAACTGACCAACAGAGTACAAGGATTCACATATCGTGCAGCGATTGAAAAGCATCTGTCCAGTCATTTTGTCAGTCAAATAATCCATAGTCATATATTTGAACAATAGAATAGCTTTCTTTGTAACCCACTGGTCCTTCTATAGGTTCTTTTATCTCTATATGCAACAATTCAGTACAGTTGTGGTAAATTATATTAATTGGGACTTGCATATTTTTTCACTTTTTTTACAAAGGTTAGGTCATATCAGGCTAATAATTTTCAATTGTTAGATATTCGTGTGAGTCAGCCAAAGAGAAACAGTAAACCTTTTATTTTCCTAATTACTGGTAATGTGTGGGGAAAAAATTACTTTTATTACCAACATTAGAAACCACAAATCCTTTTCTTGAAAGAACTGCAATTAAGGAAGATGTGCCTCCTACTGCCCGTGTTTGGGTTTTGATGTTAGCATGAAGACCAAGCAGTATGATGGTGCTTTCTGCTTTTCTCACACTGCAGGTTGGAGGAAATAGAGGTCTTTTGTGTCATTAATCTTGTTAGAAATGCTATGACTACTTCTTTTTCTGAAATGTTCATTAGATCAAATTTAGGTGAGGAGGCTGAAATAATTATTTGTTTGGTGTGGCTAATGCTTTCTGTGCTGACCTTATCAGGATCAAAGAGATTTAATATCAGTAAGGCTGATACTAAAAAGGTTTTAAAATAGATTTGTATAAATGATGGAGTGAAAGTGTTAATTTTTAAAGGGGAGAATAATTGCTATGCAAATAAAATTGAAATATGTTGAGAGAAAAAGAATTAGAATTTATCTTGAGTTTTATGTAAATAATTTTCTTACTGTTGGAGTTGGCACAGGTTTGATGTAAAATATTTACATAATAGAAATTATAGTATGCCCTATGTACTTTCATGTGGAGTATGTGAGAGATTCTTGGCAAAAAGTCTTTTCCAGGGATTTAAATTAAATCTTATTAGTTTTGTACCCTGTGGTGCCAATATGGAACCCAAGCAACCTCACCAATTTACACTGGTAAACTCAATTTAAAAACCAAACCAAACAAAAGAACAAAACCAGGAATAGTGAAGGTGGCTCCTCTGGATCTTTTTGATTTTCTGCACTTCTCCAGTCGGAAAAGTTCAAGAATAGAAGTTCAAGAATCCTAACTTGGATTTTCTGTGTTTTGGATTTTGCTAATACAGTTTTAGTCTTGTTCTCAGAACTTAGTGTTTTGGTTGGTGATTTGATGGGGGTTTTTTTTCTGGGAGGTTTTGGGGGGGTGAGGTGTTATGTCATGCATATTCTTTAGTGGTTAGTTTCAGGCAATTATTTCTGATTTTGAATTTCAGTTTTATCTGTCCTACTTCCTAACTGGTCAAAATTTTCACCAGTTTTGAAATAAATAGTTGGCTACTTTCATTTTGATGTTTAATGTCTTCCAGAATGGTGTAGATAATCTTTCTTGATGGTGAACCCATTTGGGCTCGTGTGCCACCCTTGTAACACATCTCAGGCCATCACTGGGGTGAGTCTTCTGATGCTCTACTTTTGTTTTCTGGCTGTTTATTCCCCTTATTGGTTGCAAACCATGCAATAGAATAGCTTCCTTTAAGAGACAACTTCTGTCTACCCTTCTCTAACCCTGCAGAACTAGCAGGAATTCTTACTTCTTATTTCTTGGTCTGTTCTTGCTGTTAGCTCAAAATATTTTGCAGGGACTGGTGAACCTCCTCCCTAACTCCCCTTTTTTTTTTTTTCACATTGTATTCCACTAACTAGAGTACATCTTCCTCACTTTTGATATTTGGTGAATTTTGAGCTGTTGGGCCCAATTTCCAAAAAACGAAATAAAAATTCCCATCCCATGTAACAGAAAATAACCTGCTTTGAGAAACTGTTGGAAGCTAAATACATACAGCAGTCATACCAAAGGAGGAGGAATCCAGGAAATATGACCACATATCTAGCATAATTTATTAAGTTATCCTGATCTCTTCCAGGTGAATCTGATTGGCTAATGAAAATGCTAGCTCTAGTACTACCTGACTATTCTTCCATAGACTTAATAGACAGAAGACACAATGAAAGCTTAAATACGCAGGTTATTTTGTTTGCCTCTCACTAGAAACAGAAGTGCATAGTAGAGAGAACTTTTTTCAGACTGTATCATTTAGAAGAAAATATTGGTGAATGTTCTTGGTTATTTTTATTATTGAGAATGATGTTATCAGAGTTTAGTGATGGCTCCATGCTAAAAAAGGCTGATTTTTTTTTTTAATGAGTCCCTGAAGCATTATCCATCATTAGTGACCTGTCTTAGACATCTGAACTAAATTGCTCTTTTTAAATTGGGCAAATGTAGCATAATTTTTCCAGTATCCCATAATTTTCTCAGATTATAATGACTTGAAAGACATTCTGTTTGCCTATAATTATCTGTGCTAGATGTTGAAAGAAATGTAAGTTATATGTTGTTACATTTCAACTGGAGAAATGTTTGTCACAACTGAAGTCCTAGAAAGTGAAATAATTTGTATACATAAGGAATAACAGACAAAGCCTATGGGCAAACTCCTAGACAGTACACACTTCCCAACACTGTCACTAAAATTGCTTCAATTTTGACCTAAAGAGAGCCCTGAAAGACTGGGTTTTATCAGTAATGCAGTTTTCATACCCATTTAATCCTTGTTGTGATGAAGTTTTGTTTCTGTGTGGACAAATGAACAGTAAGAATTAAACAAAAACATGAGAAAGCATATTAGTAATTTTATATGGAACAGTGATTTAACAGGCTAGGGGAGTCTAACTACTACTTTTAAAGCTAGATTCACCGTGGTAGTATATAAACATGAGAATTCCTGAATAATTTCACTTCTGTCCAGCAAACAAATACTGAAAGAAGCTGTGACTTTCCATAATTTCTGCACCCTGATGAATAAGAGAATAGACCAGAATAGCTACTAAGACTCTGAAAGTTATAGATTCTGGAAATAATTTGTTTTAAAGGTCAAAGTGCGCTGACAGACAAAATTTGAATGCCATATTTTTATCAGAATATCCTTTCCAGATTAAAAGTGTGTGTGTATATATATAATATTTCAATTAATTTTCAGTTACTTTGTAAAATAGCTGTAAATTAATTTTTTAAGAGAGAGTGGTATCTGTTGTATTTACCAAAGCAGTTAATTTTTTATTGCTTTTGGTTTATTACCTTTAATTTATTATCTTCAGTTTCTGTGGTGTTTTTTACAACCTGTAGAATTTCAGTTAAATATGTCTGTCTTCTATAGTGAGGACACAACCACAACGTAAATAATCCAGGCATGATACTTTTTTTTTTTTTTCTAATCCAGCTGGAAAATAAATAGGAGAGAGAAGGTAATATACATATTCCCCTTACAAGGCTAAAGAGTTTGATGAAATTAAAACTAATTCCTATTCTTGTCCTTCACTGGAGCCTACTGAACTTAATGAAATAATATACTGTGATTAATTTAAATCTTCAGTGTTTCAGTCATCTTATTTGGTACCCTGGTCATTAATCACTTTGAGTTATTTATCAAACAAGCTAAAGTTAAAAATCTACCAAAGAGAGAGGAAATTTTCCTCCACCTTTGACAAATGTAAGTCTTGATGCCTGTTCTTACAAAAATAACTCTTTTCAGGGATTTGAATTTGAGCATAGAAATACCAAATCTGAACAATTTGGAATGTAAGTGTTGAACAATCTCTTAGAAAAACAGCCTTCAAGAACAGCCTTTATTTTGGGATTTCTCTAGAAAAAATTATCTTCTCAAGTTTTTCATCAAAAATCAGACCCTTCAGAACACTTCAGAATATCTTTAGTTTCTGACTGTTGACTCGTGTTTCCCAATTTATCTATCTGTAGTGAATTCCCTAAAGGCTAAGACCATCTGGTCCTTCAGTTTATTTAACTGTTTCTCAGTTTTTTTGAGCCTTGAATTAAAACTGTCAGGCTCAAGGTTTATAACCATAATGATTTTTCAGACATCATTAATTTTAATGTTTCTAGGATCTGTTCCATTTTTGCTCTTACTCTTATCTCCCACAGGAGTAAGAGCTTCCTTTCTTGTACAGTGCACTTTAAAAGTGGATTAAAATGAAATGAGATAAATGGGGGGAATCACTGAGTTGCAATCCACATCTTTATCAGTTATTTTAAATTCTCATATTCCATATTTCATATATTAAATAACTGTTCATGCATTTTCTTGATTTCATTTAACCTTCCATTAAACATAGAAATAATTTTGCCACTGGGCAAACCTCCTCTGATGTAGGTGGTGATTATACATAGTAAGTTTACGTGTAATAGTACATTAATTATTAACACATTATGTAAGGGTTAACTAGCTAGTCACACATACAGGCATTGATTATCAATTCTGATGTTATCTTTCACTTCTATAGGAATTGAATATTTAGCATCCATGCAATTAAACTTACACATCTTTTGGTTTACAGACAAAACCAGATGCCATTTACTATCCCAGAAAAAGTGTGAAATCTTAAATATGTTGTTATAAATCCTTTATGATATATATTGTATGCCAGTCTTGTGTAATGGATATTACAAAAATAATAATCTGAATAGTTCAGTAAAAAATAATGCCTTGGAGATCATTATCACTGCATAAAAACAGAAGTTTAATATTGATATAGAAATGAAAGATGAAAATATATATATTGATCATTACTTTATTGTGGTTATTCTAAATGTTCAGGACAAGAACTTAAATAGTGTAGTACATAAATCACAGAAATGTCTAGGAATCTGTGGTGGCTGGCTTGCATTCCTGTTTTAATATACAGGAGTCTTAAATATCCTTTTAGAAAACGGGATTGTACCACACGATTAAGTATTTAGGAAAAAGACTGCCATATAGTGTGACCCTTGGGTCACATAATCTATTCCTCAGGTCTATATTTTCCCATTGCTACTGTCACAGCTCCTTTGATTTCCATTTTTGTGGCCTGTATCACATGTTTATTCACTGAATGAAAAAGATTCAAAATGAGCAAATGAACAAGGGTCTACCAGACCTTAATAAGGGATCCTCTACTTTTTTCACAATAGACTTTGCAATTCTTTTTTTGGTGGCTCTCACATCTCAGATTTCCTATGAATGATAATGATACCTTTGTTAAAATATACAAGCTCATCTAAACTAAGACAAGAATATTTCATTTTAAAAAATGTATTTATCTGCTGAAATATCAGTTCAAGCATATTTCACACTTTAATATTAATGATTTATGATTTTAGAAGTGGTTTCTGGATGAGGGGAGCAGACTCACAATTTTAAATATGTTAATCTGTGTATAAAAGAGGAGATTTTTAAGGAGCATTCAATACTTAAGACAATCTCTTTTTTTACCAGAAGTGGAGGTAGTGTTAGGATTTTAGCAGCCCATGTTATATACCATTTGGTGCTCTCACAATAGCCAGTCTCACTGGTTAGGAAATCAAGGAGGCACTCTCATTCTTTAGTTAAGATAAAGTTGGTCTGCACATTCCCCGGGTAGAAATGTGCTCTGTCTCACGGTGTCAGAGGTGGAGGTGACAAGGGGTAGTCTTTTGTGTGGGTCACCAGGGGAAAGAAAATTCTATTATCTCTTCCTTTTTCTTCAATAAAGTACAGCCAAAGAGCCCTGTCATCCTGGCTATTCCAAGTTCTGTTTTTATTACAAAAGTTGGTTATTCATATAGATTGGTTTTGTGGCTGAGATAATGATGACCTGTATAAGGCTGTTAATGGGATACAAGAGAAGTTGCCTTCTGATTTTTAAAACAGAACAGCTGTTGTACTGTCTTTACAACAAACAATGCAAAGTGCTTTAAACCCAAGTCTTGATATTTTAGCTGTGTTTCATCACAGTTGTAGAAAATGTCTAGGGTAGGAGTTTGAGCATAAGAAGGAGCTTTGCTTTAAAATACCATGTTTGTATGATGGATAGATACCTGTTCCAGTTCTGTTACTTCCCAGAAGACTCTTCTTGTTCTGCCATTTCCTCTCTCTACTTCTAGGTGTTAAGGAATGTTCATCATAGTTAAATTCTATTACCTCTCAAAAATACCCCAAACCTGGTACAAATTCTTTTGGAAAAGAAATTAGAGAAATCTCTATGGTGGGCATGAGACAGGTAGAACAAGAGTGACCCATTACTATAAAGTGCAACAGATGAAAAGGAGGAGGACTGACAAGTACTTCTAGTTCCATAATGTAGTTCTAGCTGTGTTAGTAATACTCCTGGTGTTTCTTCTCCCTTTTGATGAGGAGTCTACCCTAGTTATACAAATACAACCGTATTCATCAAGCCCCTTTTTAAGCTTTCTTGTCCCATGAACAGATGAATTAATCATTTCATCATTAGTAACAAATTTAGTAGCAAAGTCGGCCTCCTCTATTTCTTGCTAAGAGTTGCCAATCACTTTTGTAAGTAACATATGATCAGAGGAATACATCATGAAAACAGCTTTTAAGCTCCTATTTATCCACAGTGTAAGACTTTATTCTGTCTGTAAAAGAAAATTGTTGTTAAAGCGAGTTGAAGATGACGAAGTTGGGACATCTTTAATGAAATGCTTTATTTTGGCACATCTGTGCTTTTCTTTTATTTTTAAATTTCTACATTTAGTCTGAGATAATCTTGGGGATACTGGCTAATTTTTCCTTATTTAAAAAGATTAACAATTTTCAAGAAATACACTCTTCTTCAGACTGTATATTTGCTTTGCACAGTTGTAACTATCACTTCATAGTTCTATGTGAAGCCTTTGTATGACCTTCCTACAAGCACCTGTTGTCTTTGTTGTGTTGTCTAAGCATAATTAAGGGAACTCTCCTAGTGGCAAAGGTTGAATGCTAATTTGTCATAGAAAGTTTGATAGAAGGTTTTGCACTCCTTGTACTTTAACTTGCGTGCTACTGTACCAGTACATTTAGGTTTAGAAGATATTATTTCATGCTAAGTGTCAGCTAAATAACAAACCAAATGAGGTAGACAGTATGGAGTCCTGTCATGTCAATCAGAATTAGTAATTAATGGTAACATTATTGTAAAACATCATGAAAATATATGAAAATAAGACCACTTGTTCTAGCGATTTTAAATTAAAACTCTTTACATGAAGACATAGAATATGCTTACTTTCCTGTGTAACAACTTGTTTCATCATAGATTTTAGAATCACATCTTTAACTCATATATATTGTCAAAAGTATTAATCAGTTTAAAGCAGTGGAAGTCCCATCTGTAAAAACTAAAACTGTGATTGCGACATTTACACTGAATATTAAAGTGTGGATTATTCTGGGTTTGATTCCTAATTTAAAATGTTCCCATTGGAATTTCAAAAAACTTGAATTTACAGTGCAGTGTAGTCTAGCGTTGAAGCTCTGAGCAGGTATATACGTCCAGATTAGTGGTGTGGTCCAGCTCACCTCTAATATGGATTTCAAGCGGAGCTGAGTCTGCATGTAATTACATCAGTTAGTTTGCTTAGCTGATTCCTGAGCTTTGAGACAAAGAAAAAGTGTTGGAATTTTCCAGAAAGGAAGAAAAAAATATTTTCAGCATTTTCCAAACTCCAGCATCTGTGTCCTTTCGGATTATGTCACCAGAGACCAGGAAGATAGAGGAGGACTGTATAACCATATACATGGGCTAGGTTATGACCAGCTACCCTTAAATGGGGTCATTGTTGGGATGTCCCTTCAGTTAGGAATTTTCCTTGCTTTTCTACCTTAATATTTACCCTTGTACAAAACCTAAGTCTCAGGCTTACTAGTATCCTTCTGCCACTTCACACGTTGTCAAATGATTGTTCAGGTGCTAAAATAAAAATCTCAGTAGAGTTTTAAATTAAGGATTAGAACATAGCTGTAAATTAACAGGAATGTGATTATCTACAGCTATGCAGAGAGTGAAAATTAACAAGGATTGCTAGGAATGACTGGATAGGCATTTCTCTGTTTACAGTTATTAACTAGATGCTGTTTGAAGGGAGTTTCTCTCGTTTTCTCATTTACAGGTGATAAATTATTTCTAGAATGTAAAATAAGCTTTACCTTTTCCAATATGAGGATAAGTTTAGTGTAATGCCATTGAAGGGTATTTTACCACAAGAGGAACACGTTTGCCTATGCCTATCAGGAAAAGGCACCCAAATGCAAATCTACAGTTCTTAGGCTGGTGGACTGTTTATATGACAAAATGCATTATTACAAAGAAGATTGACAGACATAACTTGATTTTCCTATGTTGTGCCTTATTAAGCACTCTATCTCAATATTACAGACTTAATTAGCTGGAATCATAGTTACATCACCTTCAGTGGTGGGGATAATTGATGTGAGCTGAAGCGAGTCTAATACATTTGACCTTCAGTCAGTTACGTGAATGGTTAAGAACTTAAATGCATACTGTATTTACCGTCTTATTAAAGGTTCAGACTGATCAATTCTCCAAATGAAAGAGCTGCAGCTGTCAATGCTGAGGAAGTCAAGTGCAGGCATAGACATACTTGAAATAAAGCTAGAAAATGAACTTTTTCCTGAAATTTAAACACCTATTTAGAAATACTTTTGACTGAGCATTTGTCCCTGTATCTCTCAAATCAAAGCCATAACAGGTTGTCAGTGAAAATAAAAGCAAAAAATGCAAAAAGGCAGATTTGTGTTTAATGTCTTAGTCTAAATACACCAATATTAATTATCTTCACAAAAGTAACTCTACCTGCTAGTTCCTTTGAAGCTTTTGCATATGGTTTTGATATCCATGTTTCCCTCAGAAGTGGCTTAACATACAGTCTATACATATCCATCCTTCCCTGAATACAGTCCATAGCACTGTAATGATGCCTGTTAACTGCAAGCATGCTTGCATGTCACAACCATAGTTGATTTCCCGATGTTACATAGTATATTTTTCTGTGCTGGACATTGCAGACAGTGAAAACAGCCTAAAGTGAAAATAGCCTCAGCTCTTTCACAATAGAGCATCTCCCTTCTGTTCCCCGAAGGTTTTGGGAAGTCACAACCTATGCATATACTTTGGGAGGAGGTCATT
Organism: Hypotaenidia okinawae; assembly: GCA_027925045.1. Lineage (NCBI taxonomy): Eukaryota > Metazoa > Chordata > Aves > Gruiformes > Rallidae > Hypotaenidia > Hypotaenidia okinawae. The sequence continues at coordinate 23,599,953 of BSDF01000008.1, read as the reverse complement.
CTGAGTGGCCTGTGCTCATTTCTTTCAAAGGTTTCTGTAAAGGTATGGTGCTTAGATTGTATAAATATCATCCTTAACTGATGCAGAACCTAGCATACACTAGTAAAGAACTAAGAACATACATATGGCTCAGACTAAAATGTAATCAACTTGTTATGTAGTCTTTGGCAGTGGCTAAAATCAAGTGCTTAGGGAAAGGTGTCCAAACAGGGCTAGCCTGAACAGAGAGCATCCCAGAACTGTTCTCAAGCCTACTCCAGTTTGCAGCTCCTGCTTTTCTTGTGCAATCTTGACTAAGGAAGAACCTCAGGTGAAGCAGGGTTTTGGTCTGTTACTGTTGGGCATACTGTTGTACTTCTTTTTACTAGTAGCAGCTCAGCTAGAAAAGATGGTAGAGCACTGAACTTTTTTGTGAGTCAGATGCTGAATCTGTAATGTTTGTGTTTCAGTAAATGACAGATGAGAAACTTTCTTTGAATAAAAAATGAGATTTTTGAAAGTCTTACTGATACTAATGAAAATTACAGTGATTTCAGCATTGCATAGTGCATATTCTGCCAAAATAGTATACTTAAGATCTGGTATTCAGCATCTTGTGTGATCTGATGCACTTGGCTAAAAGGCCTGATACACACTGCCTTGCCTGTAAATGGTCATGAGAAAACTATGTCAAAAGAGCCGCCTCTCATATGTACTTCCTTTTTTAAACTTTAGGACCTGAAGAAAGCTTATAGTCTTCCTGTGTCGAGAAATAGATTTAATACTTAATATAAATGAAATATTAATTATTATACTATAAATAATTGTGCCATTTTTATAGAAATGACTACTTAACATAAGCTAAAAATGATCTTTCAAATACTGGGAAATTGCTGCACAAGCTTTGAAGTTACTAAGCTTACTCTCTAATACAATGCATAGTCAGGATTCAGTGACATACCGTGTCCTGAGAAATTACCAATTTATATAAGTCTGCCTGAGAATTTCAATGTACCACTTTTAAAGAGAGACACACACACACAGATGTATGTACACACACTTAAATATGTATATATCTAAGTACAATAATAGCAAAATTATAAACATTTATGCTTAAATCTTGACTGTTAACAAATATGTTCCTGAATAGCTTCATAGTTTAAGAAAGATTGCTGTTATGGTCTGTTGTAGGTAAAGTTGCCACTTCTGATATTTCATTATGATTTGTTGGCAGCTAAGATGAAGTTTTGATCTTTTGGATAATGTGACTATTTTATTTCATTTGCGTAGTCTTGTAGAGATACCTTAAGGTTCCACTAGAGCTCTCTTTCAGTAGATCAGGAAATGGAACACACAGAATGACATATTTACATTTCTATTTTTATTTGGGGAAATTAATTTTAACATTATGTAGAAGCATCACATGCACAAACCTGTGTAATCCTTTGGGTTCAGGTAGCAGTGGTTTTCAGCTTTTCTGGTTCCTGGGGCATTTTAGTGCAGTTTCACCGAATGTGTAGACCAATTTAGAAACTACTTCCAAAGGCTGGTATAAGGTATCTATGGATTATTTTTCTTAGTACTTTTTCATAGACCTCCTAGAATTAGTCCCCGTATTCTCTGGGATCCATAGTTTAGGTATTTAAATCTGTTGACTAAATAAGATCGATATAATTCATTGGCTACCCAGGCAATGAAATTCATGTTTTTGCCTGTGAAGAAGACTCAGGGAAGAGGCAAAATATTCTCTGTTCACATTTTATTTTTCTTGGACTAGCAGTTCCAATGTTTTTTTTTAAACACACCAGCTTTTACAAGCTTTCCATTCTTTTAGGTGAAGTGCTTTTAGCTGTGTAGTTTGCCTTTTATAAAGCTGACATGTTTTGTATCAAATAGATGGTTGCTTCGATATATCATAAAACACGATCACTTTTCTATAAAAATGGACTAAACTGTTCTTCATGCTCTTTGACAAATTCATTTTACAAGCAACTACAAAATACTGCATTTCACTCTGGTAGGCCATAAGTTGTATGTATTGAGTTACAATACGCTGACAGTGGTCTTCTGTATCCAGGAAGAGTAAGTTCCCAGTACACAATATATAAAACTATTACCCAGAGATTGTTACTGCTTTGTGTAGCAGAAGATCTATAGTATTCTATGATTACAATTTTCTGAATCTTCTAAAGTATATTTAAAAGGAACAAAAATTTTAAATAACTAAATCCCCAATTACTTATTTCTGTATCATTAGAATGAATAAACACTTCAGATATTTGAGGAAAATGCAGATTTTTATATTGGAAGCCTGTAATTACTCATAACATTGTGTTTCACTTTATGGCAGATGCTAAGCCTCAAATGTCCCATGTAGAGAAGACTGGTAACAAAAGACATCCATTTCTTGTAAAAAAAAATAGTCCCCTGATAATATTGGTGTTTGTCTAATTTGCTTGAGAAGATGAACACAATCATTTCTCAGAAAAAGGGAAAAATAAAAATGCTACAATGTCCCCTGTGTTGATTTTCTCTGCAGGCAGGTATTTCCTTTTATTATGTTTTATTATGACAGGTACATTTGCATTTTGTCTATCTCATTCTAAAAAGAAATGCCAAAGGATTAATGCCTTTAGATTATTCAATTAAGTTCCACGTGATCGCACCACTGTATCTTAATATTCTATTTTACTTCCACAGAATTTATTAAGGATTTCTCCTTTTAAGAGCAGATGCAAAATAGGACATAGCAGAAGTTGATTACCTTAAAGTCTTATGCAGTAAATATATTTATAAATACTTAATAATATTTCAGGAGAACATTGATATGAGCCAAGAAGACATTTTTATGAGCAAATGGGGGCAGTTCTATCTTCTCTCAACTGGTGACAAATCATTCCTTTCCATCTGAGGCCACTAAATTGGTCAGAATTTTTTTGACTGCATGGCATGGGAGGGAACATTTATATGCAACAGAGAGAAACTTTTCTGGGTGTTAGCAAAGAAAAAAAAAATAAGAGCAAGAAATTGGCTTTTTTTTTTCCTCTGCCTTCAACACACCTTTCTTCAGAAAGTTTTGTAGGAAAGGTTGAAAAGTTCAGTTTACCCCCAGCATAACTGTGTTTATACAACATTCTTTTTCCATTCAGTCTTTCCCAAAGAATCAAATGTTGCTTATGGCTCTAATAAGATTATGTCAACCTTGTCCCACTGAGAATTTCTCTTCTTTGTTGCTAAATCCAGTTTTTTCTATTCCAAGAATTGTCCTTTGGAGAGAATTTTATTTGGCCCATTGCATCTTCATTTTGCTTCCCTGCAGTGGAAAATTCCCTGGTTTCATTCTTCCTGTGAGCCTCAGTATTTTTGTGGTCTTTCAGGATAAGCACAGGGAGAAGAGAAGGCTGATGAACTCTGAGAAATTTTGGCATGTTTATAAATTGTTTTAAGTTAATACATACAATCTTTCTAAGGCAGTTGCTTTGAAAGCTTTTTGACATCTGTTGGCACTGCTGATGAATTTCCAGCTATGAGATCCATATGGTGTGATGGGAACATCATTTGAGCTGAAGATTTGTTAAAATGTACCCTAACTGCCAAATCCTGTTGATGTTGCAGTGTCTCTTCAATTACCATTTGCTTGCGTATTATCTCAACTTAAGTAAATTATTTCTGTATTCCATTGCCTTTCTTGGTAATATGTGAATTGCAATCTCTCCATTGGAACTCTCCTTAATCACACAGGCTTGCTTGTGCCTTAACTGCCGTAGAGAGACTATGTTTTAGGAATATCTAGGTCTTCTGCTGCATTGTTTATGGGTATCTGTATCTTCAAAAGAATTTTGTGCTTCTTTTTTGTACAAATTATTAAATATATATATATACAAACACAGACATAAGAGTTTGCATTTTAATGCATAAGTAAACACTGAATAAGATTAGCACCAAAGCTACATATCATGTTATAAAGGAGGAAAATTATGGGGTTTTTTCAGCTGAACTAAGCAATTTATTTAAAAAATTGTTATGTAATCCAAAACCAGTAAGGCATGGAGATGCCTTGGAACAACTCAAAATGCTTAGATGATGACCCAAATCAAATCCACCTTTCTAATAAAAAAAAATCAAGCAACAATTTATACAGGTGAAGTCAAAATGTAGATAGTGTGCAGCTAATCCTACAAAAATACTTCCAAAAATAGAGTAAGATCCCTTATTATATATATTTATTAAAAAATGCTAGTTTGCTGAATTTTAAAAAAAGGAATAAAAAGCTATCCTCTAAAAATCTAGTATTTTAGCTTTTGATAAATATGTGGTTTGCCATAAAGAAAATTTAAAGCTTCTGATTGGCTGATTTGGCTGCTACTACCATGTTTCCTTATTACCTCTTCCATGAGTAATCTGTACTCAGAGGCCTTAGGCTAACATGTGTTAAGTAAAAATTTGCAAGGTGGACCTGTAAAATTATAAAATGTAACAAGAAACTACATAAAGTTGACATGAATAAAAGGTCTTCAATAGATTTGGCTTTATTGAGGGCACTCCAGTTTTTGCAAAGAACTAAATGCTATAATACTTTTTCTATGTACAGACAATACAATATGCCTCTTAAAACCTTAATATGTTCTTATCAGCTGTAGTATTAAAATACTGAAACAAAATCTGTAATATATATAGTCCTTGCTTCTGATTGTGTTAGGTTTTTTATTCCAGTGCAGGTGGGAGAAATTGAATTTACTTTTGGACAGGATGGAGTGTTTATGGTCAGAATACAGGTAGTTTCACTGTTAAGAACTGTAAAGCAAAGAGCTTGTCACGGTAGTTAGCAAAGAGCTTATTTGTGCAGTAGAAGGATAGCTATAGAATGGTAAGACTATTTGTGTTCAAAGCTGGGGGTTATTCTGCATTTTACCATATAGTAACTTTTGAAAATTAAGTGAAACACTTTTAATGAGTGTTTTGGGTGAAGATGCTGAGATCTCCTGTAATAATCAGATTATCTTCTAAACGTAAATACAGTCAAAAGCTTTGTAATGTTTCTGTCTGACACATGCCCTCTTCAATCTCTTAAAGGATAACCTTCAACTATTTTTAACAAAAGCTGACAAAGGAGTTCCATTTCTCCATGTTCTAGACATATGCTTTATTCAGAATTTTAGGCTTTGGTGTAAAGATTTTGTGGGGTTTTATTTCATTAATCTCTTTGTCATGCACTACAGTTTGTCAATATGAATAATACCCATATTTCTATCTTTAAATAATTACAAAAATCACTGCTGTGATCAACAAAGTGACTCTTCTTCATTTGCTTCTTTTTAATACATATGTGTACTTTGAATACATACTCAGCTATGAGTAGGCTCTTTAAAGTAGTCTTTTTAGTTCCGTGATCTAAGCATCATTTAGCTGGACAAGCAATAGCCTGAGCTGACCAACAGGTAGGATGGCAAGTACTATGTGACCCTCTGAATTGGACTGTACCTTTGTAAACTTTGAAATATGCTCTGTGCTCTAGCAGCCTCTTAAGAGGCTTGATTCCAAATGTCAACCTCAAAAAAGTTAGTAAAACATCATTAATTTCATTCCATAGTCTGAATAACCGGTTTTCTTAATGCAGTTTGGCTTTATCTCTGCTTGCTGACTCTCAGTATGTTGGTACTAAATGCTGTAGCAGGAGGGAATGATGAGAGGAAATTATGGGGCTCCTAGTTGGGAATCTCTCACATCACCAGTACTACATCCTTCTTTTCTTCTGAAGCAGAATATTAAAAAGAAACAAAAGATCAAACTGCTTTACTACAGAGAAAGAAAAAGAAAGTAGCAAGTGACCTCAGAGCTATCACATCCACATAATTCCTCATTTTTGGCAGCTTCAAATATATGCTGACAAATTTATTTATTTTCTTAAGAGCTACTGATGATCACAGCCTCATGCTAGTAATGAACTTATTTCTTCTAACAGTTGAAAAGGTTTTCCTGATATCAGAGCTATACCTTTCTTGCAAATAAACCAGATTTCCCTTCCTATCATGAAAATGATTGATCACATGCAATCTTTATTATCATGTTGCTTTTCATCCTTCTTTTTAGATTTAACAAATCAAATAACGAGTAATTTTATCTGATCATTTGTCTTCTGGAATTGGGATACCTCACAATGGACTCTGGCTTAGACCTCAAACCCCGTAGGCAAAATGAAATAGCAACTGTTTGCACCTTCATATGACACTTCTGTTACCCGATGTCACATATTTTCAGAACAGTATATCCATTTTTGTGCGTTAAAGTTAGATGACCTACTGTTTTCTGTTTCTGTTGAATTAAAAACCTTTGTGTTTATGAATGTTTTCTTTTAAAATACGATAGTTTCCTTCATGATAATTTGCAAGTTTCTCACTTGTTCCAGAATTTACCACAGGAATTTTCTATATTTTTGGAATTATCTATTCTTAAATTATTTTGAATATTCATGTCTTCTATGCAATATCTAAATTCTTCATCGTAACATATAATCATGGCTGACCAAACAGGCCTTTTGAATCTGAAGAGATGCATTCTGTCCTGTAATCTTTTGTCAAAACTTGCTTTTTGTATTCCTTATTTCCAGCCCGTGTGCTTTTAACTTTAAGCTAAACTGTGTTTCCTTCCTTATTTGCTTAGGTTAACATACATTCCAGATATTTCTTCCTCCTTATCCACTAAACTAATTACTCTGACCATAAAAAACCAACAGGAAAAAGAAAAAGTAGCTTTAACATGATTTCGTTTTGACAAATTAGTGTTATCTGTTTATTATTCCCAGATGCTAAGAAATTGATTTTGAATAATTTGGTTTAGTAAATTTTCAGATACTACACTTTAATCAACTAGTTTGTGAATCCCAAAATACAAATAAAAGGGAGTGGGAAAAGTATAAGCACTGGTTTTACTGCCTTAATTCTGAGACTTCCCCATCTTCCATGTGATGTCAAGCCTAACAGCTAAAGTTTTGTATCAGTTGATGACTCCTCTTAAATTGGTAAATCCTGCTGAATTGGAAATTCTAAATATTGTTTTACATTTCCCTTTTTCCCTTTATTGAAATTATGCCAAGTCCTTGGTCACAGTTTGTTCCTTTCTCTAGATGAACTGTTTTAGTCTTCTCTCTTATCAGTGATTTGACTTTTTCCTGTTAATGCGTAACCCTTTCATGATTCGTCTACTTGCAAATTTTAGTAACATTTTCTTTTTTGGTTTAATGCACCTTACCTGATTTTACTTAGTTAGCATCTTAATCTCCCAGCTTCCCTCAGAAATTGATGCTATTTCTTCGTAGGTGATATTGTTTACACTCTCGATACTTTTTTTAAATGTCAATCATTCAAGAGATCCTGATTTAGACAATTGAATCTCTTCATGCATTTCCTTTTTTATCTTCCTGTTTAGAATTTAAAATGTCCAGATCTCCTGAAACTGTAAAAAAAACCCCGCAGCAAACAAACCAAACAAACCAAACCAACCAACCAACCAAAAAAAACCAGCAGAAGAAAACAAACAAAAACCCACCAAAAAAACCCCTTTGAATCTTTGTCCAGGAAATCCTATCTTTTGTTTCCTCAATCTGGTTTCTGGATATCATAGTTTTTATTCTGATATGGCAATTCCATCCTTTCCTAGTAGTTGAGAATTCTGATTGTTTAGTATAGTAACTTTCACTTAAACTCTCTGGCTCCTTATACTCTTTGACCAAATGTCTGTATAAATAAGAATTGAAACAGCAGTCTTTACCAGTACCTACCTACTTTGCTCTCTGAGGCTATTTCCAGCAAGTACCAAAAACTTGTTAGGCAATTCCTATCTTCCAGCATTACTTTACTTACCTGGTAGAGTTAGGGTAGTAGGTTTGCCCTCATCACTGTTCTATCCTTTGATTGCTTCTGCTAATTTCTCTGGAAAGAGTCATTCATCATCTGATTGGATTTGATGTATCACTGATCCCTATATCATGATGTTGGTCCAGTCTTCCGTCCCTTTTATCCTAAGGTCTCGGTATTGTGTCTTAAGCTCACCAGTTCTTGAGCAAAATAGAAAGTATATTCATTATAGCTATATGGTACATCTCTGCCTCCTTGTTCTACTTATATGTCCTTTCCTAAGGAGTGTTTTATTTATAGCTTGAGGAGACACTGTATCACAGTAACATACTGATGGAATACTATTACATTTTCTTTAAAGAAAAAAAAAAATCTGAGCTCATAAACTGAAATCTGGTAACTTTATACAGCTGTGCTAAATGACTGGGAAGTATGTCGTGATCAATGTATTGAGGACAGCATTTGTGACAGGAGGAAGAAAAGAGAAAAGAAGCCTGAATGAGAAAAGAGAGCATTGTTAGTCTTCCAATACTGAGAAAAGGGTGGAAAGTGGAAATGTACCAAGATACTGCTTAGAAATTGTAAGATCAGCTAGAAGGATTCTAATGAGTCTGAATATGAGGCATTAAATTATTGGTGACTATCATGATGAATAATTAAAAAATAGAATCGAAATCTTAAAGAGAATTGCTTTGTTGACAGAAATTTTAAATAGGATTGGATATTAAATGCATGTGCAGATTAGCTGTAAGTGTTGGCTAATTATTCCATTTATTGTGCAGATTAGAGGGCAGATTTCAAATCCATGTCCAGAATATAATGAAAAACATATATACACTTCAGAAACCATGTTTGCCTGTACAGAAAAATAAAGGGAAAATTAAGAAGATAGAGACTGAAGATATTGCTTAGAAGGCAAATTTCCATTGTTCTGAGCAATGCACATGGCATTGTGTATGGCATATTTTGGTGAGGAGAAACATTCCAGAAATTCTGTATTCCTTGCTCACATTGAGAAAATATCTAAGTCTTTCCCCCCACCCCACTCGTAACAGTGTGAAGGATTTAATGAGTTCAAGGGGAGGGAAGATGACAATTAAGTCTGTGGTGTACATGAATCTACTGCCCAAGATGCCTGTTTGGGGCAGGGTATAACAGCTGTGGCTGCTTCTGCCTATGGACTGCAATAATGATTGCAGAACAGCTGCTCTAGTGCTCTGAACCCTGGGGGAGAAATTTGCTCTCTCCTTTCACTTTGCAGTATGTAGAGCTAATTTACTTAGATTGCAAAACTATCTTGCATCTAAAGACTTGAAAATGAAAGTTCTCTTATGAAAAGAAAACTCAAAATCTGTACAAGGCATACATATATGCATTTGTTGTAGCCATTCAGAATTTTTTTTTTTGTTATATCAATGTTTGTTCCTTTCCACAAATATTTGAAGTGTAAACATCTGTTTTATAAGGTCATAAAGGGAGGCTTTTATAGTTTATATGTGGTTTTATTTAATCTCTCTGAAACCAACCTCTATGTTTTTACTACAGTGAAGAGACTGACTTTTTATTGCCTTCATTACCTTTTTCTAAAGTGCTTCCTAAGAATTACAGGTCTCTGTAACAATAGGAGTTTGGGGGCTTGTTACATAACTACATGTATACTACTCCGTATTGTTAGTCTGTGAAAATCTGACTATGTAAAATGTATTATTCAAGAATGATACCATATATGCTGCATCACATTATAATGTGTTGTCTAGAAGCCATCTAGATTTTTTGGTTACTGTTCTTTTTTGGATAGTAAATACAAAACACATACTTTAGATTTATAAGAGACTAGAGAATCCTTACTGCTACCAGTCTTCACTTGTTTGTTTTGGGTTTTTTTTCAATTTACTGGAGTTTATTAAAAGTATTTTTCAGTCTTGGGGAGTTTTATGTTGTTTCCTTTGCATTAGAGGCCATCCTGAATTTTCAGTACAAATCCATGCCACCCAGTAACTTCATTAGGACTGATATTTCTATATTCAAACACATATTTTTTTCAATCAAATTCTAGACTTTTTTTTTTAGCCTTTTTGGGAAAAATGTCATCTGATATAGACAATTATGGAAAAGTATGTCAGCATTCACCAAATATCTGTATATTCAAAGTATATGTTTTAAAAATACAATTTGTTCCACTTCCTTTATTATGCTTTTTTTTTTTTAAGTTGTGCAGCTGTCATTTCATAACATTCTTGTTTAACAAATAGAACCAAACAATGGGTAGGCATTAGTGGACAGCAAAGAGGTATGAGGAGATATGTTTTCTAACTGTGGTACTGAGTGAAAGCTTATGTACAATATATTCATAATCATCCAATTCTCTCTGCATATTTGATAGTTAACTGCAAATTCATTCCAAACTTCCAGAGTATGGTGACTGAAGACGGTCTTTGATCTACATTCATCATTTAAAAGTTCTGTGACAGAAATACCACTAAATCCTGTGATTCTATGACAACTTAACCCAAAGAGCTTACTGATTTGTCTACAGCCCTTCAAATAGAAACAGCTCTTGTGTCCATTCCAGTGCTTTTCTGTGAAAATTATGTGGTTTAGTGCTTAAATGCTAACACTTTTTTGTAGCAGTAGTTGCATTTGCCTCTTAAATTTTCCATTGTCTAGTCAGCTATCTCCCTAAGGAGACTTGTATAAATATTTTTAGTGTGCTCAACACTCCAGCAGGACTCATCACTAGACTGTGTGAGAGATCATGAATGCCTCAGCTAGACACTGCAGTCTGTTTGCATCATACAATATACTCAGCACTAGGTATAAGACCTAAGATACCCAAAAGGAACTTACAAGAAATCTAAGAGGGACTGCTTACAAGAGCATGTGGTGATAGGACAAGGAGTAATGGCTTTAAACTGAAGGAGGGGAGATTTAGATTAGGTATTAGGAAGAAGTTTTTTACTGTGATGGTGATGAAGCACTGGAACAGGTTGCCCAGAGAAGCTGTGGCTGCCCCCTGCCTGGCAGTGTTCAAGGCCAGGTTGGATGAGGCTTTTGGTGAAGGTTATGTACCAGAGGATGTCCCTGCCTGTGGCAGGGGGTTGGAACTAGATGATCCTTAAGGTCCCTTCCAATCCAAACCATTCTATGATTCTGAGCCCACAGATGGACTGCTCTCCAGTACAAGAGCACTGACATACTGAATCAACAAAATGCCACCAAGATGAATAAGGGCCTGGACAAGGAAAAGATAGGGAGCAATAGTAAAGCAGTACTAATGGTACCTGTAGAGAGCTTTACAGCTAGATAGGTTTGAATACCTCAACTGGCACAAGGCACAAGATAAATAAAAATGTCTTTTAGGTAAGGCTTCAGACTAGTACACAGGCGGACTGCATTGTCTTTTTGCCAGTGTGGCATCTTCTGCATGATGATGCTTAAATCACCTGAACTCTTTGGGACTCAGTTCTAGAACCTGAGCAGTTAAGGGACAACTAGTACCTTGTATGATTATGTAAAATGTTTATGGAGCACTTTCAAATGTTTGAATAGAATATGCTATAGGGATAGAAAGTGTTCTTTTATTAACAACACGTTTTTGTTCTCTGAAATTTACTATAATGTTCAGTTCTGGTTGCATTTGATGGCAAATTAATTCATTGAGAAGCTGGATAAATCCATGAGTTCATCAGAGTCAAATATTTATATAAAGCAATTTACAAGGTCATGCTTGCAAATTTCACAAAACTTTTAAACCTATGTAAATAATTTAATTTCAGAATATACAATATGAATTTTCTTATCTTTGCTGTAAGAATAACTACAGTAATTCAAATAATGACATAAAGTTATGCTCTTTGCCAAGTGCACGATTTCAAGGAAACCAATGCATTAGGTATGTGAAATTCTGTAATGGAAATTTCGTATTGCTATTTGATTGCTTTTTCTGTCAGGTGAGGAAATGTTTTCTGTCTATATTTGTGCTATGCTTGTTGCCAGAGTATATGAACTGCATTAGATTAAGTTAGTCCTGGGCTAAAAATGGCTGATTTTGTTTTAAAATTTATTTTGCATAAACACTGTTGTCAGTGGTTATCTTTAGATATCAAGATATGGGAATGTGAATTATTTTGCATTATTTTAGTTAAATATGAGGCTGCAAGTTACAAATTCTCTCCAGTAAAAAAGAAGTGTGAATTTAAAGAATATAAGTCTCACTCGTAGAATGCTATTATTATTCTTTTATACTAATTTAATCATTTTCTCTGCAAATTCATACATTGGAGTGTGTACATCCTGCTCAGTCTGAATCCTATGCAGAACATGCAGCCATTCCCGATCTTTAGGTTTGTTTTTTTTATAACCATGTGCTTTTATGTCTTGAATGGGAAAACAACGTATTTGAGAGATATTTCTGCTTGAAGGGTCAACAGATTTTTTGGTAATAAGGAAATCAGCACTTACCATGTCTTTTGTAAAGGCAGTGTTATTCTACCTACATCTACTCTGCTAATGCCAGTATTGCTGTCTGCGACATCAGTGTCATAATGTCAGGAGAAAGACGGGTGGGATATGGTGAAGCAGGTAGGCCAAACACATGGGCTGTTCCTTGTAACTCTGAAATCCAGCTGCAAGTAACTTCTGAACCTTGCTGAGTATCTGTGCCTGTAACACTTGCCCCAAGAACACTCTAATTGAGTAGATGGTGAAGACAAACTGTAAATTCATCCTCAAATCCGCCCTCACAACTACTTTTGCACAGTGCTATAGATCTGGTATCTTGAAGTCAGATTTAAGTTACCCTTACCCAGGTATCTTGTAAATGGGTCTTAAATTGCATTAAGGTCTCCTAAAAATCAAATGCATAAACTCCCCTTCTTGTATTAAAATGTACATGCTACCAGTTCCGAAAAGCCCTCTATGTTTTGTCTTTGGGGCCAAATGTGTATTGTTCGTTGTCATTGTTTATGTATAGAAGGGGGGCTTGGGGAATTCTTATTAACCACAGTTATTCCAAGTTTTCTACATGAATTCAACATCTTTTGTCCAGATTCTGATTTTATACTAGCAATTTCTGCTTTGAAGCAATAAAAGTGTGTGTGTGGTTTAGTGTTTCTAGGAGACTAATCCTTTTCTCCAATTTCCTGCCCCCACAAAAGGCTGGAAATGTTGTTCCCTTGTAGCTATGAGAATGTTGAACACAGTAACGTGATGATGTACGTTTTGATGTTTGGCTTCTGTCTTCTCCCTCTGTTCTTTCAGAATTGTTTGGGAAATTTCACCATGGAGTGCTTCATGTATTTCTTTAACAGCTGCTCATTGAGAGCACTACAGATTTGGAAAATGACCAAAACTGCTATTATAAAGATCTATGTGTAGATTGGTTGTCTGGCTCTTCACAAAAATATATATCATCATTTAAACTGTACATTTATCCTCATGCGAGTGACCATTTCATCAGTGCTTTTTTCTTCATCTTGTCCTGAATCTTTTTCGTCTTTGTACCATTTGTAGATGTTTAGACCACTATTTAGTTTTGGTGATCTTTGAGGAAGGAGGAAAATACAACTCTTATGACAGAGAATCAAAGTAATTTTTAAAATATCAACATATCCAGCAAGTAAAACTTCCATAATTTAACAGGCTTTGTTTCCCACTAGTAAAGTGAGCATAGGAAAATTCACAGCTTGAAATTGATATTCTGATCTGTGACTTTCTCTTTGTTAAAAGACAAAGTTCAGCATTGCTAGCTAAGTGAATCACTTGGTTTCACCTGTCATTTCTGTTCTTCATTAATATTTTTAAAGAGCATAATTTTGCAATTGTGACATCTGTAGTATATGAATACAGCTGCTTCTAATAAGATGAATTACTACACGTGTTTATATTGCTTCTGTGGAGTGCACCGACCTAACCACGCAGAAATGCAGGATAATATGCAAACAAATTGGCAAAACCATATTCTTAGTGATGAAGCACATAAGCGTCCATAATATTTGGCTTGGCATATTCCTAGAGTGTGATGTTGTCCTCCCATCTTGAGGACTCATTTACAAAACCTAGTTTGTGATTTCATGAAACAGGAAGAAATTCCTGTATCCATATCTCTGGACTTACAGCTATGTCTTCTCACCTTTTACTGAGTTTCAGTGGGTTACTGGGTTTCACTGCATTGCTGTGAAAAGTGTATCACAATAAACATTAAACTGAGGTAATTTTCTTTCACACAGATCATGTATTGTCCAGAACTGTATTATACATAAATCTAAGCTAGCTTGGAATTCCGACTTAAAACCCTTTTGATCAGTTCAAAGTATTGTTCAGATCTGGAATATATCCCAAGGAAAGCAGGTATCTACCAGGCTCACTCAATATCTTTCCTTTATTCTTTACATTGGCTCTGCAGGGTGGTTCCAACTGGTTATATGTATTTTATTCTTGGTAACATGCTTCTTTTCCTTCAGTCATAACCCTAATCTGAAGGGTTTTTATTTTTAGATGTGCGATGCCATCCCAAACAAAAAACAGTTGTTCATCATCGTGCCCAACCAAGTATTTATATTTCTTAGAATTATTACTTCTGCCCTAGACCCTTTTATTATAAAGATAAATATCTGTATTATTATTAATATCATAATGATCCAAATAGCAGATGAAAAATACCTAGTCAGTTTGCATAAAATACAAGTCATCAGGTGACTAAAATGGTGGCTGAAATGCTACTGGACTATGTTGAAAGCCAGTGTAGTTTGTATACTGTGCTCTTTCACAGAGTCATGCTGCAAAAAGAGAAAGATGTGTCAGTAAGTACAATTGTAGTTTTTATCTGCGAGCCACATATCAAATAAAATGGTTGTTTTAAAAGCACTTTGGATGCAGGCTTGCTGTTACTAGCAGCTAATAAGCTAGGATCAGAAATTTCAATTATCGGTACTGTGTAGTGTGCAAAATTCTTTTTGAAAACATTTATGTTTACTGAATTTGTTTATCTCTGATAAACTTTGCTGAATGATGGCTGAGCATTGGTAATTATGTTTGTAATGACAACATTCTTTAGTTTGGTGATAAATTTATTTTGTATTAAATTATGTAAACTCTAAGCGTTTATTCCTCAAAATGAGATCAGAAGTATGAACAGGGATCTAATAATTATACTAATTGTTTAAATGTACCTCAAGCAAATAAGATAATCTTTTTCTTGATGGGAGTATGCTAGTGATGCTTTAAGGCATTTGTAATGCAATGCATATATATTACCCAGCATCATTATTATCAGATCTATGCACTTAAGTCCCTTTTAAATACGTACATTTTGTCATCTTAGGAATTAACATGATTAGCCTTCATATGCTTCAAGACAGGTGATCTAATTATCTATGAAATGCAAAATTCTTTTTAGCTTTTTATTCTTTTTAACTTTGAATCTAGTAGAGTAAGATCATCTTGAACTCCTCCTGGTCAACAGCTTTCTCACAAGGCAAGTTGGAGTAGAAGGTCTTTGCTTAACAAAGACTGACTAAAGTCAGTCACGTTCTTTTAGCACAAATAAACCAGAATTTATTTTTTTTTTAAATCAGTTAGTGGTTTTCTAAATAGATATGTCTATGTATGGTATGTGATTTTTTTTTTTTCAGAGAGTGAAAGCCTCCATCTTTGCTTAATCTTGGAAAACCTTGATATTCCTACTTCTCCTGTACAGCTTTCTCATCTGCTAACGTGCTTACACTGTTGAATGCCAGAGCTGTGCAAACCAGTCAGTGCTCAGTGACATGTCATCTCAAGTGAATATGTATTTATCTGTTACGACTATCTGATATTCTCACCATGTGCCATTACCCAATTTAAGGCATAGTGCAAAGACACCAGTGTCATCAGAAGTTATTACAACTGTTTTATATTCAACATAGTAGGCAAAGATTTGATGCCTAATAGTTTATACATCTGTCTCTTCTTGAGATTATTTGAAAAGTTTAATTTATACTAGTGGTCTTCAGTTAGGTGGAAGCAAGTGGTTTATCATGGCTTAACTCTGCAGTCCCTTTTTCTTGCCATCCTTTGTCTTAATGAGTCTGGACTATCTTTAGAATGTTATCTTTGCTTTTGTTTCTAGTGACTTACACCTGCATTCCCAAAGTGAAAATTTACATCAAACCTTTCCCATATGATCTTGCATCTTCTATTGATGTTGCCTCGCAAATGTCCAAGCCTGTATCACTTCTGTCACTTACTGTGCTATGGTGGTTTAACCCTGTCTGTAATACCAATGAGGAAGCATGTATCACAAGGTCTGCAAATGTCTGTTAACATCATTCATACACTGGGTTAAGAATTTTGCTGTCAATATGACAGATAGCTTTAGGACTGTTTGGTCACTTTGTATACCAGCTACCTGCAGTTAATTGTCTCGTTTGTTTTATGTAGCGATTGACTGGAACATTGTCATCATGAACAGGAATTATAGTTTTACTGGATCCATGGCAGTACTTCTCTGACATTCAATGTTGTTTTGCACAACTAACCTCTTTCTATCCTCAGATTTCTTTACTTTTGCCTTCTACTAGATACTTAAAACTATCACATGGTTCTGTTTGCATATCACACAAGAATCTTGTGTGAATATCACACAAGATGCTTCCTGAACCCACCATAAACAAGGCTACATACAGAATGTTCTTGGTCTTTTTAAATGCTAGGTGTTTGCAGGTCTGCATGAGTTTACTAGGAATTAGTCATAATTGTCCCAAGTGTTTTAATGCTCACCAGTTATATAGTATCATGTTGACAGCGATAAGTTTGAAAACTTTGGAGTCTGATTCTCTTTATTTGTTGTTCTCTCAGTTTTCACTGAGAAGGTATGAAGATTCAATCAGAAACCTGATCCTCCATTTTAAGAAGGGCATATACAGAGGATAATGGATCAAGCATATAGCAGACTATACAGTACCCTGCCTAATTAGAATTAAATGTAGATGCTATAACCATTCTCTCTTAGACAATTGAGAGTTCTAATGATGAATGCTCCTTGAAAATGACATGGTGTGCATAAAAACTATACCAAAAATAAAAAACATGATGGAGATAACTGCAAAAGTAATAGAAACAAAAATATTTCATGGCATCTAGTTTTTCTTTTGTAACTCCCAAGAAAGCAGTAAAAATATCTTTTCTAAGACAAATACCATATACAGCAAGATCCAATTAAGTCACATAGATGACTCTGAGCTGAGGTCAGCTTAGTACCCTAGAAAGTGACAGTTGCTAACACAACTTACTGGTTGTTTCATACAGCCTATTAGATAAATTCAAAATCATAGTATAAATATAAGTCTAAATCTGCATCTGCAAAGCTTTCAATCCAGTGTATGCCTGCTAATTTGGCATGCTTTAATTATGATGGGCAAACTGATGCAAAGTCAAACTGCAGCTCACAGAGAACTCGTGGGCCTTAAATAGAATTTGTTTTAATAGAGTTTTGAATTTTTAAGTGCCAGAAAACCATGTGGATTGCCCTTCGGTTTAGATTTTCTCATAAACAAGGTATAAAACTGCAGCTCAGATTTTAACTTTATCAAATTCTTTCCAGTTAAAATGTGAGCAATTGAACTTCTCCAAATACCTATTCAAACTATACCAAGTGCTCATCAGATGTGTAATGGAAAGTATCTCTTTGTGAAGGTTTCTACTATTAACTTTGTGTCAACATTCTGATTTTTCTTAAGAAGAAATGCTATATTTATTTCATGGGGTAATTACTAGGCTTGATGGAAGATTTGAACATGGTTTTTCACCCTGCCATTCTTTTCCTAGTCTTGAATGTTTTGTGTTTCATAACATTTTCTTAATTCCTTATGAATTCCTAGAAAAGGAACACTGTAAACTGTTAATTTGAAAAGAAAATTATCATGTACAAGCAAGATAATTTTCCCCAAGGCACAGTCTACTTATTTGTAACTGCTATAAAAATCTCTTGTTTTTTCCATGTGTGTATCAGACCTAAACCCCATATGTAGTTTGTAAGCAGAAAAGAGACTGAATCAGTGTTGAGGTGGAGATAGCTCAAGGTTACCTTTCCTCAGATCCTCAGTAAAGACAGAGGCATTCAGACATCTTCAAGAAAAAATAAAATAAAAAGAAAATGAATGGTTTTCAAAAAACCCTCATGCCAAATTATCACTGAACATAATAAAGAAATGTTTCTCACTGATAACTAAAATTTGGAACATGAAGTGTCTGGTTTTGAAACCAGTTTAGAAGAAAGCTAACTATGCAATGATTTTCTTAAACCTTAAGAAATAGAAGAATGGATGAGATACTAGTCTTGATGAAGTCAAAGTGAAATTCATGTGTGCTTCAGTGTACTCAGGATTTCTTTTTCTGTGGTTCTGTTTAGTAAAATCTGTCACTATATAAATTGCTAGACCTTAAATGCACCAGAGAACTATGATAAATAGTTGTAATGTTTGTTATGCCGAAGTAGCATTATCCTTAAGCTGTAGACCTGTAAAAATGTTTGATGTAGTTAGAAAGGGAATGATGTAGTTAACATTTTACTTTAAAATGTAGCTATGCTAAATCTTGGATTTGAGATTTAAGATAATTGTGCACATTATAATCACCATCTTTGCTGGCAGCTATAAAAACAGTATGCAGTTATAGAACCTATCACAAAGTGCAGCAGACAGATGGAAGAGATATGGGGGACAAGAGCAAAATTAATTCAGCAAAAGAATGTAATTGAATATACTTTGTCTATTCCTAGCACTCATTTTCTCTATGAACTTTGCCTAGTATGACTTCTGTCTTCTGGGTGTCCTTTTTCCAGTTCTAACTCATTGTCCTGTTTTGTTTCTGGCTGTTTTGTAGGGTTGTTTTTTCCAGTTTTGTTTTAACTCATCCCAATACAAATATTTTAGCTAATCCTTACAAAATACAGACCAATTAATAAGATCTTATGCAGTACTTTTATTAAACTTCTTTTATGAAAGGAGCCATTACCAATTGTAAAGTACTTTAAAGTATCAGTTTGTGTCTTTAAATCAAAACTTAAATTTTTTTAACAGCACAGGTTAGGCCACTTCTGGCACTGCGATCTTACATGGGTTTTTTTTGTAATTTCATCTGATCGGGCATCACTGTGACAGTCTTGTGATGCACAAGGAGAAGCAGAAACCAGTGTGCTCTGTCTTTTGCTGTGTTATATCTGGGCCGATGAAAACACAAAATGAGAAATAATGCCTCAATGCCCTTTTAGCATAGACTTTTTTTTTTTGAGTGGAATTTCATTTCAAATACTCATCATTTAAAGCTAAAATTAGCAGGTCAGTTGCTATGAATGTACTAAATGTGTAAAATGAAGTCATCTGTCAAAAATTGTTATGACAGTTTACTTCTATCTTGAACCAGATAGTATAGGGGAAGGAACTTCAGGGACTTTATGCACTGTAGGCCCAAAGAATAATTACAAGAGTAATTTTTGTGTTCCATATTCCAGTTCCATTTTGGTTATGTAGGCATTAGTTTCAAGTCATTATATTACTGGACTGCCTTCTAACATTTGGATAGTTCATTTCTGAGCTATTCATTACTGATGAAGTAGACCATAGAGATGATCCCCTCTCTTTTCTCTTGTCACACAATCTTCCATGCAACACATTAATATTCTGCCAGAGCAGATTTCTTCTCTGACATCTACCCCATGATTTTGAGCTTCAATACTGTGTATTCCTATGAGAATGGTGATCCTTTGATCCATTTTTTCAGAAAATCAGAATGTTGTGCGACCATGTATAAGTATGGGAGCTGTTTTCCCTTTTAACATGTCCATTCTTAAAGAGCTAGTAAACTGTATAGTTTGTTGTTTGGATCGTAGGTTTGCAGAAAGATATTTAAAATGGGGAGAGGAGGGGAGGAGTAGTTTATGCATTTCATTTATTTAACTTGTGGGAGCTAAAGGATGAAGGGTTGAACGTCTAATACTGGAGTTAGGTTGGTGTCATCTGCAATTAATTGATGCAATGACAGTATAAAGTCCAGTAGAACTGGTGCATATATCAAATATGATAGACAATATCTACATGAAAATAAGTATTTTTTTTTAGATTTGTGAAAAAACAATTTTAAAGGCAATTTTGTTTCATATCAGAGACATTTTGTACCCTATTGTGGTACTGAGGCAAAGCCTACACTCCTGATTTGTTTAAACTGCTCATGATGTGACTCTGACACCTGGTTACTAGGAGGTAAATACAAACATCTGCACAAAGCTGTGACTTTCTGGATGTCTGCCTTACCTTGCAGTCTATGTGAGGTTATTTACTGCTGAATAGAGGCGAGAAAATCAATTGTTCATTTACCATGTGAGCAAAAGGATGTGCTCTGGAGGTTCTTCTAGATTGAAACATATATAATAAATATGTTCTCTAGCCTGTCATAATCCATGTATCCATCTTCTCCATCACCATTTTGCCAAGGTAAGGAAATTTGATTTTCAAAAAGAAATTATTCTTAGACAAACTTTGGCCTACACTCAGTGCTTCTGCCTCTCTGTGTCAGTGGAAGTTGCCCATTGATTAAGCAGGAAAGACTCTCAATGTTAAAGATAAATGATCATACTTGTTGCAGAAGATTACAGCCAGTGAAATACAGAGTCTATATTTGAAATCATGCGATATTTTTACCAACTCCCCTGATCATTGAGAAGCAGGAAAGAGGCTAAAGCAAATCTTTAGCTGCTGTAACTTAGTACATTAGTGTAGATTTGTATGGCTGATGATCTGCTGTATTTTTTTTTCTTGAATTGTTAATATTATCTAGGTGCTGTTTATCAGTATTTCCTGAGTAAACAGTACATGTTTTCTCTTTCTTTAAAACAATGGGCAGATATTAACTTGCACACAATCTGTTCATTTTCTTAGATTATTTTGTTTCTCCAAGGTATATATGATAATTAACGTTCACAATGTGGAATTGCTAACTCTTCTTCACACCCAACAGAAAAGATGTGTGCTATACAGCAAACTGCAAAACTGAAGATTTTGTGAATCAGTCTGGCACAGTTAGACCTAACTGAAGCTTTTGTTCAGTGCAAATCTAGCAACTAAAACTTATGGTATACTTTCATCAGGATATCGAGTTACTGCAAAATGTATATTGCACATGCCTTATATAGACAGGATCTTTGTTGTCTTTTTTCATTAAATGTATGAAAAAAGTACTTTTTCAGCTCTTCAAAGGTCTTAACTTACAATTTAATAAAAATGGTTTTTTTCCAGGTTCTGTATTGTTTAGTTTTCAATTTCATATTTAACATGCTATTTTATACAAATGTTTAGTTATATGCAGTGTAAAGAGATAGAATAAGGCTTTACATGTAGTATTTGGGGTTTTCTTAATTTCAAGAGAAGTCATCTATTGTTAAATAATGCTGTGCTAGCTTCATAACCAATTATTTTATTCATTGTATTACTTCCAAGTAAGCGATACTATCTAAAATTCAAGCACAAAGTTTATTATAGCTGTCAAAATTATTGTAATAAGTATATGGAATTATAAGTATTAGTCTACATTGTACCTATACACTTATGAAATACAATTATGGAAATCAATCCAAGTAGAAATATAATCATATTATTCATGTATTTGCTTACAAATGTGAAAAGATTAATCTTGTTCAAGAAATATAATTAAATAACTCAGAATAATATAGTAATTGCATTAATGAGAAGCACATTGATTTGTAAATTCTGTAGGCCTGAACACAATCATGCAGTCTCAAAAGTATTACTTTGTTACCTGGTAGACGGATTTTTGATTTACTAGGGGCATTGCAGAAGTGCAATGGTAGGTGCTTGCCGATTTGGATAGATTTCATAAAATATGTTTTTCATGGTTTGAGACTTTCTCTTCTTTCATAAAAAATTAAGATCTTAGATATGAATGCTTTTTAGTGCTTCAGAATGCATCCTTATGTGCTGTAGCACCTTTTTTGGAGAGGACCACTGCAAGCTTAGCAAGCTTTGGAGCAAGGGTCTCTGGGCTGCACTGAAACAAGTATTTTACATCCTGGTGGTGATTTTATGCTAATGCAACCAATGGAAATATTCATGTGTTAAGTGGCAGAAGAACACTGTTTACAACATTAGATTGATTAAGCTTTTAAAAAGGGGAGAAATTCTGATATTGCTTCTTAAAACCATGAGCCAGAAAAAGTTATAGAAGCCTAAGTAGAAAAAAAATGGACACCCTTTAAAACCCTTTGCACCTCCTTATTACGTTATGAACTAAACCATCTGTGAAATGCACAAAGATAATAAATCTGGAAATTTTTCTTTAGGTACTCAAATTGGTACATACAATTTTTCTTGCCTGCAGACTCAATTTTACTGTCCACTTCTCTCCACCTTAGGTAATTACGTACTTCTCTCAGGAACTCTCAGTCCATTATGTACTCACCTATCTAAAACACAAAGTTTGAATTGGCTTATTTACTCCAGTCAGACAAGTCTCAAAAATATCCTATTTGATTATCTCTATAACCAAAAATCTTATTTTGACTGTGTGAGTGGAAGCAACAATCAAAATTTTATCAATTCCTTTATGCACATTTGAGAGGAAGTTAATTGGTCACACAATAAACATTTTTTGTTTTACTCAGTTCATTGATTCAATCCACTAACTAGCCTGACATTACAACTTCTTTCAAAATGTGCAATTAAAATAATTGCAATTCCCTTGCTTCAGATGAAAATATATTTTAGGAGTAGATTAAAATGAGACCAAATAAATAGATACTTAAAAACACGGAAAAGGCTTCTGTTTTTAAGAACTATGAGAGTGACAGTAGAACTGTGGCACTCCGTCTACCTTCAGCAGTTAATCAGCATTGAAAATAGCAGTATATTTTTGTTAGAATATTTATATTTGGAGAAGATTGCCAGCCTCTGGACATCAAAGGGGGTTATTAAAAAATCTCTGCCTACTGAAACTGCCATAACAATAGTAGTGGGAATAAAGTGAAAACAAAAACTCAAGTCATATCAAGTCTCTTCAGCTTTTAAGCTTGAAAGGGTTGCTGGAGTGTGTTTGTGCCTCAGAAACAGATCTGGAGCTCTCCTACAAGGAGAAAAACTGCGGGCGTGTTGAACATTAGGTTTCCTCTCCCTATGATTTAAAATGACTTAGGTTATTTCCTTCTTATTTCCTTCTTATCCTGGGAAAGGGGAAAATTTTTTTCTCACTTTTTGCAAATCTAAATAAGGAGTAACCAAGAGAAGATGCTTTTGGGTCTTTGATTCAGCTTTTAACCTGGCCTTTTCAAATACTATCCTGCAGATATTGTAAAGCCAGACCAGGAGGGTGGTGAACTTGCTTTTCTTTCTCCCATCTGAGTTCTTCCATCTAAAGTTAACTGTAGCAGTTTCAGCATGTTTACTTAACTTCAGGGCCCTACAAAAGTGGCCTGAATTAGTTCTGAGATATCTAAGGCAGTTTTTGTAGACAAGCTAGTATTTTATTAGTCATCAGAATATGTAAGGTACAAGATTTTTTGTCACTTTTAATTGCCGAATTGAGATCTATTTCAGGAGATTTACTAGTAGAGATTTTTGTTGAGAGATTAAGCTTTCCATCTCAGTTTTTTTGTTGACTTCCTTTGATTTGGCAAAGACATTCAATTCCAGTTCATGTAGTTGTCTTTGAATTAGAGGTGAAGTTACCTGTTGTAAGCCAAAGTGATGAGTCTGTAGAAGTTCTTGTAAGCGGAAGTTGAAACGGTTTTGAGAATTGCAAAGCTATCTGCAGACTTGAGAAATGAGAAAAAGAATAGGGTTCTGGTGTAGGGAAGAGCAGGGGCTCCATTTTAGCTAGTTTTGAAGCTTGGGAGAAGAAAGAGATATGTTGCTCTTAAGAGGAAGAGAACCAGGAGAGACCAGAGTCACAGAAGGGAAGAAGGAATTTCTAGACAGTGAGAACTGTTAATTCCCAATTTAGGAAGTAGTGCAATAGAACAGGTGCACATCTGTGGGGAAACACAGGTCATATTGAGAACCCAACATCAACATTATACATATTTGAGGGCATTTGTTCCAGATTAGCTCTACTCTGGTCCCATGTAATTCATAAGTTAGGTTTTGTTAGAGTTTCATCCAAACAGAATCCACATTGTACATTGTGAGAGTAATTCTTGAAAGCATGGCAATAGAGATCCCACTAGGAAATTTTTCTGAAAATTTGCATTCATATATGAATATGAGGGGATAAAAATTATATCTAAATATCAGACTCTAAATTGAAACTAAAATGTTAATACAGACACACGCCTAGGTCTACTGTACCAAGAAGCACAGGTCTGGCGAGTCCTGTTTTAGAGAAATGCAGTGATGAGTCTGGTTGGGTTTTTTCTTCCCCTATTTTAAATTTCTATCTGAAAGACCTTTCTCCTGACTTTTTTTTCTTTTTTTGATGGTGCTGTCAATACTTTTGAAATGTAACAAGGAAACATCCATTAATTGTTAGCAGTGCTATTTTAACCCCATTAAGGCATCTTTGACACAAGGGTATGGACAGCCTCAGGACAAAATGATTTATGCCTGCCTACATTTTCGTTTTGATATACTTTTAATTTTTATTTTATTATATCAAATTGCAGCTCAAGCTAGAGTTTTAATGGATTGTTACAGATCTGTTAAATTCCAATAACAACCATATTTGTTTTCCCATTGTCATTTACAGCTGGAAAAAAAATTGTTCCTATCTGGGTTTGTGGATTTGGAGCCCCAGGTTGTATTTTATTCCTTCTCTTACTTTCGACCTCTTTTCTTCCTTGAATTCTTCTTGTTTTACATTTAAACGTTACACACTCCCATTGTTGAAGATCAAAGTGCTATATAGAAATCCATTTCTTCTCTCTTGCATGTAGTGTTCCTGTCAGTTCAGTTTAGTGTAATCTTAAAGAAGGGTTTGATTTCAGTTTGTGCTTGATTTCACATTGCCTGTCACTGATAACAAATGTGTCCACAGTGATCCAGAACTGAATGCATTTCTGTGGTACTTCCTTCCTCAATCTTTTAGATACGATTTTATGATTATACTTACTTTTCTGTCTTTATTCCCTGACCAGCATTCCCATGGAATGAAATTATTTAAAACTGACAGTGTTATGTTCAAACTGAAAAGTTTTTATTAGTATGTATTTTCCTCAGGATTAGGATTCAATAATTCTCAATCACAATTTAAAACTGGTTATAATAGCATCAAATTCCTTATCTTGTAGCCTCTGAGCATTTTAATTTTATATGCATTACACTTACTTGTCCAGTTTGTTTTCTGACATGTTTTTAAGCTCTGCGATGCAACAAGTGCTATATTATATACCAAATGGGAAATCTGCAGTGATGTTTAGTTGTGGCTCTTGCTTCCAGAAAAATGATTGTATCTTGTTAATATGTACATACTTCAGTATGTAACATTATCAGTTGCTTTAGTAAATACAGACTCCATTTAAGTTTTCCTTGAGGCTTTTTATATTATCTTACATGAAAACTAGTGTTACTACTTAATTACCTTTAGTTTGACCACATACTAAATTTTTAATAGCTTAACAGCCTTTTTTCCAGCATTTATTTTCCCCTGTCTCCCCACAGTCAGTATACAAATGTGCAACTGATATATGGTCTTTCTGTTGTTCTGGAGGTTCTTGATTTCCCCCTCCTTAAAAAAAATGCGTCCTGTTGTTCTGCAAGCAAACCTGGCCATTATTGCTGTTATGTGTTTATGCAATGACAAACAAAAGTGACCATTCTCTGCTGAAGGCATGCTTGGGGATCAGAAGGATCTGAAAACTGCCATGTGGCTACTTCATGCTGGTGACCAGACATGCAATTGTATGATGTTTTGCCAGACATTGTAAATATGATATAAATTTTACATACTCTTGTACCCTGTCTCCTTTGTCACTCATCTGTTTCAAAAGCAATCGGGCCTTCTCTTTGCATGTAAATTGATTACTAAATTTTTTTAAAAATTAAAAACCCTGAAAATTTGCTAGAAAAGCTTATCTAGAGTACCAGACCGAGAAATGATATTCCAAGTTTCAAATTATTTTCACAACGGAGAATTACTGGGTGATACTTTCAGATGTACATGGGTTCCACTTTATTTTCTAGTAAGAATCTATAGTGAGCATACATGATGATGTTAGTGATACTACCCAAAGTAATCATCAGCAGCATTCAAATGTAAATCTTAGAAAATGATTAAATAAATATTCTAGTGCATTTTCCCCTTAAACTCTTCTATGAACATTATGCCTCCTCTTCTCCATATGAATGTTATGCCTTTCTCTTCTCCATATGTTTCTTATGTGTTCATTGGGCCAAGAATTTCAGTGGTCCTCAATTGTATATTGACCAGAAGATTGCCATTCACCTTTAATTTCTAAGTCACTGCAGCTCTCTAAGGATCTCCCAAGTCACATTTGAAATTAATGTATTGAGCTAAGTAATATTATGAAACTGAAAATATTTATTTGTTCTTTAACCAGATTTTTACCTTAGGGTAATACTGAATTTGTTGACTTAAATCATTGTTAGAAATGGTCTGCACAAATTCAAACTGATGCTGTATGTGGGAGACAGCTGGTTGTCATGGTAACTGTAGTGCAGCTTTTAATTCCACTTGGTGAGTAATGCTAACACAATGATGCTGAATAGACCATGGCTTAGCAAGTACAAGTATCTTGCATTCTCCATGTCAAGGTTACAAAGCAAGAAAATGGTGTTGTTCAGACATGCAGACTGCATCATTTTTGGCTTATTGCTTCTGAACAGAGGTGTTAAAAAATCTAAAAATGTATAGGATATCAAAACTATACAGAGAATACATTTTTGGTGTGTGTCTCAAAGAGCCCAATTAAGGTGAAAAAATTAAGATGGACTGTAAGGTACTCATAACTATTGAATACAGTATACCTAAAAAATGTCACTCTGTTTATAATGTAGCTCTATTGATGAATTGTGTGAATATCAAAATTTAGAATGGCAGAAGAGCAAAGAGTGGCAAATCAATTTTTATTTTTGTGTTTGTGTATGAAAGAAAATAGGATGTTAACAAAAATTATTTCATTTTGTTGAAGTTCAGACATTTATTTAATGCTGTTTTGAAGTGAAGACTTTTGTTTTTCAGGCAGTGTGTGCGGTATGAAAGAAACAGAACACAGTAAGTCTAGGTGGAGTTGGGAAGCAGTATCAAAATCCATTTCTTAGTTTGCTAAAATAGTCTTGTCTTTTTTATCTAGGCCCTCATACTTGCTATAAAATACTTTTTCCTTATGTTAGACAATAGTCAGAGAAAAATAGGAATACAGTTTTTAGCAGAGTCTGTACCCTTGGCAGTAGTGTTTTCATATCACTGTAGATGTATGGATAATCTAGGACTCAGAATTCCTGATGGTAAGAAAGAACCTAAGTCTTTCTCATTGCTAGAATAGACAATTTGGGACTCTGCCAGTTTTTCTCAAATACACTGTCTTTCAGCTAATAATGTTAGTTATTAATTTTGTACATGATGTTAGTCCCTCAGTTGGCATGATAGACTCAGTTTTTTCAGTATTGATTTTCCTTGCCTTTCCCTCCTTGAGCACATTTCTTTCAGATCCTCGCTTCTAAATAATTAATTCATACACTCAGGTACTCATATCAGCATCTGGTAGTAGCAGTGGTAGGAGTTCAGAAATGCATGTGCAGGATTCAGCAAAGTACTCCCATCCTGTTTAATGCAGAAAGTAGCACCGGGGAGTCCAGAAGAAAAGAGATAGTGAAATGGTGAACATATTAAGTTTTTATGTTGGAAAGTGAACATTGCTACTGCCTAAAATAAAGGCATATCAGTTTAATAGGAGACTGGAAGTGATTCAGCAAGATTGATAACACCAAAAAAAGTCAAATATGGCAGTGGAAGCCCTTGAGAAAGTCTGAATTATACACTCAGTCGATGCCTCTAACAGATAAAATGAAGCCCTTTAGAATAAAGGCCTTTTGTACAAATTTGTGATCACATTAAATATACTGTTGCCAGAAAAATTGACCTTTACTGAAAAAGACTAGAAAATCAGTAGAGCAAGAGAGGAAGACCAAAAATATTCAAACTGTTGCAAATACTTACATGTAACAATGTAAAACAATTCATTTTCTGCTGATTAAATTGCAAATTTGCTGATTATATAACTAATTTACAAGATTTTAAAAGTGAACACTTCATGGCATATAGACCACTATTTTTAATGAACATGTTGCTGTTGCTTTTTCAGTATACAGGCCCTGCAGCACTAATAGTTGAAAACTTGTATTAATTCAAAAGCCATGAACAAAATTAAATGGCTTTGCTTTCCCAACCACTCCTGTAGTACATTGCAAACTGAAAGCATTTTGAAGAATTAAGATTTTTGCTATTCCCTTTTGTTTGATCCAAGAAATGGGGAGGGAAAACTGATGTAAGCTCTTAGTTCCCAGTCTTCCTTTATTTCTGTATGAGTTTCATCCCATCTAACTCTAGCTAGGTTAGCAGCTACCTGAGTGTTTAAAGGAATCTATTATATAAGAAAAATATTATATTAGGCATCTTCATGCTCAGTAGTTACTGAATGGAAATGAGGGGATGCTCCTCCTGGGATTGGTTCAGACTCCAGTTGCGTTCATGCACTATATAAGAACTCTCAAGTGCCCTTCTTTGGCATGTCAAATCAGGGGTGCTCACTTGAGCAAGGGCAATACAGTGCATACTGCCCCAGAAATATACCCATCCTCACCCAATATAAACTATAAGTTTTCATGTAGCGATGACTGATGACAAGAACTAATAATGTTTGAAGTACTTTAAAATCTTAATCAGGATAACGTCATCACTGTAGCTGAGCTACAAAATTGATTTGACTTGAGGACTAAGATTTCAATTCAGTGAGTTTCTTTGAAATTAAATGCCTAACACCAACTATATCAAGTGACTGTTTTTGCAGGAACAAAGAAAAAATTGCATGCATACCTAGGTGGTTTCTTAGCATAGTTAAGAAATAAGAGTTAGGTTTCTTCCATCCTTCTTCAACTAACAGGACTGTATGAAGTGATCACTAGATTGATGGAGACATGGAAGGTTCAAGCACACCTCACTTCCACTGTGGTTGTTACTGGATTTTTACTGTGGATATTATTAGCAATTATGTGACAAATCTCTTATAAAAGCTAGCAGAATGAATCAAGATGGATTGTGTCTAAGTGCTTGTTAAAACAGATGTGTTCTAGGCTAAGGACTCTGCGCAGATAAACTAATCTATGATGAGCACAATTGGAGTACATGTGATTCATCTGGAGGTAAAAATGTTCTGTTTGATTCTGAATGTTTTCTGCCTAAACCAAAGGACTCACACAACAGATTTTCACATGAAGTATACATACACTGTAATTATGTCCACGCCCCACAAAGATTTAGTTTCAAAG
This sequence comes from Hypotaenidia okinawae, assembly GCA_027925045.1. Taxonomy (NCBI): domain Eukaryota; kingdom Metazoa; phylum Chordata; class Aves; order Gruiformes; family Rallidae; genus Hypotaenidia; species Hypotaenidia okinawae. Next base: position 23,570,639 of record BSDF01000008.1, on the reverse strand, counting down.
CTTCCTCATTACTATAGTTTAGATTGTTGATGAAAATAACCAACAATAATGTATTTACTAGCAAGGGCAACTTCTATTATTTCTTTAAAACAGGAATGGGGCAATATATTATTTCTCAGACAATATCCATTTTTTATATAGAACCCCAAAATGGAATGGCTTGAAGAGTTGAGAGCTTTATTTCCAGATTGACTCCTTTTCTCCATTTCTTTTTTGTATCAGTTGTCAAGAAAGTCAGAAACAAAGACTCGCATCACCATTGTGGCATAGATTTGGACCCACTAGTGCTGATAATGTGGTCTTGGATAAATCCCTTTAGTAGCTATGGTCTCGGATAAATCCGTTTAGTAGCTATGGTCTCTTATTTCACACACAAAATGTGCCACATGTATGTTTGGTTTTGCTCTGAGTGTTCTGCATGGCATTTGGTCAGAACTGAACTTTAAAGGTGAAAATCTGACCTTACCATTTTGTTACCATAGTGAATTTAGTATCTTGTGTTTTGTGTCCTGCTGAACGCCTCAGAATCCTGAAGATGTGTGAGACTTACGGAGCCGGGTACGTGATTTTGCATGGGAGCTTTAGGGGGAACAGAAGCTCCTAACTACAGGCACTAGCAGTAGTGGAGTATCTGTCTTCTCCTTCATACTCAAAATCTCAATTATAAAAAAGTTCTTACAATGTCACTTGCCATCATTGATATACATCCACTTTACCACCATGCAACTCTAGGGTCTGAAGACCTTGGGTACAGTCATCCAAATGTGAAGATACTTCTGTGACCCAGAACGTCCCTCTTGCAAATGTAATTATATTCATTTGACTCAATTTTTGTAACATTTCTTCTTAAGACACATGGTTTCAGGCTGTACTACAGAAGCAAATCAAAGACTAAAATGTATCAGTTTTTCAAAATGGAAAACTGAGTTTGGGAACAGGACAGAAGAAATCTTATTTGCTGCTCCTGGGGAGGTGTATTTTCTTGACTGTTGCAAGGATACCGAAGCTCTGTGAAAAAAAGAGTGATTGTATATATGTGAAAAAAAGAATAGATGATCTTACTATTTTTCTGAATACTTAACTGTGTCTATATAGTAAAGCAGAGGAACCTAGTGATGGCACACCCACTTCTATAAGTGTGTGCCTTGCCGAAGTTACAGATTGCAAGGGTAATGCTGGGTCTGAGTTGTTTAATGCCGATGGGCATTCCTGAGGATAATACCCAAATCATTCAAAATCTGCAGAATATTGAGTCATTTCATGATGTGGATCTTAAAAATTCACTTCCTAAAAACCCCAGTCAATTGCTAAAATTAGTTTCAGCACTTTCAGCTTTCCTCCATTATCAGACAGGGGTGGGTCTCAGTAGTCATCAGGCAGCAATGTCAGCATTTCATTGCAGTCATCTCTATGCAAAAGATAATACCAGAAAAACACTTAATGTTTGTATGTCTGTACGATATATGCAATGTAGAAGCTCACTTTACCTTGGAAAAATTTTACCAAGGCAGTTTATTAACAAATTCTGAATTAATCTTTTTTACTACATTCCCACTTATGTTACTAAATGAACTTTATGTTTATCTAGCTTAACTAAGTGTGAATACCACATCAGTGAATTTAAAAATCCTATAATCTAGTATGATTAAGAAGTTGCAGTATTCAGTCATTTTGAATTACTGTATTACCTAATGGTCACATCGCTGTGTACTCATATCTAATAAATGGATACACACAAATTATCTAAGACTTTAGAAATATCATAAAATCTGTGATGGTATGTATTGCACTCTATTAAAATGCATATGAATATTGTTTAGTACAAAGTGGTTTTTCTTAGGTGTGTAAGCCACCCTCTCCTTTTAATCAAATTGTGTTTCTTAACTTTAGAAAAGTCTTTATTAACACTTTATGGCTGAGTAGGGGAAATAATAACTTTTTTTTCCATTCCTAACAGTTTTTTATGTATGATAATTAGTAAGCTGTGGACCATGCAGAAAGTAAGACTTATAAGGCCTATATTAACACAATTCACCTTGTTCAAAAAATAAATTAAAAGTGGTCATGGCAAAAAGACTTGTGTGCCAGTATACAGAGGCTAGAATCCACATGATTCCTCCTTCTAAACTGGTAATACTTATGCATAATTGAATTCGGTGATCAATGAGCTATAAAAGGTATTTGGTTAGTTAGATATTCTGTATAATTATGATTCCCTTCCTAAGATCTATGGTGATAGCTTTGTAATTATGTAGCTGAATGCTCCAGCTAGGCAGCTCATGAGATTATTTATTGTGACTTTATATTTTAAAATTCTAACAATTTAGCATATGCCCATCCCATCCTCTAACTGCATCTGCAACAATTAAAACCAGAGACTCATCAATGTAATAATAAAATTGAATATGCTTATCATCTTTCTAGAAAGTTCTCACATATTTAATGCCTGAGGATGAACTGAAGTTCTAAATAAAAAGGAAAAAACACTCCTTCATCCCAGGATGCTCCGAGGAAAATGTAGTATTTCTAGGAGCTAATGCATCCCCGAAGGGCCCAGTGAACCAAACTCCTAAGAGGGTGAGTCTTCCTGCATAGTGTACTGCCAGAAGCCATCCTTTTTTAAAATGAAGCTGCAGTGAGTCTCTGTAGGTTCAGAGGAAAACAACGGAAACTTACAATGTGAATTTTGGGGTGTGTCCAAAATTCTTTAAAACGTCACAGATCTTTCTCCCCAAAAAACCCTTTAAATGCCAGTTGAAAACCTGTAAGCAAACCTTAAAGACTCTTATTTTCTCAGGAATACCAATTTTATGCATTCTTTGGTGTAAATTTGAGCCTTATGGCAAGTCTATTGTGGACTCTGCTTGACTTGCAGTAAGGAACCTTACGTTGAAGTAGTCATGTACCACTGTATGGCACATCTAAAAAAATCCTTAAAATAAAAACTTACTCTAAATATCAAACCTAATGATTAATATCAAAAAATCACGTTGTGCTTCTTATATGAAATTCAATTCATATAATGTTCCCTCATTGATTTTGGTTGTGCTTTACAGTTGTCAATATTTGGGCAAAAGATATATTACCATAAAAGGTGAAAACTTGGGTAAAACTTGAACATTTTAAAATGAGATTGCTGATGTGGAATTTAATAATACACAGAAAGTATACTAACTAGTAATGAGAAGTAAATAATTTGCAACTGTAGTTTTTAATCCTTATTCTTAAATTGAATCTACTGGAGCAGTTTGAACTTGCCTGCAGATTCATTGTGTTTGTGATAAATTGCTTCAAAGGCTCTTTTTTTACAGTCACCACAATATCAGAGCTCTACCAATAGGCGCACCCTGAGTATTGCAAGTTTCTAGGTGATCCAACAATGTAAATAAAGGATTTTGTCTTTGATTCTGAGCCACAAGGTTACCCATTAGTGCAGTTACTGATGCTACCAGAAGTGAAGGATATATTCATTTTATATTCTGTTTCAGGTAGACTAAATGTAGGGTTCTTGAGTAGGAATGGTAGGATAATGATTAGGGTGATTTCATTTTTATGTGATCTTATATTAGGAACGTTCATCTGAGTGTGAGTACTTATCAGCTATCTGTGACCGATATTGGTGTATTGACCATCACACAGTATATGAACCTGAGTTCTTGTAACTTAAGTGCTAAAGATCTCTTCAATTTTAAGGACATAGTAGGCAGATAAGTAATAGAAATATACATGTGTCTTCATTTTTTTGCTATTCTGTGTGAGATCTGTGTTTAATTTTTCTATTTTTTAGACATTTGTTTTTAAGATTTCTAAAAGTGATCTCTATGTGTCTCAGTTTTCAAGTTTGCTGACTGTATGCAGCTTCTAAATGTGTGCAATTTTTTCTTGTTTCTCAAAAGAATGATAATATCATTTCCATGTTCAGTGTTCTTTGATTGTAGATGTGAGTCACTTGAATCTACCATGACTGTATAGGGTTTTTTTAACTCTCTTTCTTCTAAGTGAGATTTCACCAGTCTTTATTAACTGTATGCTGGAGATGTAAGTTGAAGCATAAATTTCAGGAATACCTTAATTCTGGGAATTCATGAGTTCTCAAAAGGAATTTTAGATACTTCTTGTAGAACAGAGAAATAAACTAAACTTTTCTAAGTGTATTGCATAATTTTGTTATAGTTTTTTTGTGCATCTATGACCTTTGGAAGCTATTCTGTCCTCTGTTATAAAGGCTAGGAAACATCTTCATGCTTTTAAGCCTGCATTTTCACTCTTGACCAACATCCTATTTGTCCTTGTGCTCATGCTGTTTGCTCACATGACTCTTTTTCCTAGATGTTATTCCTCTGATATTTTTAAAGGGAGCAGACACAGCCTCCTCTTTCCTTTTGCTAGGCTAACAAAGCTAAACTCTTTTACTCTGCTCTTCTGAAACAAATTATTCATTCTAATGCTGACCTTCTTAACCACCTCCTGCACCCATTCTGTTCTGGACTGATATTTTCTGAGCCCAGTTGATCAAAATCACATGGTATGTTTCTGACTAGACCTTTAAAATCAGAGTATTTCTATGTAAATGCATAAACTTGTATGTTCTGGGCTGTATTAATTTTTTTTAATTGTTAAAACATAATGGCTTCAAGTCATTCTGTTATTAACCAGTGCTTTCAGGTCCTTTTACTTGTCTGTTGCTTTCCAAAGTGGTTTGTTTCACCAGCTTATAATGAAAATTCTCATTAAAAATCTGTAAATTATATGATCTTGAACAACACTGTCTTAGGCGTTGTTCCTCTTAATTTCAAGGTCATTAAAAGATATTGGAAGTCCCCAAACTTATTTTCATAGAAACTTTGGATATATTCACTCCAGCCTGTCTTCTTTCAAAGTAAATAATTGTATTATCAATTTTAGCTTGTTCCTTTTTCACCTGACACTATTTCTCACTAATGCTTAATGTCTCGACTCAGCTAACAATTTTCTATGCAGGATCCAATGTTTTATTTAAGACCAAAGAAATTATGTGAGCTGTATTGTCTTATCTAGAAAAATTGTTATCAAGGAGGACTATCATGTGGCTCTGGCCTTATTTACCTTTGGCAAACCTACCCTGTCTCCCTTTGTGTTATCTTTTTCTTTGATTCCACACACCCTCCCCCCATCAGATTAACAGATCAGCTGTTGCTTGTAGAATTTCACACATTTTCTTTTTCTTAGAAAAAAAGTACTGCATTTGCTGACTGTATTTTCATGGATGCATTAATAATGAAGTCATAAATGCTGAGCTATGCTTTGGAGGAATAGCATGTAAATGCATAAGCAACTTCAGTGCATCACACTGGAATGCAGAACAATGTCATGTTGGTCCGTATAGAAATGCCTAACAGACACCCTACATTTTCCTGCAATTTACCAGTTGATTCTTTTGAACTCCTTGAAAGTGGCCTGTCAGAAGCTGACTGATATGGCAGTAGCAGATGTGAGTGATCATGTGAACTGTGCGATAAAGTCGTTCATTCTGAATAAATCTATACCATTATTTACATGCCAGGCTTGGTTCACTGATTCACCCTAATTGTAAATTGTTTTACAGAGCAGTTATCGTTGCTCGATCTATGACCAACTTGGTAGATTCCTTAAAAAAAAAAAAAGAAAAACAAAAAAAAGTTACATTACCATTGTCCTTTGATGTCATGTATTGGTTCTTTCAAAGATTTGTATGACAGTAGTCAGCTCTTATTGAATTTTGCTTTGACAATTGTGGTATTTCTAATACTCTTGTTCTCATTATTGATCCTAACATTGTCTCCATGTAAACATCAACACTTTTATTGAGGTTAAATAAAAAAAAATGTATTACCTGATTTTTTTTATAGTTTCACCTCTACCCATTTTTTTTTTCTATATGGCAACTCTACTTCTTTCCTTGCCCTTTTTAAAATATAGATCTAAAGAACTTATTGCCATATGTTTTTGGCGATTATCACTGTATCCATCCATTTCTTGAAACTTAAAATACTATTTTGTTTTGAAGATCAGATTTGAAATACTAAATTCTTGGGGGATTTCTTGATAGTATACATTTAGTTTTACATTATATACTTAGTATACTATACTAAGAGACATAGAGAGACTGCTTTAATTTTTTAATTTGTATTAGAAAAAGATTACTGACAACCAAGCTTTTCAAGATTATTTTATATTACCAGCTTTTCTAAAACTTCCATGCTATTTGCCAAATCTATTATTTCTATAGTGTTACTCTAGAAACCTTTTTTTTATTAGTAAGTAAGAGCTTTAAACACACATTTAGATGGTTTTGTACGTACAATCTGCCTGTATTTCTTGTTGATGCCACATTTTCACTATGCATTAAGCCGTCATTTATGCCTGGCTAGAACAAAGACATCTTGGACCCTGTAATCAGCTTTACAGACACTGAGGTGGATGTGGACTGGAACATTACTACATAATGACTGTACCACATGATAATACTAACATGCTTAGCAATTTCCCCTCAATAGGCAGGTTATTTTGTGTTGCGTTTTTGGAGGTACCTGTTCATTTCTCTCTGGGAATCTATATATATTTTGCTTTTCACTTGCCTAGTCATCCCTGAGCCTTTCCAGTCTTGAGTTTAAACAGCGGTCTAAAAAGGGTAGTTAGACTAACAAATCACAAACGATGTTATGTAGGTGAGTTAACATGGCTGGGCATCTTCTGCTTTCCTTGCTTGGTATCCTACCATTTAAGAGAAAAAAAAAAAATAATCAATCCTGCCTCTCTTAGGAACTGTCAGATTGTTTGTCATTGAGTATGTGTCTGTCTCCTGGTCCTGGCCAGGCCAGAGTCAACCTCCCCACGCAGTTTTAACAGGTGAGCTGAGTTAGCCCGGACTGTTTTCCCATATGTATAACCATATAATATAGCCATATTTCCTATATAATATAACCATATTCCTTCCAACTGTGATATTGTTGTCATTCATTCATTCTTCATTACAGAAACTTCATTTCACATATTCCCAGATATTCTAAATTCCTGTGGGTTTTGTTGATAGTTTTCATACCAGAAAAAGAAATAGTAGTCATGTACAGGCCACCTGAAGCTTCACGGTGCTGGACCAAATGCATGTCCTTGTCTTATGTGTTCTGTTGACATAATTCCAAATGAATGTTCTTTAAGTATCTATCAGGAAAGACTGCTGAAAAAAACCAATTTTGCACTTTTTGTTACGTCAACTGCAAAACCTTTAACACTAACTCCAAACTGAAATCTTCAGTTGCTTCTAAGCAACTGCTTCTAAGCTGCTGTTATGTTTGAGGAACAAAATAAAATCTATTGTTATGTGTATGAAGAATTTATTGGGTTGGGTTTATGATGATGACCACACTGTTAACTCAGTACATATTTAGTAATAAATCTATTACCCATAGAGCTTAGTTTTTACTCTTTGATTACTGCTACTTTAAATTTATGTTCCTATTTTGGCAACACCTTTGTATCTCTAGTAATAGAATATGTGGTGTCTTGCATCGTAATCTGTAAAACACCTCCTAAGATTCTTTAAAATTTGGATGCAGTGGAGCTTCTTTTCCAGCTCTCTGCCAGGCATTCAGGTGACTTCATTTATTCCTTTTTTTTTTTACCTCCAGTTTTGTTCTGACCTCTTTGTTAAGGTGCTGTTTTGTAAGGAAATTGCCAACTGGAAAAATATACATTGTGACTGTTCTGAGGACTCAAAATTGGATGCTTTCTTAGGAAGTACACTTTTTCTCAAGCAGAAATACTGTGCTTGAACTCAAAATCAATCTCATATCAGAGCATAGGCAAGGAAGAGCTACTGGAAGTGATTTGTCTTATGTCATTCCACAGTGCTTATCAAGTATCTTCCTTGATAGTGATTGTCTGATACTGGGAATGATCTTTCAATATTATGCTAAATTTTAGACAGGTAGAACAAGATAATGGGTAAGCAGTGTTGAAAATAGGAGTAGGTCTCTTTAAAAAATCATGAAAGTAGAAGGGCCAACATATCACAAAGGCACCTAAGGCAAGAGGCTGTCTTTCCTAAACACTTAAAAACTCCTTGTAAATGCTACCATTGATTATAAGGAATGGAGTGCTGACCAGAATAAAATGCCTGGGGAAAAACTTCATATTTAATCTTTCATTTTTCCCTTAAAACGTTTTTAATAAGGGTCACACATGCATGAGCTATAAAAATGTCAAGAATCTGTAGCTCTCAATATTCTGAAGACCATTTCCACTTTAGAATGAGATTTTCCATTCAGATTTAAAAGTTTTGGGATCCACTTGTGTTTATTTGTACTGTTTTAGTTCATCAGATTTTTTTTTTTAATTCTGCAAACAAAAAAAAATAGCTCTGAAATGGAAACAAAAAAATGAAACTTCAAAAGTACTTACAAAACCTTACTTTCCAAATCATGATTCAGAGTGTTTAAAACAACCTTTCATTTGGCGTTTTGGAAAATTTCCCAGGTTCTAAGAAGTCTTAGGAGCCAGGAGAACTAGAAGCCTTCCCGGAAAATCCTCAGAGCTGTTTTAGTACTGATAAGCTTTCTTCCACTGGCTCCAGGTCACACAGCAGATTTTTTTTTTTAATATCTGGGCAGATGACATGGAAGATGACTGGGAGCTTTTGAAATTTGCATAATTTCCATCATATTTGTGCGCATATGGGTGGATATCTGTGGATTGATTTAATTTTAAAACACTGGTATTTTCCAGCAGAAAAATATTCCTTAGAAGAATCTACAGCATGTTCAGGATTTCCTTTTTCTAATGAATACCAGTACAAGCCAGTTAATAGGACTAAAAGTGAAATCGAGTCTTGAAGGGATTATTGACATTCTGCTTTGAAAACACTTACAGAATGTCAAAATCCTGACTAGTAAATTGCTGACACAGACTCTAAGCTTTTCCAAAGAAAATATGAGATGCCACTGCTGACCTGTGTCGTTGCAAAGCTGCGGCTCCCATGCAGGACACTTGATTGATGGTGGTTATGTCTCTAGCGTTCTTTTAAACTTTGTAGAGGTACAACAGCTTCCTGAAATGCTGCCTCTAGCATGCCTGGAAATGTCAGTCCTTATGTGATGCGGTGATATGATGTCCAAATATTTTTTTTTTTAATTAGATTATTAATGTGGATTTTGAACCATCTGAAGCACAGTGACTCACTGTTGCTGGTAATATGCTCCCATGTTGTATGTCATATCTGGATTCAGCAGCACCTTAGAAAGCAAAAGAAATGCTATCATTTTTATTTCAACAAATACGAGGGAAACTAAGGCAAGAGTGGTGAATTGATTTATTCATCACTACACATAAGATTAGCAGAAACCAAGCCTGTGCCTCCAGTCAGGCTCCATTCATCCTCTACCACAATAACAAGGATTGCCTGAGTGCTCAGATCATCCATCTCCTGTGAGTAATGACTAATGCTATTGAAAAGAAGATTCTCACATATCTTAGGTGAAAAAATTGTTCACAAATATTTATTCATATTTTTAAACAGCATTGTCAATGTGTGGGCACTCTCAATGTGTGTGTTTTCCATTAATATCTTAGCACGGGAGCTTGTTGGCAGGCATGTTGCTGTAGCAGACAGCTTGATATTTAATTTTGAGGGATTTCTATGCAAAGTAAATATTTGATGTGCAACGAGTGTTTTGACTTTATGTATACAATTGTCCAGTCAAGGAACAGCCCTATTCCTTTGCCCTTCGCTCCACCAAATTGCCCCCACTTGAAAGAAATTGTTTGAAATAACAGGTTTACATAGGACAGTATTCACAATTAGACTGTTTCCCAGGAAGTGACTGCAGAGGTCATGCAGTCAGTCCACACTAAATCCATTTGTAGGTGGTGTGCAGCTTTTCTTCACTGTATTTGACTTTGCTCATGTGAAGCCAAACTGTAGTCTGTGGGTGAGACTTGGGGGACTGTGATTGGGTTCCTTTTTTTATACAGAGTGGTGAGGGGTCTCTATGTGGGCAGAGACCTGGCAATGGGGAGGAGGTAAGGGATGGGCATTGCCTTGGTCTTTCCCCAGCTGTGCAACCTGTCACACCAGATCCCTGTGCTCCAGATGTGTGCAGCCCCTTCTCTGCCCCTCCCCAGTCTCACAGCCAAGCTCTGTCCACTCTGTTATTTTTCCTCTTAGTATCAGTAAGTAACAATGGAGAAGAAATTAAAGAACCACTATGAATGAGACAATTTCTCCTCTTAGGAAAAGTGCTACAAATCTGGTGTTTTCTCTGGCTTGCGTAGGACTGCTTTTGTCAAGTCATAGCACTTCGTTGCTTATTTCAGTGCCTTTAGCTGTCGGTTTCATTATCATAAGCTTATTCAGATGCTTCCAGCTTTCTCTTTTTGTGTATAATAAGTAATTAGTGTAATTTAATATGTCATCGTTATTGTTTTTCCAGCACATAATAATAATAAAATCCAATATAAATATAAAGTTAATCACACCGTAACTTCTCTTCCAGTTCTGTACATTACTGGATAAGTCCTCAGCAGTGATCTGGGGTTCAACAAACGGCATTTCTAAAAATTTCTGTACATAGTTATTGATAACAATCAGAGATTCAGCATATACAGATACTTTAGGCTATCATAAAATAAAATGTGTCTTTTTCAGAACCATGACAGCTTTAGTGAATTAGGCAGTGGAAACAAGGACGAGTGCTTCATGTTTAGCTCAGTTAATTCCAATTAAAGCCTTCATGCTAATTTAAAAATCTAATGTAGGAATGTCCTGTTGCTACTTGCTCTCTTTTTCCTGAGTATTTTGAGTAAATGGCATCATCTAGATTTAATTGCTCCCCCGTCCCCCCAAAAAAAACCAAACCCAAAACCTTTTTTTGTTGTTAAAATCACAAAACCTTTCTAAAATACACATGGTAATAAAGAGAAAATTGTATTTAAGCCCTTATCCCTTTATTTAAGCATCCCAGTGACATCACAGACTACTTACGCTTTTCTTTGTCATGAGGTCACTAGATACTTCTCATATTCACTTTAGTTCACTGATCTCTGTTGTACCTTTTGTCTTGCACATGTACATGTATCTCTGAGCACATGGACTTTTACTAATGTCATATTTGTTTGAATAAGTGTTAAGATTATTGTTTTACTTCTCAAAGAGGTAGCATACATGTGCTATGAGTAAACTGTGTGATAATCTATGTAAATTATGTGCACAGAAGCTATACTTTGCCCTTGGGGAAAATGCTAATTAGAACATTTTGTAGTTTGTTTGTTTTTAAATACGTACACTTTTCACTTCAAGGCTCAGGACAGACTGCCCGTTTATTTTTCCCATTGCTCATCATTTGTTTTTTCTTGTAAATATCTCAGTCTTAATGATTAGTTTGCTACTTTGGCAAGAGGAAAAATGCTTGATGAGTTAAGTCCTCAGAACGTAATGTTTGGTGTATTTTATAGCTTCGCTGTAAGGGAATTATCTGCTTGTAAAAGGGTGTATAACACACACACAACTCAAAGCCATTATAGCGATCTGACAGTCTTCATTCATTTTCTCCTAGTGCTGTCTTGTTTTCTTCTGTTACATTAGTGCTTGTAATATTTTTTAATCCTGCATTACTAAAACACAGAGTTCACTGTTTTTCCTTACAGAAAGCAAGAGAAATGTATTCATAAAATGTGTTGCTTACTGCACTTGCAGTAAGCTGCTGATGTAATTTTTTGTATTAATAAAATTATTTTTATAGTGCTTAAGTACCCTTTCAGAGAGATGTTTTAATGTAAGTTGTCTGATTCTGTTTTAAGTGAAGGAGAAAACCTGGTAGAGGTTGTCTCTTTAAATCAGATCTGCAGTGTTGATGGACCCTCTAGCAGGCACGGTAAGAACCATTCTCACCTCTGCAGCAGGGAGCTTGACCATATAGACTCTCACATTCAATCAAAACGTTTTCCCTTTTAATATGCACTGTACCAATCCTATTCCCATGGTTACGGCTCGTGCTTCTTTGGTTGCTTCCAGTCTGTTGGAAAAGGAAGGCAGCATACATTTCTTGTACAGGAGTTTAAAACATCATGAAAGCAACCCTGTTGTGATTTGCATTTTAAATGTTTCTTTTTTTTTCTCATTGTACAGAATGCTGTAGCAGTAGCTTCAGTTCATTTGCCACAGTCTGTCTTCTCTCAGTCTTCAGCCTGGCAATCTGTTGATAACTCCACTTGCAAGCTACAGTTTATTGTCTTTCGGAATGGAAAACTCTTTCCTAGCACAGGAAACTCATCAAATCTTGCAGATGATGGGAAACGTAGGACGGTTGCCACACCAGCTGTTTTTGCTAAAATAGGTGAGGAGTTGTTCTGCATTATTTCCTTTAATCTAAAAGCTATAGTATACTTGATTGTGTAGAGAATCGAGGAGTAGAGTATACAGTAAGCTTAGAGGCTGGAAATAATCTCTTTTAGTACAAATGTTTGCAATTGTTCCTACCTGCATGATTTTATTCTAATTATCCTGCAAATAAATAAATGTACTTGCTGTATGACTAGAATGCAAATTTTGGACTAGTGTTTGTTGACACTGTTGTTACAGATGCTTGTTTCTTAAGGCACAGTGCTATAAGAAAGAATGCTATTTTACTCTCTACAGTGAAAATTGCAATGCTAACGTCCTAGACACTGACAAAAATAAGGCTTTTGGAGTGGGAGTAGTGCCCTGTTGCATGTATCAATACTCATCAGTATACTTTCTGATATGATGGACATAAAACAGGTGTTAGAGGTTTTTGTCTAAATGTGATATATTGTATGCACTAGTGAGTCTTTATTTTGATGAATTATTCAGACAGGCAATTTTACTAATTTTATTTGCTGCTGAATAGTGCTCTCATTTCTACCATTTAAAAATGTTTAAATGTGACTTTCAAAGTGCAGCATTGTCTCAGCTTTTAATCATATGAAACAGCCGTTTCTGCAGTTACGTGGGCAATAATGTAACACTGGCTGTAACTGAAGAATCTGAAACAAAAAAAAAATCTTTGTGAAGAGTGATTAGATCATTTGTACACATTATGGGACTGGGATGTTCAGATTTATTTATACTATTACAAAGTTTTCTGAATGGGAGCACTACCTTTGATTTTGACAGTTAAGATTATATATCTGTTGCTTTTTTCCCCATAGTTTAGCATATCCGATCTCTTTACACAGCATTCATCAATAAAGGGTTTTCCACTCCATCTCTCTGATTCAGTTTGTTGCTTTTGCAGATGGGTGCAGTTTTGGAAACCTCACCAGTCCTCTTACTATAGGGCTGAGGCACTTTGCACGGGGTATAGACCCCATTGCAGCCTTCTGGGATTTTGACCTTCTAGATGGACATGGAGGCTGGTGGGGAGAAGGGTGCCACATAATTAGTTCTGCAGGCAATATTACCACCATTCAGAGTACACACTTCAGTAACTTTGCAGTGCTAATGGTAAGTATATGACTTAGCAAATATACCTTTATTTCTCTCTCTCTTTTGCCATACATGTATGTTCTGTTAACATTCATCTGTATCACTCTTACCTGTCAGTAACTGACCTTCTGTTTTCTATAATGTTTAGTATAAGACAGCCTTAAAGTAAGTAAGTTATTTAACTGCCAGTAAGTGAATAAAGCCGGTGGTCAGTTTTAATATCCAGAGACGGGCCTAATCAGAAATGACATTAAATTCAGTCTTACAAATGAAAGTTCCATCAAGGAAGGATTAGTATGTAATGGTTATAAATTATAGGACAGGGTTTAAAAATGTATACTCCTGTGTGCTTTTACATCAGCACATCTCAGAGGCTGGTCTGCTTTTGTTCCTGCCCTGCACTGTGTTGATCATACTAATTAGTTGCAGGCATACCGCAATGTTGAATCATTTAATAAATGGAGAGGAATAACATCTTCTGCTCTTTTAAGTAAGGACAGTGCTGTCCTTGTTGATCCTGTAGGAGTCTTAGTTTGTAAACCAATGCTGGTAGCCTTCTTACAAAATTGCTGTTAGTGAAGAAAAATCTGTCTGTCTGTTCTCAGTCACACTTACAGTTCCCATTGCAGTTATTTAACTATCCTGCTTAACAGAAAGTTACCTTCATGAGAGGAAAATACTATGCATATAATAATGACCTGCTGTTACTCAGGGAATAAAGGAAAGCAAAAAATGGAGAGCTTTCTAACATAAATAGGTGACAGAATGTTTGTACCATTAAAAATGTTTATTCTAAATCAGTTGTAAAAGGATGACCCAGATGTGCACTGTTAATACCAGATTGATCCTAATGCTAGTGCATGATTGCACTGTTAGATGCTGCTTGTGTACATTACAGAAATGTGTATAGTTGAGTAAATAATGTATTGTGTGTACGTGTAAGGGACAGCAAACATAGGCGACAGGAATTGTGAGGACGTGTGCAGAGAATACCAATCTGCTGCTGTCAGATGGAGCCCAGATGGCAGCCAATCATAGCACAAGGCTGTGGCACCCACGAGTTAAATGCGGATATTATCGTCCACTTCGCAAGAACTGATTTCCCTCACAGTTACTTGAACATTTTTCACCTATTCCAGAATTGTTAAGAATTTAAGATCTGTTCCTAAAATTTGGCATCAAATGCACCTAATTTTCTACATCTTCTGTGAATTCCCTTTTTCTCCCAGCCCCTTGTTTCCCCAAATGTGAAACATACTTTTGCTTCGAGGATGTTTTTCTAAATTCATTAAAGAAAGTACCTGTTGACTTTGCAGGTGCCACACCCAAAATGGCTTCCTCCTTCTTCCACTGCTGGGCTCAGCCCGTGCTTCTTAAACTTTGGGTAGTTACTAAATGTTAACAGACAACAAATTCCATGTTTCATTTTGTCTGCAAAAAATCGTATACTGACATAAAGGCTACAGTTAATTTTTGGTTTGTAAAGACGAACGCACATTCATTTCTGATAAGATGTAGCAGATTGGTTTTTCTAAAACAGTAAAGACAACTGAGGCACCTTTTACTGCAACTTTTGCATCTGGCTTAGGTCTTGCATTTGTTTTGTTATGATAAATCAACATTGTTTTTTTCCATTTTTAGCTGTGCAAGACAAGAAAATAGAATCTTTGATTCACCCTTGCTTTGCAAGTGATGTGGTAGCAAACAATGTGATACGTTCCTTAGCTTATGTTTTGCCATCACTTTTAAGAAAAAAACACCTGACTTCAAGTCATTGAAATATATATACATGCATACATACATCCACACAAACAAATAGGTCTTCCAAGAGCTGTCTTTCTAAACAGCTATTGGAAAACTTTTGTAGCTTCATTATGTGCATTTTCATTCAAATATTACTTCTTAATCGATGTTTTGTGGTATAAATTCAGGGATTGTTTTATTTGGTAGAGGCTATGCCTTTCTGGACAGTTCAATCCTCATACCAGAAATAAAAAATGTTTCATTGATCTGCTTAGCTATTCATTTATAAAATGCCTGTGTATTCTCTTAATTCACACTAGTACCTAATATATTTTAAAATACTAACGAACTGACAGCAAATTCAAAATAGCATAATAGTATGTAACCAATGAAAATAGCTACAATATCATGATACATGTTATTAATCTATAATTCTCTAATCTATTAAACCATGAGATCATAATTTATTATTATGTTTTGGGGTAATAGCAGAAAACTAAACTATCATCTGTAAACTGAACAGCAGCAGTAAAGCAACGGTGATGAAGGTTTACATTACCATCAGAATAATGTATATCTGCCGTGGAACAAGGTGAACTAGAAGCCTCAGTTAATCCAACTGTCCATTTTATAGCTAGTTCAGCACATACTCTGATTTGTCATCTTTTTAAATAAGACAATGTTCCCTGAAATGCCTTTATAATAGTTGTTTCTATTTATGAACTGTAACAGGGTTAAAATAAAGATTTCTTTTGAGTCCTTTTTTAGAAAGGCAGTAATCAAGGTTTTATCAACTACGATTGATAATTAATAAGCATGAGCATACTTCAAGTGAGAGGATTCATGTAGAGCCATTTCATTTCTCTCTGTGACAGTTGTTGAAGTGATGTCAATGAGAGGGAGAGTACAGCTAGGAGTTTGGACTGGAAAAGAGGTACAAGCTCCTTCCTTCACACTGCTCTTTACTCTGGGTTGGGCCAGTGGATGGAAGTGAAATCTTAGTGTCAGACATAATACAGCATTATCATTTTCTGATCAGCTTTTGAGTGGTACATCCCTAGGGGTGAGAGTAACATCCCATACACTGAACTCCCAAATTATATTCTTGCCTTTCCCTTCATATTCTGTGTTTAGATCAGTTCTCCATTTGTTTTGGTTTTTTTCGTTCTTCTGTTGTCTGCAGGAGGAAGAGAAACAATCCCACTCTAGTTTCTTTTGGAGGTGGCCAAAGCCCTCCAGGGTCTTGAGCCATGGACCTCTGCAATCCAACTTTCTGTTTCAGAGTGAAACTATGAACTTATATATTCTGAAGCATTCATATATCTAAGCATTTGTTCTATAAATACTGTGCGTTTGTGCTCTTTCGTGAACTGAGCTGTATATCAATATTTTGATTTTTGAAGAGAATGTTTGTGTATGTTATGACCAATCTAGTGCCCTGTAGCTGTAGTATATCTGAGCAAAAATTCTTCAGGAGGTAACAAAAATATCCAACAGCAACACTGAACTTCAAAATTTGCTGAATACGTTTTGACATACATTGTCCTTTGTTCTTCCTTTCATTTTTCTTAGAACAGAATGGCAATTCAATAGTGATGGATATTACTGAAATTGTATACAACGTTTCCTTCCCCCCTCAGACTGCTTGTCAATAGTAATACTCTCAAATCAGCCAAATAAACACTAGTTAAATTCTTAAATCTAGGTATGCTACTTCTCAATTAACAGAAAATGGGTTAGTAAAGATTGCTAGTGTTTTATATTTTAATCCTGAAGATAGGTTAAATGAACATATAATCATAAACAAAATAGGTGAGATTTGTTGGATTCTTTTTTCTTTGTAAGTGTAAGGAGTCATCATTTGCAGAAGTAGCATACATTCAGTGGATGGCTATTTGAGATAATTAAGGCTGAGGAGACTGAACTGACGAACACACAGCAAATTTGAAGCTATTCTGAAAGCAATGTGGAAAACTGTGTGAATGAGAAATGGAGAGGCAAGATAATAGATACAGGTCATGCTAAGAGTTAAGAGGGTTTTTTTCTCCTGTTGGTTGACAAGCATCCCCTGAATCTTTTTAAGTCGTTCCAAATTGTTAGGATCACAGTACTTCAAAAAGTTTTAGTATATATTTTCAGTGTGACTAGAGATAATTGCAGAATTTCTTAGCACTATTCATGAAGATCAGTTCTGAAAACAGTCGTCTAAACTTCTGTGTTTCAGGTCTTCTCCAAATTACACAGCTTGTCTACGCCTTTTGAGAAATTAATTCATGAGTCAGGGAATTATTACAGAGATGTCATTTAGAAGGTTGACATAATTACAGTATTTGACATTTTCCCCATAGAGAACACAAGGTTTTCCTGTAACAGGCTGTGGAAATGTGGTTCGTACTTTGAAAAACCAGGCTGCTTATAAAGAGAGGCTTAAGAATGAACTTTTCTCTTTTTTTTTTTTTTGTGCATTTAAACACCTACTTTTACTCCTACAGAATAGACCTCAGCAGAGTTTAAGCACCAAAGACTACAAAAATGATCCAGAAAGTTTACCTGCTATCTGCAAAATTAACATTTGATGTAGTGGGAACTGCAGAATTCCCTGTTATTTTGTTCCTCTGCACGTGCATGGATGCTTCCCAGTGTGAAGACTTAGATTTCTAAGCTTTGCTGTCATTCAGAGGGCTGGCAAAGAGGCACATACTTCTCACCTAAGTCCTCAGCTGGCATGTACTTCTCACCTAACAGAGAATGATTGACCCATATGGACAGTACTGAGTACAGCTTCCCAGAACAGGCTGCTTTTTTCAGTATTCCTGAATGTGCCAAACTTTTGCATAAAGCCTTGGAGTTAAAGTGCTTATAAGAGCAAGATCTGGATTTTTTTTATTCCACTCTCCTTGGATTACATTAACTTTTATTAAATTATAGTTAATAATGTGTTATTTTTTCTGTAAAATGCATAAACTGGGTTGGTACTGAGGACAAAAATCCAGGTCTGTCTCCTTCAAAAGGCACTAACTTTATAACAAATCAAATCAAACCTGGTTCAAGGTCTTTCTTTCTATTTGCTCTTGCTTTCTGTTGACTTAATTGATCTTGCATTCCTGGTGCTACAGCTTCAGCCATATGGTAAAGGGATCCAGACTATTAAGGAGCTCAGTAAAATGGGCCACCTCTTGGGAAATGAGAGATATATTCTAAAGACCTAGAATCTAGATCTTCAGGCATCTTACTGTCTTGTTAACTTTTACTGGACTCCTGCCAATTTGTCAATGTCTGTCTTGTACTGAAGTGCCCCAAACTGGACACACTAGTCAATATTTTGTATCACAAGAGGGGAAAAGAAGGGAATAACAGTTCCCTCAACCTGCTGCCTGCACTCTTGCTAATATGGCCAAACATACAGTTCACCTTATGTGTCACAAGGACTCATAAGTGGCTTGCTTTCAGTTTATTGTCCACCAGGACCCTCTGGTCTTTTTCTGCAAAGCTTCTTTGCAGTCATTGTCTCCCAGCTTGTACTGTCATTGGGATTTCTCTGTTCCAGAGACAGGAAACTTCTTATTTCTCTTCATTAAACTTCATGAGGTTCCTTAAGCCTGTTGAGATCATGCCACATGGCAGTTCTGCCCTCCAGCACATCAACTGCTCCACTCAGTGTACATTGTTGTCAGCTCTCCATAGAGACCCAAATCTATGGGTAGTTTTCATAATCTGGTGCTCTTATACATCCTAATATTTGGCACCTAATTTTTAAGCTTTGTTTTATTTAAGTAGGAGGAACCTAAATCTTACTGTAACTGACTGTTCTGATGCACTTGTATTTCTAAGTCTCTGTGGCACTGTGTACCACTTCCTTGGGGAACACAATTTCAGGTGTTCTGCTTTAAACACAGAAACCAGTTAGATTATACTTTCTAAAGTCATTTATTTTTAATACATAGTTTGATTTGCCAGTATAAGTAGATGGATTGCAATTGTTTGCAACACAAACTACATTGTTTTTAACAGCTGTAATTTTGTGAAAGTACCAGATATTTAGTATTACTTCATTGTATCTTCCCCTCAGCTTTCTCAGCATCTGCTATCAGGTGTATTATGCTTGATATGCTATGGTGGCATTTACACCTGAAAGAAGTTGGTTTCACACCTTCTTGTAAAGGTGAATGAATGGTAATTTCTCATTAGGCAACATTTTATTGACATTGTAGTTGTAGACAGCAGTCTGTAATGGTCAGAATCTTTTGTGTATTTGTTTTCCTGTAGATATTCCTGCCATTTTTCAATATCATCATAATCTGAAGCTCCTCTAGAAGTTAAAATCAAACATACATTTTTAAAATTTAACATACAATTATGCTACTTTGTATACAGCATGGAAAAATAACTGTTTTCTGCATGCTGTCTTCCCCAGAGGTTACTTAGGGGAGTTTGACAGATCAATAAGGTTTAATTATCATCACAAAGCAGACAAGATTAATTTATTACCTATCTATAATGAAATCAGTTTTCTGTATATGAAACTCTTAAAAAGGATATTCTACATTGGCAGTAATGCATTATCATACTCAAAAATTTTACTACTTATTTACTGTACAAGATTAGAGAAGAGATAATAGTAAAAAATTAATATTTTAAAATGAAATTAGCTTTAAGATGCTGATTTGATCTTGAATCTTTGCAGACAAAATGCCTGTATTGCAGTAGGACATACAGTGTTGCTTTTATACTAATGTTCAAACATAGATCTTGGTTGATCCTTTTAAAAGGTTCAAAAACTAGTTCTTTAGTACACTGAATGATGCCACTTCCAGTAAAATCACTTTCATTTGTTGCCACATAAATGTCTAGCTTCACTGTATTTCCTTTTTCACAACTTTGTTAAATTTTCAGAGCATTTTTCAGAAATATACCAGATAGATATTTATTTTTGTTATTGTTACTACAGTATTAGTTACAGTAACAGTTTTCTCTCTCATTGTCACATAAAAAAAGCTACCACATTAAAAGACAGAGTTCTTTTCCTCTTCTATTCCACTTATGGTTGAGGGAAGAGTAGCAGAAGTTGTTAGGAGACAGCATAAGAGGTCCTCTGTAACAAGTGACTCCACCGCTGACTTTGAGTCTGACTGCTGGACTGGGCAGGGCTGAGAGGCGACTTGTGTGTGGGACAAGTGGTGAGATCATAGAATCATAGAATGGCATGGGTTGAAAGGGACCCCAAGGATCATAGAGCTCCAACCCCACTGCCACAGGCAGGGCCACCAACCTCAGGCCTGGATCTACACAAGGTTGCCCAGGGCCCCAACCAACCTGGCCTTGAACACCTCCAGGGACGGGGCATCCACCACCTCTCTGGGCAGCCTGTTCCAGCACCTCACCACTCTGTAAAAAACTTCCCCCTCATATCTAATTTAAACCTTACTTCCTTCAGCTTTAAACCATTCCCCCTTGTTCTGCCATTGTCTACCCTTTTAAAAAGTCGAATCCCCTCCTGTTTGTATGCTCCCTTCAGGTATTAGAAGGCTGCAATGAGGTCCCCCCGCAGCCTTCTCTTGTCCAGGCTGAACAAGCCCAGCTCCCCCAGCCTCTCCTCATAGGGGAGGTGCTCCAGCCCTCTAATCATCTTCGTGGCCCTCCTCTGAACCCTCTCCAACAGTTCTACACCTTTCTTGTATTGCAGGCCCCAGATCTGGACACAGGGCTCCAGCTGGGGCCTCACAAGGGCAGAGTAGAGAGGGACAATCACCTCCCTGTCCCTGCTGGTCACCCCAGCAGGTTTTAACTGAGGTACACACACATTCTGGGGAAGTACTGAAGAGAAATGTGATGTAATGACATGTGTTTGCCATCTTGTTCATGTGTTATTTGTTCATTTTGATGGTCTTTTTTTATATATATTGTAAGCTGCTCTGGTTTAGAACTGATATTAATATGCCTCCGGAGAGACTGATACAATCAATCATAGAAACTTTAAAGCTAGTATGAAGAAAATAATGACTACTAGGGCATCTGTTACTTACTTCTAAGGACCTTTCTGGAAGGTAAACTGAACAGTACCTTTCCCACTGATTTAGTAATTGTGCATACTCATAAACATTAGCTGCTTGTACATGGACAAGTTCATATACATAAATAATGGTGCTGCATGCAAATGCGATTAAAAATGTGTATTAGCGTTACAGTCTTGGTCTCCAAAGGGGACATTTCACCTCAGGAATGTTTTGAATAATCTTCCCGGGGAACTGAAAGTGACAAGTCAGAAAAAAGTCTTTTAAATATATGTCAGTATTTTAGAGTTTGCTGGAGTGTCATATTCAGTATTTTCAGATTCTGGCTTTTTCTGTGCTGGGATGTATATTCATTTTTGTATGCACAGTTAGTGCCACTGCACATGGAATCTGGCATGCAGATGACACTTTGTTTGCACTCAGGTGATAGTTTATGCGTCTGTACTTGTTTACAGAAATGTAGTGCTACAAACAGATGTGGTTTAATGTATGACAGTGAACCTCAAATATTTGTTTTAAGTCAGATTGTCTGATGACATACTGTTTTCTCTAATAGGCTCCCTTTGCGTTCCATCCCTCACAACTACAGATTTAGCTCTCCTATTATTTCTTATTTGTGAGATCCAGTAATTTAGAACATGAATTTAGATATGGTTAATTTTACAAAGATATTTATAGTTTTTCATTATATTTTTCATTAAGAATTGTATACGTAGGCACTAGCGGGTCCAAAAATGAATGTATGGATATTTGCTCTGCTGTTAACATAGCTGTCAAGTTGCTTTTGAATTGATCTAGGTCTTAGAGTATTTGAAACTAAATGTGAAGGTCACTGGGTCAGAGGAGGTGTATCAACTGGGAATTATATTTGAATATAGGAACGAAGCAGTCAATATTTGAGTGTATTCTTATGCCTTTTGTTTCTTTGAGTGGTTCTTCTGCAGCCATGTGTATGCCATTCAGAGACCTCTATGGTAATTTGATATTTTGTACTTCTATCGTAGTAAAATACACACATAAAGTTCATGTTATCTGAAGGAACTGATCTTGCCAATACCTGGGAAATGTAATATACTATGTATTTTTCAGACCATTGTGGTTTTTTCAATTAGGATATGTCTGCTTGTACAAAAGGTTAATTTCTGTCTTGAAAAGCATATGCAGATGAGGAAAGAACAATCTGATTTTAGTGTAAATTTATGAATTCTATCTACATAAAAAGATCATCATTTTATGTTCCTACTCATGAAAGGGAACAGCTAGAAATAGCAGGACATACTGAAATGAAATCTCAGTGTTTCACACATGCCTAACAAAGTTAAATAATTTCTCTTTCTCCATAGGATTTTAAGACAGTGCTATCTTTCCCCCAGTACCCAGGGGAGTTTCTGCACCCTGTGGTATATGCATGTACTGCAGTTATGTTGTTGTGCCTGTTTGCTTCCATTATCACCTACATTGTCCATCACAGGTAAGAATTCCATTTTAAGCACTTGTGTTGAATTGGCAGCATTATGCTGAGGTGTGTCTAAATGGTCTACACACCATTCCTAAGATTTCTAACTTGACAATTCAATATAAAGCCATTGATACTAGCAAATTGCTTTCTGCCATATTCCAGTTGAGCAGTACTTTGAACAGCTGTACTGGTGCTATTGGTTTCTAAGACCAAGCTTGGTTGAAAGACTGGTAACTATCATTGCATAAAAGAAACTTTCTTTGGCTTCTAAATCTTCCTGGTTTTAGAAAACTTGTGTTTTCCTTTATATGAAAGATTTATATAAATGACATTTTAACTACATACTTCTGTTAAACACCATTAGCAATTTAAAAGAGTAGGAATGTATTGTACCGTAGAAGCTGCTAAATATTAATTAAGTGAACTGAATGCAATGACTTCTGATCTTCAGCTTCCATTTAATCCTTTAGAGATGTCTTGTTAAAGTTCTGCATATCTGAAGCCTTGCAATAAGCCTTTTGCTTTTATGACTCTACATTAAATGCTAGATTTAATGGAGGAAACTTTACATCAGTAAACCCTCATCAGTAGACTCTTTATTATTTTTACTATTGATTTTACCTTTTTTTACCATTGATTTCACCTTTTTGCCACTGATTTCAGTGCTGTATGAATCAGACTGTCCTATAGGTGGATTTCTAAGTAGGTTTTCAAGAATTAGAGAATTTAATTCTATCACATTGAGCGTTAAGGGTTGTTAATTTTAATATGTGATTTTTCAACAGCACAATCCGAATTAGTAGAAAAGGATGGCACATGCTGCTCAACTTTTGTTTCCATACTGCTCTTACATTTGCTGTTTTTGCTGGTGGAATCAATCGCATTAAATATCCAATTATATGTCAAGCTGTAAGTATCTGCCTTAGTAATTCCTACTAATAGGATGAAAACCCGAAACCGTGTCTTTTAACATAATATTGACAGTTCTATTTCTTTTTCTCTATTGTTTCTGGATCTTAAGTTCCTAAGGATAAGTCATCTTTATAAGCACATCTTAAAGGCCAGCACTGGGAGAGTTCAGTGTTTGGCTGTCACCTGTGGTTCTGCGAGAGGCCGACCAACTCATTCACTTCTCTGCTTCACAGATGTCCTTATTAAAAAAAAAAAAAAAAAAAATCCCTGAAAATCAGTATTTCTCTGTTCTACGGGATAGTTGAAAATTATGGTTCCCGAATATTTCTGTCCTTTCTGATCTTTGGATTGAAATGTGGAACTAAAGTCACTGCTGTTCTTATATATGATATTATATATCCGTAGTATACGCAAACCATTTGCCTGAGGGTGGCTGTGGCTTCCCTGGGTGATCCCTAAATATACACTTGGGCAGCTTAATGTTTATAGTACGATTATGCCTTTTAATTGCAATTCAAGCTAAGGAGATAAAGCAGATGAGTACCCTTGTGATTCATGGACCCCTGTTTCCACTGCTGGACTAACTCACACCTCTTGCTTCATCCTTTTTTGGGCCTATAGTGCCATGAAATGCATGGCTTCAGCCGGCTCTGAGTATAGAGGCTGAGTCTGTACAGTATGTAATGAGTAATTTCAGTTGTCTTCTGTAACATCTGATGAGGGTTTGTTATAGTTTGTTTGTCTTAAATATGTCTTCCTTGTGGATTTTGTAGAAGTGATCCAGATCTCATTTATGTTGTTGGTATTTACCTGTAGTAAAGCACTTTTTTAAGCTAACGTTCTCCCACATATTCTTGCCTGTCACTAATCTGGTTCTTCTGAGTGGTGTGAATGGGTGTAAACAGTAAGAGTTGCCAGCCAACAGTGGAGTCACTACAAAACTTGCATAACCAGTGCAAGACTTCAATCATTAATTTTCAGTGAGATGCTTTGGTAACCTTTTGTATATACTTGTGCATGACCATCCATAAACAGCATGTGTAGATCCATCAGCAACTTTAACATTCTATGTGCAAAGTCTACCTATGTATACTATATGATATTCATTTAATTGACACAGTTTTCCACTAGAGTATTCAGAGATAAATACCTCACAATACCTAGTGTATTGTATTATAATTATCTGTACTTCTAGCAAAATGAAATATCACTTATCATTGTCTTTATATACAGTATGCTAGTGAGGGTAGCAGATTAGTTTGTAGGGCAGCCATGGCTGTGTAATTATACAATCACAAGTGACCATCTGTTGTTACAATCATTGTCTGGTTATTTACTTTGCAAATTGCATGGTAACAATGCAGTATTAACAGCTATAATGAAAAATTGATTGAGATGAATGAGTTATTAATAATCTGTTATGAGTAATACATAAACTACAGGGGTATCTTCATAAAATGCATTATCAGTGACAGCTGTTTCTTGCTGTGGTACAGGGCCAGATCCTGAGCTGCTGAGAAACATGCACAGTTAGAGAAACTGAATGGCTCCATCCACATATGCCTTCTAATAATTTCATAAAGTTATTTATCTGACACCATGCTACATCAACACACAACACATAGGCAGTTAAAATATAGGAAAGATGCATGACACAAAGGACACGCAGTCCTCTGTTTCTTGGTAGAAATTGTTTGATGTAATTAGGTAGGGTTAACAGATGCAACAGTCCAAGAATCTAAGAAAAGACTCCTATGGCTGGTTATAGACACTGAACAAATGTTCACTTCCAGAACACTGTACCCTACCAGAGACCCTTTCTTGACTGCTGACAGCAACGTTTTTCAAAACTCTGTGAGTCCCAGTGCCTGTTGTCTCCTCTGGTAACCCTGAGAGGATTACTCTGAATTAATGTTCAGGGTTCCAAAGCTAGGAGGTAGGAAGGTCAGACCTAATAATGGATTCTGAAGAAGCTTTTGCATTTGAGCAGTTGCAATAGCTTGCATAAGCAGTGGACAGCACTCCTTTTCTTCTGCATATGGAATACAGCAATTCTTTAAATTATTCAGCCTAATGAAAGGCTTGTGTGTCTTCAAGTTTAAGTTATGTCTCTCATAGGTTGGGGTTTTTTTTGGTGGGGGAGGGGTCAGTTCTGGAAAAAAATGCAGATTTAAGTATATGTTTGTGAAACTATTACTGCTTCAAGCAGCACTAAAAGATTAGTTATACTCCATGTGTAACACCATTGATGTTGCTATAGCACAGGTATCTTTCCATCTGCTACAAGCTTCACCCGCAGCAATGTAATTTGCACTTTTGTTTTCTGAGAGCATAAAGGAAGATTCCAAGTGCAAGCAGTTTCTGTCCTAATCATTGAAATGTGGTGTCAAAGCCATTGAACCTCCAGCTTTCTTATTGTAATTATCCCTAAAACTTTTGCACTGATTTCACTGCATCATCCTTACCCAAATGAAATAATAGACTGAGCAAATTTTTATATTTCATAATTAACCAAGAAGGGTGGTTCTAAAATAACTTCATTTGGATCACCCACTCTCTCTAAATGAGATGTCCCAGGCTAATTTTAAGCAGCAGGAATTAGTGCTATCAAAATGGAGCCATTTTCTATGATAGAAAGCTGGAAGAACCTTCATATCCCCTTGAAACCAAAGTAGTTACACAAAAAAAGTGTGTTTTCAGAGATTCTAAGATATTTCTTTTTATCTGGAATCTAAAAAACCAAAGCTCCCTTTTAAACTTACATACCTATTTTAGAGAGGATTTTGTGCAGGTGGCCTCACTTGCGTATGTGCTATGCGGTCTTTATGATTTATCAAGAAAAGCGATAGAGTG
Source organism: Hypotaenidia okinawae (assembly GCA_027925045.1). Classification (NCBI taxonomy): domain Eukaryota; kingdom Metazoa; phylum Chordata; class Aves; order Gruiformes; family Rallidae; genus Hypotaenidia; species Hypotaenidia okinawae. Next base: position 23,544,202 of record BSDF01000008.1, on the reverse strand, counting down.
CTGGTCTGGAGCGTTGATTGCTTCTTCACAGATTTCCTGTGTGAGGCTGTATCTACAGCCTGGTTAGATTACCCACAAATCTAATGCTGGGTGTCACTGAAAGCTGGCTGTTGATGTAGAATCTAGAGTCTTGAGTTTATGGCAAAATCGTGCATGTGAGGCAAAGGTGGTGTTAGAATGGCAGAATGGGATTAATCGGAACCACTACACTGGCCAGAAAGCTGCTTGATGATGTAGTCAACCCCTTCCATCTTCCAATTAGGGTCTCTGATTACTTTCCTTCAGAGGGCAGAAGGAATTTTATTCCTTTCATGTAAGAAACGAGACAAGAGGAGACACAACTGTAGCTGGATCACTCTCTATTGATTCTGTCAATCTCATAGTCCCTGCTTTCCAGAAAAGCACAATAGCCATGAGGCTATGGATGCTACAGGATGAATTTGTCAGTTCAACGTGTTGAAGCATGACTCTTTGGCATATTTGTTTAGAATAATCACAGAATACATAATAGTGCTGTAAGAAAAGTTATGAACCATATCTCTAGAATTTTTCCAGTTCTTTTTCATGGTTCCAAACTAGTTTTTCTCCCTCATTATTCTCCCTTCTTCTCCTTCCTGCCTTACTCCTTCACTCCCTGCCCCCGGCTCATAGTCATATTCACTGCATCCCTAAGAAACGCTGCAAGCTGCATATGAGCTAAGTCCAGGCAGCACTAGCCACTGAACTGGCAATGTCTGCCAGCTGATGGTACAAAGTTGTCTCATTCTCTTATTTCTGCTTCTTTTACCTCAAGCGACAACAGCTGTGAAGGCTTTATACTCCCTTGTCTAATGTGTCAGACAAGTCCTAGTGAAAATTACAAAGGGTTTTCTGTTGATATTTGCTGCTGTCTTCAAGTTTTGTGCTATATTATTAAATATAAACAAAAATAATGGATTTTTTTCTTTACCTACCTATCAATTATTTTGTTTTAAGTTGAGCAAGAATGAACACCGGTTCAAATAAATCATTATAATAGATTTGTGTTAGCTTTATTCAGCAATTCTCTGTATTTCTTAAACATTTATGTGCTTTCCAATTATAGCAATATTTTACTTGTCACTGCAAAATGTCAGGTTATTGCTTCAAAGGTAACCTCATTTTATATAATCAGATGGAGACTTAGCTGATGTAATAAAGCTTTGGAGATTGGATAAAATTCCAATTACTGTTTCCATAGTAATGAATAACAATTACTAACATAACAAAGATGTTAGTGTTTTAGAGGTGTTTGAACTTTACTTTCAATGATAAACATACCAGTTTCTTGGAAACAAATGTTAACAACACTGTTGAGAGTTTGTATTTCCTTTTGAGAGAGGATGCCAAGATCTGACATTTAATTTTGAAAATTGTATGGCCAAGTTCTTAAGTTCCTTAAAATATGTCTGAAAATAATTTGGTTTTAGGCAAATAGCACAGATCCCATTATGAGAAGTCAGCCTTGGATATATGCAGCTGAGGTGGAACTACTGCAGGATATTCTTGAGAAATGAAAGGAAATAGTAGCATACTAGCAAGCAAAAACACTGACCTCTCATTAATTTTTAAATTGCATTGTCATGGTAAGATAGCAGAGCTTGGAACACAAACTAAGCTTTGCATCACTTTAAATCCAGGTATAAAATGTTGTCATTAATCAGGTTCTTAGAAAACAAATGTCTTTACAGTCTTGATTTCGTAACATACCATCTAGCATCACAGATATTATCTACGATAGATTAAATAACAGATTTCATCTGCTTTTAAAAAGTGTTTTCCCTGATTAGAAATAACCAAAGAGAAAGAAAAAAATGATGCAATTAATAGTTCAGATTAAAAAAAAAATCTGTTTGCTTGTACACTTATGCAGTAAGATTCTTCTAAAACTCCTGTTTTCCTGATACATTTTCTGAATTGATTAACTGTCCACTCTTTTTTTTTTTAGGTTGGCATTGTACTACATTATTCTACACTCTCTACTATGCTATGGATTGGAGTAACTGCCAGGAATATTTATAAGCAAGTCACAAAAAAACCTCAGCCATGCCAAAATAGTGACCAACCTTCTTATCCAAAGCAGCCACTACTCAGGTATGCAATATTAGTATACTTGGGGGGTTTGGTGGGGTTTTTTAATGTTTTCCTAAAATATATACATTTAAAACAAATTCTCACTTTTATTTCTGCATTCTTTGCTTTTTACAGAGTATAAATAAAAAACTGTGTAAGGAACTGAGTTGCTTAGGTGTATATAAAAATCTGAATATTTATTGTATGCTAATAGTTAACTCAGAAGATGAAAATATGCAAAACTGGTATTGGCTAGCTGCTGATACTTTTTTCTGAACAGGAACAACTCAAATGTTTCTGTTTGTTTCATGTGGAGGATAAAAAACCTGGCTTGCTTCCGGGTTAAGGCATTATTTAATCATCAGAAACTACGCTGTAATGACACTCTCTTTACCCTTATCTATTTTGCTATAAATCTTGCCAACTCTTGTTCTGATTGCCTAGTAACCTGATAGCAACCTTCCTCATTCCATTTCAAAGATCTAATGCTATTTACAGGAGTGATTGAAAGTCTGGACTACCTATCAGCTTTCTAGATGGAGCAGACAAACATGTCTCTGACAGCATGGCAGGTGTAATGCAGTAAGAATTTTAACCATACTGAAACTTCAAACCAAAATAATCAGTCTGCATAGGAAAAAAAAAACCACAATTTGCTACAAACTAAGATTTCTGACCTAAAAGCCTGAGAAAATGGATTAATCTTTTTTTATTTCAGCTATCAGAAAGGTTATTAGCCAAAGTTACTTAGTGTATAGAGATTTTTAGAGGGAGGCTGAGAAAGAGAGGAACCCCAGGGAACAGTTCCTTCCATCTGGGATGTTTGTATGAGTCCAGGATAAATCGTCTTACAGAGGTGACTATCTTTCCCCAAAAATCATGGAAAAACCTGAATGATCAATTCAGGACTAAGGACTTCATTTTACAATGAAGGATCTGGCTGTGCGAGGTTGTCACAACTTATACAAGTCTATAGTAAGATGAATTGTGGTTTGTTGTCTGATTCTGCTGAGTGAAATCTTATTAACATGATTAGTTTTCTGCTTTTTAAAATATCTTCTTTCTAGAGATGTAATTGATTAAAGTTAACATAAAATTTGCATAGTGAAAGACAATGAGAGAGATATTGAACATTAGCTTTGTTAGATATAAGCAAGAGGATATACTTTCAGTGAGAGTGCCTGACTTTGGTAATTCATTATTTACTACACTGTGAGAATTTCACTCTTTTGGTTACTAGCTCATGACAAAATGAGTAATTGCCAATTTTCAAATGCTGCAGTGTGACTGTTAGGGTAGAAATCTGTTACAGGATACATAGACCCAGCAGAGTGCATGTTCTTCAAATCTTGTTCGAGTTGGAAAACAATAGACAATCAGGTTACAGAAAAGATTACTTTAGTTAGAATCTTTGTTGTACCAGTCATGTTGAGGTTCTCAGACAGTGAAAGTAAACAGCAGATATTTTAAGTTTAATAATAGAAATTATAAGCCTCATTTTAGCTGTAAGAGAACACGAGTATAATTGCTTAGTAGCTAAGTAAAATGATTCTAAGTTATTTTTCTCACTCAGAGCACCATATGTCCTAGAGATACAGGCACTGAAATGTCTAATATGATTTCATAATGGTTAGTACTAGATTCAAAGTAGAAAGGCTCAATTTCATTTCATGTAGAAAATGGGCATAGTAAATGGAAAACTAAAAATTGCTTTAAGCAAGCAAAAGCCAAACTCATAATTAATAATTGTTCTTTTAGAATGATAATTATAATTTTAATGGGCATTTTAACATTCCAAATTTTAATGAAATTAAAATCAGCTTTTTTCTGTACCATAATATTAAAAAAATCCATTTCAGATGCTTATATTTCAGTGGAGTCATTTATAAGAAATCTTTTAACTAGGCACAGTTCTTCTATCTATAAGCTGATGCCAGCTTGTGCCTCACGTACCTACGAGATAACATCCCAGTTTGGCCAGGTCTGGGTATGGAGTGCTAATTTTTGTCTCCACTTGACAGCAGTAAATAGCTAAATGATACAAAGTTTTCTCAAATGGAGATTAGGTTAAGCTTTTTCATATGTCAGGACCATCAGTACTAGGAAGCATATAATATGGTCTGCAAGAGCCTTTTAAAGAAGAGGCAGTTTCTGTAAACCCTGTCTATGGACCTGGTTTGATTTGTATTCTCTAAAAAAATAGCTGAAGTACTGAAAATAAACCCAAAAATATCCACAAGCAGACACTACCTGTTAGTAGAAACTAGTATTTGCTTTTAACGGTTGCTTCAGTTTCTCTGCTATTTCCAGATTCCTTTGCAGAAGTAAGACAAAGTAGATCTTTTCCTCCTAGTTTTCCTTCAGCTGTGGCAAGATGTATCCTATTATGTAAAACTGTGGTTCTCAATTAGTTTTCTCTCTTCTAGATCCAGTGATCAAACTCAAAATCTTTTTGCAGTGTAATTTTACTGAAACTTGTTCTTCATGGCAATATGATTATGTATATTGCCTCTTTTTATATACTGATTGAATATTATACAATACATTATATATACTATAAACCACATATTATATGTATTGTACTTTATACATATTATATGTTGATTATAGAGTTAAAGCTTTCAGGGTCTTTCACTTTGATTACTGGAACCAACTAACAATTCTGGCATTTTTCACTAAATGTGCCTGGGTGCTAATGAGGTGGATCAAATTAATGCCATTAATGCAATTTTGTGTATTGAAATGCTGAACCCTAGCACTTCAATGGATAATGAAATTACTTCCTGTAAAATACACTCTCTGGTATTCTTAATAGAAATAAATAATTCTGTCTGTTCATCCTCTGTGGACATTTGTTAAACCTGGCAGAGTTTGGCTTCTGACTCATCTGAAGTCAAATTTTTCCAGCAAAGATAAAGGGCCATGCCAGACACAGCTATTACTTCAAGTGTACAAAAATTCTCATTAGCCCCAGCTGAGGCACAGGTAGTATTAGTTTTTTATACTTGATGTGTGTCTGCATTTTTCATGTGATGCTCTGTGCACATACAGATTAGCCAGGAGTACAGACCAAGCAGAAAGTATTTCTGAAAGACACTGTTAAAATCATTCCTTTTCAGAAAGACAGGAAAAAAAGCAGACTTACGATTTTTAATAAAATTACTGAGCACAATTGGGCTATAAAATTTTGAAATAAAAAAAAATTAACAAGCTGCAAGCTGGGCTAGAGCTTGGTCTTAAGAAGACAGATAATTAAGTTACCTTTTATCTCAGGGCTAGGTACAAATATGTCTCCTAATTTCCTTCATCCTCTTTTATTCAATGAACATCTTGGAAGGTAACTAATGCGGCAAACTTCAGATTACAGAGAGCCCAATATCCTATATCTGTCATGAAAAAACTCAATGTGCATAAGTAAGGTTCCAGAATCAACTGCAAAGTGGGTAAAAGGTGATGTCAGTGTCTCTGTTGAACTTCATCTTGTTTATTATGTAACATATCTTTATAAGCTTTCCAAAAGGTTCTTAGTAAAGTTGTGGGGCTTGTAGGAAAAGTATCTTGTGCAGTGCCTTAGAAAAATTATCTAGCTGTAGTATCAGTTTAGGAATTAACAGTGTGTCCTTCACTTTGTATTCCAAGTACTATTTAGGATTAGTAGTATGGCTATTAAACATAGAGAACTTTAGGAAGATTATAACTTAGGCAAATTAAACCAGTTTTCAGCAGCACAGAGTATCTACAGTCAATACCACTGGCTTAAAATTGATCCTTTTACTGTTTTCAACTGTAAATAATTTTGAAAGTTAAGAATCATTTTTGAATGGGAAAGCTGTTTGCATATTTCATATAGTATGTAATGTCTTAACTGTTTCATAGAAAATGTCCTTCAAATTGCACACAGAGCAGACCTAGAAATAGTGGTGAGAACTGAGGCGGTTTAGCTGCTAATGGATGTGGACATACACGCACATATATGTGTGTGTGTCTGCTATTTTATATGAACCTGTATATAAGCGAGTTTCTGTACATCATCCATACACTCCCAGAGTACTGAGTCTTGGAGGTAACAACAACAGAGTCTTCCTTGTGGGCTATGTCTGTGGTGTAGTGATGACTAACAATCTACACCCTGATTACATGGATGTTCTAGAAGCGACAGTCCTCAACTTGTGTCCCACTCATCTCCTGTGAATGTGGAAGCAGCTCTTGAAATCATTCCCTGGCTCATTATTTCTATCAGCTGCACAATGATAATAGTATTATATAGCTAAAAAGCAGTCAAGTATCTTTTTGACATTGCATTATGTGAAATTCTTTCACTGAAAAAAGGAGAAACCATGCTAAACTTTCACATCCAGGAAAACTCTCTCCTTTGGTTTGTGTGGACAAATCCTGTGATGAGCCTCTTGCCTTGAAGTGAGGAGATTTTACAGACTTTCGTGATACTGCAGGGGTGGTGGCATCTGCTTAGTACTATGTTCACAAGGTTAACCCTGTTCGTCTTGGGAGGAACATTTAGGTACTTGATCTGAATTCTCACAAGCTGGAAATCAACTCGTGGGCACAGATGGACCTAGTGCTATGCTCTCCTGTGTTTACCTACCTGTATGTTACAGGAAAGCCTGGCTGGAAGCGTTGTGACTTCCATCACAAATTGATACATGGCAATTTTTACTGAATAAGTTACCAATAAAACAGGCTATTTCCCAAATTTGAGTTGCACACAATATTCAGGATATCATTGGAAATTGGCACATGATGTTTGTGCACATAATTATTAAACCACTCCAGTAAAAAAGATTAAAGAATTCTTATATTTATTATTTTTTAAAGAATAATTGTATCCTTTACCAGATAAAAACCCTAGAATAAAAAGAAATAATGATTTCTAATATTCCTGAGGTTGAAAGGGTCATCAGAAAATGATCTCTGTTACTCTCAGGGTCTACAAAATTCCCCCCATCAATTATAACAAGTTGCCTATAATTTATTGCAGTGTAATAGTAGTATAATGAGGAATCAAAATTTGACCAAGATAGCAAATTCTCTATTAAACATCAAGTTTACCAAATATGTTGTTCCATTTTCTTGGCTGTGTTCTTTTCTGGATCTTGAGTGTGAATCATATGAAGTGACTTAATTTACATTCTGACAGACACAGACATTACTTGTCCCCTTGACACCAGCAGCTCTGAAATGCAGTTAAGTTCTAGTGCATTTTTCATTAGCACTGGCTCTCATGAATTCATGTCATCTTGTATCAAATAATGATTGAGAGAGAGGGAGAGAGAAGGAGGTCAGATGAAAAGCATCAATTACAGTCCATTGTTTTCTTCTTTATGGTATGCCCTTAAATATTAATTTATCTAATCTTCATCCATGGAAACCCATTTTTCCTTTCTGCAGTGAACATACACTCTCCTCTATACAGTTTAAATTTAGGCCTGATTATCCCAAGGGATTACCTGCCTTTTCCTTAACAACTCTCTGTAGTTCATATATGTTGAAATAAATGCGAAATGCCACGGGGCAGAATTCTCGGAAGCCCTGAGGGGATCTCTGTAGTTCACTCTTTACTATTAGCATAGACATAGTTCTGCCATTGGAGAGTAAGTGAAAGTGATGTCTCCCTGAGAGGAAGTTTTTCACCAGTTGGATGAACTATGGGTACAACAGTCTCCCTGAAAATCTGCAACACCATGCTGAAGGAAGTTGGCTATAATTTAAATAATCAGTTGCATCCTTTGCTTAAGAGGACAGAATATTTTAATGTGGGCAGAGTCAGCCATCAGGAAGCTTAACTCATATCTCTGATATCATCAACACTTCTTATTTTAGTTATTGGAAGTTAAGACTAGAAAATTGTCTTTTCCAATGTGTATTTTTAGATCATTTGAAATGGTGCTATAATTATTTCAATTTATTATTGAACAATGGAAGTTTTTGCAATCCTCACATATTTGCAAAGCTGCTTATAGGCTCGATACCATAAGTTCCTAAAAAGAACATAGTGTGTGACACCTGCTTTCATACATGTTATCTGCAAATCACTATTCCCATGTTTCTTGTGTCGAAGGAAGGAGAAAAACAATATTGCTGAAATGCCATTTTAAGAATTTTTCATTTGATAAAAATTGAACATAAGATAAGACATGCTTTCCTTCCAGCTATTGTTTTAATTTTATTCTCTATAATAAGCTTTTGAACAAAACTTAAGTTTTAATTACCTGGACATTACAAAGATGACACAGCTAATGATACAACAGTATCACCAGAAAAGCTGAAATTATGTCAGACTATACTGTATTTTATCAGCCAGCCAATTTAGGCATGTTCTGAAAAAAAACCCCAAAACCCAAAACACACCCACCCAAAAAATCACCTCAACTAAACAAATAAAAAGAATAGTAAAGCTGGGACCATAGCCAGAATGACCAGAAAGATTCTGCCACCTGAGGCATAAAGCCTGTTGATATTAGAAGTTATTTGATATGATCAATTTTAAAAGGCTAATATATGGTCAGATGGAGCAATGGATTATAGCCAGAGATATATTATTGCTAGCTAGCAATGTAACTGAAGGATCTGCAGTGGATAAGTATATAAAATGGTGACAAGGGAAACATTTTCATCAATTCTTCATATTCAGTTTCAGTCTGAAGCTAAAAGCCTTTCTATCATGTGGAGAAAAGTGATCTTAGATCAAAGAAAATGTTTATTCAGGTTTGAATTAATTGTTCCACGCAAGAACATTTTTGGTAAAAACAAAATATTAAAATACTCAGGAGATTCGTAGTAGCAAATTTGCCAATGGTACCCTGAGAAAGCGGTTGCACTTTGAATAGGTCGTTGCAGATGACTCCAGTGTATGGTGTCATAGTGTGGAGGTATTTTCCTGCCTACTCTGAATCAAACAAGGGACTAGAATACTGCTATTCCACCTTCAAGGTGAGTGACTGAATTATTGTGTTATTAAGAGCAAAATGGTAACAGAGCCAACTGAAACCCTCTCTGGTTGTAAAGCTATTGACAAACATAGCCAAAAAAGGAAATTACAACATCTGAGTGATACCTGGTCATTTAATGGGGGAATTATGGTCTTGGGACTTAGAAATCTGTATCTATTGTGAGCTTCAGAGATACTTATAATGATTCCTATGATATTTTCACATTTAAAAAGCTGTAACTGCAACATGCTGATCTGCCGAACTGTATTCAGCTACTTTTATCATGAGTTCACATCTAGGTATTTCTTGGAAATTCAGAATTCTTGTCACACTCTTCCTTGCCTTAACACTTTCTAGAATTTAAGCTAGCCCTATACATAATTGTAGAGGATAAGTTAGAGGGTAGGGTAAGCTTGATAAAATGCTCCATGCTTTGATATGCTGCTCCAGGCAGTATGTAAAATGCTGATTGGAAATTTTGCAAGTTCTAAAACTCCTTGAAGATAATATATTCAGACTCCAGTGGGGGCTTTGTAGAAAACTTTATCAGATTTGAAAGAGCTAAATATTTTCTCAGATGATTCTCTGGTGTCATATAGAGTAAACTTGATTATACAAAAAGCTGAGAAGAGAAATGCATAAGATAATTTCAAATGTGTCTATTGTCATAGTACGGACAAAGAACTAAGCATGTCTATCTGCATGAAATAATATTCACCACAGTTACGGAAACAGCTATCTAACTTTTTATTGTGGGTGATTGTACTCATTTATTATTACGAAATTTTAAAAATTAATAACTAGTTTTACTTAAATAAAGCTGGAGTCACATTGGATACAAATTCTTTCTTATGAAAACTTATGTGAGAAAGGTGGAACTTAGAGCTTCTTACAGGACACCTTTCCTTTAAGTGGGTGTCTATATACATTCAGCTTAACTGTAATGAAAACAGCAGTCTTGCAAGAAATGGTAAGACGTGAAGAATTGTGACATATGTTGTGCAGACTGATGAACAGGAATGTCACAGAAACTAGAAGGCTGCAGGCAACCAACTAGTACAATATAGAATTGTTCAATAGTCTATAGGAACTGTAGCACAGTAAAACCACTATGTATTTAAATCATCATATGGCATAGGTCCTGTTAGGTTATTGCATTTACCCATACATTGCCACTGTTCTGTAAAGTAATTTTAGCTTAAATATATTATTTAATTCCAAGAGCAAATGATAACAAAAAAGTACATGGGCGATCTTAAAATAAACTAGCAGTAAAAGCAAATTTATCTTTTCATGCACTTATAAATGTTTTTAGCAATTATAGTTTTAAATGCATGATTCTAACATTTGGGAGTATTTTTCTTTCTTAATGGAAAAGTTCAAGGAAATAAAAATATATTCCTTGGACAAATGAGACTGGTGAAATCTACAGATACACAAACTAAATATGCTACAGCATATTTAACTGTAACTGTTGTAAATTCAGCTACAGACTTGACTCATTCCATGCGTACTTCCTGCCAAATACGTGTGATAATCTCTGGCTTATGCCTGTTTGGAAGGAGGGCTTAAAAGTATTGCAAAAAACCATTATATTAGATGAGTTCCCTTGGATATGAGTTGGGAGACCATGGAAAAATCTCCTTGACCTTGCACATCCCAAATAGTTGAAGCCCCTTACTGGAAATATAAATGATTTTTTTCTTTTCAGCTTAGTCTTCATTAAAAGTGCTAAATGAGAAGACATTAAAGATAAAATCATGCTTACAATTTTTAAATCATGCTTAAAAATTTTAAATCACACTTACAATGTTTAAAGCTAGCATCCTCCTCGGGTATGACTGAGTACCTTTAATTTTATTTTCAAAATTACATATAAGTAGATTAATTTAGAACTTAGCATGTTTTGGACCAATTTTAGTTGTCTTTCAGCTACTAAGGCTGGAAGAGTGAAGATGCATATGCTGTAGAGTGAAAGCTTATTGTAAAGCTACATCTTATACACCAATGCTTCAGGTTTTTGGCTTTTCCCTTTAACATCACTCTTCTTTTAACATCAATGGACGAATAGCAGTAGCTAGGTTAATGCAGACTGGGAAATTAGAGTTCTCCAGTATAAATTTTATAATTTTAGTATTATGACTAAAGAATAAGGTACCTGCTAAGAATCACTTAAAGTAGATGGAACCCTCATACATTAGATTGAAATCCAGCCATTAACTGTTGGGGCTAGAGTAACATTTTCTGGATCGATCACTTCAGCATTAGCTACTGTGGAGTTCCTCACAATGGTTCATAAATGACAGTAGAGGAAAAGGCAGGTCTTACCTGTAGAATGGGTTTTGTACATATTTTTTTTTATTTTTTCTGTTTCTACTGATCGTCTTAAGTTCTATATTTTTCCATGGAAAAATTGCACTCTCAGTACAACCAAGGTATTCAGAACTTAGATTCTGAATTTCCTGACTATTGATCATCATTTTTCATCCTTTATCTTGCACTGTTGTAAATTGCTATGAGTATATGATGTGTTTTACAGAGGCAGTTAACAATTGTCTGTGCAGAACAGCATATATTGTAAATGCGACAAACTCCGTGGTATGATTGAAAGTATAGAAACCGGGAAGTGGAGGAGTTCAAGAAGTGTACCAAGAGCTGTAATTTTGACTTAGGATAAAATAGGGAATCAGCGTGATTCCCAGCTTTAAAGAAAGCTAAGCGAAGGATGACTCTTGAAACAAAGTGCAGACCAACATACAGACCTTGGGAGAATTGTGGAAAGTCTCAAAGAGATCAATCAAATTCTGACACAGGAAAGGAGAAGTCATGAGGACATCTGAGGTGGTGATAATAAGAAAGAAAAGGAAAAGGGAAAAGTGCTGTTCTCCAGCAAGGTAAGAGACAGGCAAACTCAAATTAGGTAAAAAATGTATCATGTATTTTAAAAGTCCATTATCTATCTTCTGTAATTTCTGTTCAAAGCCTTTTCCTGATCTTTCTTAATGGGATAGGAAATCACCTTCCTGTTGGTGAGGCACACCCCATGAGAGGCTCCACAGTTGAAAGGTCAGGAAAGGAAAAAGAATATCTGTGCAGTACCATCAGAAAAAAATCATGTTATTCCCTACTCTATTTACAGCTTGACTTCCTGGACTAGTGTGACTTCATTTGAAACTCTCATCCTAAACTTTTTAAAGAAAGCTTCTAATTCTTTATTTACAAGGACAGTTATAAACATGAACTGAAGTGACTTGAAAGTAGACCCTCACTACTACTACTACTACTACTACGTATTAATAATGACATTGTTAAGAAGTTTAAAATTATCTGAAATTATTGAACACAGGATAATAAATAAAATAAGCTTATGATGCAATAAGGGGGAAATATTAGAATATGATAATAGCTGACAGATTACCTGGTAGGCTGTGGAAACTGCCGTAAGCAATTTGTTAATGTAGATTGGATAAACCCAAACAAGTCATAATAGATATTTAGTGGGACCCTGCCTCACAGCTTTTGAGTGGGCTAGCTTACCTCTTGATGTTCATTCCCACCCCAAAATTCTGTTATTCTTAAACCAAGGATTTTTCCTTACAGTATTCTCATTTTTCAAACCTTTATTTACTGCTGAATTCCTACAGCCTTGTTGGTCTCATAAGAACTCGTGTTTTATTATGCAAGCAAATTCTGACAGAATAGACTTTGAAACTAACATGTTCCAAATACGTCTTCAGTGTTTGGAGATGTTATGAGTCTTGTAGAAACTGGCTGCTGATCCTCCAGGTGTTTTTATTCAGGTACCACGTTACTATATAAAACTTAACAAAAAATCAGGCCAGCTTCTGCTCTGAAATGTCCACACCCACAACAGAATCACTGGGAGTTGCACCTATTTAATCAAAGAAAGATTTTGGTTCACAGATGGAGATTACTGATTATTGTTACTTACAAATAAAAGTCAGTGAATTCTATGGAATTTTAATTATGCAGATCAAAATAATTTAAATATATAATATTTACTATATCTTAGCAAAATACAATGTCCAGATCAAACTTCATTACTATATTGATTGAGTACACACTCAGATAAGAGAGTAATGCCGTTATTATAAGATCACACTCAGTACTCACGGAATCATTCGCGATTTTAGTGGTTTATCTGAAAGTCAAAGTTGGCTTAGGTTTTCTGTGAAAGAAAACCTGAACCCATGAGATACCTGAATTATTTTTCAGTTGATTATGAGAGATACCTAGTTACTGTTTTATCTATTGATTAGTAGGTATTAGAAGTATGATTACTGAAGATCATTTGTGTTGACTTCTCAGTATTTATGAGCAATGCCAAGAATTGGAGATTTCAGAAATTTATCTTAAAACATTCTATATGATTTTTGTGAAAAGTGTATGAAATATAAGGAGTTCCCTGTTCAAACATGCCTTGACTGGCTGTACTTCAGTAGATAGAGGTAATTTGCCAAGAACAATATCCATAAATTTCTGCCTGTAAATCTCTGAGCAGATAACAATTTATTCAGGTATATTTATTGTTTTAGTTGATCTCCCAGTATTTTACTTCTGCAATGACTGGTTTTGTAGGTTGATTATGGAGGGTCCCTGAATTTTTGGTATTTGCTAACTATATGAATTATGGTTGCTCAGACATAGGATCTTGTTTCTGTTTCATATTAGATGAGTTTACAGACTTCTCAAAAAATTATATCTAATGGTGAGTATATTTGTGCATGCCACTGGAATTTGATTTCTAGGATTACTGATGTCAGTAAAACTCATTCTCATGAATCAAAATATAAGGAACTGGAATCATAGACAAATTACTACCACTGTTATTTTCAGAATAACTACCCCATGGTGGCTCTAATTCATATGTAAGGCGTTTTGGACTACTTAGCGTGGCATATTGTACTCTTGTTAGTGTCTCATAAAGGAATTGTACTAAACTTGACTACTCATATAGACTCTTAGTCTTCCATTAGTGATATTGAAGAAGCAACCAAATAGTCATATTCCCTTTTTGTGAATTTGAGAGACTGTTTTCCAACTGCGGAGAACACTTCTTATCATACCTAGCAAAGCTAGGCAGCCTTTTGACCTGGAAAGCTGAGCAATGTGATGTGTTTATAGTTTTCTACAGATAGCCATGACTGCTGTTCATTCCCTTTCAGATCTCCTTTTTCTGCATTACTACCACAGAAACATTTTGGAAATGACATGTGATTTCTAGCTTTTAATTCATGTTTCTCAATTATTATTTATAAAAATAACTCTCCTTTATATCTGCCTTTCCAGTTTACATGATCACTGCTAGCTGGGTGCTCCAAGAAACCCTGAGAGTTTTTAGAAACTTAGGCTTTGACCTTTTTGTATATGATGGAAAAGTCTTATTTTTGCTTCTGGTTAAAATCTCACATAGGAGTCGCCAAAAATAGATTTCTATGTCAGTTTTTAAACAACAGGAAAAAGCAAATGTTCATGCTATCATCATATATACATAACATTCCACATAGCTCATCTTAGTAGGACTAAAACTGACAATAGCAAAAAACATCAACATTAAAGGTAGAAATTGGGGCAGACACTCATGAACTCATGCAATTGTAACTTTGTTTCTTACTTTTCAATAGAGTGAATTAAGGACAGTGTGTCAACCTGAATTTTTACCAATAAATCTAAATCTCCATGGCTATGTGGAGTCAAGTCATTAATTGTATACAGTCTGTCTGTGATTGAACAGCAGGATAGTCTATAATCATTCTTTTATATGTAGCATTAGAAGAGAATGCTTTTTGCTGCCTCTAGATTAGCAGATTAATTACATCCCATGGAATATGAAGGAGAAAGTGATCCAGAAAGAAGCCAAAAACTAAAACTATGAGGGGAAGTTGTTTCCATCATGCTTTAATGCTTCACTGCTGCTTGTTATATTTAATACCACCTACTTGGAAAGATTTTAAGTTCTTGGCTACCTGGATACCTGTAAAATGATAAATTGGAAATTGTGGAAGTGGTTAACATTGTTTAAATTCTAATATAAGATTTTCTCCACGAAAACAAATGTGAAACAGTAAGCTTTTTCCTTTTTGTTAACTGTAAGGATGAAACTTTCCTAAGATTCTTTAGAGGGTAAACTGGTTTCTACAGAAGAATAATGCAGTTGTATAGTACAAAATCATGCAAGTCTGCATCTCACTCATAGGGAACTTGACCAAAACCAGTGGGAACTGGCTGAAGTGATGAATACACAACTTCTCTGATATGAGAATAGATTTTATACTTTTGTTGCAACTCTTCATGGCTGTAGTTTAGAACTGTAGGCATGGTTATTGGGATGTAAAGTGGAGCCTCTTTCTGACCTCAGTCATGTCCTATCTCAGTTACATTTTAATAATATACTGTACTCTAAAAAACACCTGTCTGGCTCTAGGCACATAGCCTTCAAACTATAGGTATTATGCTCAAGTTATGCTCACTCACCTGTGAATCAGTCTACTTTGAGTAGTGCATAAGTCCACAAGGATTCTGACTCTCTAAGTCCCAATTTAAAAAATTTCTAAAAAATGCAGAAATAAGAATAAAGTAGATTTGTGATTTTTACATCCCTGCAAATTGAAAGTATCCCTAGTTCATGAGGTAATTAGCACAATTTATGCTAATACTGGAATACTGAATATCCAGTGCTTAGAGCACTCAGGTGAGATGGCTGACCCTTAATTGTCTAATTCAATCAAAGAGAATCTGTCTTCCCCATCACAGCAGAGACCCCAGGCACCTGATTATTGAGTATTCATGGATGATTTTTCTCTATCACTTGAAGGAGCAGGTTCACTTAGTATAATAGTTCAATACACCAAATAATTCATAGGTTACTGTACCAAAGTAAGTTTTAAATTGTTTCTTGCCTTGTTTCTCGCCTTAGGGCATGTTGTTATGAATACTAGTTTTTCGCTCATCTTGGTCACTGTAAACTGACCAGTCAGTGTATTTAGCATTGAGAAGGTAAAAGAACTTTATTATGCCCTAAAAAATAATGATGTATTTATCAAGGCGAAGACTGTTGGTTATTGTTCCAGAAAAATATCCAAATACATTAATCGTTGCTACATGGTTTTAAATTACTTGGTCCAGCTAACACTTAAGCCATGAAAAAAAAGGAAATGCAGCTTTCTTTCAAATAGCAAAACTAAGGAATACAGTACAGTGTTGAAATACATGAAAATAAAGCTGTCATTACTAATGATTCCTAAGTGAAAAACAACAGGAAAGGAAGTATTAAAATGCACTTTAAAAAATGTTGGAATACCATCAGATTACCAAGTCAAGGAGAGTAGTTATTCACAATCAAATAATAGGGTTTTGATTTTTAATGTTTTCTTTCTGTGCGAGTCTGTTGAGATGTAAGTAGTGGTTACATATACTATATATATAGATACACGCTCCAAATACAGCCACCTGTAAAACTGAATTATCATTCCTGGCAGATGACAACATATAAAAAATGTTGTCGTCTTCTGAAAAAGAAATTAAAGTCAGTATTAGAAGTGACTAGGTAATAGATATTCAGAAAAAATTCTGGTTGGAAAAAAACTTGAAATGTTTCATCTTAATAGTTTGGGGGTTTTATCTGAGCTATATTTTGCAGCTTTTCATTTTAAAGTCCTAGTGCATAAATTTTCAGTAACTAGTCTTTGTGGAAGTTAATTCTTGAGGCAGGCACTGTGTTCTGTTCTGCTGCACTGTGTAAGTACTGAGATATTTTTTTCTCAGACAGCAGTTGTGAGCAAAGACAATATGAGAGTAGGAAAAAAAAAAAAAAGCGCCCCATGTTTACCTTATACAGACCTTACACATAAGACTTTTATTTAGATTTTTCATTGTGCAGTCCTGGTAAATAAAGCAAATGTAGTAGTGCCTTCAGAACTGATGTCATTTGGGGTGTGTTTGTTAACATCTGTACCTTGCTCCTACTTCACCTGAAAGTGTTTCAGAATAGTTTTTGTTATGATTGAAGGCAGTATTCTCTGTGAATGAAAATCATGTTTAAGGTACTAATTTTTCTTAACTTTCAGGGATGCCCTGTCCTTCAATCATGACCTGTGACAAACCCTAAAAATATTAGAGCTATTCAAAAAAATTAATTGAGGTATTTAAAATGTATTAAAGTATTTAAAATTGGAACTAAAATACAGCACAGAGTCCCTTCCTTTACTGCACACTGAACATGGACTTTAAAGGAATTCAAAACCTGCTTTTATGCTTTTCACATCAGAAGCAATTCATTTCAGGAAACTGCATCATCTTTTCTCTAAAAATATGGGTTTGGTTTGTCGATGACAAAAGCTTCATAGCAGGAGTGATTCAACAGCAAGGGTTTTGTGGTTTCCATGGATCTTCTGTGTAAATGCTTTTGGATTTTTAAATGACCCTCTGGGTTTGTGACTGAATACTTCTCGTAGACCAAGAAGATTTAATAATCAATATTATATTATTTTTATTTAGTGTGTGGTTTCTTCATGTCTTAAACAAGACTGTTTGTTCTCTCACTTTGCCTGAGGACACATCTTGTGCTAGCAGTGTGATTAGATTTTAGATACATGCAGTTGAAAATAAACCCAATTACCTAAATAGATGGAAGGTACAAGTAAATTGTGATTAGCACATAATTGTAAAACCAGAGATGCAGAAGCCTGAAACACTAACCCCGTTTAATTTTGGGGATGTAGCACCTTATCCTTAGCAATGTTTTAAAGATGGGAGGTTATTACCTTATTGGTAGAATCCTTAGAAACAGTAAGAATGCTTTAATACTTTGAAGTTTTAATACTTAAAAGCCTATAGAGCTACCTTCATTTGTTATCCTTACAAAAAGAGTATAAATATGTCTTGAGTACTGTGGGTGGATATCATTTAAGAATATACGTTGTGTATGCTGAGCAAATTTACACAATGAGATTTACCACCATTCTGTAAACTTTGCAAGAAAGCACTTTATAAGGACATAAGAATATATTAAATGTGAATGTATTAAATATTTAAAATGTTTGTTACACAGTGTCTAAAACATGTATAATTTTTCCATATTTCTGAGAGTACTTGGTATCACAGTACCTACCCAGTCACTGTTACATGACAAAACCAGCTGATGCGTTCAGCAGTTTTAATTTTCATTGAAGAAAGCCTTTTTTATTTCTTTTTGAGGATTGGCAGATTTCACAGGCCAACATTAAATTTCCTAAATGCATTATTTTAACAGCCTGTATCAATCAAACAAGCTTTATAAGAGTCTTGAAATATTTCAGGGCCAGCAGAAGAGATAAAAATGCTTTTAGCTTGTTGTAGCTGTGCTTTCTTGCTACTGCTTTCTCTCTGTAAGTAGTAACAACACATACATCATTTGAGAATCAGTAAGCTAAAGTAAGAATTGTGGTATTTATTACTGTAAAAAGAGAGGACTTTTTTTTGAAAAATTTTAATTTAAGATTCTTGTTTGATAGTTTTGGGACCACTACCATTCACGTTTTCCACTTTTTACCTATAATTAGCTGTAATGGAAAAATGGAAATTGATTCTTAGTTATATTAGGATTTCCTCAAAGAAACAATTTGTTGTGTGTAAAAGTATGTGACTGTTGTTGAGAATTCCCCTGTGTCATAACTTGGCTACTCAGTCTGGGAGGCATAGAGATCATAGAGCTCTTTCAGTGACACATGACTAGATAGGCAGGTGAATAACAAAGCTAAGTATGTCAACATAAGGGAAGGCTGGCATGATAGAGAGTTGGCCTAACTATGGGAACGATACAAAGACAATTGTAAGACAATATCTGTAGGAAATCAGATTTCAGTTCTTTCTGTGCCCACGTCAAAGTTCAGTAGAAAAAACTAAGATTTTTTTTTATCGCCTGCTCTCTGGAACAGGAGTTTAATATTACATCAAAAGATACAAGGCCTGCAAAAAAATGTGCAAATTAGCAATATACTATTGTGGAAATTCACATCTCTCAAGTATTGTATTTTTCTCAGCTCCCTCTGGCACTGTGGGCAAAGATCTTGCCCTTCATATAAGATCATTGATTTATATAAAAGAAAAAGGAAAAGGCGCCATGAATTTAGGAGAAGAGAAATAATGTGTCCTCCCTAGAGATATTTCCCAGGAGTTTCTGTATTCTCTTTTCATTGTCTGTTTGCACACATCTGTCTTGAATGCTCCACTGAGCAAATCTAAGAACAAGCCACCTGGGTCTACCAGTGAAGTCCCTATCTTCATTATATCGATTGGTTGGTCATGAATATTTTCTGAATCATTCTGTGCCTGTACAGCAAAAGAACTTAACAGCATATCGGCAGTTTCACGTTATCTGTGAAACTCATGCAATCAAAGTTAATTCAGCTCTGAATAAACTTTCCAAAGGTTCTCCTCATGTGAAAGTTTAAAATAAAGTATTTTCAGGTGATGTAAAAGTTACAAAACAAGGACTTGGCTAGTCCATTTAATATTTTAAGAAATTGCTGTAGAAGAAAAGGCCTTCTTAACAAAAGAAAAAATTGTTGCCTACAAAGCAAGTAAGTGTCAAACTCAACAGTGCACAAAACACAGGAGGATACGGGGAGTTATGTTGGTGACTGCCATAATAAAATATGGGATTGACATAAACTCCTTTTCAAAAGCATAATTTCAAAATTTAGTCATAAGAGAACATAGACTGGAACCCCCTGTCAGTGACTTTCACAGTTGATCCAAATTAAAACATATTTCTTCCCACAAATCATTTAATTTGGTTCCTTTGGCAGGCTTAATGAAATATTACATCAAGTAAAACCAAAGAAACGTATATTTTCTATTTAAAATTCAAGGTGATCCTACTGACAGTCATAAAACATTGATACTAATGTAACGTGAATTGAGTATTAAATATGTGACAATATAAGGGTACAGCACTTAGCACTATCTTTGCATGCTTTACTTTTCATTTCACTTTCATATTATATGAAATGGCATTGTCATATATAGGCTGTTATCAGAATTTCTTGTCTTGATGAAGGTTGATAGGTTAATGGTTCTTTTCTCGCCTTTGAAAGGCAGAAGGACGTGTTGATGGTAATTGACTTTCTGAAGGTGTACTGCAGTGCTCGGTGAAGCAGTTGTGTTTGATTCAGTAGGCTGGAACAGCAAAATAATTTCAGCTAACAGCTCTATGCCAGAGTAGTCAAATGCCTGGAAAAATGAAGTAGCAAAGAATTGCTCTGAACAAGAGTATCGGCCATCTTACTACTAGAAAGTAACTGTGGAAACAGAATTGAAAGGCCTGTTGTGTTCTCTAAGGGATAAAATGATTGTGCAAATAGAAAATACTCAAAGCATGAGTATTATTTCTCCTATTATTATTTATCTCCAAGCATTAACATAAAATTTTCTCTCTTAAGAGCTCCATGCTTTTTAAAAAACTTTTAAATATAGAGAGATTCTTTAAGAAATACTAATAAATATCTTTTCTTTCTTAGCAACATGCTGCTTATTTTTATACTTAATTCTTTCCTTCAGAAGTATGTTCAGCATGAATATCTCCTTACCTGGACTTAAGTTATTTATTCATTAAACCTCAGCAGGAGTAGAAATCAATAGAGCTAAACTGAAACATGGAATGCACTGTAAGAATCATCTCTCTCTTTTCCAACAGCCACCACCACCTTATCCAATAACACTTAAAAATTTTTTTTTTAAATTGCTTTTTAGGTACAATGGGTCTTCAAGTTGGTCTAGTTCACCAAAAGACAATACAGTTATCTATGTAGGTGAAACCCCCTTCTCTGCTGAATTTTCTCTAAATATATTTTTGAGTTCTTGAATTCGTTTTCTGGGTTTTGGGGTTTTTTTTTTGGTATAGGCATTTTTGTTTCTTTGTCCTTTATGCTGGCTCAGACTGTCTTACAGGGTCATGGTAAAGCAAACTGCCAGCCTCTAAAGTCCTTTTTACCTGCCAAAGTAGACATAATGGCCATATTAGCCATGAAGGGTGTTAACCAAGGAAGTTGAACAGAAACAGCTGCAGCCCATCCTCTTGGCTTCCACCACTAGCAGGTTATAAACTCTCACACTACCGAACTGGCAGTGCATGAGACGTCACCTGACATAAATGGTAAGGAAGAGAAGCTCATCATGAATATCTAGTGCAGTGGGCTCACGTGAGAAGCCAATTTTTTTAAGCCATTGCTCTGACACTTACTACCTGCCACTTTGTTGCACAGGTTCCCATTATTATGAGTCTCTAAGGTCAATTTTCATTAAAAAATTGTCTAGTTTTGTCAAATGGAGGCCTAGACACCTTAAGTTGAGCAAACAAATCTGGAGACACTTTTCTTAATGGTTTTGTCATTCATCTTTCTGTTTTAGTCCTTGGCTCTACATGGAGATTATAAGTATTCTCACACAAATTCATTTAATGAAGATTAATTAATTAATGCTAGTGAAGCTCTTAATTTGCAAAAAGACCTAGAAAGAAGGGATATACATAAAAATTAATAACTACGTGCCCAGTGATCTTTGTTTCCTCTATGCTGAATGAGGGAAATGTCTTTTGGAAGAATATGGTCTGTGAACAGGCAGTTAAAAAGAGTAACAATATTGCTACATAACAGTGGTAAATAGTGTTTTCACACAGCTCCTAATTCTGCTATTATTTATCTTTTAGAGCTTGAGTTGCAATATTAAAGTTCTTTTAGCATTATTAGATGATTGATTTTTTTTCCTATTCTGTGTGTATTCTCCATGTTTATATTTTTCTTTGCAGACAGGGAAAAAGCACTTAAGAAGATAGGCTAATTCTCTTCATCAAGGCCATGAAACAAAACTAACATGGTATTTGTAAATCTGGGAATAAGATTCAAAATTGCTTTTTTTTTTACTTAAATGAAAAGTATATTTTAATAATCTCATAATTTCTATGAAGTCTTCTTTTTTATTTTATCAAAATTCTCAGGAAAAAAGACCATGAAATGATGTGATGCATGAAAAATTTAGGAAGAATAATTTGAAAATCAGGCTCATAAATTCAGCTTTCTACAGAGCAACTACTTATCTGTCTGTCTGCCTGCCTGCTGGGTACTTGAACTGAGGCATCTGGTTAGCTCAGAAGCTAATGACCATTTTCTATATGGATTATTTTCACAAAGATGTTAAAATCAAATCCCAGCTCAAGGAAAAATAAAGGGGAAAGTCATCTTGCTGTGACTCCTCTTTTATTTTTCATGTGTATTTTGCAAGTGACTAATACATTGACATATCTTCCTGTATGAACTGTGCCCTAGACATAGGTAGAGCTAAACAGATTAATCTTTTTTTGTACTGAGGAAAAGGAAAGAAATTAATGTTTCACTGGTATCTTTATATATCTAACATGTACCTTTCTAGACTTGCACATGCAGAGAGGAATACTTTTAAAAATTACATACATTTTAATCAACTTTTGCAATAAAGACTGTTTGAAGGTATTAAATCACTTCCTGATACATTGCAATTCTGCCAACCTCTGCAGAAAAAAGCCCTCCAAATCAGTCTTCCATTACACCCACAAAGCCAAGTTCTGGTTCTTTTTGGAAGAAGTCATTCCAGAGCCAAGGCTCTTAATCTGGAAACAATTTGGACCTAGAGAATAGCCAGACACTGAAGCGAGAAATTCATCACTGGGTAGAACTTTCCTTTTACTTGCTGACTTACTGAGTGATATTTATGGAAATAAACTTAGAAGAATATACTGTATGTTAAGTTGGCAGAATAGATGCTGCCTGCAGGCTATTGCAGTCATTCTTGCTGACATTATCCTGTTTCTATCAGATTGGCTATGTAGCTCCCAGTATTTTGTGGTAAGGTTTGCCTTACAAGAGAAGTTCTTGCTGAAAGGAAGCTGGAAAACAGTAAGCCATGATGTCAACACAGGGACATCACCTCAAGCAGTGTCTGCTGCTCTGTTGGGGTTTTTTGTATTTATGTCAGTGCATGTAGTAAAAAATATTGTACTTACTGGTCTCAGGCAGCTGCAGCAGGAACTTAGGGGTTCTTTCTAATGCTCAATGAGTACGATTCCTCTCCCTGAAAATTACTGCACATCATTTGATTGTGTCTGTATAGCCTGGCTTTCAGGCTGTAGGTGTTGCCGACACTGCAGCTAAGAGGTGCGAGTGCAGCATGCTGAGGCCTACCAGGCTAGCTTTAATCTAATTAGCTTGGATAACAATATTAGTGAAAATGTGATAGACTGAGCTTCAGTATATAAACGTATGCTGATGTGAAAGCCTGCTAGGAATCATCAGGACATCCCTGGGTGGCCAGCACATCAGGACATCCCTGGGTGGCCAGCACTAACAGTGTACAAATTTTTAAAACTCTTCCCAGGGGCTGTTGAAGCAACAGCTTGGCAATTGCTTCGAAGCCCCGGATCATCCAACAGATAGCTTACAGTTTTCCCTGTAAAACAAGTTTAAAATATAATATAAATTAACTGCTTATCAAGATCAAATTTTAGATGAGAAAAAGTTTCAGTTACCTCCCTGTAGTTTCCCAGTCTTTAAGAATTTGCATACATGGATATCTTGACTACAGCAAAACCCTCTGTGTTTGCTGGCTCCATCGTAACAGTCACATCTCTCAGCAGAGTTTTTCTGTTGTCTGCTTAGAGTAGCTACCTTACTGGTATCCTGAGTATCACTGTTTGCGTTCTTGAACAGTAGAAGAGAAATGCAAGTACCCAAAATCAGCTTTGAGGTCCTAAGTTACTGCATGTGTGAAGAGCTGATTGAATGAGAAAAATTAGAAAATTAACTCATAAGGAGAAAGGTAATTAGGAAAAAAAAGCTGGTTATTGAACCAAAGAATATAGACCTTTAAAGCTTTAAACCAAAAGGTATTCATGAGAGCAAGTAGTAAATCTAAGTTAGACAAGTGGTGTTAAGAAAAAGATTTATTATTACTTTCAAAATAAGAAAATGCACTTGACGTGGCAGGGGAAGATGGTTGAAAAGCACGTATTTGCTCAATCTACAAGGTTCATCCTGCTGGTACTACTTTTAGTAGGTCAAGAGAGGTCTTTCTCCCCCTCTACTCTGCCCTGGTGAGACCACACCTGGAATATTGTGTCCAGTTCTGGGCTCCTCAGTTCAAGAAGGACATAGAACTACTTGAAAGAGTCCAGCGCAGGGCCACCAAGATGATTAAGGGAGTGGAACAGCTTCCTTATGAGGAAAGGATGAGGGAGCTGGGTCTCTAGCCTGGAGAAGAGGAGACTGAGGGGTGACCTTATTAATGTTTATAGATATGTAAAGGGTGAGAGTCAGGAGGATGGAGCCAGGCTCTTCTCAGTGATGGCCAGCAATAGGGCAAGGGGCAACGGGTGCAAGCTGGAGCATAGGAAATTCCATGTAACAAGAAACTTTTCCACTGTCAGGGTGACAGAGCACTGGAACAGACTGCTCAGAGAGGTTGTGGAGTCTCCTTCTCTGGAGACATTCAAAACCCACTTGGATGCATTCCTGTGTGATTTAGTCTGGGTGATCCTGCTCTGGCAGGTGGGTTGGACTAGGTGATCTTTAAAGGTCCCTTCCAACTCCGAATGTTCTGTGATTCTGATTATCATGTTCAGTGAATGAGCATTTTTGGACAGGAGCATCACCCCTTTTGCTCTTGTTTTGTATGGCTGAAAGGCACTGAAAGTTGGCTGCAGCAGCAGCAAGAGCACCATAAAAAGAAGAAGGACATGAGGAGTAGTCAGCATGGATTCACCAAGGGGAGATCGTGCTTGACCAATCTCATAGCCTTCTATGATGTCATCACCGGCTGGGTAGATAGAGGGAGAGCAGTGGATGTCATCTACTTTGACTTCAGCAAGGCTTTTGATACTGTCATGACATCCTGATAGTAAAGTTGAGAGATCATCAGATAGATGAGTGGACGGTGAGGTGGGTTGAGAACTGGCTGTTGGACTGAGCTCAGAGGGTCATGATCAGTGGAGCAGAATCTGACTGGAGGCCTGTTACTAGCAGTGTTCTCCAGGGCTCAGTGTTGGGTCCAGTCCTGTTTAATATCTTCATCGATGACCTTGATGAGGGAACAGCATCCACCCTCAGCAAGTACGCTGATGATACAAAGCTGGGAGGAGTGGCTGACACGCAGGAACACTGCGCTGCCATCCAGCGAGACCTGGACAGGCTGGAGAGCTGGGCAGAGAGAAACCTAATGAGGTTCAACAAAAGCAAGTATAGAGTCTTGCATCTGGGAAGGAATAACTGTTTGAATCAGTACAGGCTGGGGTATGACCTGCTGGAGAAGAGCTCTGCAGAGAAGGACCTGAGGGTCCTGGTTGATGACAGGTTGGCCATGAGCCAGCAGTGTGCCCTGGTGGCTAAGAGAGCCAATGGGATCCTGGGGTGCATCAGGAGGAGTGTGGCCAGCAGGTCAAAGGAGGTGATCCTCCCGCTCTACTCTGCCCTGGTCAGGCCCCACCTGGATCCAGGTCTTTTGTCCAGTTCTGGGCTCCCTGGTATAAAAAAGACAGGGATCTCCTTGAAAGAGTCCAGAGGAGGGCTACGAAGATGATTAAGGTCCTGGAACATCTCCCCTGTGAGTAAAGGCTGAGTGAGCTGGGACTGTTCAGCCTGGAGAAAAGACTAAGGGGGGACCTTATTAATGCTTATAAATATCTTAAGCATGGGATACATGGGGAAATGGCCCACCCCTTCTCAGTGGTCTGTGGAGACAGGACAAGGGGCAATGGCTGCAAGTTGGAGCACAGGAAGTTCTGCACCAATATGTGAAAGAACTTTTACACAGTGAGGGTGACAGAGCACTGGGACAGGCTGCCCAGGGAGGTGGTGGAGTCTCCTTCTCTGGAAATATTCAAGACCTGTCTGGACGCCTATTTGTGCAATATGAGCTAGGGAGCTGCTTTGGCAGGGGGGTTGGACCCGATGATCTCTCAAGGTCCCTTCCAACCCCTACGATTCTATGTTTCTATGATTCTATAACCCAGCATCCCTCCAGAATCCTAAACCCACCAATGAAGACTCATTTGTATACACTGTCATTTCTATTTGCTATTTTACTTTTTTTCTTTTCCATGAGACGGGGCAGGCAGTGTGCTGGGGTGGATATCAGTACTGTGCACCTCAGGTTCCATTTGACTTCACCTTAAATAACTTCTAGAATGTATTTTATTTCTCTTAGCAATGAGCCAGGACAGGAATTTGGCCCCATTTCTGAAGCTCTGTGCAGCTAAGTGCTTCCAGAACATCTGATGCTACTGTTGTGTGTTCAGCAGCTGTTGAAAGTGTGAGATATGAAGTAGATTATCTAACACCCAAATACTAGCTTGTGTGAATCTTTGGATAAGGATATGATTTAAATGTATATCCAATCTGTAAAAAATGGCAGTACTGCAAAAAATGAAATTAGAGGTTGCATTGTAGGTAAATTCTATGGTGTAATCACTTCAGATGAGTTTGAAGTGCAGTTTCCTATACTTACTTCTGTATTCCTATTTTTCTGCTCCTTAGTATTTCTTATATAAATTGGGATTAACTTTTCTATGCCTCATTGCTTACCCTAGTCATTTCCTGAATTTCAAAAATGTCATTGAACACGTCTTTGTTAAAAATAATAATAAGCTATTAAACTAGCTTATTCAATGTGCTCAAGTCAAAAAATATATACAGTCATTAAACTGTAGTGAATGAATGGATTTTGTAAGGAGGCAGCTTGTTGTTGGAATTTGTTGAGCTCTACAAAATAAGCCAAGTTTGAAGAAAAAAAATATACACTTCATTACTTTGAAATTGTACAATCTGAAGGGCTTTTTGATGAATATGGAGGATGATTTTCTCTGCTCTCTTTACAACTCTCACCGGTAGGACAAAGATTGAATGCAAATGTTAACATGAAACTTTCTGAGGTCTGTTCTCTAATTCTGCTTCAGAAGGAGGTGGGGAAAAGAAGTCAGGAAATTCTAATGCTAATTCTATGTTTGATTTAAGTCCTTGTTTATTTAATCTTTCTTAACTGAGTTTCTGTAAAAACCCTGCCTTGAGAAGACTCTGAAATTTCTGAATATTTACATGTATTACAGAAAACTGGTGGCCAGATTCTGGTCATTGTCTCCCATGTATTACCAGGCTCCTCTCAGCCCTGATGGACAACTTAATAGCAGCGATTGTGAAGTGTCTATATCCCTGCATGCTGTTTCCTGCACCAGAGGGGTAGCTTGAAAAGAAACCAATGTTGTCTGTGCCAGAAGAGTGTTGGTTTAGCCAGGAAATGAGTCAGAGAACCAGCTGAATTCCTAGGTGCAAGAGAACATTTTCCCTTTTTTCAGTGAGCATCATTCCTTCCTGCTGTAGCCTCACGTGCACCAGGGCTGGTGCTCTCCACCTCAAAGACCACAGCGGTGGATGTGCTGTGCTCAAATTTTCTGTTTTGCTTATATAAATGGAAAATGTGATGATGGTTTATTTTGCTGAATTTGGACATAGGCATGCAGGATGCCAACTTCAGTGAGATATCCCTAAGACTTCAGTGTAGCCTAATGATCATACATTGCAATGGCTGCTACTTCCAGGCAATTTAATAGCATTTAACCGGTTAAAGGGTTGTGAAACTGTGTGCTTTCAGTCTCAGAAAACAAGTCTTTACAAGAAGAATAACACTTAGAATTCTTCTTGGATATTTATGAGGTCAAGCTGAAGTCGTAGAGGCCATCACATTTTAATGTATTTGCAACTCTAGGTATTGAAAAAAAGTGTGGCATATGCAAAAGTATATTTACTCTTGATTTCTTCAAATTGCTTATCTCTGCAGGAAGAAACACCAGCACATTTTGCCAAGCCAACTGCCCCATTTCTCTTTGCCTATTTGAACTTTGTTTCTTTTGTTATCCAGGAGTTAGGAAAATATTTCTACGATTTCACTGAACTTACCTGGGATGATTTTCAGGTTAAAGTGAATACAGCTTCTTGGTCTGAATATTTCTAATTTTTCGTGCTTACATATTAAATAACTATTCATTATAAATATTTAGGTGAGTGGTACAATTTTATTTGGGATATGTGTTCTTTCATTAGACAAGGTTTTTTTCTTCATATGACTGCAATAGTAACTGCATTTACTAAAGAAGTAAGTCAAGACATTGTTAAAAGTGGGTCCATATAAACTTACTGCTCTTTGCTTCATGAAGTACAGTGTTTATTGTGACAATACCTCATTCGTTGCTTTTCTGGTTTTAGGAACACGTTTCATGTTTTTGCAATATCGTATACTCAAAATACTTCAAGAAGGTTTAATTATTTTAAAAGCAGTATTTGACTACAAGTCAGGCAAATTAAAATATCAGTTGTTCTCTCTCAACAGATTTTACCTGATTAGTGGTGGAGTTCCTTTCATTATATGTGGGATTACAGCAGCCACCAATATCAATAACTATGGGATTGAAGGCGATGCACCATAGTAAGTATAAATTATTATAATAAAATTGTAAGGAAAAAAAAATCTTTTTTCCTATGCCAATAAATGTAACTGGCTTCATGGAAGGTATAGACATCCATTTGGGATGATGTTTGTTAGGAAATTCTATTAAATATTAGCTACGAAAGAGCAATGTCTTAATCTGGGTCTTGCTGCTTTATCTCTACCAATTTGACTTTATTACTGTCAATAGAATCACTTTTCATTTACAGAATTACACTTCATTTACATCTGAATAAGTGAAAGGATATTAAAAATCCCTAATGGATAACATACTTAATGGATCTACTAATTAATTAAATACTTTCAGTTCATTACCTACCTTGAATTTATATTCTTCAGGTGACTTAATTTACGGATAATTATGCAAAAAAGGGACAAGTCAAAACTGTGCCTACACCTCCTCCACAACATCCCTCCCTTAAAAAGCAATTTTGGATTTTCACCACCTGGAAAAGTTCACTCAGAGTGTCTTGCCATGCTGGCATAGCCCTCTGGGGTACTAGTGTGTTAGTGTTCAGCATATCTCCAGAAAGTGTCCAGGCATCACTTTGTTAGTAATTCTTGGCGTGAAACCTGACATATTGGTAAAGTACAAAAAGTCTTTCCACAAAGGTTTAGCAGAAAGTGAATCAGACTGAAAAGTTTAATACATTCTGTGGAAAAGATCAGGATGGCAATGCCTGGCACACTAATTGATTTATTAACACTCTGCCAGCACTAGTACTCTGGAGGACATGGCTCTTGGTTACTGCTTTGAGCATCTATTGTAACACATTTGAAACCAGTTATGTTCTGGGTAAGAAAAGTGGAAACAAAGGTGAATGGTTTGTGAGCATTTGGCTCCTTAAAGGCATTTTTATAGGTAATTGAAATTTAAATTCTGATAATAAAGTAGTACATTCCATGGCTAACTGTTTGCTCTGCCTAGGGCCCAGCTCATATTCATATCTTTATTCAAACTTATCCAATTAGACATCACTAATAATCAACAGTATATTAAAAGACTCAATTATTTATGTTCATAAAAGTGAGACACTTTCATTTTGGCACAGTTACAGAGGTTAGACTCCTTTAATCATGTTAATCGTAGCAAATCAATACCCAGTACCATAGGCTGTACAGAAAACAAGGCACAGGTGAGGGATGGTTATAAAACTGAATAAAAAGACAGTTCTAATTCAACAGCAGCACAGTGAGTTATATGCCTTATTCATTTTTAATAGCATTAGTATAGCAAATGTAGATGCACAAACTTGAACTTTTTTTTTTACAGAACTGATTTTTTAAATGATCCACAATGAGATTCCACTTGAAATAAGAGCATCCCAAGAGACTGTTCCACTGGGGAGCATTCCATTCTCCACTTTGCATGAAATATGCAGCATTCAAATGTACTTCAAGTATTCATGTAGCTTTGTGCTCTCTGCTTATGCAATTAAATATAGGTGATAACTTACCTGTCTTTTCACAAATACCTTTCAGGGAATCTTTTTGTGTGTGCGTCTGATAGCAAAATATATACTCCTTGGAGTGTCTCTAAGATTATTAAAATATGTGTGCATGTTTTCATTTAAGGTTCAGACTTTAAAAACTTAAAGTTGTTATTCTGCAGTTCCTTGTGATAAATACCCGATGGGACTGCCTCTTTTTTGCTAAGAAGTTCTCAGCCTGGGAGAAATACTCATTCTGCCCTTTTAATAGTAAGTTGTAGGTGACTCCTGGTTTGACAAGAATGTGGTGTCAGAAAGTTTCTCTGTATAGAAGGACTGTAACCAATCATGCACGTCTAAATGAGTATGAAGTGTCACACAGTGTCCCTTTTAGAGGTAGAATGGATCATGACAGATCACCTGGTCTGTCTTTCTGACTCAGTGGGAAATTAGCTATATCCAAACCTTTCCTGACAGTTATTTATCCAAAGTGCTTTAAATGCTACAAGAATGGATAGACCACAATTAATTCCAACAGTTTATTTTCCTAATTGACCTAAAAGCTAGGAAAGTTTTTAAAAATCTAATTTAAACCTTTCTTGCTGCAGTTTAAGCCCATTACTTCTTGCGCTAGCCCAACAGATAAGGGAAGTAACTTATTCCTCTTTCCATCAATGAGATATTTAGAGTATAAGAACCAAATAACAGCTGTACTAGCTTATACCACCAGCTCAGTTCTGTGTGTATAACTGTGGCTAAAAGCAGATCATAGAAAGGAGTAAAAACTAGGGAAATATTCCTTCTCCCCGTGACCCAAGTCCTCTCAGTTTCCATCTGGGATTTCATTATCCAGAAGTGTTTTCTTCCCCTGCATTTATTTGATTAGATCATTCATCCTCGGGACAGTCCTTTTAGAACACTACTAAATTATGCAGCTGACTGAGGATTATTTAGATCATTCTGGCCTGTGAACTACTTTAAGATGCTTTAAAATGGTTATAGTTGTATTATTTAAAGCCTACCAAATAATGATCCATGCTAAAATAATATTGTGCTACCAGTGTATCTTAAAGAGACCATCAATTTCCTTAGTTTTTCTCAGGGCATTCAAAATGTTGTAAATTAACTCCCAGGAATTTCAGAAACAGTGCACAAGTCAGAAGTGGTATATAGTTTTTGGGTCTGCTTACTGCAGACAGGGGTGACTGTTGAACTGGAAAGTCTTTTTCAGCCTCCTTATCACTCAGACTGTTCTCTACTTTGGCAACAAAAAATTCTGTAAGAACAACCTTACAATGTTCACTGACACAAACCATTGAAATCTGTACATTTCTATTGCTCATACAGATTGTATAAACTATGCCTCATTTGCTTTTTAATCAAAGTATTAGAGCTGACATTTTTAATAGAAAAAAAGGGTTGGCATAAACGGTCTTCACTGCAATTCTAGATTCTAAACTGACCTACATTTCTTGGCAATTTTCAGCTTTAATATCCTGTAAATTATACTAGATATTTTATTCTATTAAAATTATGAAAGTGATGCCTCAGCTTAATTGATAGTAAAGACACGGTCCTTTTCTCCACAATAATAATACCCGAACTTCTGAGACACTGTTGGGTCACGCAAGTTAGCCAGAAAGCCCTATTTCATATCAATCAGTTGTCCATCACATCTAATGTGGGCTATAAAATGTTCTTGACTCTTTTTTTGTTTTTTCAGTTGCTGGATGGCGTGGGAGCCTAGTCTCGGTGCTTTTTATGGGCCAGTGGCATTCATTGTGCTAGTCACCTGTGTTTATTTTCTCTGCACATATGTGCAACTGAAGCGCCATCCTGAACGCAAATATGAGTTGAAGGAAAAGACAGAAGATCCACAGAGAATACCAAGTACTGAGGTGGGCCATGGTCATATTACAGATTCTGTGTCCGTTCCCCAGGCCACCTGCTCCATGATTTCTTCTTCCTTATTGGAAAATGAGCATTCATTTAAGGCTCAGCTTCGAGCCGCAGCATTCACTTTGTTCCTGTTTACTGCCACTTGGACCTTTGGAGCACTTGCAGTATCTCAAGGTCATTTCTTGGATATGATATTTAGCTGTCTTTACGGAGCCTTTTGTGTGACCTTGGGGCTTTTCATCCTGATCCATCACTGTGCAAAGCGAGATGACGTCTGGCATTGCTGGTGGTCCTGTTGTCCATCTAGAAGAAACACCTATTCTGTCCAGGTTAATGTGCGCCCAAAGGTTAATATCAATGGTGACACTCAAGTTCATGCGCCTTGTCTTCAGGAATCACCATGTCCCAGCAAATCAGCAGTGTTTAATCATCCAGCGGCTAGTCACTGCAAACTTACTAACCTGCAAGCAGTTCAAAATCATGTTAACTGCCTTTCACCTGTGACACCATGTTGTGCGAAAATGCACTGTGATCAGCTACTTGATGATGAAGCTCACATTCATGTCCACAATGAGGGAACCTTCAGACCCAATATGCACATTCATAGATGTCTGAAAAGCAGAACTAAGCCACGTTATTTCAGTCGGCATAGGTCTGCAGGTGAAAGAGAATACGCCTATCACATTCCTTCAAGTATCGACGGCAGCATCCACAGCTCACATACAGACAGCCCCCACAGTACACATGATAGCCAGTCAGGCCACCGGCGGGCCTGCTGCTCAAAAAGTGATCCATATCCTACTGTCAACCAGCCCGAAAGTAGCGACACGAGTACTGTAATATATAGTTGTACTAAAATGCCAGAAAGTGACACTGTGCACCATCCAGCTCATTTTGAAATGCACCCACGGACACAGTCATTGCCATTCAATACGACGAATCACAACGGGATTCTCAAGGGAAACATGCATGAAGCCATGATATACAGCTCAGATAGTACAGGAAATATCAAAACGGGCCCTTGGAAAAATGAAACTACTGTGTAGTTTGTGGGCCATCATAATGTGGGTTTTCCCCTAAACCATTGTTATCTTTCTTTTTATTCCAAACTAAATAAGATGACATACTTGTGTAGCTCATCAGTAAATTGTACAGCTTTTCCATCTTTATTTCCATTCATTTCTTAAGAGTCTAAAAGAGAGATAGCGACAATTTTAGAGTGAAGTTATTTTTTAAAGAAAGTTATAAAATTATTCTGAAAGCTAATTAGAAAACGAAGTCTAGACAATTGAATATGAGAGGCGATATCCTTTTGTCACGCAGAACCACATTTCTTTAGAAATACATCATGGTCATTCATTGTTTTCACTTTTGTTCTGTAGTAACGTCAGACACTTTTTATACACATATCAGCATCTTAAACTTTTACTTATTTATTTTTGTAGCAAATTATTATTACTGTGCCATGGGTTTTAATCAGAGGTGACTATGCTAGAAATGATAAACAGGATTTTATAAAATTACAGCTTTTTAGATCTACAAAAGTGATACTGCCTCTAAAGATCTCCTGTAGCATATGGCCTGTAAAGTCATGTAATGTACAGTCTCTGTTCTGTCCTTTTTCTTGTTGGAGAGAAGTGCTAGGTAATGTCTCTGTTACATCTATGGTGCTGTATTGGTTGTATTTTGCATGACATATGTCAGGGTATACCATTTGCTGTTTTCTAGTGTTACATGTGTTAAAAAAACAAAAAAAAAAGTGTTGTACAAGGCTGTGAAAAACCCTATTGATATTAATCTAGAGCATTATAAATCTACAGAAAAAAATCACTCTGCACTAGTTTAAGTGGCACAATCCTTTGTATAAGGTTATATGATAGCTTTGATAAGGGTCCACTCTAATGTCTTTACAGAGCATGCACTACTCATTGTATGTGACACTGTGCGGTATAATAGCAATTGTCTCAACCAGTTCTACACTTCTTTGTAAAGTACGCCTTTTGAACAAATCTGTAAGCTGTTTCATGATAACCTTTCCACATCTGTTAAGGTAGAGCAGTTTTATCATTAACTCTTTGAGGACTACAGTTATTTTCTTAAAGTAGCTTATTCCAGTCCGGAGACACTGTATATATGGTATTGTCTATTTAGTTACATATCAGTGTAGTCCGGGGTTGTCAGGAAAGAAGAAGTTCAGTCATTTTTCAAAACCACACCTTCTTAGAGTCCATCTCTTATTTTCTCCGCTTGCTTTCTGAATACCCATTTCCTCCTCTAGAAAATTTCAGACTGTCTGCATCCTTTAATGCAAATTTGACCTTTATGTTCATGATTTCTGCTGAATTGTAGGGCATTCCAGGGTCAGTACCATTCTCTATTAACAAGGCTCTTGGCAAGAAATTTTTTTCATGTTTCCATGAACATCTGGACACAAAGCATCAACTCACAGTACAGAACTGACTGCATCATAATTACCCTATATGAAATAAAACCACTTCTTTTTTTTTTTTTTAATAGGGAGGGTGCAGAATAATAATGGATCGCAGAAAGTGCATAGGAGCGTAGAGCTGTGAGAAAACTGTCTACAGTAGAAAGTGAGCAGTGCATCCATAAATAAGAGAAAAAGCACAATTCTGTACGGCCACATGAGAAAGCGTGCTGTCACGTCTTAACACAGGCTTATGTAATTGCTACATTGCAGAGAGGAAGAACAACATTCCCTTGAGAGTTCATCAGTCTGCGATTCTCTGTGTATATGTTGCAGAAATCTTCACATATTTCACCCCATTATTTTTCTGTTATTAGCAGTTTATTAGTCTCTACCTTTTTTTTTTCCCCTTTCTTTTCTTTAAATATGGGAAAGCATTTCCTAATAGTGTACATAAAGATGACAATTATAATTGTTAGAATGTTATAAAAACATGTAAGTCAGATGAATGTGTTCTGCAGTGTTGCAGGTGGGAATTAGTACTCAAAGGGTTAATGCTCAGTATCTGAGTGCAAGAAATCTTGTTTTTCTGTATTTTTGTAAATTTGAAATATATATTGTAAACTCCAGCAGTGCAATGTATCCATCTCAGATTGTGTATTTTTAAAAGGTGAGCAAGGAGAATGCACTAGGTGGTTGTCAAGTTTTAAGCCAATATACAACAGTTTCATGACTGCTTCTTTAGCTAATACAAAAAAAAAATCCAAAAAACCCAAACAAAAAAAAAAACCCTGAGCTCTATTATGTATATGCTGTATATGCTTGAACTGTCTCTAAACTAAAATACAATATTTTTCTTTGTTTGCATAATGAAAATATTTTCTGTTGAATAATTATTTTCTTTCAGTATTACTTTTACTCATTCCACATAGACAGTGAGCCCTAAACAAGCATAGACATAATGTGAAATACCCCTTCTCTGTGTTTCAGCACTATGTATATGTATATTCTGTAATAGCGAAATCCTAGGAGGTCTGTTGACCGTTATGCAAAATATTCCACACACACAGCCAAGTGAAATACTCACTCTGCAAGAACCCACTCGGTGAGCTGCTTTATTCAGCTTGTGTTTTAATCACCTCTGTTATTTTGTCTGAGAGGCCGGTTCCATCTTCATAATGGCTTACAAAGAAGTAAATAGGTGCTGCTTTCCACAGAATATCCTATGTGATAAAACTCTCTGGAATTTAAATGTAAAATATTAAACCACTTACTTTTCCTATTGTGTTAAAAAATTAATTTAGTGAATATTTCTGGGCTAATTTGGAAGAGATGTGTTATGCAATAATCTGCATATTATTTTTTCAGAAAATATACAGTATAACTACAGAGTAGGAGAACATGATATTAAATAAATATAAAAATGTTTTGTAACATCAAATTTGACCTAAATGCTTTTTGTGCTTTTGACTTTTTTTTTCCTTAAGATAAACAAGATAATTTCAATGCTTTGGGAGTCTGTCTTTGTTTTATTATGGGGTTTTTGGTCGATTATACTCAGTGAACCATTACTACTTTACCTGATTTCTTCCCTGTAAAAATAAAAGTCAATGAAATAGCTGGAGTATAAGAGGTATA
Organism: Hypotaenidia okinawae; assembly: GCA_027925045.1. Taxonomy (NCBI): domain Eukaryota; kingdom Metazoa; phylum Chordata; class Aves; order Gruiformes; family Rallidae; genus Hypotaenidia; species Hypotaenidia okinawae. Next base: position 23,508,248 of record BSDF01000008.1, on the reverse strand, counting down.
TTGTCCTAGTAAATTCCTGATGGACATATACGTGTAACATACTTCATAGTCAGCGTTAGTTTTGGTGATTCATTGCTGACATAAAAATGACTGAACAGATTTTTACTGTACGCTTTGTGTCTGAGATTAAGCAAGAGAAATTTCATACAAGAAGATAATTTTGGGAGAATGATGCAATCAACAGAAATCTGGGGGGTTGTCATTACAATACTACCAGGATAAAAATATGCTCTGGTGCTGTAGTGCTCTTCTCTGTGTATAGAAATTCCAGTTTTCATGACCAAATTTCAGCTCACGTAAGTGACTCCATTTGAAGTGATAGAGTCTGTTCACAAGAAGAATTCCTACCCAGCCTCCTATAGAGTTTCGGTGTGAAAATAAAGCATACATTTTTTTGCACATTATGCCTGATCACGTGTTGTTCCCAAGAAGTCTGTTGGTTGTCTCTGCACTAATACGACTGAGCAGTCGCTGTCAGTGGCCATAAACACATGTTCTCTTTCACCACACAGCTGCCTGCCAGCTACCCTGTGGGCACCCTATCCAGATGTTAAACCATCGAGGGAGCCTTCACTGCGGCTCTAAAGCATTCTCGCTGTCTAAACCAAAAGCAAAGTCTATGCTTAAAACAAAGTCAAGGCCACCTTTGATAGACAGCACAGTCAGTTGTGCAACCTCTGCTTCAACACTAAAGCCTGGAGGCAGATAAATCTAATGGAGGCGGCTTTGAGCAATATGCCTCCTCCTCCCTGCAGCTCTCTGCCAAAACTACCTGCCTAGTAGGTCTGCTGCCTACAGACATCTGCCAAATCCGGGCAAAATCAGTCCAGTCAGCTTACCTAAAATTCCTGGTTAGCTGAAATGAGAGGGACACAGCACAATGGAGTTGAAGGAAACCTTTCTGGATGTTCTGTCACAAAGCTGCTTCTGGTTCATCATGTGAGGACATGAGTATAAGCATCCTGGAGTCCCTGAAGATCAAATACTGTTCAGGCTTACAAAGGTGGCTTCTAACTCTGCACATTTGGAGGTAAATTTCCACTGTAAATGGAATGCCTTCTAACAGTGAAGAGATTGTCTGTCAGAGGAGGCTTGTCCATTTGACTATTGGGAGTGGGGGGAGAAGCTGTCATTGGGATCAGGCCAGTAACCCTTTTAACACAGAATCTTCTTTGCACGGAAACAGAAAAAAATGAAGATGGCTATGGGGCTCTGTAAAGGATACCACCTGTACTCACCTAGTTTTTGTTACCTATGACAAGAAACGTCAGGATGATGAAGACATGAGCAGTTCAGCAGCTTCCTTAGCAGAATATAAATTCAGGGTCCTGTACCAGCATCCTCCTGTTCAGAAAGAAGCTGTAGGAGGCAGCTGAATCAATCAGGATCCATCAGCTGGGTTAAAGGCTGCCTGGCTGACTTTAAACAATTTCAGAAATAACTTGGTGCTCCAGGCAGCTCTTACTTGCTTAGCCTCTACAGAGATGGAAGCTTTTGGTTTAGTTGTTTTCTTTTGCTATGCCCAGTTGACCTCTTTTTAATTAGCAACTGAATTGCTAAGAAGAAAACTTATTTTGCATATTACCTTGACCATAAACTATGGGTCTTTGTTCCCTGTTACTCAGTCTGCAAAGGTGCAAGTGAATCCCTATACCCTTGTCCTACCAGTTTATTACCTGAGTGTTATGGGGACCAAACAAGCAACCATCAGTTAATTCAGGACAGTATTATACGGCTCACTTCTCTGCAAGAAAGGTTGAAATGTGTTTAGCAAGCTCTAGAGCAGTTCGTCCTCAGACAAATATCCTGCCCCAAGGTTGTGCAGCTGGCCATGCCTGAGAGGTAAGGGGTTTTTGTAAACATGGTGTCTGTATGCCCCATAGGTACTACTGTCTCTTTACATTTTGATCTGCTTGAATTTTGTAGTGCCTTGCAGTCTGAACAACAAAATGACTGACTGTTCCCATCAGCCTGTCAGTCTGCTCCAGCTGTTCCCCTTAACCAGCAGCACACTGCTGAGCAAGATTGTCCAGCATAGTCAGTGCTTTCTTTCACTCCTTTATGGGTTTCCTAGGTATTCAATAACACCTGAGGAAGGCAGCTGGAGGAGCTTATTTTGGGGAAAATTCTGGGAGGAGAAAGCAATAAAACACATTATTATATTATTCTCACAGTATCTTTTGTCAGCCCATGTGTGACTGAGCTGTAAGCAGTTACAGTCACTTACTCTCTGATTCTTTCTGTTGTTCTCTACTAATTAGAACACAGCTGAAAGTTAACCATTTAGCTTGATTTATACCCTTAGATGGATGATTTTAAAGAGTTCATCCAAAACAGCTGCACTATTTTCAGCAGAGGTTCTTGCAAAGAATATATATCCATAGTAACAGCTTTTGGTAATTTTTTTATAGTTGTCTTCAAGGCCCATTATTTAAAAACTTTGAGAAGGATGGCCATTATAAGAAGAGCTAAGGGAACTTGTTGCTGTTTCTATAAAGTAAGCAGTTGAGTAAGGCTGAGAATTTTAGCCAGTAAAAGTATTCCAAAACACTTCGCTGAAAGGTCTCCTTCCCCCTTGATTGGGGCTAGCTCACTGATCAAGTGCTGCTGGAAGCTATAGGGGCTCTAAAGACCTGCCTGATACATGATTGACTTCAGCTACCCTCAGCTAGGATTAGGATGGAAAGCAGGAAGCCTTCAGTCTCATGTTCTCTGCCAAACTCTCCAGCTTGCCTCCTCCTTATAGACACCATGAAGGAATGGAGGAGGGAAGTGGCTCATTAGTTTGTGGAGAGACAAAAGCTGGGCTAGAGGAAACTGCAAAGAAGAGAATGAGCTGAATGGAACAAGCTGACCAGAAGGAGAGAGGCTGGTATAAGTGGGAAGCTGTGACAAGTTTCTTTGTAGACTAATTTGAAACTGTGAGGGAAAGGAGGATCCTGATACTGAAAAGAGGGAATTGGAGCCTGGGAAGAAACTGGGACCAAGTTGCTAATGGGAGAGAGTGGTAGTAGGGTGAAACAATTATGTCTATGGGTGTTTCTGAGTTGGGTATGTAAGCCAAGCTTTTTGATTTCTCTGTAGTCAGTAAACATCTGAAATCCCACTATCAAAATAGCTATTCACTTACAATGTTGCTTCTCGCTGAAAATGACAATGTGTTAGTGCTGTCAGCTATTCCATTAACATAAGTGTCAGAAATCTATGTAATGAATCACAGATGTTCAAAGCTGTTGATTAACTAGATATTTCACCTGCCACATAATAGAATTTCTGGTTTTTTTAAATGTCCTCTTTCAAAATCCCAGAACTATCACAAAAAAGACAACTCATTTCAAGCAGTACTAGTGAAGCTGAAAGTCAAACACACCAAATTGAGGAACTGTTAGAATTAAGGTTGCCTTTGGAACTTTTATTCGCAGCTTTGTTGTACCTTTTGATGGTTTTTTAACTATTTGAGTGCTTGATGCTTTCTAACACTTCAGCTTTGATGCTGCATGTTTGGTGTTCTTTAAAAGTGTGGGTTTGTGTACATCTAGAGATAGGCCAGTGATCTCACCACAAGATTTCTTTTACATCTTTTCTCCATGTTTTGGGTTTTTTTCTTTTTAAAGAAAGCCTTCTCAGGAGGATTTTGAGATTGAAGCTTTCTAATAACACAGACCCTGCTTTTCTACCCTTCCAAGTGCTAGAAAGGAAGAAGTGGCTTGAAAGACTTTCCTTTGAGCTTCCCATTATTTAGGGTTCTTTTCCAAAGTGTTTAAATAGTGTATAATTGCTCCAAGTGTTGTCAGCACTACATGGTTGTAGAAGTGCTAGGAGAAGGAGCAGGCTGAAGACTAAAGTCTCTGCCCTGGTTCTGTCCCCCATAGCACAGTCTGTAGGAAGCCTGTACCTTAACTGTGTTCATGTTGATGCATGGGGCTGCCTGTGAATCCGGTCTTCCCTGTAATGGAGCCCTGCAGTGGAGCTTCTGGAAGCCTTCCATGAGGAAGATAGCAGGGGTTGATGAGAAAGGGCATCACATACCCGGTCCCTCCAAACTGCAGGATGTGCCATCTTTGGCTGATGAAGGACAGGTGCTCTTTTTGTCTCTTCTACTGCACAGCAGCCTCCTCAAGCCACCAACTGTCTAGCCTTATGCACTGGCATTCTCAATGCAAATAGGAGGTTTAGCTCCTGCTGAGCTCATTCTGCAGAGCTCTGCTCACAGCAGAGGTCATTCTGCTGTGAGCTCCAGGAAGGTCCCTTCCTTTCAAAAACTCATGCTTTGTCACTAACCCTGAGCCCACTGCCCAAGTCTGAAGCTGGAAAGCCCTGGGCCCTTTCGTGTGATGGTGTGCAAATGTGGCTTCAGCATGGAGGGCTGGTTCTTTGTCTTGTGTAAAACCTATTGAAGTTTTCCCTGTGCTGACATCTGAGAGAAAAGTGGTGAGGAAAGAGTTAAATGACTATCTAATCCCTTCTGGGACAGTAAGGGGAATAGTTTAAGTGCTGCAAAACCCTGAAACAAACAGTACAGAAGCCTTAATTCTAGCATTATAACAATGTTGTATTCCGCCTGACAGCGCAGCACGAGCAATGTGACATACAGTCAAGGACTATAGTACATTGAAAGTAACTATACTTCACCCACAATGCTTTTCTCCTGGGTAAAAATAAGCTGTACAGAGCTGTACTGTGGAAATATTTTCTGCATCCTTTGGTACACAGGTAGACTGTTTCAGACTAAAGATCCCCTTAGTGTGGACATGCAATTAAAATGCATTTTGTAATATTAACGTGGAAGGAGAAAAATTTTCTTCCTATGTTTTCCTTTTTTGATTGCACAAGAAGCTAATCATCAGTATTACACTGAGACATTATTTTTCTGTAGTATGTAGCTAGCAGAGAGCCAGACAGCTGCATAACAGAGCACTGCACCAAGAGCAAAAAGTAACCATGGAAAATAGGGGGGAAAAATCCTCCTGCTGTCAGCCAGTCAGAACTTTACCTGTAAGAGAACGATTCCAGATCGTTCTATCCTCTTCATTAGCCTGTTCATCTTCTCAGTGTGCTATTAAGGTTCAGCTTGCTTAACAGAACTGGTGAGATCAGAATATGCCAATCAAATTCAGAATGACTTGAACAGTCTCTGGCATAAGTGGCTTACGTAGTTCATTGTGGATTGATGCGGGGAAACTGCTGATAGAGACAAAACATACAGGATATGATTTCAAAGGCCCTGGAGCTGTAGGATGAAAAATCTTTAGCAAAAGTCCTTTCACTTAGATAAAGTAAGAATAAAATATCTTGTATAGGATATAAGGAGGTTTAAATTTAAATCAGTGAAATGATGAAAGAGACGGACAAAGCAGCATTTTTAACAGCTCAGCACAGGCTTTTCTTCCTTGTGTAACCACTGCTAGATGTGAGGAAATGTTTCATTTACCCAGTCTTTAGAAAACTTTTCTCACTTTGAAACAATAAGCTGTAGAGCTGGAATTTCAAGCAGGATGCTTTCTAGCCGTTTCCACGGGTCGGGTCGTTGGTTGAACGCACAGTAAACAGAGAAGGCACAGCGTATGGTTCAGACCTAATCTGAGATCTAGGAACTGCAAACCTCATTAAACGGAGGCTTTCCATTGTAGTGTGTGTCCTGGCATGCATCTACAGTGAAAAGGACCTGGAAAGAAAAATGGGTGGAAACGATGGAGTAACAGGGCATAAAGGGGAGGAGGGTGTTGTGATGGATAAGTGAATGAGCACAAGTGCCTGCGAAATGCTGTGACCATGCAAAAGTGACCGGAAGCTGTGGATGAGTAAAGGAGTGTGTTGAGCAGGACAAGAAGGGCTGCACTGGTGAGCCTGTTCCTGTTGTGATGCTCATTCAGAGATGATGCTGAAGGGTTGGATAGTGTTTGGACAGTAGCTTTTGAAAATGAGCAGAAAACTGGAAATATGCTTCACACTAAAGGTGTGTAATGTGCTTGGATTGTGGAGAAGAGCAAAAAAGTGATTTGATGGCTGTCCATGGGTATCTATATGTGCGGAAACTCACATGGGGAAGGTTCTTTAACCTAGAAGTAAAAGTATTAAAAGACCCAGTGATTAAGAGTTGAAAACTGAAAGTAGGACCTACCCTTTAATCTGGAAAAGTAATTAACTTCCTAACAATTCTTTAGTGATACACTAAGTTGAAGTTTCTAAGTCAAAAAAGTGTATCTTTCAGAAGTATATTTTACTTCAAACACATTTTTTTTACCTTGGTGCTATAAGAACTACAGATAAAATTTTCTGGCCAGTTTATATTTTATTTGATCTTCCAGACTTAGGCTCAGAAGAATCCTACAGAGGTGCTGTAGAATAGAAAGGACAATATCTCAACCTCTCTGTGGAGAACCTACAAAACTGTGGTGCACTCAGGCATCCTTGATTTTGGCCTTTGTGGCACTGCCATTTTAATGTTTATGATTCCAGGTTGTTTGTAAACTGTATATTTGAATGGAAAATATTTATATTCTGCAATGTAGCAAAGCTTTTAGTTACTGCTTTAAATGGAAAAATTCCATTAACCTCTGCCTAAAATCAGAGCGGTGCTTGCTTAAGTATGTCCTGTAAAAGTATGTCCTCGTTAAATCAAATTCTGCCTAATCTCTCTAGCAACAAATGGCCAATCTGTGAGCTGCATTAAGAAATTCATGTTTCTAATTGAACCGCTTCCTTGCAACTTTCCCAAATTTCCATTATAAATTCTTTATAATCATTCCCCCCCACCCCCCTTTTTGGTAAAATTGGTTCAATTATTTCAGATTTCCAGTGGTAGAAAAATTGAGGACCTTGAAAGGTTTCCAAATACCTCCCAGCCTCATGAGCAATGGTTCGTCTCATACCCTCCTATTTTTCATTGTCTGGCTTTGGTTTGCACACTCAGTCGTGTTGCTGTTACTCCAGTCCCATTCTGGTGTCCTTCTGGAAAGGCAGCACAGGTTCAGTGCTGACCTTGCTTACCTGACAGCCCCAGGTCTTGTGCTGACAGGGCAGTGTCATGGCTGTGATCTGAAATGCTCTTTACTGTCTTTTCTCTCTCTTCCTGGAGGAGGATTTATCCAGGGAGATAATAGAAACTGCAGTCCTTCCACCCTCTGTTTCTTCTGCCTGCTGCAACATTCTGGGTCCTGTGATACGATCACCCGTGTCCTTTCTCAAGCACATTGTGTAACTTCAGTGCCAAGCATCCACTCTGTCCTCTTTATTCTTCCTTTCTAAAATGCCTCTGCTGTGCAGCACAGAGCTCTGCTTGGTTTTCTATACTGTTTGTTGTGAAGCATCCCTATATGGGAAGGGCTGTGCTGCTTATAGACCTGTGGCAAACTGATTGGAATGGCTTCTGCTCTTTCATACAGTGATTATTTTATTTGCTTAGTAACCGAGTGTTTATGAATGCCAAAACATAAGCACCGTGGCCAACTTGGGAACATCCTCTGCTGACATTCCCCAAAAGCATCAGCGCTGTACAAATCTGCCAGGAAGTATCATTTCTCATCTCTCTTTTAAGGTGCTTGCCTGAGTTCTTAATTTTCCACTTCTGTGTTGCCCTTAAAGCTTCTTTGCTATTTCTTGGTTTTTATTCTCCCTCTCACACTTTGCTCTGTGCCACTCAGACAGCATCCAGATGGTCTCTTCCCAAAGTGAGCCCTTTCTGGAAAGAGCCTCGCTGTTGTCACTCACCAGAGGATGAAGCTGACCTGAAAAGACTGTGCAAAGCAGAGATATTATTTTTCCTTTCACTGGCACTCATGAGATCATAGAATCATAGAATTGTAGGGGTTGGAAGGGACCTCGAGAGATCATCGGGTCCAACCCCCTGCCGAAGCAGGCTCCCTAGGACATTTCACTGAGATAGGCATCCAGACGGGTCTTGAATATCTCCAGAGAAGGAGACTCCACCACCTCCCTGGGCAGCCTATTCCAGTGCTCTGTCACCCTCACTGTGAAAAAGTTTCTCCGCATGTTGGTGCGGAACTTCCTATGCTCCAACTTGCAGCCATTGCCCCTTGTCCTGTCTCCACAGACCACTGAAAAGGGGCTGGCTGATTCCCCCTGCATCCCTTGCTTAAGATAATTGTAAACATTAATAAGGTCCCCCCTTAGTCTTCTCTTCTCAAGGCTGAACAGTCCCAATCTTCTCAGCCTTTCCTCATAGGGGAGATGCTCCAGGCCCTTTATCATCTTCGTAGCCCTCCTCTGGACTCTCTCCAGGAGATCCCTGTCCTTTTTATACCAGGGAGCCCAGAACTGGACACAATACTCCAGGTGGGGCCTGACCAGGGCAGAGTAGAGCGGGAGGATCACCTCCCTTGACCTGCTGGCTACACTCCTCCGGATGCACCCCAGGATCCCATTGGCTCTCTTAGCCACCGAGGCACACTGCTGGCTCATGGCCAACCTGTCATCCACCAGGACCCCCAGGTCCTTCTCCACAGAGCTCTTCTCCAGCAGGTCATCCCCCAGCCTGTACTGATAGAAACGGTTGTTCCTTCCCAGGTGCAAGACTTTACACTTGCTTTTGTTAAACCTCATCTGGTTTCTTACTGCCCAGCTCTCCAGCCTGTCCAGGTCTCGCTGGATGGCAGCGCAGTGTTCCTGCGTGTCAGCCACGCAGGATGTGTATCTCTAACCTACACATATGTGTGTCTATGTGTGTGTATATAATTTGCATGTGTGGAGGTAGGTATGCAAATGTGAAGGAGCTGTGGAGAATATTAGAGAGATACCAACTGAGTAATTGTTATGGCTTCACCCTGTTTTGAGCGAGCTGCCCATGTTTTCAGAACTTGCCTTCTAATCTGAAGTATTTCCAGTATTTGTAATGTTTCCTACTGATTTTAAATCGAACCTACAATCCTCTAAGTGTTACAGGTATTCCAAAACTGCACGAAAGGAATGAACCATTTAAAACCTCAGAATCTCTTCCAGTGGCTGTGATGGCTCTTTCACTTGCATTCAAAGTACCTCCTCAGAGGTATGGGAGGTTGCTACTTGTAAAATTAGTCAGAGAAGCATGAGATTCCTAACAGTAATATTTTTAACACAATTTTGCACAGGCAGGAAAAAATCAGACTTTTTGTTGTATTTCTTATAAGTATTAGAAACATTAAATTCTTTATAACAACTTTCTCTTCCATGGAAATGTCTTTATTTATTAGCAAAGTATACTGCCATGCAATATTTCTAGAAAATTGAAGCCACGTGGCTCAAATTCAAGTTATTTCAGATGCATGTAGTTTGCAAATAAAAATTTCCCCATGATCCATAAGATATTGATGAGTTTGTCCAGTTAAGAGTTAAAGGAGTCAGACCGCAGTCTATCTAGTCATAACAATCAGAGGCAGAAATCATTAATAATTTAATTTAATTATAAGCACTCTTTTGACTGTGGCTGGTGTAGAAGATTGCTAATATGAAACGCTTGTATAATTATTATTCTGAAGATCATTCAGGACAAATAAAAAACTGACAAAGAAGTTAAATCTCTTAAAGGACTTATTTTAATTATTTTAAACTCATACATTAATTAAGGTGTTTACTTATTAATCCTTGGAAATTGAATTCTAAGAATAAGTGCTCTAATTTTCTTGAGTAAGTGCCATGTTTCTCATACATAAGAGAGGTTGAATTGCTCAACCTTAACTTCAGAATTATAATAACTTGAGGGATGCTCACAGTTAACTTGCTCAACTTCTCTATGCCTCTAGCAAGTTCTGTGGCTCTAACAACTCTGTTTGGAAATCTCCTTGTTGGCCTAGTTTATTTGGGTCATGTACCAGTCATTGTCTGCTGCTTCATTTCTTGCTGGCCCAAATGTATCCATCTGGAATTAAAGCAGAATGTAGACAGAATTGGTTCTGTGGCTGCAGTTGCATGCCAGCTATCATGACAATCTCAAGTTGAAGCACTTTAATGTTCGTAGCCCCCCTGCAGAATGTCCTTCTCACAAACATAAGGGACTGGGATGTCTACAACTCTTACTGTTTTCTGTGTCTCTGCATGCTGGCCCTTTGAATATAGGAAGTAAACTTCACGGACCTTATATATCCATTGGTCCCTAAAATACCTTTGTTAGTCACAGTTTGAGTTATCATCATGGTTTTACGCTCATGGAAAACCTTTTAAAAGCCTCAAAGTCAAGCTATGGGTTCATGATTTTGTTCTTCACCTCTTCTGTGCACCATATCCCCATCTTACTCTGCTTTTTTGGGTCACCCATGCAAAGCCCACACTGAGCACTTCATCCTCAAGAAGCCCTAGTGGTTAATTGAAAATATGTGATTGTGGTCCAAATATTTTTTTTCTCTAGAAAACAGAACTAACCCCACTGAAATATTTTGAGGCACACAGAAAAACAGATCAAAAAAGAAGCATGAAAGAAATTGGGTGGTTTAGATGAAGACAGTGAATACTTCAGTAGTATTCACAGGCTTTTTCAGGCTTTTCAATCCTTGCAGGTCCCTTATAGCCAAAAACTATACATTGCCTTCTGTGCTGCAGTGCCCAGTGAAAAATGACAATCCTGCCTCTTCAGCAAAAATGCAGCAATCTCACTGCAGATGAAAAAGACAGAGTTCTACACAGCAAGCTGTAGAGCTGTCTGGAAGGGCACAGACTCAGGAAAATGAGATGCCTTCCAGATTCAGTTGTTAGTCTGCTTTGCCTTTTGCTTTGCTTTTCTTTCCTCCCTCCTGCCCCCCTTGCTGGCTATGCAGACTGTGAGAACTATTACTGCACCAGCTGGAGCAGATTTAAATTTCACATGGGAAGTAAAATATTGGGTAAGAGAACATGAATTATTGCACTGTTGTGCTGTAATGTAAGGATTATCATTCACTCTTTGTAACTTCACTCCATCTTGCAGACAAAACCCTGCATTGTAGTTGTAACCAAGCAGTGCAGAGTATTGGCATCTGAAGGCATTTTAAATGTTGTTCCTTAACTTGCTGGTATCTTCTCCCATGCTGTTATTGCTGTGTTATCTGAAGTTCCTCCTCAGAGCCCTTTAATATCTCAGTGAGGTGGTGCATTGCCCCTTTTTCCAAAGGCAGGTGTTGTCCTCTCAGTTCCAACCACGAGTTAAGGGAATGATGGGTGTTACCAGCAGCTGCAAAGAATGGTGGAAGTGCCCAGCTGTATGTGGCTATTCAGTGCCAATTGACATGTAAGGTCAGGGCAGATGTTAGCAGTGAAAACAATTTGCCTACATTTGATTGAGTGTCCTATTTATTCTGCTTGCCATTGAAGCCTTCTTGAAAAATCTGGACAAAGAGTTAAGCACTGAGGTGTGTTCAAGGCATTCTAAACTTCCTAAACATACTTATGTCAGTGATGTAAAGTTAACAGACCATTGTCTACAGCACCTTCTCAGACTGTCTCTCCCAGAGCACAATCCTGTGTTTGTGAAATTCAGGTGCTAAAAAAAGGATTAAACCTTCAGCCTCGATTGTGGTTGTTAGAGCCCTTTCAAAGGCAGTAAGTCATTGGCCTAAGGTAATTTACCTTTTCACGCTGTTCAAAGTAGGATACATAGAATTTCTCTGAATGCCCATCTGAAATAGCTCTTCTTAGCTACAGAGTGCATTTATTGCACCTGTGATTATTGGAGTAATTGACAAGGTCTTTTTTTCCCACATTAGACCAAAAATGAAACATTTATTTTGACACATTGGGCTACGGCCATCTGTGCCCCAGCATCAAAACATTTTTTCAATGTTCTATTTCAGCTGTTCCAGTTGGCCTCAAAAGAGCTTAAAATCTGGCAAAAATAGCACCAATGTTTAACTGCACACAGAAGGTATTATTTATATGTCAGTAGCACATTGTTCGCTTTCTAGGTCTTTAACAGCTGTATATAATAACATGATCCTTTACACATACTAGTTTTCATGGAATGTGTCATGTGGCTCTAAGTACAAAGCTGAGGGTCAGCAGATCATTTTGTATTTTCCTCATGTCTGCAAGGACAACACGCAGCCACTCCATGGGATCTCGGCATAAACCAGATATTATATTATTTCATCAAAAGTAATAATGCACTTTCCTGGCATTTGTAGAAAAATTGATTTCTGTTACTCTGAGTCTGTTCTTCAAACACTGGGTGAAGAGTTCTATTTAAATTGTTTTATATAGAAATATATGGTATGTAATACCCCCATAGGCGAGAACTAGGATGACCTAATTTTGAGAGAGACAATAAGATTACTAAATTGAGGTGCAGCTGATATCAGTGCCCAAGGCCACCCCTAAGCTCCATCGCAGTCTGTGTGAGGGAAGGTCACCTTACTTCAGTGTCTGTAAACTGTAAAATAAAAAAAAAAACCAACCAAAAAAACCCCAAACAAAACAAAAAAATCAGCAGTGCAAAAAGCTTCATGGAAACATGTTTTAGATAGAAACCTGTTCTTTATTTCAAAGTTATTTAGAAAACATTAGCTGTAATTTTTAATGTTATACAAAAGTGTACCGGACACAAGATGATTTTCTAAACTACAAAACTAATAGTAGTGGTCAATAAATAAAAACATTATCTTCCTTAACAGTCAGCCAAGAGGATTATGAGAGAAATCACCTGAGGAGTAAGAGCAAAATGAAAATAATGTAACACCTCAAATATCTAAATTTTTATTGTCTCAAACTCTGATTAAATCATCCAATTCATAAGCAGTAAATTCCAGATACTGCCTGATTCGACTTTTTCTATAAAACTAAGGATGTACATCAATCTGTAGACACATTACTTGTGAATTGCAGGGAGGAAAAAGACTTCGGGCAGGTTTTTTAGGCAAAAGGCAAGAATCAGTCTCCTAGACAAATTGGGAAAGTTTATCCCCCCATTGTTGATGCTGAAATGAAAACATTATAGAAATAAATGTCTTCTGGTTTAAGTTTGCTTTGTTCTGCTGGGACAGTAGCCTGAGGCGGGGAAAGTGGTGGGGAGATTTGTAGCTGTTTCCAAGTTGCCCAGCTACTGTATCCTTCATAAGCTAGTAATAAAAGCCAGCAAGTGTCCACTGGCCCACTCTCATCACTGGCCAATACTCAAGAGATTAATTTCAGTTTAAAAATATTTATTCAAGGAAGAGTGTAGATTTTAATAAAGAAGTTTAAAAAAGGAAAATATGCTCCAATTTTTAATGCATGTGAAGCAGTCTAAATTAGAAATTAATGCTGCAAAATTGAATTCATATTATTCAGTAGCGAGTTGTGGGTCAAAACAGCAAAACTGAGAATGAAAGTATGATCTGTTTGTCTGGAAGCTGAAAGCTATAACTATCTGTGTCCTTAATAAAACACTTGTAAGGTCTAATTTTTGAATGCAGTCTTTAGTTAAAATTTACTCCCCTTCTTATTCTGATGTCTCATCATATTTACAGCATATATGTACATCCCTACACAGCACCTATTGTAACACTTGTTGGCTTTTTCCCCATATATCAGTATCATTCAGACACCTTGGGGTTAACAGAAGTGAGGAAATAAGTCTATTTTTGAGACTGTCTGAGAGTTCACTTTGATTATTCATAGATGACTCAGCATGTCGTCATCTCTGTCGGTCTAGACGTAAGAAAGGTCTAACATTCAACCCCATGCAAGTCACGACTGCAGCAAAAGCCCTTTATCTGAGCAGTCTGAAAGCACATCCACTCAGGAATCGGATGCAGGCTCAGAGGCAGTCAAGCAAGAGCAGCTCAGCTAAAGCTCTGGGGAGGAAAAGAAAATGCTGGCCTGAAATAATGTGAAATATAAATAACAAGGCCAGTTTTGGTTGTATAAGCATATGCTGAATGACATGTGAGAAAATACTATCATATAAAAAGCAGAAGTCTCTCTTTCCCCAAAGGTAAAGCCATTCATGGCCATTTAAGACCCTTCTTGTTCTTTGTAACTCTGTGATACCTGCAAACACCACCTTCACTGACAAATTTTTATTCCATCAGTGTCATCAGAAGGATGGTGCATGGACATCTAGCTATATTTATTTAGCCAGCTTCAATATTTTCCTTTTTCTGCAAACCTCATCTGACATTGTAAATGTAAAAGCTAAAAGCTCGCTAGGGATTGCAAAGTAATGCAAATTTTATGGAAGAAATCAGATTTTATCTAAAAATTACTTGTTAACAATTCTTTCAGGTCCTACAGGGCAGTTGGTGCACATTAAAAGAGATTTCCACAGAAATGTGCAGACTTTGCAAGCCCATCCTTCAGCCTTTTACAGTGGAAAACAATGTTTTAGCTGCTCCAACTGTAATGGGATTCCTTGCAGTGTTGACTAACCTACAATCTTTGGTCAGATTAATATCTCGGGGGCAGAATTTTCTTCAGTGAGAACAACAGTGTTCCAATTACATGGGATAATACATGGACAAAAAGCTTACATTATTTTAAAATAAAATAAATTATATATGTAGGAAACTAAAGTATTGCTCTTACCTTGAAAAGATAGCTATGGTATGTGTTACAAGATGTTAAGGCACAGAAACAGACAGAGTTCGTGAAGACCAGGGGAAGGCTGTAGCTGTTGTAATAGGCTCTACAGAGCAAGGCTAGCCATCTGATTTGCTTACAGAAGGCCTTTATTGGAATACGAACCTCACTGGCTTCTTACTCCATGAAAGAGTGCCTTGAAAGAGTATCTTTTAGATTTAAGTCAATTGGATTTAGTATATTAAGCTGTATATGCAAGTTATGAAGTGTTCTGTATTTAAACTAACAGTTCATTGGATCTATAAACACTACCTTGTCTACAGTCATAATACATTAAAACTGTTGATGACACAATAACACAGTGTTGGCAGATGCAGATTGTCCATCCAAAGAAAATCTCTGTGATAATAACTGTCCAATCTGGGCTGCATCAGTGTAGGACCCCTGAAATACATAAACAGAGAGAGATATTAGTGAGTAAATAATACTTGGCATAGATATTTTTTAAGTTTTCATGAAAACAGACAGAGATGAGAGAATATCTGGAGAGGGACCAATTACAAATAACCCTGCACATGCATGCATAATTAACAAGATTCAAGAAGCAGTAATGATCATTCTTTTAACATAGCGTAAGTCTGCCTAGAGAGGTGAACACATCAAAAAAACTCAGCACGAAATTTAAAAAAAAAATCTTGACTAGTTTGGCTTTAGGGAGCTTGTCAGACTATTAACATTACTTTAACCTAATTTTAATTTTGTTTCATGTGATTTCTTTTTCCATGAAGCTCTTTGAAAAAATGTTGTTTATGCAAATAAACTACATGGAAAATTGGTTTTGTAACTAAATGACAGTTGACAGACCAGACTGTAATAGTCAATTGGGAACTTCTGAAGCCTGATTTGTTTACTCAGTAGTACAAATTGCATAGCTCTGATTATTAGGGACAGTAAATATCTTAATAGTGGCTATTTTAATTAACAGAGTTCTATGGCTGGATCTCAGTCCCCACTAAGACTGTTTTGTGCTGCTCCAGTGGCAGCAAAAACAGTCGTAATCCTTATTTCAGTACTTGCCCTATTTAATAGTTCAGAGGAGCTAGAATAATGAAAGTCAGATTTGTCCTGTTCATTTCCTACCAAAACAATCTTTCTTGCTTGACTGTTTGCACAAAGAATAAAACCTACCATTTTTACCCTCACTGTCAGCTACAACTTCTCTATTTGCCTTCATCTGTCTCCATTGGTCTTCTTTTCTGTCTGGGATGCAAGACAGAAGAAATCCCTCTTCTCACAAACCTTAGGTTTTTCTCCAGTGTCAGATCTTTGGATTTTTTATGAAATGAAATGAATTTATTTCATTTTAATTTCAAGGTATTTTTGTCACGCTACAGAATTAAAACAAAAACCTCTGTAGCCAATGCAACATCTGTAAGTAATATAAAAACTTTCTTCTTCCAATGTAGAAATATGGAAGTTATATAGGGAAAAAGCCATTGCACTTCACCATCTTCCTGCCAGTGCAAGAACCATTTAAAATGGTGCATTACAATGAAATTATGTGGTGTCATAGCCATTGTTTTAATTTCTGAACACCTGGTATTCCCAGAGATACATTTACCAATTGATCAATATTTGATCACTGTGTTAAGGAAATCTGGAGAAACACTTGGGTTTCTGTAGTTCCTAACATCAAAGCCCATGCACTGTCAAACCTACATTGTCCCCAGATATGGCTCCTGTACAGTGAGGGATGAAAGGAGACCAATTCCAGGGGCCATGGAAACCTTCAGCAGGTGAATTACCTGGGGAGAGAGGGAGAGGCCACCAGTTCTCATGTGATTTGTTTTAAGAGCAAGCAAAACCCTTTCAAAATGACCAACTTTGACTGTCAATATATTTTCTTCTTCTCCTTTCTGCAGGTCCTTTCACACCTGTGGGCCTCTCACACAGGAAGGGAGGGAAGATTTGCTTTCCAGGCTGTTTTACTCCAGCCCTGGCTGCTCCATATGTGACAGACAGTGATACAGAAGCTCAGTGAAGGAAAGTCTATTGAGGAATCAGAAGGGCAAAAAGGTGGTGACTGCGGCAGTGTCAGGCGAGAAATCCCATAATCTAGCTGGGAAATCATAGGGGGCTACTGAGAAGGAATAGAAATATTAGCATGGGAATTAAAGTCATCTGGACAACAAAAGAGTGGAAGCTGAATTATCGTGGAAGGTGTCAAGTCAGATACAATTAGTGTAACTCAGCTGAGGTAGGGTAATAGTAATATGGTGCAGTGTAGATAGGAAGAGTACACATTGTTCAGAAAAACTAGAAATAAAAGGCAGGGCAGTGAAAGAGTATTACATATTCATTAAAAATTCATGATAAAATTGATAAGTTTGAATAAAATATAATTTAAGGAAAGATCATAAAAAGGTTTGGATAATGTTGGATGTCTGCTTTAGGCCCCTAGAGTTTAATTTGTGCTAGATAAAGATCTCCATAATGTTATTAGAAAGAGAAATATTAGCATTAGGGAAGATTTACTGTCTTAATGGGAGATTTTGACCTTCCAGAAACAGGGTTTAGAACAAATATTACTAATAACAGCAGTTCATAGGAACATCTAGCAATAGCGCATACACGGTTTTTCCCCCTGAACAAAGCAGATATGACAAAGCTGTGCATTTAGAAAGGAAAGCAGTAGTTATGCATTTGGGATTAAACATTTGAAAACCTGACAGTCACAGCATATCTGAGTCACTTGTGTAATAGGCAAGAGAAGAAGTAAAAACCATGCTCAGACGTATCATAGAATCCTTTAAGTTAGAAAAGACCTTTATAATCATTAAATCCAACTGTTAACCAGGCAAGCTAGGCACTAGTGAGAATTTATCTACAACACAAGAAGCAGTTCTGGTTACCTGTATTACCTGTATTAACAAAAAAGGTATTCTGCTAACCACTTTGATGGTAGAGCTCTTCTATTACTTCAGCTGAAGAATACAGATGGGCAATATGTAACAACATGTGAAGGCAGAATACAGTCTGATAAAAATGAACATGGCTTGTTTAGAGAAAATAAATCAAGGCTGGAGGGGGTAGTAACACAAGGGAAAGAAAAGAATTATTGAAGCATAAATGATAATACTGGCATAAAACCAACTGGACCTATGCTAGTACAAGTAAAGGATAAAAGATCCTTAATCACTGGAAGATTTAATTTCTCAGATACACCAAGGCAAGGAACACAGTGAAGATGTAAAACTGCGATTTGATAATGGAGATGGTCACTTCAGGTGACTCTGGCAACCAGGAGAGATGAGATGATTTTGAGTCTTGGAACTGACTAACAATTGAGATACTTGATGCTGAGATTTTGCATACTTTACAGAAAAGAGTGATTTTCAATTTGGATGTGAGGTGGTTTCATTTAATTAGCTCCCGCTTTCTTACATACCTTGTCAGTAATTTGGACTGTGCCACAATATGTGCTCTTGCAATAACTAAGTCTTGGCACAAATTTTTTTTTTATGCATGTAGAAGAAAAATGGAAAATGAGAAAGAATTATTTGATTAAAAATAGAATTTCCCACTTGAAATGGTCTGTTATTTATGTGATGTTACTATGGAGATACAATATGGTATTGAGAACAAAAAAAGGCATTTGGTTAGATAGCTGCATACTCCTGTAGTCATACAATAAAGGGGAGTTAAAGTGGATACACTTATTGCTGTAATATTTTGGAGGAAATAATTGTAAAAGAAAGATATCACTTAATTGCTGCTATTTCCCTTTGAAGTTTAATAAATGGGAGATGAACAGATGTGATTCTCTCTGTTTTTATAACCAGTGTTTCTGTCTGCAGATTCAACTGGACATCTCTGAATTATTTACTTTGTTAGCATTACTAAAGGTAGTTTGCCTCTAGAAGTAGAAGTCAATATTCTCCAATGGAAGCTGAGCTAGGGTGGCACAATTACCTGGCAATCTGCAAAAATCCAGAAATGAAATGACCAAGTGCAAGAGCATTCAACTTTCATGAAGCATCCTGGGACTTTTTATATCAAGAATATTATACAAATAATAACTTCCACTATTGTATATGACAAGGTCTATAAACCTATTGCCTTTTTAAAATCACAGTAAACCTTAATGACCTGCCCATTTGAGACCTGCTTACAGAACTTTTTATGTTGCAAATGTATAATATAATGGAGTGGAATATCTCTTTGATTTAAGATTTTCAAGCTAATGCTGTGGACTGGGAGAACAAGTTGAGCAACAGAATAACCAGCCAGGTCTTCCCTAGCACTCATCTGGCTGAGCATTATCTAAATGTAAGTCCTTTGTTATATAAGGCAACCTAATTTACTCTGTCTTCACTAAAAACAATCTCACTTTGTTAGTGCCAGGTGTTCCCACAGCAGCAGTCAGGACCAAGGACCTTGCAGCATGCTGTGCCCCATCACCCCAGTAGCACTACAGAAACTCCTCTATACTTTTATTCTGGCCCTGACCTTACTGCTGAATCTCAGGGCTAAACGCATCAGCGATGGCTGTCTCAGCATCACTTTGTTGAGCATTCAGACACATTAGGAAATCTTCAAAAGTAAGTTTGTGAGTTGGTGGCTAGAGAGAAGCTGTAACCCATTGAGAGCCAACTGCAAGCTGTCAATTAAATCTGCCAGCTGAACCTGTTTTGCTCTGTACTAAGGGGCTGTTTTCTGTTACTGCATTAAGTGGAGTCAGGACAGCTTATGAGAACCTGGCTGTGTGTTGCTTTGGCTTCCTATGCTGTAAGAGAAATACTTTTCCAACTTTGGGAACCAAAATCCTTACTCTGTCACTCAGTAAGAATTAATTTGCTGAAAAAGTTCAATCTGGGCTGTTCTTGTAGCAGGCAAAAAGATATATCTCAGCTAAGTTGCCCCAGATGAATCATAAAATATAACTTAATATGCACATGCATCTGTTTTATGGAAACTACAGTGGAGAGGAAAAATATGTGTTTTAAAGGTTCTTTAGTAATGATGAGCTCAATTCTATTTTGTTAACGCAAACTTTAAGTTATGAAAAGAAAGGCAATAATGAATGAAACTTTTTTCTTTCTGTCCTTCCAATTCTCCTTCCTTTCTTATTTTATGTCTAGTTTAATAGCCTGCTATTATGAGAGAGATCCTTTTTTGTGTACTGCCCCTGACATGCAGATTTATTTGTATTTATTTGTCTCCTGGAGCTGAATTCAGAACTGCAGAAGCAGCTCTGGCAGAATCTCTCCTTGTGGTTGGTTTAAGCTACCTAGACTGCTGTAATAATACTGTGGTTTACAGGAATGATGCAGACAATTGACCTTTATTTTCTGCCCCCAGATACCTGACCTGTTCCAGGATTACAAAATCCCGTGGTCCTGTTATATGACAGAGGTCAGAATTTACTGACACTGGTGGTAACTGCTAAAGAGAACAAAGCACTAAGGTATGCAATGTGATGAGTACAATATGGGAAAATATCGTATATCTCTCATTCATGATAGTGAAGGGTGAATATTGTCTTGTTTTGTGCCCTGTGTGATCCAGCCAAGATTTCATCAGCCTGCCACCAACACAGTGCCTTGTCAATTGTGCTGTCTGTCTTGTGGGTGCAGAAATACCGGGTTTGCTTCATCCCTTTCTCCTGGCAACGTGGTGGGGGAAAATACTGATGTTAACATTAAAGAAAACAGCGCTGTAAAATGTAGTAAGGAAAAAACTGGGCATCCTGTCTGCATCAAGAATAATGTAGTTGCCCAGTAATGTACAGGCGTATTTAAACCAACAGATTTTGGCATGTTAGTCCACTAAAGGCCAATTAGTCCACAGTAAGATACTGAAGGGTCACATTGATGGCAATACAGAGGAAGCATGAAATTTGCACAAGAGGTTCCAGCACACTGGCTTTTTGGAGTTTGCTGACAGGGACAGGTGTACCAACCAGGAGGTTGGGTCATTGAAAAAGTTACTTAAATTTCATGAAGTTTACTGTGCTGTTAGAAATTCCATTGCACACAGGGGAAAAATCTCATTCCTGAATCCTATCAGGTTTGGGGTTGTTCTTTATTCCCCACACTTAGTCTTGATAGATGCCAGCATGAAGGCAGACTGCACAAATTTTATTTGAATGATAGAATTGCTGTAACTGTGAAAATTGGGCTTCTAACCTGCTGGAGTATGTTACTGGTTTAAGAAATTTTCTAAAAACAATGGCAAAGAGTTCTTTGCTATATCCTTTCCCTTGTCTTTCCCCAAAACATATTAACAGTCCTGACAGTTGTCAGCATACCTATTGCTGTCAGTGCTGGCAGGCGAGAACAACAACAGAGAAATGTGCTCATTTCATCAAAATAAAAGCTTGTGATGATCATAACTTTAATGCCTCTGAACTGTAAGTCATCCCCCCTCAAATGTCAAACAATATAAGCTGAGGAGGGAGACAAACAACTTGGTCATTACTCAAGACAAAGAAAGGATGTTTCTCCTTCAAAATAAAACAAAAACACTACTCCCTGCCCCCCACAAAAGCTACAAATATTGATATAACTAGAGCTTCTCAAAGGATTCCTTTTCACAATATAAAATTTTGAAGAAAATAGACATTTTCCCAACAAAAACTGTGGGAAAATGAAATCTGGAAAATGATCAATTTCTGTTGTTATAAATAAGTGGGGGAAATCACCTTAAATTGAGAAGGAAATTTTCCCTCTATTTTTTTCAAGGACAAAACTTGAAAAAAATTTTTTTCAAGCTGATTTTCTTACAGCTACAGTTGGAACATATGACAATAAAATTAGCTTTTGGAAGCATGAAGGTTCTCTTGCATTAAGAAGAAGTTAATTCCCAATTAAGCCCCAGGTATACTGATGGCTTTGTATTTTCACTGATCTTAGGAAGGCCACAAATTTGACATATCACGATTACATATAAGCTTACAGTTGTATATTAAAAACAATTCTGATTAGAAACATCCTGCCAAATACCTCTAAAAATCCAGCTTTCTGGCTACCTTCTATTATGAGAAGCTCTAATTATAGTGTGTGGGCAAAGTGAGGTGCAACTTTTCATATCTTACCCAGCAATTATAATCTCTACATTGTTGTGAGAAAACAGACGAAGCATTAATATGAATTAAGGTTAGGATTTACCTGCACAAATCTGCCAAATAGAGGGAGAGTAACCATCTCTCCTCCTTGCTATTTGTGTATTTCAAACTCTGGCTGCTCTTAGCAAAGAACGTGATGTTGGTATTGCTAAGTAAGCCATTCCTGAGACCAGGTGTTTATAACATATTTTCAGAGTTTTAAGGCCAGTAGTGACCACCAACACTGACTGATGCATCAGAGGCCAAGAATAATTTCTGACTGAACTATATCCTTCAGAAAGCAAACTGTCACTTTTCAGCACTACTTGTTTCAGTAGTTACTGTTAAATCTGTGCTGTCTTTAGAATGTGAATTTCGCCTTCCATTTCCAGTCAGTGTTATTGATCCCTACTAAGACTGTCCTTAGTGAGCCAGAGTTCCCCTTTTTAGAGGTAAACATCTTAAAAAGCAAACTTTTAATTTACTTTTGGATAAGCTAAGCAAACTTCTTTTGTGAAGTTGTTTGGTATTTCCTACAGTCCTGCTATCACTATTATGATTCTGGGTTTGAAGTTTATTTATGCTGGGCACCAGATTTGTACAGTAGCAGTTTGTATCTCTTTCATATTGCTGCTGCTAGATCAAAACCCCACCCACACTACTATTCACTAATTAACTTGTGTTTTCAGGATCAGTTTCAGCCAATTTTCAAGACAAGTTTAAGGAGGACAGCACAGGCTGGCTTTTTTCGCTTCTCCTCCTTGTGAAAGCTATTTAAGTTAAGCAACAGCTCTGAAATGAGAAATTACATGGTCATGCATATGTCCACCCTGCATATGTCCACAGAGTGAATTGCACAGTCTGTTACCTCAGGCAAAGCAAATTGCCAGCTTGTCTACAGAGATTTCATTTGCCTCCCACTGGCTTGGCAGAGCAGCCTAATGTCTGTCTGTAACTGAGCATATAGATGTGTGCTAAACATGTCCTGGGACCCCTGCAGAACTCTGATCACTCATTTGTGATACCAGTATAGATATTGGTAGCCAGAAGTTCAGAAGAGTGCTGTCAGGGTCATGTCTGGACCTAAATATGAGACACTCTGCCTGTTTTGCATGCACAAGTATAAATCATACCTTACACGAGTGAATCTTACGAGTAAATACATAAAAATCTCACCAATTATATGCTGTTAAACTTGGCACTGCAGGTGGAAATAGGAATGTGTGCCAGAACCTGTATCATTTTTAAATCTGCACAGATTAAGGCCGTTTACTGTTGCTTTCAATTTTAAATATGACCTGGATCGTATTTGGGGGTATCCCTTTTATTGCTACTTTTATGATATTCAGACACATGAAAAAAGGTATTAATTTTTCCCAAGTTATAACTTGGGATTTAACTTGGTCTTTGCTGCACATAGTCAATATTATGCCTTATAATTTTTTTTTTTTTTAATGCCAGAACAAATCAGGCATGGACACATAACCTTTTTTTAAAGTCCTTCTTGATAAAATACTACACTCTATCATTTGATATTATGTCTGAAACACTGTATTTTTGAGTTCAGGAACTTTTATATTAAAAATGTAGTGTTTCAGTCCATTAGTTGCTCACTTTAGTTTGACTCAGCTTTAACTGGATTGAACATTGTGCTAATGAGATAGATTGGAAATGGCCTTCAGTAGAATGAATGATTTGATGATCTCTACCAATTTGCTATAGGACAATGACCACATTAAGGAGATGTGCTTTTTTCTGGCTTAGAAAAGACTTCAGGCTCTGTACTAATAAAAAAAAAAAAAGGAACTGACTCCTATGCCTGTTTGATATCTCTTGTCTAAATATGTTTCTGACACATATAAAAGGAGTACTTCACAAGTTCAGAGATACCTTATTGGGCTGATTTTCATTACACGTGTCTCATATCTGTCTCTCATTTGTCCAGCCTGTTGCTCTATTTATAACAGAAACTGCAGTTTAGGTTCCATTTCAAACTGATGTTTGTAGAACTGAGTTTCAAATCCTCCCTCTAATCATCTGAACCATCTTACCTCTCTGGCTCTGTAAGAATTCTGCCTTGCTAGGACGGATCAAATATCTCCTTTTTTCCCCTTAGCGGTTAGATTAGAATTAGATGTCCCTGATTAAAATGACAGTGGTTCCCCATCAGTGATAAAGTTGCACGACCAACAAAAATAGCTAACAATAGCAGGAAAATCTAGCATGGACAGCGTTCGTCTGCAACAAGAGAATTCCCAGCGTGTTTCTAGGACAGCTTCCCCCAAGCACACACCCAGCAGCACGCTCCTATGCAGTGAAGGCTTTCAGCAAGCTGCCTCCCAGACAGATCTCACCAGCAGGCTAAGCACAGGGCACCCCCAGAGAGAATACTTCTTTGGAGATGAGGGAGGAGGAGGATGAAAGGGTGAGACGTGGTTGTCCTGAATTTATATCCAGTGCATTTAAAGAAGTCTCTTGAAAGAGGGCTGAAAAGGCATCCCGTGTGTTAAAACAGACAAGCTTTCTGGTGGGAGCTGTTCACAGCCCAGGACATTATATTCAATAAAACTTGGCATGGGGTTGGAAGTAGCAGAAGATGCTGTGAAGAAGGTATTTTAAAATCTCTATTGTTAACCAGTCTGCATTTGATCATCAATTTGATCATTTCAAATTACATTTTCTGTGTGTGAATCATGAAGTGGCTTTTAGGTCAAGCTAATCAGAACAGTTAAAACCACCTTCTTGCTATCCTACAGGGTCTCATTAACCCACACAGAAGAGGAAAGCTGCCACTTCTCACTGTGTTTCATTTAATTCCTGCTCAAGTAACCAACCTATCTCCACTCGTCTAAATTGTCACTAGGGAAAAAAAAAAACAAACTAAACAAACTGGAAACATTAGGTCTATAAATACTTTTTTTCTTTTTTGATACATAAGAAGGGACTTCCTTGTGTCCCAGCCTTACTTCCAGTACAATATAGAATATCTCCAAAGCAATACAGAATATCACCATTTAGCAACATTTTGTACCTCACCATCCCCTGGTGTCTAAGCTGGGACTCACAGCAGACAGGCACTGTGAAATGCTGACATTTATTTCAGCATCAGCTGAAACCTATAGCAAGTGTTTTCATTGACAAACCTGGCTCTTAGAAGAGGAAGGGCCTGTACTTTACTAAGCAGCTGGAGCACTTAAAGAATTAATCTCTACTAATTATAGCTTTTTTAATGTTAGATATCTAAACCAAGCTTATCATCTACAGAGAGACAACAGCTGACCTTATAGGCAAATATGAGCACTGTCAATCAGTAATTCACTTCCTGAGACAGGCAGGACTAATCACCTTCTCTAAGAGCTGTGTTATCTCCACTGATTATACAGACAACCTAGCAAGCTTCTTACACTAAATGCCTAACTTTCTGAAAGCTAAAGTAGATGAGATGAATCCTGCCTTTAACCAGGCAGTGCCTTACCTGGGTTTTGTGCCTGCTTACCAGCTAACACTGAGAGCTGTCTATTCAAAAGATATTTCCCCATCCTTTAACTTTTCTATTAGCAACTCACAATTTCAGAGTCATAACTGGACCTATAGAAAACGGGTATCTGAGACGTCATTTTCTCCTCTTGTCTCCTCTCATTTCAATATTAAATAATGAGCTGTTTGTTTTCAGCTATGTTCACAGACTCCAAAAGCTCATCTGCAAGTTTGACTAGGGCTGAATGGATTATTCAGAGCATGCATGTTTGCAGCTTTAAAGGGGATTATTTTGGTTTCATTCAGTATCCAAGCATGCTCACTGTGGCTGCCTGTAATGCTTTCATGCATATGCATCACTATACCCGTTTACTTGTCACATGGACACTGTGCGTCACATCTGAATCATCTTGCACCCACTAGTTAAGTTACTGTAGGAACGTTTTCTCATTTGAGAAAAAAAATTGATAATTTTTTTCTGTGTTATCAAATTAAACTTTTAAAGGCAAGTAAATAAATCCTCTGCCATTTCTTGTAAATGCATAGTTATATATAAACAGACCGCTGACCTCTGTAAACTCCCATATTTTTTCAGTGTTTTTGCCAAAGTAAATGAAGCCACTGATTTTGAACCAAATGAATGGCTTTGCATCAGTTTTGCTCATCATGTCATCATTACAAATTCCCATTAATTTGTCTTTTTTTTTTTTTTTACAAATTATAGTTTAGCATGTTCCTGCAGTTAAATCAAATTATTTTTTCCAATGGTGTCCCAAATTAAAGCTCTATTCCTTACTGCTCCTCTGTTCCCACAACTGTGATACAAAAGACAGGTCTGACAGATACACAGGAACAAGTGATTCTCCTCCACAGTCTTGAGGAGCCTCCCTTGTGATGGTTCCTATTTAGCACCAGAAGGTAAATGGTGTAAGGTAGAGCATGGCTGGACAGTCTGCAGAGGTCTCCAGAATCTCCCTCTCCATGTCTACAGGAGAGCTGTGCTGTTTGTCTCTTTGGGGTCTGGTCAGGGGGTTCCTGGAGTAGGTGCAGCCCAGTTCCAAAGGCACAGGCATGTTTGTATACCACCTTCTCTTCTGAAAGCTGTGAAAAATTTAGAGGTAGCCAGGAAAATGGACTGTTTCTCTAAACTGAGGGCCTGCCCTCACACTGTCAGCATCTGTATTAGCAAAAGGATAGTGTGGACTGGTGTGCATGTGTGAACCAAGACCCAGCCTCTGAGAACAGTTTAGTATGAATTATTTTAACCTTGATCAAGAAGCAACAATGAGACCAGTGAAAGACTCATGAGGTTGTCTAGCTCCTTCCTCCTGATGACGTACAGCTGTTCTCCATGATGTGCCATCCGGACTTGCATTCAGCGTCTGGCTGAGCAAAGACCCCAGAGAATGCTTACACAGACTTTGAATGTTGAACTTTGCCAGAGAAGTCTCTTTTAAAGTAGGTGACAATTAATGGAGATTAAAATGTCATACTGTAGTGGGAACACTTTCTGGGTCTGTCACACTCATACTGTGAAGCCCCAAGGAGGCTTGTCTGTTCCTGTGTGTGTAGAACAGGCAAGGGTGACGTCAGAGTAAAACCAGAAAAAGTTATATCTTTAATATTCCTGAAGTCTCTCTGGCAAAATATCCTAGGTCCTGAGATTATTTTAAAGTGAACTGAGAATAATACCCTTTAAAAAAATTTATATATATTTTTATCAAATGTATTTCTGTGATGAATAGGATCCCTTTTATTGGTTTGTTCATGGTGGGTTTTTTAGGTTTTTTTCTTCTTTCTTAGTAAAAAAGCGGCTGGGTAGAAGAAAAGGCAGCTGTCTCTCTGGAAGCACAGCAGAGCCTGGCGGAAGGCACTTCTGACCCTCACAGAATTCACTCTGGGCCTCTGGCAATGGTTTCCATCATAGCATTCAGATTAAGTATAAATACCGTTATTAGAAAACTCAGGAATTTTTTTGCAAGCATGTTTCACATGTCTATGTGAAGGAAAAAGATTTGGGTCTCTAGAAAGAGAGAAAGTTGAAGAAGTCAAGTAGGTGCCTTCATGTGCAAATCGTCCTCCTTAGAAAACAGACTAAGTCTAATGTGTGAGGGTTAAAGAAACTGAGTTTACCATTATGCAAAGGCTAGCTCAAGGTTCATGCATAATTTAAGTCATACTTACTCTCTATTTTAAGGGTTTAGGTGAGACCTAAATGACTTATCAGCCTTAAACTGAATCTTCCCCTTAATCTATATGCAAAGAGTAAATCAGAGATATATTAATTTTTTTCAGTACACAACTTCAGTAAGAAACAAGGGTGTTATGTTTTATGACTTGAACCACCTAGAAGCAATAAAAAAAGCCCAGTGCATCCATTGAGATGCCATTTCTGCTCCTAAGGATGAAGGTAATGCTCTGTGACACTAATGTATCCTTGCACCATCTGCTTTTTCAGTCAATAACACTCAAAGCTGTTCCTTTCAGAATTCATTCATTTTAAATGTTTACATTTTCAGTGCAAAGTATATAGATCTTATAATTCTTTTTATATATGTTTTCATTTATATTTGATTTATTTATTTTAAAATCCAAGAGGGCAAAACTGTATATTAACAAGAGATAACTTAGCTGAGTAAAGTTCTTAAAGTAGACATTTCTGGTTTATAAGGTATTGCTGATATGGAGAGATACAAATCCTTTAGGGAGAATTTATATTATTCAGTAAGTTTTTCTGTAATATTTAAAAGAGATCTGAAAGAGGGAAATCAAGTGCTCAATGTTTCTTTTTCGATAAATTTCATAACAAAGTAAAAACTCAGGATGGACTGACAAACGTAATCAAGAGTTTCATGTTTTTTAGGTCTGGGAAGTTGACATGTAAACTGTAACTTCGCACTGAATAGAGCTATTCAAACACACAACTGTGGGTGTCAGCTCAAATCACATCCAAAGTCATCTGGGGAAAAAGGAGGAGCACTAAAGAGTTATTCAAGGAGATGTTAACTTCTCAGTTGCAAAACTTTAATGTCCTCATATCAAATGTTACCTGCCAATTCTCCTTTGAAATTAAAGCATGTACTAAGTCCTTATTTATGTAGTAATATAACCTGTAGTATTAGGGGCCATATGCAGTAATGTTTTCTCAGTTTGTCCCTGGCTGAGGACAGGTATGAGAACAGGTATGGTCTTTTCTCACAAATCTGCATCTATTTCCTTATCAAAGCCTCTGCTACCATCACCTTGCATTACTGGTACTCTTCCGCTTAGTGCTATAGACACTGAAAACAGTGAAACTATGGAAAAATTTGGAAATCTCCACAAGGAAAACTTTATGTTGGTAGACTCTTAAGCCATACATCATGAAAATCAACTTTTGTAGATACTCCCAATATTTTGGCCAGGCATTTATTTAATAATTTGTATTTTTTAATATTAATTATTTATGCATAAAGATAAGTGTGCCAAAGCACAAGCCTAAGGAAGTCTTCTGTGCACAAATTTGAATGTATCACAGGGAATGCATTTGTATAGAAAAAATTGAAAGAGACACCAGAGGAGCTACTGTGTAATGTGAACAGACAGAGCAAAAGGGCTACATGACAATCCAGGGAGAGAAAGAGAACTGTCAGATAAAATATAAAGGTGGAGCAATCACAGCACTTGGGGCTGTATTTAACTCCATCAGTGCCATACCACTGTGAGTTCCAGGGTTTATATAACAGTTTATATTCATCTTCCTGTATGTACCAAATTGCTACAGTGACTAGAGACAGACCTCCTCTTCAGACTTTCCTAACATATGCAAAGGATTTCAGCAGAGAAGGGGGAGAAAAAACTCAAGGATATGCATTTTGCTTTGGTATCAGCCAGTTTTTCCAGAAGATGGATAAAGAATTAATTGGAAAGGATATGTTAGAAACTGGATTCTGTTTCTGTACTGGCCAGTACTCACAAACTCTACTCAAAAGTCTTGCTGAGATACAGCCCTGCAGAGAGCAAGTTAAATAAAAAATATATCCTGGGTTTCTTGCTCTCATGTAGCCGATATGCTGGCAGATCTTTCTCAAACTATGATATGAACTGGCAAGTGAGTTGCCAAGAGTGAGATGAAAGAGCATGACAGAGACTCCAGAGTATGTTAATAGTATTCTAATCCCAGCCACGCTTATGTTGTTATTTTATTTATTATTTGTTACTTGCCTGGGGTATGCCTGCCACACTGCAAGACAAAAGGAAAGATACTTCTCTTGTGCTTTAATGCATTTTGCTGTGAAACAAGCAGCTGTGCCTTTTGTAAAAGCAGGGAGGCAACTTTCCTTCTTTCTGTGAGGAACAAGCCCTTCAGAAGCCAGAAATAACTTCCAGAATTCTAGTAATTTGAGTGATGCTACCTACAACTTCTGTGAGTTACTTGAAAACCTGAATGAATTATTTCCATGGAATTGTTTTTAATGGAAAGCTGTGGGGTTTTATCTAGTTTCTTCCCCAGAAGACCACTTAGGATTTTTCACACAAGGACAATTAATGAGTACTCCTCTCACACCCCATTCACACCTTTGGAAATTTGTGTACCCTTTCTGGCCTACAGAGATGTAGTTAATGTCTCAGGCCCATTGTATAGCTCTTTTTTGTGGGGTTTTTTTTTTTCTTTGACATGTCTTAAACATGATAGAAACTGTGAAATCCTGATTTTCAGATGTTAGCAAGGTTTTCCTTGAAGGAAATTGGGAGTTCTATTTTAAGTAGAATTTGTACTAATTAACAAAGGTGGGCCAGGTGGGTCAGGTTCTAAAATAAGGCCATTTTATGACTCTCATTCTGCTAATGCTACCTACAGCTCCATGCCTTGAATTACAGCACTTTATAGTCCTCTGCTTTATCGTCCCTCTGGAATGAGAGGATTATGCCTCAAATTTTTTCCATTTATTTTCTAGTAGACCTTTGAACTAAGGCAGAAACAGGCTTATTGTAAATCACACCTTCCCCCAGTGATTATCTCTCACTGGAATCATTCCCAGGGCTGAAATAGCCACACACATGGCATGCTTATTCTCCATCAGATTAGAAATGGACAAATCAAGTTCAGTCTTTGAATTTTTACAGAACTGAGCTGGGGGATAACACATTAACCTACTCCGTTTAAACCCTTCTGTTACCAATAAAGGTATTTATAGTTTTGTGTCTGTGTATGAATACATGGTTTATATCTTTTTATTAACAGCAATTAGGTAGCCATGTAAATATAGATGGACAACTGCTACATGGCAATTGTCCTGGTTCTGGCCAGGCCAGGGTTAACCTCCCCAATCAGCCAGCACAGGTGAGCTGAGTTAGCCCATGCTGTTTTCCAAACCACCTGATATCACTTCCTTGTAAAGGAGAGAAGTAATTTGGTGCAGCTCTGGGACATATATAAACTGGCTGAAGTGAAAGTAAAGTGTGATAAAAGATAGGCTCTAATAGAATAATTTTGTTCTCTTCAACCTCCTAGCAATTTTTTTTCACAAGTGTAATCTCAGCTTAATAAAAGGTGCTAATGATATAAGGAAATAATTTAATGGTGGTGTAATTTGACTGAAATCTGTGCAACTAGGCATAATTTTTTTTCTGGTGTGGTTGTATTGTTCCTTGCACAAGAGAAACTTTATGTGTGTTTATGATTTTTGCATAAAACAGTACAAGTAAGTAGTGCCATGGTATTTCATAGCAAGTTTTGCCTGTGAACATGAGGTCTGTCTGCTATTTTGATTGAGCAGTGACTTTGTGAAAACACGGTGAATACAAAGAGAATCAGAGAAAAAACACAGAAGATTCCAAGATAGCTTCTATAGTGTGACTTTAACAAAAACTGGGGAGAGAGAACCCTTGGTATTGCCAGAAATATCTTGGAATTGGAAGGGAAGAATTCCAAATGTTGTCTTCTGTCATTTAATTACTGCCCTGCTCCAGAAAACATGACTTTCTGAGTGTTCCTAATAAATAAGCATGACAGCACTAAAGGTATAATGTGATTAAACTTTCCTAATCAAATTTATATGAAGGCTCCACATAATGACTGACTGGTTCAAGAGTGGGTTGTGAGGAAATTTTCTTTTAAAAAAATCTTAATTTCCAGCTCTCCAGAATTTTTATGCTGCTGATCTGGTTTTTTTTAAAGACAATTATAAATGTAATCCTCGGAATCTTACTTGGAGGCAGGCAGGTCAATATTACATATTTATATTAAAGCCTCAACTGAGAATATAGTTGTATTTCTCAATCCTGTTAAACATGCTAATAGTTGGGATCTTTCAAAGAGAACTTAATTAAATAGTTCCCTGGATGTGCTAAGTTAAGAACCGAAACAACTAGTGTGACGTAAATCATTTAATAACCTTTATAAATGCATTTTTCCCCTAGATTTTCATGGGTTTGTGTCTTGCTTGTACTCAGAATCATCCAATTAAGTTCCAGGAAATTCAGAGCACAGCCACATGGTCTGGGTTCAGAATGTACAGATGGCTGAACTTCCGAGATTGGATGAGGAGTGAGTGCTGCTTATCCCAGGTTTTGGCTGTGGTGGGGAGGTAAATGGTAGCAGGAAGAACAGGACAGGAGTATCAGGGTGCTCTCTTATGCACAACACAACTCTGGACAAGCAACATGCCCACACACTTTTAACACACAATCTCTATTTGTTCCTTTTGTTATTACTATTAACCACTGTACTTATGTCTTGATAATATTTCATTATGCACTGCACTTCCTCCTCAACTTAATGCAGCCCCAGTTTTGTATTTGGAGAACAGACAGGGCTTGATGAAAGCAGGGGCTGCGTTACCACGCCACAATGGCCAGGGAAGTGATGATGTGTAAAATGGTGTCCTCTACTGCATGAATTGAGATAATGCACTTGCACTAGGTTACCCTCGGAAGAAGGCAGACTGTAGTTGAAACCCCCCTTTCCAAGTGAAGATACTAAGCTGCAGCTTTTCTGCTTAGTTTTGGCTACTGAATGCTATCCAGAACTTCTACTTCATCAGGGCTGATATGCTTGCTTCCCTCCCACACCCCCTTTTGAAAGGGATTTGTTATGAAAGGTTTTTCTTGCAAATTCAGTTCTATTGTCCTGCAAGTCCTTGCTTGTGATTTTCTCAATTATGACCAAATGTAATCTAAAGGTAACATTTTACCTATTAATGGGAATAATATTTATCTTAAGAAGTAAAAATGTTGACAAAGACTTGTGTGTTGAGGGGAGGCTTGGTCTGTTACAGAAGTCTTGATAATGTTGCCCTATAAAGATGGAGACAGTTAATATGCAGTATGTATTGTTCTTTGATGAAAACACTATTGCATCCATTTAACTCTCTAAAACACCTGAATAGCATCAAGACCTCAACTCAACTCAGTAATTCACTGGGTATCTAAGGATGTTGTTAGCCCTGATTTTCTGCTGCATAACTCAACTTAGTTTCACTGACCACAGTGTTGTTACACAACTCATGACAACAGAGGATAAGCCCAACCACAATTCATTCAATTTGACGTTAATGAAAGCATCATTCTTCTGCCTCTGTTTTTTTTTTTTTTTCCTTTAGACTCACAGAAAATAAATAATTTAGCTTACATGACAGAATTTCTTTTTGAGTTTGGTAATTCATGTTCTGGACCACTTTCTTGACATCCATAAGTACAGTTTCCTCTTAATTTGTCTGCTACTATTTCATTACACAAAGCAAATTATATTTAAGTTATTCTTAGAGCAGTGAATTTGCAGGTGGAATTCTCTTGTGTCCAATAGATAAAAGAAGCAATGTGAGTCCATTGATCTGAGAGAGAACATTCTGGGAAGTACACGCTATGAATGAGTTTGCAATGTAATATGATGACTCAGTGATCTACTGTGGATGGAGAGAGATCATGTACCACAAATGCTTGTGATCACAGTCATGTTATTAAATAGCTTTTATGCTGCTCTTAAGAGACTGAGGCAAAGAGCAAATCTAATCTCCAGTTCTTCACAAAGATTTTGATGCAACAGAACTGAGTGGAATGCATTCCCACTGACCCATAATTCCCTCACTCAAAAGTAAACAGTGCTTTGGAAGATAGTTTTTTTAGAACAACATATGTTGAAAAAGAACTGTTCCGGTCAGCTTTTCTGTACAGGCAAGCTCATCTGATGAGAATATTGACATATAGTAACACTGACACTTTGATAAGAAGCAATTTCTTTGCTTCTGATCAAGCAAGATTTTGCAAAAAAACCCTTGCAGATATGTTTTCATGGCAGGTGATGTTGAAGGGAACCTTTAAAAATATATTTTACCATTGATTCTTACATTTTCTGAGCAAAACTGAGCGCAGTGGATATAAGCTTTGATCATGGCCCTCTAAAGAACAAGACAAAAATACTCATCTACACGTGTATTAAGGGTTATATGACAATTTACCACTAGATAAATTATAGTTTTGTAAACAACAAAATACATTTTTCATAACCTGGAAGGTGCTCAGAGATTTTTGGAGGAAAATTTATCGCCATATCATGTAGCTGCCAATACAGAGGAAGACAGCCTATCACAAAAAGCAAGACAGAACTCGATTATATCAGACATCTAAAATCTTTGACATAGTGAAGGATATGATTAGACTTTTCTGATTGATCTTTTTCTCACTGAAGTTGTAAGACTTTAAATTTAAGAGGAATATTTGATGAAATTCATGGAAAGCAGCCAACCTATTATTTAATATTCCACATGGCTGGATAATATTATTGATGGATAATATGCAATTTGTTGGAATATAGCAAAGAAACTCATGCATATTTTTCTGCTTACATATACAGTTCACTGAGTAAATTAGTTTTCTTTATTTTTCTGATTCTTTTTCTATTGGATAGAAGAACAAATAGAAATTAGGAGACAAAATGTGAGGTATAGTTTTTTCTCTAGAATTATCTTTCTGTTTTCTAGATTTTGAAAATTGCTTACTGATGTAATTATGTAAAACTATAGTATGTTGTATATGTTTTGGGTTTGCGTGGCAAGATTTTGGTAGGGGCAGGGCTGCAGGTGTATATCTTGTGAAACCAGAGGGCTGACTGGCAAACTCAGAATAGCATCTTCAAAATAGAAATATGATAAATAACATCTCCAAAACATAACGATGAGATACCTTAGAGGTTTCAGAAATCAATTTGCCAGTAAAGAAATCTCCTTAATCTTATAATTTTCATTAGAAGAAAGAATTTATAGCATGGTCCCCTCAGATGCTGGATTTTTGGACATAACAAGTCTTAGGAAAACCTTTATCTTTCAAATCAATATAAAACTACTTTCCTCATCTGTGTTCTGGAGCTGTAAGGTCATGTTAGTACTAATTTTCATTGAACACTTGTTTGAAAGATGCTTATGCTACTGTTTTCTGCTCATTAGCTCTTTCATTAATTTTTTTAAATATAAAGAAAAAAAGTAACTTTAATACGCCCATGTAATTCTAACTTGTCTTTGCCATTTCTACTCTGAACAAATTTTTCCAGTTCATAAATTTACAACCTAATTTATCTATTTGGTTTTCAAGATGTGAGAGCCCCTCTGAGCTACTGTTCATGGCACATTTTTCCCTTATTGGCAGTAACGGTTTTTATGACTATTGTGTCACAAGCTATGCTGCAGTGACATGTAGCTTTATAAGGGCATCCAGTCCTTACCAACTTGCACAGCCTGACAAATATTTTCATACTGACTTGGTAACTGAGTCACAACCTTTGTGAATTGCCTGAGGACACAAAGCACTTCAAAGGAAGAGTAATTTAGAAAACTCATCTTTCCAGAGTCCCGCACTATATCCACTAGTTAATAAGGGTCTTTTTGTAATCACAGTAAAATGCTGATTTCTACAACTGGGGAAGGATGATTCTGTACCTACTGTGTTCCTATATTCTCACTTAAGTGTATGTTTTTTGGTCCAGAGCAGAGACAGGCTACAGAATTACCTGGATCTCTGGTTTGATCCAGTATGTCAATTTTTATATTTAAGCAAGAGAGCTCATACTTCTCCTCAGGTAGATAGAGGTAAAATATAATTTGATTAATATGCTTAATATGCATCCATCAGATATATGGAGGATCTGCTCTTCACCCAGTTTGGAAGAGGGATTGGCCAGACCTTGTTGAGCTGTATGAACAACCACCTAAAACATCCATAACAAATGTTATAGGTAACATTTTTTAACAAATGTTTTAACATTTGTAACATCTGTAAATGTTAAAAAGGGAAGGTAGGAGAGGAGGTCACTAATACTTTTTGAAACTTACAAGAGCAAGTTAAGAGAGCTCTCTCAGTTTCAGTCCTGCATCCTTTCTGTCTTCCTCTGGAGTTATACAAGTGTAATTTAGATTAGACTGGAAATGTGGAAACAATTCAGCCAGCGATGCATAAAGAATAGAAACCAGTTCTCCCCTCTCTGATCTTCTGTCGAGCTAGAAAGAGTAAAGAGCAAATAATCTCTGCTTCTGTTTTTAAAATATGGTTCCTAATATTCAAAGGGAAGTAATCCATGGAATAAAAGATGCTGTTAAGTCATAGGTAGTTTTCAGGGTGGCACAATGTCTTATGTAAGCCTAATGGAAATACAGCATGAGAAAGGTTTTGTTGAAAACCAGGGAAGTTTTAACTCAGATATTTTTCTGACTGTTTTTGTGGGTTTTTTGCAATGCCTGTTGAAACTGTGTGCTACAATAACACAAAATTGCTGTCATTAATAGTATAGACCTATTTTATATGCAGAAGTAGACTAAGTATAATGGATCATTATTAAATTATATATATATTAAAAAAATAAACTCTGGAAATAGAGGTTGCTAATCTGGATAAAGAGTTTTTTAACCATGAGGCAAGATTAAAGAAAATGTAACATTGGGGAGTAGAATACCTAGACTAGACTTGGGATAAGAAGGTGAATTCTGACCTTTAGTTCATAAAAAAAATTAAGAACAAAACAGCCAGTAGCTGAGCCTGCTATTAAAATGCTGTCACAACCATTAAAGCTGCTTTTCCCCTCTGTGTCTTCACACTGGATGAGGCAAGACCAAAAAATTTGTGATATCACAATCCAGTCGCACTTTGTCTTTCCAGTTCTTGCAGAAAAGAAAACTGGGTGAGAGAACATCCCTTTTTCATACTATATGACTAAAAATCTTTAGGATAAGGAGATATATATTTGCAGTGCTGTCAGACTGATACTGTTGTAAACACCCCAGTAGGTACTGTCAGCATGACCTGGCATCCTGACCCAGTGACTATCTGCCCTTACCCTGGTGTAATGTAATACATATGGAAGAGACAAGATGTCTGGAGTTCTTTGCGCTCCCAACATCCGTTCCTAGACAGACAGGCTTCATGTACAGTTTGACTTCACACTGGATTTGGGCAACAACAAGGTGGTTTTTGTCATGTCATGAGAACACCCTGGGTGCTCCTTAACCACTAACTGCTCACATTCGAAGTGCTCATAGACACTAGACTCATGATGGTTTCTTACCAGACTTGGTCAATCCTGCAAGTAGGGGAAAAAAGCTATCTTGATATCATCACCTCAGTAAACAAATATGGAATTCCACTGAACTGAGAAATAGGCTCCACATTTTTATTGGAATAAAGGATGAAGGATGATCAAAGCAGTGGCACCTAAGAGGCAGATATATGTCAAAGCAGAAGCCTCTAAGACAAAAGAATAGCACTCTATGCTCAAGTTCATGCTAGTTCATTCTTTGTACAGTACCCACACTATTATTCTCTGGATTAGAGCATGCTTTCCCAAACCAAACTTATAGGGAATTGACCTTTTTGCTGGCACTGCAATTTGTTTTATTTTATGATTACACAAAGAACATGATTAGGTCCTAGGCAGAAGGAGGGTTAGGTATCTGAAGACTGGTAAATTTATGAAATGGGTGGAAAAAGTTTGTTGAGTGAATATTTCTTTCACACCAGTCTTGCTGATGTTGACCAGGAGCAGCAACACAGCCTCTTCCCTGGTCCTCTAGCTGCAGCCAGACAGTTGACTCCCAATGAGCTTTGCTAGCAGGATGGTACCAAGAGCAGGTATTGCAAATTCAGTCAGGTTACAAATATTGCTTTCTCAGATAAAGAGAAAAAAAAATGGGAATGGATCTTCACAGATATTTCTTACTTATAGCCTCATCTTCTCCCTTCCTTCAGATACAGAAACAAGGTTCATTTTTCCTTAATGCACTGTACAGTGGGTTTTGAAATCTGCAGGTGGAAGGCACAATGCTGTTATTATTACTTAGTCTTATAAAAGACAACACAGGGATTGCCATCCATGAATCTGTCTCTCAGAGTTAGGTTTGAAATTTGCAGTCCTCAGCTATCTGTGTAGGTTTAAGGAATAACTTCTGTTATAATATATGAAGCAATAAATGGCTACTGAGAATGATTAATAGCCAAAGTGAAGCTCAGACATTTCATCGATCTCAAAGGCCATTTATTGCAAGTATATGAAAGCAATAGAGATTATTGCTATTATACAACAAACCATAAAATCAGAAAGGAGAAAAATGCATCTTTTTCTTCTTGTGGTTGCTGAGAAAGTGTTCTGCACTTTCCCTCTGTTCTGGATTTTCCATCGGAAACACATGCTGGAGGCATAAGTGGGATCAATAACATCACAGACACAGCTTTAAATACTGATTAAATGATCAAGGACAGATACTGTTTGAGGATAAGCTGAAAAATTGTTCATAGAAGCAGCTGGTGCAGAGCAGAAGTGACCAGACTGGACAATGAGGTTTTGTGTGCAGATATGTTTGAATTTTTCTGGCTGAAATTCTGTGCTTGTTATATAACCTCTCTTGATTAATTGAGCCTCAGTGCCAGGTTGTCGGCTGCAGCTGAGGTATGCTTGGCACAGCTGAGAGGAACTGGCACACCAGACTGCTGCTAGGCTTTGCTTTACTCTGCCCCCAGCCTAGGACAGGGCTGTGCCGGCATGGCTCCCCCAAATGAGATTATGAACTGGTCTATTTCAGTTGCTTCTAAAATCCAAGGAGTCCTGTGAGAGCAGGGCCACAGTATTGTTTCAGCCATAGTCAGTGTTTGCCGTATGAATACTTGGTGGGCTGGATGTTCCTGTGCAGGTACTGTAGCATCTGAAGGCTCTCCATATTAAAAATCTGCCCGGTTCCTTCTAGCATCACACTGGTCAGAGCAGTCCCAAAGATGTTTTTGCTTCAGGAGGACATACCTGGAGACTAAGTCCTCTGGGCATGCCCAGAGAGGCTTTTGCACACTGTAGGAACAGAAGCCATTCCACTGATCCCATGCCACCTAGACAACTATTTTTATCTGGGAAGCCCAGAAGGTATCAGGTGCATTAGGACAACTGGAGGTTGTTACACTGAGTACATTTATGTATTTTTAGGTAGAGTTTTCCACGCAGTAGTAAGGAATGGCCAGGATTAGGAGAGACTAACTAAGGAATGTAGCATGCAGGTGGGGGGTTTCTGTTTGTTTTAACCATTTTAACCTATGCAGTACTGGATGGAGGCGTTGGCACTAGCTTGTACTCTTTACTTCATCCTGCATGCTACAAGACTTTCTTTATGGGATATTCATGTACATAACTGCTCACTACACACAATCTTTCCTCTTTTTTTTCCCCTTAACATAAATCAACTATTATTACTAAGAACGAAAACTTAATAACATGTTTAGATCCAGATGAATCAGCAGCTCTAACAGATTGAAAGAGAGTTTTCCCCAGTTGATTCATTTGGATTATCAAATTCTGGGGACGTATACTGCAGTTCATGGATTTTATGATGCCCAAGATGGCTTTGGCTTCATCCAGGAGGTAACTGACGATGCCTAATTAATGACGAATGTTTCAAACACATATTCATTGTACTTACTACAGACTTTGAGCTGAACTCATCAATTTATCTTTCTTCCTGGCTCATTAAACACTATTTTGGGCTCCACTAACATGCAGATAATATTCACATCTTTAGGAGTCTTTGCAAATCAGTCACCTCTGTCCCTGAATTAGTTCTAGAAAAGACAGGGATGTCTAAAAATCTACAGTCCTGTAAACCAGACTACAGCCCAATTCTTCAGGCCCTGTATCATGTGAAGGCTGAGGGGCTATTTTCTCCCTTCTGCTGATGAGCTCTCTTGGTAAGAGGAGCTCATTTGATTCGAGTTTCTCTCCACCTGCTGATCTGCATTCACAGTGTACAAGATTCAGTCTCAACAATGAATTCTGATTGTATTTATAAGTTTTATGGCTCGATTCTGGGTATTGACTCCGTTTCCTCAGAGAAGCATTTCCCAGCATGAAGGAGTCCCTACTGGCACAATACATAGATATCACTAATGCAAGCCATCAGCAAATTATCTAGGTAGCAATTAGAAAATTGAGACACAGGTAGTGCAAAGGATTGATTTTTTCAATGTAGTAACTGAACGGAGAAATTGGAAATGAGTCTTAATTTAGGGTGACTGGAAATAGAAGTGTTGAGGATTTTTTTCAGAATGCAAAAAGGGCACTCACCTGTGTGTGGCACCAGGGTTCAAACTCAAAGCCTGCCTGTGCAAAGGACTACTTCTTCCATCTGCCAGGAGCACACCCTACTCACAGCATTTTCAGGCTATCACAGCAGCGGTCAACCTTAGCAAGTGCCCTTCTCCTCTATGGTTGTGACTATCATGTGAAAAATTAAAATCTCTCTGGGACTATTCTGGAAATTGCATCTGCATTTTTAATAGCTTCAGTGTGCCTCCTGCTGTGTTTTTCAACAAACATTTTCTGACACCCTGTATGAGATTTGCCTCAGTTTGCATGTAAAAAACCTCTGCTCTTCAACTCTTGTGAGGTCAAATGACTTTATTGGATGATCTGTACCTTTGAAAGTTCTTTCAACTATCTTTGTTACTGATTGAACGGCTTGGCAGAAAGATTGAGCTCAGCATTGTGATCTGAAATTGATTGTGATCAGACTCATTCTAATCAGCTCTGGCACAAAGTAACATAATATAGGGCCCTCTGCCAAGAACAGTCCGATCTCAGCTCCTGAGAGCTGAGTGAAGTACTGCAGCCCTGGGGCTTCTATGGAGAACAGTTGTTTTCCTAAGGTAAGAGTGGAGAACAGGTTGCTGGATTAGCAATGTTTTTCTTTTGAAGGTCCTGTAAGGAACGCAGAGAAGAGCACCTGGTATGTTCCCAGGAGATTTGGGTTGTTTTGTCTTGCACAGGTGGAATTTCTGAATGCCTTTCCAATTCAATGTCAGGTAGAAAGAACTGCAGTGACCCAAGCATGAAAACACAGTAGCTAAATCTTTATTGGAGACAAACAGTCATAGTAAATCAAAAAGATGAAATAGTAAATATTGTATATTATCTCTGATGCTAGTTGATCATGTCATCTAGGTTCTAGTTTATCATTATGTTTTATAGAGAAAGATTCCCAGGGTAACCATGGACATGTCTCTGGGGAAAAGAACAGCAAAAAAAGACACTTGTGGATTTCAAGTCAGCGGCTGGGGACACCAGGTTGATTATTTTGGAGACATTAGCTCTTCAGGATGGACTTTTCCTGCTGATTCATTAAATTCAAGAAGGATTTAAACAATGCAGTTTGATTCACTGCCCTATGGATGGGAAAATACTTTGTCTTGTCAGTGTTTTCCTTTATGAGCAGGTCATAATGATCTCATAAATCTCTGTAGAAGAAACCTTAAGAAAATAGCCATATGTGAGAAAAGCAACCCCAGGCTCAGGATTCTGCCTGTACATAGTTATTTTTTATGTTTCTTTAATATGAATTTAAGGGTTTTTTTAATTATTATGTGTTTATCTGAAGGATGGCTGATACTACCATGCAGCTTAT
Organism: Hypotaenidia okinawae; assembly: GCA_027925045.1. Classification (NCBI taxonomy): domain Eukaryota; kingdom Metazoa; phylum Chordata; class Aves; order Gruiformes; family Rallidae; genus Hypotaenidia; species Hypotaenidia okinawae. Next base: position 23,467,310 of record BSDF01000008.1, on the reverse strand, counting down.
TTTCCAGTGTGAAATTGCCATAGGCATTATATTAGACTTTATTATGCCCATTATCTTTTAAAATTATCGTCTGCACAACTTTTTCTAGTGTTTTGAAATAAACACCACTAAAATGAATTAAAAGAGCAAGGGGACCAATAGGTACTATAAAGACAATATTGTGTTTTGAAGACAATGTTATAATGTCAAAACTAAAGCAGTTCAAAATCAATTGGAGGATGCTTTGCAATTATAGCATAAATTTGGCTCTGCAAGTTTATGGCTTAAATTTCCAGTTGATATGAGCCTCCTGAGTAATGTTGGAAGTGATACATTTTGATGGTGCCTTACTTTACCATGTGAAACAAGCAAAGCAGTCTCCACCTTGCAATACAAGCCTACTGCAGGAACACCCGGAATGTACAAAGACACTGAGATAAAGGAAGTGATATAGCACTCCAAAGTGGTATGAATAGAAAGAATCCCATTATCAAACTCTATGTATGTATGTATGTATGTGTGAACACACACACACACAGACATATATACTTCTGGATCGGTACTGTGTGTGACAAACCCTATAAACTAATTGAATTATCAAGACAATGACTGAGAAATCCCCAAATACCAGACTTAATCACTGGATTGCCTTTGGACTCATATATCCACTAGTCCTAATTTTCCAGTGGTGAAAAGAAAGTCATGTGTTTGCATACTGGATCACTACTACATTATTTTCCCACTTGCATACAAATAAAAACAATTCCGGTCTTTGGTCTTGCATCTCAGTGAGTTCTCTTCAAAGGATGCTGTCATGCCAGTTTTGCTATTGACTTAACTGGGGCCAAATTATATCTTCTGCTCTCTTTGCCTGCATTTCAGTTGGTAAGGGAAAATAACATCCAGTTGCAACATCATAGGCTACTTAGAGAATGACAAGGAAAGTGGAGATGCTTAGATACAAAACACATTACCCTAAAGTAGCTCCTCATGAGAGCTATCTGTGCCTGGAGTGCCACCTAGTAGAGTTCACATAGAAAGATTACGGGAGTTGGAGATGCAGCTGTAGCTCAGATGAAAATGTAATAGATGATTGAAAGATATCCTGAGGAGAGCCATGAAGAGTCCTTTGATAGTCTTGCACATGAGGAGAGGTGAAACTACTATTCAAAGAAGATGCAATGAAATAAAAGTCTTTAGAGGGTGGACATGTGAGAAGACTATAAAGATGAAAAAAAGGCACAAGCCTCCTGACGGGGTATATTGGACTCTATTGAAAAGATCAGACCTCCTAAGCACCTGAGGAAATTATGAATTCAAGGTTTATCAGTATGAGAAAGACGACAAAAGTGTAGCGTAGTAAAAAGCAATCATGACTAGAACACAGGTTTAAGAAAATGCACTGTTTGGAAAAAACAAAGATAACAGAACAGATGTACACATAATATGGTAATCTGTAAAGAGCTAGGAACAGAGATTAAAAGATAAAAGACAAAGTTGGGGCAAAAGTGAATGAGTGTAAGTAGAGGCTGGAAAGCAGAAGATTCTTAACGTGTAGGAATAGATAGAGTACGATATTTCTACAAAAAGAATGATATGACCGGTGACTGTAATGTCTTGATTATTCTGAAGTTTATATTTCTACTATTCAACCCCATGAAAAGAGAAAGCCTATATATGGTTTTCTCCATACAGTCAGCAGTCTATGCATATAATTTCCAGATCCTCTTCAGAAATGCAAAGCTAATACATCCCTATTGCCTTTGTAAGATTCTGAAGTATTGGAATATGATCTCACCTGCCACTTCAGGCAAGAATATGTATGCTCATACACTATTCGTAGGAGCAATGGGGCTGGTTTAAAAATTGCAGTGTCTTTGCCTTTGAATTCTTTCAGGTTTTTCAGTAGCAGCAACACATCATTTGGTTTTTATTACAATGCTGTCTCATTGTTGCCACAAAGGCAGCAGCAGTTGGCAACTGGCAGAAAGCTTTTCTCTGTCTTGAAATATATATATCTGTTAAAGGAAGAACAGTAGTTTCGTTGACTGTAAAATTATTAAAGCCCATGGCATTCAAGTGATCTCTGATTAACAAAACTCAAACAATTGAAGAGGATATGTCATACACACACAAAACCCAATTCTTTATACTGCAATCCTTCAGTTCCCTCAGTTTCACCCAAACTAAATTAAAATGAGAACCTTCAGGCAAACTGCCATTAAACGAAAACTCTTAAAAGGAGAATGTACAATCTAATTATAGTGTAACAAATGTGTACCTTTCATCTACAAAGCTGGTACTCCAAAATTTTAATAGCCAATTATGATTATATAATCTATTAAAAAGAATAACCAAAGTGCTATAATGAAAAGGAAAAACCTACAAAAGAACATGAAAGACATCTTCAGTGGCACAAAGTGGTTTAGCAGTAGTACCCTATACAAATTCCTTCTCCTGTAGCCTGTATTTAGATTATATTGCAGGGACAGAGGTGCTAGCAGTCACTGCCTGAATCCCCATGAATGTATTCTCTGTGGCTAGTGCTCACTGAACTTTTTTTAAAATATCCCATGAATCCTGATATCTGGAAATAAAAGGCACGAGGCTCATACCTAGATTAGTAAATCATGCTTAAAAGAAGTACTTCCTTTAAGTTTGCACATCATTAATACATTATTTTCAAAAATCTCTTGAGAGTATACCAATTCCTTCTCCAGTCAGTCAACCAGGTCCCAACCTTCTCTTTCACAAACTTTAATTACATAATGACACAATTAGAAAAAGTACTGTGAAGTGCTATAGCATGATCAAAATCATGGAATAATTCTGTTCTGTAAATGAGTAACTGGACCAGGACCTTTCAACCTGAAAAGATGAACCAGGGGAGATATCACAATTCTGCAACATGAAGAAAGATGATAAATAGGGAGTCAATCCACCACCTCTTCAAACCCAAGAAATTAGGGGCCCTCAAATGAAACAAAGAATTTACTTTTTGCAATGTGTGAGTCAGCTGAGGAGTTATGCAATAGGATATGGTGGATAGTAAAACTATTCAGACTCAAAAACTGAATGGACAAAGTCATTAAAGAAAAAATATTTCAGTGTCTCTTAAACCAATAGACACTAACCACTGCCATGGGGAATATCTGAACTGTGACTCCTTGGAGGCTGTGAGACTGTACTGAAAGAGCATAATATGTAACTACCTTGTTCCTACACTGTTCTGCTCCAAACACTGCTTATGTGAAAATTACAAGCCACCCTAACTGTACTGCATTTGCTACAAATTTGATACCACTTAAAGAGAGCATGCAAAAACTGTGAGAAGACAGAAATCAGATGTATTTGATCCAGTTCCTCTGTATCATCTGTGATCATGTACCAAGTCTAAGACACAAAACTCTATGCTAATTCAAGGATTTTTTTGGTCAAGAGGTTTCTGATGTATAATATCTACACTATACCTGGATCTTACCTTTATTTTGTAATTTTCCCTCTCTAATCTGCAATTAAGAAGTAAAAATCTCTGGATTCCTGATGTAGTTGTTACTAAAGAGATCTCAGTTCATATTAAAAATCTGATCACAGGGAAATGAAAAATCTCTCTAGTACTTCCAAAATGAAGCCTCTTTCAACTACCCTTTACCAAAGTAATTTTATGTTCCTTTAATCCTATGCTAACATTTCTTCTTTTCAGGATATAGAGTATTATTAGTGCAAAATAATGGCTTTATTTCTGCCTTTAAGACCTCTTAAGAACTTCAGCTTCCTCAAGCAATATTGTGGAAAAGAAAGAACAGAAAATATGACTGCAGAGAAATGACAGTCAGATTCATCTAGATGTGGGTTTTTTTCTAACACTCAACTGTGTAGCGTTGTGTGTTCTTCAACAATTCCCACAGGCCATGATTAATTGTATATGTTAATAAGAACAAAAAGTCTAGTATGAGAATTTTTACATGACTGTATCAAACAAGTTACTGTGCCTTTTCTGACAGTTTCCTCAACCATAAGACCAACAAGGAAAACAAAACAATAGAAATACTGATGAGAGCAGAAACTTAGCATAGCAATTTTTTTCTAGAAAAAAATCTATCAAACCATATCAGTTCCAGTGACTCTTCTGTCCTGCCTATCAAAGCACTTGTGATAAGGCTAAGTCCACTACAAGTTTCCATTTACAGAGGATTCCTGTGTTGTTTTCCACTTTGTACATATCATTTGATATAAATGGTTCTTCAGTATAGCAAGTAAGTTAACCAGAACAACCAAGAAATCGAGCATCTCGCATCACCTGGATACAGTCAGTCACTCTGGCAAAATCTTCCCAAGTCAGGATTGTCGAAATAGTGCAGGGTAGGTATCTAAACATGATTCTGCTAACCTTACAGGGAAACACTCAATTACTTGTTGCTTTTAGCAAGATATTTTCTCTTACTCAACAGAAAGTATCGATCCTCTCAAAACTAGCATGGGATTTTCCATGCAGCACTCATAGGTTTGATTATCACTTTACAGAAATGTTTATGAATGCTCAAGTGCTGATTGCAAGGGTGCTTATCTATTTATGGATGAGTGTAGATCAGAGACATGATTTACACACTAGGTATTTTTTTTTCTCTTTTTCTTTACAGTGCAGTTTTGAGTCCAGCCCATGTGGTTCCAGAATTCAGAGCTGTTCTTCAGTAGGTTGTGCTGCCGGAGGAAAACATACTGACAAATATGCTGGTGAAACACATTTTAAGAAATATTTTCTACATAAAATAGTGCTATCATTTGACTTATGTTGGGGTTTATATTCAGAAATGCCAGGCACTCACTGTTTCCCATGCTTTAATATTTGTTCACAATTAAAAGCCTGTTACCAAATTATAAGTAGCATATAAATTAGGACTATTTATAATCATGAAAAACATTTTATTTGCATTGATTTAGTTCAAAAGTGTTAGTAAGAAGACAGCATTAATATGAAAGAGTCTAATCTGCCTAGATTTTATTTTTTCTCAATAGCATGCCATAACAGTGGAATGTATCCAATTAATGTTTAATTGGGAGAAATCTTACAGCTGCTGCAGGATGACTTTTATGGGGCAGTTAATCAAAGTATCTTTGTTTGCTTCACAATGTTTGTTAATGTATATTTTAATAGAGCATTAATTCTTCCAAAGAGTAATAAATACAGAATAGAAAACTCTTGCTTTGCTTTATGTACTGTACACAGATTAATTCATTAACATAGTCCATTTTGACACAGAATTACAGGAATACAGGAAAGGAGAATAATGAAAATGGCACTATTATTTTCCAAGTACCTGCAGTTATGAAATTTAATTACAGGAGAAAACAGTCTATTCTCTACATGCACCACACTGGTTACAATGGAGATGTAGTATTTCAATGTGGCTGCACGCACGCATACAACTAAATGAGGAGACACGGGCTCAGGAGATTGTGCAGCGTCTGGTTACCTGTCCCCTACTGATTGCTCATTCCCCTCCCCAGGCAAAGGGCACAGCTATGGCCTGTCCACACAACAGGATTTGTGGTTGCCAATGGGGTTTACTTGAAACAAATCCGTATGTCTACATAGGTGGTAGTTTGAAAGAATACTTGATCTTGAACCTTCAATTTCAAAGGGAGTCTTAGCAAAGTTCTTTTAGGCACCCTAAACTCTGTGGATAGCAAAAATGGGCTAGGGATGGTGAAAAGAAAGTTTGTTACACAATTAGGTTTTGTCGGTGCTTGTTACGTTTGAACTGCCATAGGAGTTGGGGCCGTGGTCAGGCAGGTACTTGATGAGTTGCTTAATTTTGAACAATAGGGTTTGTCGAGTAAATCCAGTGATCTGGAGAGGAGATGGCGATAAGGCGAGGCCGGGCACACGGGCTGGACGGTGGTTTAAGCTCGCCCGAGGTGCCCCTCACAAGAGGAAACTGCGGGCGGGAGCAGCTCAGGCAACGCCGCCGCCCCGGCCTCCCGCTGTCCCCGTTCGCCCGGAGAGCGCAGCCGAGACGGGGACCTCGGCGGCCGCAGCTCGCACTGCGGCGGGCGCCCTCCTCGGGGCCCACCGCCCCACTACTGCCTTCTCGCCAGGAGTTCACCGTAAGCGGGGAGAAGGGGACGCGGAGGACATGCCAGGACACGCGAGCGGCCCCCAGTGACTCTCAGGGACACCTCGGGCCGCGGGGGGCGAGGCGGGCGGCGGGGGCGGGCGCCGCCGCAGGAGGGCGGGAGCCGCCGCAGTGAGGCCGCGGCGGGCCGCGTTGCCATGGCAGCGCTGCCCCAGCCGAGGGCTTAAGCGGGCGGCGGCGGGTTGCCGGGAGTGGAAGGGGTTAAAGAGGGCCCGGCGTCGTGGGGGTCGCCGCGGGGCATAGCCTGCAGCCGAGTTTGGGGATGAGCCGCGGCCGAGGGACGCGCTTTGAGAGCGTAGGGAGGCTGCGGAGGTGAAGCCTCTGTTTCCTCGCCGGTCGGAATGGAGGCTGTTGGCGCCGCAGAAGACGTGTTCTATGAGGAAGAGGAGGTGAGCTGCTACGACTTCGAGCCTCTACCGACGCTGCTGGAGGATGAGGTGAGTGAGGCAGGTGCGGGGACGGAGCCGCCGCCGCCCTTGCACTCACCTGTAGTGAGGTGGCCTCCGGGGCAGCCCGCGGGCCCGCCCTGCCCGGCGTCTCTTTCTGCCTGCACCGTGAAGGCAGCCCGTCGGCTGCGCTGGGCCCTGGTGACGGCGTGAGCCCGAGGGCTCGGCTGCCCCTCCGGGAGCGTCCAGGGAGGCTGTGTCGACATAAGCGTTTGATTTCCGTGTGTTCACCGCGGGTTCCTCGCTTTACCCTTCCCGGTGATACCAGCTGCCAAGTTGAGCTCACTCCATCCCTGGACACCTTCTCTGCACAACAGCACAGTCGTGGCCCTCAAGCGTGGGGAGTCTTGTAACTCCTGTTGTAGCTGTGGGTTAATGCTGCAGCTAGGTGTGACAAGGACCCACACACCCTGATAAATGGAAATTATTTATTTGGGTAAGAGTGTTTCTAGTAGCCATGACTACATTTTTGTGCAGCCACTTCTTGCTGCCCTGGGTAAAAAGGCCTTGTTACTGGGAAATTAAAATAAAAAACCAAAACATCAAGCTGTTCCATTTGTTTGTTCAGTTGTTATGCCAAATAACCTGTAGCTACACCCAGGTCTGTTATCATGTTTGTCTGGGTTTGTACATAGTTTTGCACTTTTTTTTTCAAAGAAAGATCTTGCTAATCTTTCTTTGTATCTTTGTGTGTTCCTTACCCCTAAGTGAATGTTTGGAAAGATGTTTTGGGTTTTTTTCTTCAAGTAAAATCTTGGTGAGCCATATACTCACCACTAGTTTCCCAAAACAGATCTTGTAGGCTTTCTTATTTATTATGTCAGGAACCCAAGTTGGATTTAAAAGTCCCTTCCCATTTTCATAAACCATCTAATGGCTCAGCAGTTTTGCTTTTCTTCCCATCAGTGTTCAGTGTAGTAGGCCTGCTCAGACTGGCCTGTGCAAAATATAGAAGAAAGGTGGTAGTGGCCTCACTTTTACACATTAGACTAAATTTTTAGAATATATTTCTCAGGATGAAAGTTGAGTGTCAGCTGTGTGAGGAAGACCCAAGCCCATTTTTCTCACCTGCTCGATATATACTTTAATTGTGGATTCCCACTAGTCACTTCTATTTAGTTATTCCGGGCACCTGAATATTTTCAATATTTTTGTTGAGAGAACAAGCATGACCTATCATCTGGTGATTAGAGAAGTTAATAAAAAAGGGCTGTTCTGAAGAATACTCAGTAAGCTTACCCAGGTAACCCAGTGGGTTGGTTTGGTTTTTTTTTCAAATGTGCTGAATTTAATATAAGGTGCTTGCCACATTTTCCATGATTCTGAGAGTTTGTGTGATTTATCTGACAAAAAGACTTATGTGTCAGAGAGCTGTGAGTGCTAATGTGTCTAACTCTCAACTGCTTAGTCATTTAGTGCTTCTCATCACTCTACATAGTAGAAGAAATGCAGTTGGTGCATGATGTATATGACTTACAAAAGCCAGTATATGAAACAGGAAGCTACCTGAGCTGAAGTGTAGGAAATATTGAGAGTAAGGGTGTATTTCAGCTGCCTGTCTTCACTAGGACTTTCTTCATCTTACCCGCCTTAATATTTAATTTCACATTTTTTAACAAGTTTTGTGTGGCAAATTAACTTGTTTTATCTTCCTGTTCTCTTCCTCTGCCTGATTACATATGCTACTGAACTGTTTTATACTTTCTGAAGAAAATATAAGGGAAAATTGAGAACTAAAGTGAATTATTATAGCATGGTTGTCTGACCAGTTCTTTTTTTTTGGTAGCTATTAAGCAGTAACTTCTTGTGCAAGTGTATTTTACTGATAATGAGATGAGAGAATAAGCATCAGCATCTCTGTTACGTAACACACTCTAGTTTTCCCATAATTTGAGTGAATGAACTTTCAGTGGTCCAAAGTACTGAAGCTGTAGCTTGCCAGAAGCTTCAGCTTGCCAGAAACTCCCATGTTACAGTCTTAAAAGGATTTTTTCTTTTTTCGCCAGCAGTGAAAACTTTGTTTCCATATTGCTCTGGGGGTGCAAACTAATGAAATGCTTGTCTCGAGTTTTCAGTACTCCGTTCTCTACTGAAGCCTTGCTTTCCCGCAATAGCAGCTTTAATAACTGAGGTAAAGATAGTGTGGTCATTTGAGAAATACATGGTCTGTGTGAAGTAAATCACTTCATATCCTGGAGCACTGGAAAGAGTAAGGCTTGCTGTATGGTTGTGGTCGTGGCAGGGTGGTTTAACTTTGTGGTTTAGCTTTACCTAAACAGTCCTTGCTGATGGAACCCACTGAATATTCACAGGCCTCTTTTCTTTCTTCTTTCTTCCTTTGCGTTTAGGGCTTTTGCAGATATTTTTTTTTCTATATTACCTAATTATCCATACCCCTGGAAGGAAGATAAGGTTGTCTGACATGAGATCATCATCTTTCATTTATTCCCCAAATAGCTACAAGACAAAGATGATGTTGTAGTTTTTAATTATAGATAACTGTTACTGATCATTAATATCAGCTGTAGACCTCAACCTCAAAGCTTGAGTCAAAAGAAATTCTATGAAGTCCTGATTGTTATTGGAGCTTACTATAGAGGCTGTCTTAAAGGTTGCAGTTTTTATTCATTTCACATAAACTCTAAATAGAGCGTCTCTTATCTGTATGCACAATGAAACTGTCATAATTTTGCATCTTGATTGGTGAAACATTCTTCTTTTCTTGTAGTCGTGGCAGATGACATCATGACGTGTAGCTGAATGATCCTAGGAGAGTTAAAAATAAAAATCTTTAATTGCGTGTTCATTGCTTTGGTCATAGAACTACTTTTTAAAAAAAAAACAAACCACCAAACAGCCGTAGAATAAGCAGTTAGTCTTTCCTTTCTAAGCCTGTCCTCATCATATGTGAGTTTGGTAAGCCTCAAAGCATGGTAGTTTGTGGTCCAGCTCCTTGTCATATGTTTATGTTTTCAGATACAGAAACATACTGCTGCCTTTCATGATTGGAAAAAGTTCCTGATAGATAGATGCAAAACTTTCTTATCCACCCTCAAAATCTGATGGCAGCATTACATATATGATGCTGAGCACAGCACAGAGAACTTGCCTTGTATACCTGAACTGTGAGGGCTTTTGTTGTTATTAAGTAGAACGGAATTCAATGAAACCAAAATCCATGTTTAGTGCTAGAAGGCACTGTAGTAATGCTGCCATTAGTAAATCAATCTATCTCTAGGCTGATGAAAACTAGGCTATCAAGTATAGAATTTCAGTTTCCCAAGTATAGTGTGCTTTATTTCCTACCTGCTTTTCTTTATATTTATTACTATGCTTTCAACCAAATCACAGAATCATTTTTAGACTAAATATTTGTCTTTCTTTGAAGGATATTAGTGCAATATTCAATTCTCTGAAAAACATGTTAACAAACTATTAACCCTTCTGCAAATTGTAATCTGAATATCATCGATGTTTTCTATTACTGAAGTATGTAAAAGAAGGTATACTTGTATTTTCCAAGGGATTGAAAGTCTAAACCACAACAGTTTTCAGAGCTTTAAGATATTGCACGTGCTACTTTGCTGACAACAAAATACTTTCTTTTTTTAATATGCAGTTGTATCTTCAACTCAACATATATTTAATACCATTCAGAAGTATAGTTGTTCATAATTACAATTACTACATTACATGAGAAAGTATTATGTATAATTAATAGCGTTATATTTTTGCAAAGTAATATTTGTAGGCACTGTTAGCTTATTTTTCATTACAGATGGAATTGATGGGTTTTTGTATTGTTTGTCATGCCTTTAATTCATTTTTTTTTTTAAATTCTGTAGCTATGAGTAATGTGTTAGCTAGCATACATTAAAAAGCTAGTTGCTTTGCACAAAGCACTGTTTCTGAACATCCTGAGTAGAAGAGCCACATTAGAGCCAAATTTTATATATTTTTTTGGAACTGGACTCTTCATAGCATCACTGTGATAACGGGGTCACAGGACACGGACTTATAGTTTGGCATAGTAACTTAGAAACAAGTCCGGAAACAGTTTTGATCACCAAGAGCTGTGGGTGTGATGGGGAGGCCTAGGACAACCAAAGTGTTCTCTTTTAAGTCAAAGTATAAGAACACTTTTCCAATGGCTTGTTTGGGTTTTGTGTTTGTTAGATGGTCTACACCACTAAACTTCACAACAGCATCATTCTTAAGATAGACTAATTTAGAAGGTACTTTTTCCCAGATCACAGATTGTAGGGAAAACTGGTGTGAAGAGAATTTTTAAGTAGTTTATCCAAAGGCACCTGGGAGAGCTTAAGGGAGACATGGGTCAAAGAAAATGTTTTAACATAGTCTCTCTGCTTTTACCTCCAAATGGTCTGTTTCCCTAACTTTGATGCAGTGTTTATGTAAGTTACATGGTTCCCACTAGAAGTCTCTTTTTTTATGTTAACATACTGTGATACCTTTGTTCAGGTTAACCCTGCTTCTTAAGACACTCTGTTAGGAGCAAAGTCATGCACTTGGTGTTTCTTGGGGTGTTAATCAGTGTCCTAGAAAGTCTGAGAACTTGCTGGAAACATAACTCGTAGCCAATTGTGTCAAATGTAATCTATGATACACCAAGTAGTGTCATGAAACCCAGGGTAATTTATGAATTCATATCTTGGCAGGAGAATGTGTCCCTTGCTGATATTTTGTCACTGCGGGATAGCTGTCTTACTGAGCAAGATATTTGGGCAGTTTGCCTGGAGTGTTGCCACTCTCTGAAGAGCATTGCCCATTCTGCAATCTTCCAGACACTCTGCATCACTCCTGACACTTTGGCTTTTAATACCAATGGCAATGTATGCTTCATGGAACAGCTCAGTGGTAAGTATTTGTGTTTCCAGGCCATTTGTCTTAGAACAATGGAAACTCCTAATAAGAGACTGTAGTAATGCATAGAATGTTCTATTCTTAATACTTGTAATTAAAATGAAGAGCAAACATAAAATTTGTTTAGGAATGGGTGAGTATAGGTCCATATGAAACTCTATGCTCAGTTTTGTGATTGATGAACGAAGGTTGAGTTGGCTTAGAAGATATTTCCTAGTTATTTTAAGACGTATGCAGGGGAATGTAATTTATCTCCATTTTAAACACTAAGTTATGTATCTATGTGCACAAGCCTCTTCCTAGGTAAAGTGTGTTCTTGGCCTCTTCCCATTCTTATTTCATGGATATGTTCTATTTCTCTAGAAATTCTCTGTCATTCAAGGCATCTTGATGATTGTGGCCAGAGAGAATAACGCAATTCTAGAGCATATTCACTGTTAGAAGGAAGAGCTCTCTTGAATAAAGGACTATTTTCTTTTAAAGTCATGATTTTTAGACTCAGTGGTGACTGACTGAGAAATTATTTTTAATGTGCTAAAACCCAGTATGTAGTAGCATGTAAGATCTTCAGGTATTGTACAGATGAATGAGGCAATGCTTGACTTAAAAATGACTTCTGATTTCAGCACAAACAAAAAAGCATGTTCTTGTTACAGTTCCCTTTTAATGTGACCCATTTCAAGAGTCTTTCTCTCAAGCCAGTTAGGGATATTGCAAATCACTATAGTCCTCTTAAAATTATATCAGCTTGTAACTAGAACTGTTCTTGCCTATATGCACGCTATTCAAGTTTTTGTTATGTTTTCTCTAACCTAATTTATTTTTAAATGTCAGAATAAGTGTTTATTCTTTAAGTCAAAATCTAGATCACAATATTTAGAAAAAACTGGGTAAGCTAAATTTGCAACAAATGAATATTTTTTGCCACCTTTAGAATTAAATATAGTATTTGAAGGAAGCATGTAATTTAAAATTTAATTAATGAATATGTGAAAATATCTTCATAATTGTGGTATGTTTTGTGCTTAAATTCCTCAAATATGAGAGTCAACTTTTAGTTGCATGTTAATAGGGTAATGTGTAATCAATTTCCTTTAAGAAGCTTGTCAACTTCAAATTTGAAAAAAGCTGGTGGTGTATTTATAAGGGTATGTGAAAGACTTGTCAAAGAGAATAAATCTAGTGGATAAAAAATGCCCCTCAACTAAGATCTTTGCTTGCAGCTGGGAAGGGAAAAAAATCAATTTCTTCTTAAATGTTTTAGTCTAATTGAATAGCTGGCAAACAATTGATCCAGGAATTTGCTGTATTCAACTGCTTAAAATGTGGGATAACAAATTCCCTTGTAAAGCTAATGTACAAAGTTTTTGTTCCCTGAAGTCATGTAAGTGTCTGAGAATATAGACATAACTTTTTGCATTCCTAGGAAAAATGCAACTTTCTTTAAAAAGAACTAATGAAAAGACTATTTCTCACATGTGCACACTGCTGTGTCTTTGACTTTCCATTTCCCTCAGATGATGTTAATACTTATTTAAAATGTAGCTTTTTAATTGGGGAAGTTGTTCCTCTATGGATTTCTTCTTCCAGAAGAAAATTGTAACCTCTGAATTGTGACATTGAAAAAAAATGAACAGCCTGTCACCTCTGCTTTAGCAGAGTTCTGCTTCCTGCAGGTTCTGTGGTGCTAAAGTGACAAACATTCAATAGGTTGTTCTGTCAAGGGCTCTGGTATCTTATAGTCTCTTCTTCTAGTCTATTACAATCTCTTGGTTTTGCTGCTTGAACCCTTATCCCTTAGATCTGCAGTGGAAAATAGTGAGTGGAAATGTCTCATCAATGAAATCAAACCTGCAAGCCACAGCTGAAGCACACCAGCTTAGGTGATAAGTTGGTCCAGGCGGCAGTGTGTGAAAGCAAGAAGTGGTTAGGCATGGTAAATGTATTTTTTCAGGGGTATTTTGTTTCTTAGGAGAAAAAGTATGGGATCTTTTTGCAGAAAGTTTGAACATGGCACTCTGTGTCTAGTATTGTAAGTAAAATGTGTATTAAAAGTTCTTTGTGTCTCAGATGTGATGGAACCAAAGCACAGCTATATATGCAGTTTCTTTTTTATCAGATATGAGTGTGTCATTAAGTTTGTATCATCAAATTTAGTTTGGTTTTTAAATAAGTAAGACTACTAATTTTTAATTTGATCCATTTTCTTTTGCTTTCAAAGATGATCCAGAGGGTGCCTTTGTTCCACCAGAATTTGATATCACTGGTAACACTTTTGAGGCAAGTTCATAAATTTATCTGTTAAATAAAGGCGGGTTTAATCATTTTAGTACTTCTGCAGTAGCAAATGTTCAGCATTCTCAAGGCATAATTAAAGACATTTAAAAATGGTGAGCTGCATATTATGCTGTTTAGATATGTTTTGTGGAAATAAAAAGTAAACTTAAAATGCTATATTAATTTTCTGTATAAACATTTGTTTGCTGTTAAAATATGAGAATCTATTTTGGCTGAATCATGTTTTGCCCTAAACCACATCTGGTCTATATTATGTTCACTGGTATCCTTCACTGGTTACATTTTCTTGTTTGGGGACTAGCCATGAACTTTTATGACTAAATATAAAATGTGTTTGCCATCCTCTTCAATAAAATAATTCATGGAAGAGTAATCAGCAATTTTATCTTTGATTTAATGAAGAAACAAATGACTATCTGTTGCTTTGCAGTGCACAAATGGTCTGCATTGTTAAATTAAATTAGATTTAAATTGTTTATACTAATTCATTAGCCTCCCAAGTCAACCATCTCATTGCATGCTGCAGGAGTGCTTGCTTGCTAATATCCTTTTTTAATACAGTATTTTTTCTGGCTTATGCTCTTAGATAATTCAAGTGCTTTAATTAGCAACGTGTTCTATTCAAGGTATATTTAAAAAAATCTGTTTTGTTATAGTTGAACATAAATAACTTTTACTTTTTTGTAGCTACAGCCTTCATAGTCATGTTTGTAGTTTGCTGTGTTTCTGTGGGGGAGGTAGAGAAAGGTTAAGGGAACCTTGGAAGTGTGTAGTATTACAGCTAAGATGAGAATGTTAAAGCAGGAAGGGTAGTATTACAGAACATGAAGTAGTATGCTCTTTGAAGGTGAGAGATGCAACATTTTTCCTTGTTTTTTTGCTTTTGTGGTGGTTTGACCCTGAAAATATATACTGAGAAGTTTAGGAGTTAAGGACAGGGAGAGATCATTCTGCAATCAGCGTCACGGGCAAAACAGACTCAACACAATATTAAGAAATCTATCTAATTTATTACACTACACACACACAGTGAAACCAGAGTTGGATGAGAAGTGTGATCAGATCTTAAAACACCTCACCCCACTCCTCCCTTCTTGTCAGACTTCCTTTTAGTCATGATTTTGCTCCCTTCTGCCCCCCCGCATTATGGCGTGGGGAGGGGCAAGGGATGGGGGTTTTGGTCAGTTCCTCACAAGTTGTTTTCCTTCTTGGCTGATGAGGCATTCCTCTCACCCTTCCCCTGCTCCAGTGTGGGGTCCCACCCACAGGAGACAGTCCTTCACAAATGTCTCCAACGTGAGTCCTTTCCCACGGGGCTTCAGCTCTTCACCAACTGCCCCAGCGTGGGTCACTGCTATGGGGCACAGTCATAAATCACAGAATGTCTCTCAGTCTCTCAAGCCCAGACTACTCCAGCCTGGTCCTCCATGGGGTCACAAGCCTTCCCCCAGGAAACCTGCTTTGGCATGGATATCTCTCTCACTCATCTCTGTGTCTCTCTCTCTCCATGGGCTTCAAGTGCTGGCAGAGGCTTGCTCCAATACAGGTCGCAGCGTCTTCTCTGTCTCCACCTGCTTTGGCGTGGAGCCTCTCCATGGGCTGCAGGTGGGGTCTCGACCTTTTTCATGGGCTGCAGAGTGATACTTTCTCTCAGGCACCTTGGACACCTCCTTCCCTGTCCCCTGAACTGGCCTTGGTGTCTGCACAGTTTCTTCTCACTCCCTTCTCTGGTGGCAAAAAGCATCTGCTTGCATTTTGGGGTTTTTTCTCCTAAATGTGATTCACAGAGGTGCTATATAACCATTACTGATGGGCTCAGCCTTGGTCAACAATGACTGTGGTCTTGAGTTAGCTGGTGTTTATTCTCAGGCCCGCAGAAAGCTTCTAGCGGCTTCTTGCAGAAGACACTCCACAGCCCCCCATTCTCTATGAGAACCCAGCCATGTAAAACTACAACAGCTTTTTTTAATAAAGTTAATAGGCCAGCAGAGCTCTAGTGATTCTGTGCTCTCTTTGCTTCTCTACACCCAGGATGCTTTTTGGCAGTCTTTGTCTGGAGTGGGTGACCAGTATGGGTGGGGAAGATTAGGAGGTGATCAGTATTACATGTAAATTTGGCAACTATTTGTATTCTTTGTATTCAGATGTGGCTGAAGAAAGCAAGTTCCAAAGTCACCCAAAGGTGATTATTTTTTGTTTCTTTTTGTTGTATGTCTGAAGCTGGACTTAGCATTCTACATAAACATGTGCTGTGTTCCTTGCCCCTTAACAAGCCTCCAGGACTTGACAAAGAAACACAAGATTTGTGGAATTTTCTCCTCTGGCAAACTTGCATTTCCCCCAGATGCTTTCTCCTCCTCTAGGAGTTGCTGAACTCTTACACTTATAGCACACAGATAGGCTGAAAGAGGTTTGCAGACTGAGGGGATGGAACAAGGTGAAATGGGAATTTGGGAAGACTGTGGAAATACTAAATGACCTGAAATATTCGTTCTGCCTAATATACAAGGCCATTGTATCCTTCTTGGGTGAAAAATGTCTGTGTACGAGTTTATCGTTAACTCTTCTCTTTCAGCAGTATTTACAAGCTTGTTATGCCCCAGTGAATCCCAATACCATGAACGGTACAAACAACAATTATACAGACGATGGAAGCTGTGTGAATCAGGAGTGACCCTGAATGTTGGCTCTTACTTTTTTTGCAAAGGTCAACAAAGGTACACGTTTGTGTGGAAGGAAGCCAACGTGCTCAGCCTTGTCCGCTGTGAAGTGGGGTGAGGACTGCATGCACTGGTTTCTATCCACTGCACCTGTTTCTTTATCTAGAAAGCTGAGGAGCCTTGCAGAGCAGGGAGAGCAGTGCTACAACAGTGTCCTGTTGCCTCAGCTATTTGTCATAGGCCATCCCAGGGCAATGCACATGGCTGAAAAGCTAGGTTGTTCCCATTTGTTGAGGCAGAGCTGTATTATTTTACTCTGGGATTTGTGTGCACTTTGTCAGACAGCTATGGCATTTTGATTATTCATGGAGCTTTCAAAGCTTTACCTCATTCTGCTTGTAGGCTTTGGTTGAATTTTTACTACTTTAGTACCAGATCAAATACTGCCAGGGATTTGTTCCATGCTGACCTCAGTTTGCTTTTGCAGTTTCTAAAACCTACAGTGAGTTAATTCTTAGGTACTTGTTACAAGGGGTTTATAACATTGGCATTTTTACAAGCTAGCTGTTTTCTTCTTGGTGCTAATACCTCAAGTTATTCTCTTTTTACCAAGGGCATTGATACTTTTATCTATCCCCTCACCCCTCCTTGTAACCTCCTACTATGCAATAACAGAATAGCACTGAACATTTATATACATTTCTCTGAGGAAACCCTCGGCCTTTATGTTTTCTCAGTACTGTAAGATTCTTTGTACTATACCAGTAAGCCAGCATTTTTAGAAAGGTGTCAGATTTTTGGTATTAGCCTTGCTTCTTCCTTGGTAAAGACGTTACTCAACTGTTGCTCCCTGAAGGAGTGTTTTTGCAGCTGTTTAGTATGCTTTGTTGCGAATGATGGGAAATAGTGTTTATATCAAAGCTGTCCAATTTCAGTATAAAGAAAAAAGTTAATATTGGACCCATTAATTATGTTCAGGATGATCTCTGCTAGCCGTTACTTCAGTGTCAAAGCTCAGCTGATTTAAAATACTTATGTTGGACAGAGGTTTCACTTGATTTGAGTGTGATCTATTCTATAGCTTCAAAAATGGAAGCACGCAGTGAGGTTTGTATAGCTACTGGATGACTTCTTCCTCTTTAAACTCTGTTTTAAAAAAAAATCCCTCAAATAAAGCTACAGTTACTTCAACAAGAGCTGTTTTGTTTCCTGCTTAGTGAATTACTCATCCAGACCTCTAATGGAATTGTGACTCCAGTCTAATCGGTTACTAAACTTAGCTGGCACTCACAAGCACACAAGGGTAATAGACACAGGAAACAAATTGAAGTGCATTACTATCCTAGTGTCTGAAACAACACTATTAAAAATTTCAGTTTCTAGTTGGAATTTCAAATAGCAACAGTTCTAAAGTTTTTTGCCCAAATGAAAATTCACAGGACTGAAAAGTAATTGATTTCATGTGGTTTGCTTTAGACTTGTGTCTTGTTTACTGACCTGCTCCCCATTTCTAAAGTGGGAATAATGACACTAACTTCAGTTACTGCTGAGAAGAGGAAGGTAAAAACTAGTCCTTAAGGGAGCTGTCAGCTTCAGTGTCAGGTGTAGAATAGACTTTTTAAAAGATGTTAAGAAGGATGTAGCTTTGAAAAGGTTTTTTGGTGCCAACAGTGAAGTGTGGGTGAGCTTTCCAACTGGTGACTTTTTCAGTGCTGCCACAGTTCCAACCTGTGGGGATGGCGGAAGGATTGCAATTTCTGAACATCTCAAGAGATCAATTTCAAGAGATCTGGAAATGACTGTTGCGAAGTGGTTGGAGCAGCATTTAATAGGTAGTTCTGTTACATCCTCCTCTTCCTGGTATAAATATTATCACAGGCCAAGGGCAAAAAGGCAGCCAGGCAGGTACCACTGGTCTCTAGGACAGCATTGGACTAAACTAGAGAATCTTCCAAGTACCTGTACATTTTTGTGGGGTTTTTTTTTCACCCTCTAACTTTATTGTCTTCTTACAGATTTTTGTTACTATTGTGGCATAGTAACTGCACTGTTAGAACTGGTGCTGCAAATAGAGAAAGAGGAGAGAAACTTTAGAGTTATGATCCATACTGTAACCCCAGTGGAAAGGTGGATTCCTATACATTACACTTACTGTTTGTACTTTCATTCTTACTGCATCTGAAGGTATGTGTGATGTGACTGTGCTCAGTAACAAAGCCTCTAACTTTGTCATGTTTTACTAGTATGCTACTGTAGAAGGGTATAGAATGCAAATTTTTCTATTCTAGAAAAAACATTGATAGACTGAGATACTAATTACAGATTTGAGGCTTCTTTCAAAATTCATGTACTTAACTATATGCTGAATTCCTCAAACAATCAATCTTCAGTATAAACTGAGTCCTGATTCTCTCCTGTAAATAGGAATATCTTTAACCTTTTCCTAGTGAAAATGGTTCCTATTTCATTTTCTTGCCTAGGGCAGTACAGTGCTAGACTTGTGAAATTTGACCAATGGGAGGCTCAAAAGGAATAGTTAAATATTGGTGAGTTCATTAATAGCCTTATTTCTATCACTACAATACAAGTTTGCCTCAGGTTAAAAACATTGGCTGTCTCAAACAAGTTTCAAATAGCTATTTGTCTGCATCACAAAACTGCCATTGAGTCTGACACAGAGGTTCATTGATGTAGAACCCCACATTTCTAAGATATGAGCTTTCAGTGAGATGAAGGACCAATGTCTGCCATGTGTGAACTTGCATTTATAATCTTTTAATAATGTGGCTATTCACTTTTGCTTGTTCTAGTGAACCTCTGTAACAGAAATCACTGAATTTTGAGTCTTGTCTGCCTAGTTTTTTTTAATATCTAAAGCAGATTGGATAATGCTTCTGTTTAATGATTTCTTCCATTATTTAGAGGTGATGAAATGCAGTAGTTCAGAAACCTCGGTATGCAGCAGGATTAAAACCTTTCAGGAATAAAAGAACTGAAAAAGTGATAGAGTTGAATGTGACCTTGAAAAGAAGGGGAAACGGGATAGAAAATGTAAAGAAAGTGAAGTTCACAATTATCTGCTTTCTCATCTAGAACTTGTTCTTGCTTTTTGCTGTCACGGCAGGAGTGGGGTATGCTGGTCTCTCACCTGGGAGAGAATCAGAACCAGAAAAGGCTGAGCACTGTGAACACTGCCTGTCTCTGCTAGAATGTGACAGCTGTCGACTTGCTATTCTCAGTGGGTTATGGTTGATCTATATTATTTAAAATAAAAAAAGTCCAGGTGCTTCAACAATCCTAAAATAAGCATCTCTACACAAAACGGTATAACTACTGCAAATAGAAAAGTCAAGCTAAAACGTATTATACTTTCTGAAAACTAAATAGTTAAGATTCATATGACTTATTCCTGTGAAATGTGACAAGGCAGTTAGATTGATAGATACCATATGTGTGCAAATGTTTTATATGCATATCAATGCATAAGTTAAAATGCCAAATGAAACCTAAGGTTCATGGGGAACAGAAAATGGTTCAGCGTGTGTGTGTGTATATATATATATATATATATATGTTCATGCTACTGAAGAAAACTGAGCTGACAGTTTGGTGCTGCAGTATTTCTCAACAGGTGATCATTACTAAGCTAGTGCTCGGGTCTCAGCTGTTGGTCCTTCTCTAAATATGAAAGCCTTTATCTTTCTCCCAAATCAGAACAGCAGAAGGTGTAAAGGAAGTCTTGCTTTTGCCACTTCCCTGGTCTTTTAAATCAGTAGCTTTGAATGCTGTGAGATTACTGTTCTGTTCTTCTTTTAGCTCTCAGTGCAGGAGGAAAAAGAAAACTTTGTGTTCTCCTAGAGGGGTTTTTGGTTTTGTTTTTATCTGATGGGGGAAATAAGTCTTTTGAGAACACCTAGTGCCTTTTTTCTTGAGTTCTGTTTCCCTTAATTTCATGTAGCCTCCTCTTGAGACTAATTCTATGTAACAGCAGCAAGGCTTATCATCAGCAAATGGTAACTTATCTCCTCCTGTAGTTTAAACCATTCTATTTCTGAGTGTTATTTAAAGCTATCTTTTTCTTCAGTGACAAAAATAAATTACTTTTATTTGGTTACCTATGCCTCTACTGTGCTATAGACAGGAAATGGAATCCTTCTGCTCTTGCTTTTACATCATCGGCCCGATTGAGGTTCCATTCTTAGTACTGAGCAAATATCATCCTTTAGTTGCTTTACACAGAGCTAACCAAGTGAAGAATATGAGCCCAACGGGATACGTTTTTTACAGTAGCTTTTTTTAATGTATAGAGTATCTTAAAGTTTATAATTTGATTACCTCAAAAACCTATAGCTTTTTGCATAGTTCTGAAGTTGGGCTTGCAAGGTTGACATGTTGCTCTTTTTCAAGCTAGCTTTTTGAGCATATTACTGGTATTTTTACAGTTTTGCCTTTAAATCTGTAAAACAACTTTTCATGGAATGAGTTCTACTTTTATCAGGAAAAATATCTTCAGAGAAGAAATCACTGGCTGTGTAAGTAACCTGCTCAATGAAAATATGTAGTATTTAAGGTTTCTTAGTCATTCGGCTATTAGTTTGCTATAAGAAGGTATTTTTAAAGATAAGAGGTATATATGTATATTCCTTAAGATTGAGGAAGGTTATCCTCTCATGTACAAAAAAAATTTTCAGATAAACTTACCTGAGGATTTTTTGTTTGAGAGAAAAATTGGGAGTGAAAAGACAACTAGGTATTCTGTTTTAAACCAGTTAGTTCTTGTGGTAGTTGAATTTACTTTCATAGAAGCCTTAGGAGCTGTGTTGGTTAAATTTACAGATAGTTCCCATCATGAGCAACAGTCTACAGAAGAGGATGGGGTGTTTTCTTCTGTTACGCTTGTGCACTGTCATAAAACTTCAGGCTCTTTACTCTGAAAGATGCACAATGTTTTACATCAGTTATTTATTTCCAGACAATTCCACATAAAATCTTTTCATTAGTACTGGTACATTCCCAGCTATGGATGAGAAATACGAGTAAGTTGTCTTCCTTAGTCCTAGTAGAATTACTCATCAGTTTCTGATGCTACCCATTCAAACTAATTTCTTTGGTGGACCCATCATTGTACTGGTCTTACTGACAGAACTTAAACTTTCTATTGCCCACTCTGCTTCCGTAATTTACTCTTTAGAATGTTTAAAAAAGTTTTTGAAATGTAAGCCTGAATCCTTAATGGCAACATGAAGACCTCAATTGTTCCTTGTCATGATTTGATAACAAAATATTTTTCATTCATTAATTTTATGTCTGCTTTACATGGATATTCAGGTCACTAAAAATCTGTGATACTTGCCAGATTGGATCTGAACATGTTATACTTCCTGGAACAATGACAAATAATTAATTTATACCATTTGCATGTACTGAGAATAGAGCTGTTTCACCAGTGTGTGAGGACATTCATAAATACCACCTTCTTTTTTGAAATTTTCAGGAACTGACCAATTTAGAAGTAGCTGGCAAAATGGACAACTTCCTAATAACCAGATAAAATTTTGAGACTAGCCTAGTTTTCACTGTGAATTAGATGGTTGTAGAATTATCTTATTAGGTTCCTTGACACTTAGTCAACAGAGCTTTCAAGATTATGACAAAATGGTTGTCTCTCACATATTCTCCTTAGTTACACCACTTCAAAAAACAATAGAAAACATGCTTTTGAGCTTGAGGATCTTCTGTTCTGGGAATTGCATTGCAAGAGGTGTAGGCTTCCTTAGATGACCGTGAAGGAGCAGGTTTTAGGATCTAGTCCAGCTGCCTGACCAATTCAAGACTTGCCAAAAATTAAAGCACATTAAGCGCACTGACCAGCTTTGAACCATTCCTGTGTGCCCCATTGCTGGATACCAGGGAGGTAGCACTTCAGTCTTCACTTTCCCTCCTTGAGAAGCTGTGGTGAGCACTGACATTGCCCCTCAGCCTCCTTTTCTCCAAATTAGACAAGCCCAAAGTATGTAGATGCTCCTCATAGGACATTCCTTCCAGCATTTTCACCAGCTTTGCTTTCCTCCTGTGGATGCATTCAAGGACCATCACATCCTTCTTAAATTGCACCTCTTTTACCAGCTGATTACACTGTGCTTGCACTCCAAAAGGGGAAAAATATGTTAATATTATACATACTCCAGGATTCATGAACTTTTCAGTCACAAAAAACCACAACCAAACAGAAAAAAAACCCCAAACTAAATAAATCCTCTCCTCCTTTCTCTCAATTGTAATGGCAACAGTTGTTGCTTTTTTACTCAGAGGTGCTGATCTAATGAATTTTTGAAGCAGCATGTGAATTAAATGTTATACTTCTCTTGTAAAAACTTTTTTTATTTTGTGGGCTATACAGTTCAGGTCTTATCACATAATACATGAGTTCTGTGCCTGAATTGAGAAGAAAAACCAACACTTCTACAGAAATAATTCTGCTATCAAACAGGAAATAAAATAATCGGGCCCACCACTCAAACCCAAAACCAGAAAACTCAAATCCTTCCTGTTTACCCTCCTTAGTTTATGTCCCTGATATCTACAATGAGAACTACGTAATCATTTGTTATTTCTGTCACCTACAGCTGTTCTTTGAAAATTGGTGTTTTGAATGTGGGCTTAAAAAGCTTTTATACAGTGGGATAAGTTTGAAGTGTTTGGCCAGCTTCTTACATTTGCCATTCTACATATGTTCCTTCTAGAAAAAAATCTACATAGATTACTGCCTCAAAGAAGAGTGGTCTGGTTACTGTACAGCAACTAATAGGTTACATATCTGAGTGCTGATATCATTGATTCATGGCATGGTAAAGGAACTGGGATCCTCTTTGAGTTTATTGTCCCACCCATAGTGTTCTTAACTGGAAGTGTTGCATTTCAGTTCTTTAGCTCTAAAATGTAGAATAATCATCCCCCAACACAGGACTGTGCAAATGCACTCTGTTCAGAGTGACAGATGTTATCAGTAGTCACCTTCTCCTAGGTTCAAGATAAAAAAAATTTTTAATCATATAACTTCAATAACTACAAATAAGATCATATTTGCCATATAATGAAATAAATCTTATATAGTTGAGAGAAGACAGAACTGGTCTGCTCAGCATGCATCTGTTTCCTAGCTTTCCTTTTTCTATGCCTACAGGGAATAAATTGTGTTAGTTAAATTAAGTGATAAATGAATTACCTATGGCAGGTAACTTTAAGGAGCTAAATGGGAGATATAAGGAGAGTTATGACACATGAAATTCAGTTTCAAACAGAGTTTTTAAAAAAATATCAGAGTTCAAGAAGCTTTAGAGATAAATGTGTCTTGCTGTTGAACTTCTGAGGTTTCCAAAGTTTTACTGCAGTGCTCTTTCTTACCTGTCATAATTACATTTCTACAGTCCTGCAGGAGAGGAGTCAATTGGTGTGCTGTTCATCTGTGTTGGGGTGTGAGTGTGAGAAACCTGTTCTTAATTTGTGTTCTCTTATTCCAAACATGTAATTTCATGCACATAGTATGGTTTAAATTTGGTACAAGGTTCTGTGTATGTTTATCTTCATGTAAAGTGAAATGAATGTTTACAGAGGTGGCTGCCAGGTGGCTCAAGATGTATCTCAGTCTTCGCTACGGTATTTAACAGCTTCTTGAAACTATAATGAGATCTAGTTTAGAAGTTTGTATTTTCTGCCTTTTTTTTCCCCCCAACCTCCCTGGGTATAGCCCTGGATTGATAATATTGCTTTTTACAGTAATTATTGCTATAGATGCTGGCAGTTTACGCTATAGACAGGAGTCACCTATATTCACATTGCTGTATGGAAAGCCAAAACATATGGCTGTTAAAATCAAGTCTTTGGAGGTAGCTTGGAGACTGCTGTGAACATATTATATGATTTAGTTTTTAAACAAACCTAACTCCTATCAAAGATGATCTTAAAAGAGAAAAAAAAATCAACCAAAAAAACACCAACCCAAACTTTTGTCTATAGCAGCCTATGGAGATGATTAGAAGCAAGTCAAGAAGTATGCAAAAAGCTTGCAAAGAGCTAAAAAATTTTTTTTTTTTCAAATCTATCAGAACACAGAAATGCTGCCCAAAGTCTGTCATGATTGCAGATGAACAAGACACAAAGGAGTTTTTCAAGGAAAGACATAGCAGAAAAACTTAAATTTTCCCAACCCATTTTCATATTGTAGGGCCTTCAGGAGGTTCTTGCAATTATGACTCTCCTTTATGGGGAATTATCAAAAACTTTGGCTCAAATAAGAGTGTCAGAATAGACTAGTGGCCGAGTTGATGAAACTAGCAGTAAATTAAATTCTAGCACCAGATGGTGAAACAGCATTCATAAAGGAAGCAATTACTTGAAGTAATATTCTTTAGCCTGGAAGAGAATGCCCTGAGGAAGAAGTTATGCTAGAAATCTGTGAAGTACACCATGGAGGCACCACAGAGTATTTGCCAGCCTTCATAAATGAAGTAGCAGCAATGAGATGAACACAGGTGGACTCAAACAACAGGAAATACTGCTTTCTTATGTAGTTAGCTGGGGAAATGCTTGCTGCAAAACATAAATGGGAAGGTGTTGCATATGGTTAATGGTTAGACAAATTCATGGAGATAAAACACTTGTCATGAACCATTGCAGACAAGAAGCCCGAAACTATGAAACAGTAAGATTAGTCATGTACTAGGTGGAGTTCCTCAGTTCAATGATATACATAGAAATCACAAGAAACCAAAGAATAGTAAAATGTAGGGATTAGACAACATTCAGTCACAGTATATGTTCTTTCCAGTTGCATTTTGCTTGGTTCATTTCTCCTTGTATTGTGGCGTTGCTTTTTAGAGATTCTATCTATGAGGAAGAGATTTTATCTTGCTTGTGTTTTGTGGTGTAAACTGCTAACTTGGCATTTGCCTAGAACGTACTAAAACTTTAAAAATTTCACTTAGTTGGTAGGTATACTAAAAAGCAATTTAAGACTTTAAATACCTGAAAACTTAAGATGTGAGTGGTTTACTTAAGAAAATCTGACCAGAAGCTGTGTTGTTGTGGCCATTTTTTTTAGAAGTCTTTTGGGGAAGATATTTTTCAGGCGAAGCTAGACTCTAGTTAGAAGGAACTGCAAATACCGCTTTAGTTTTTCCAGCATTTGCTACCAGTTCAAGCTAGTCTGTTTTGTGAATAGTCTACAGTGGTTTAGCACTTTTAGCACATTCTGCAGACTAATTATCTACACATCCAAAGTGCCAAATGAATAAAAAGCTAATATTTAATACAGCACTTTCCAGTAATTACAGTTATGCAGAAAGGTGTTTGGTCCCTCTGTAATGAAGGAAAGTATTAAAAATAATAGGCCTATTTCCCTTTCATTTTGCTGCTGAAGAATATTATGTCTGACTTTGTTTTGTGTTAACAATAGTACATTTTAGAGTACATTGAAAAAAGACATAAGTAAATATTAAATGTTTTCTCCCAATAGTAATTTTCTCAAGCATTTGCTTGAATTTGCTTATAAAAGTGAGTTTTATAACAACACTGAAGCCTTCATTTATGAAACCCTTAAATGCTTGGAATTATGAAAGTGTGGAAATTTCTATAGATGTGCAGCAATCTCCATTAAAAAAAAAAAGAAACCTGCAAGGTAAAATAAGGGCCAACTATGAATGTCAAAACCAAGAGCTGTCTTATGCTGTTCTTGTAGTTTATCATTTAGTCAGAAGTATTTTACAGGCAGTATTAGTTCTATTATGGTCTGTCTCTTTCAGTTCTGCTGAAGACCTACATTTCTGAACTCGGTAAAATCTCAATGCAAAATGTAAATGGTCATTATTCATACTTGCAAGATGTTAAATGCTTTTGCAGTCACTGTTCAAAAGCTCTTTTGTCAGCTTTTTTCTGTAGTGTTTGTCTGCAAGTACAAGTTCCTATAGAAGTGTAGTTCTTTAGCCCTTCCAAGCAGTAATACAACAGAGCCTCTGTCACACTCTGTGTGTAGGCTTGGAGCTTTTACTTCCTCTCCTAATCTTTTGATTTGCAGAATTAAAAACTAGAACGGATCATTACTGTTCTCCGATTTCACTTCCTAGAGTGTTAAATGGTGATAAAATGGCATGTATTAAGCCAAGAAACTTTTGATTGGAACTGACAGAAGCCTTTTTGAATATATTTCACTCACTATATAAAATTTTAACATGATGGCAGAAGCTGTCCTCTCCCTTGGTAAGTCTTCCCAGTACTTAGCCTGATTGTTCTAAAAGTATACAGTATCTTCATCTTTTGAATTTTTACTTCTTTTTTTTACTGTTGAGTCTTGTTATGCCTGTGTGTCTTGGAAGCCACTCTAGTAGAAGTTTTCTTGAATTGAAGCTACTTGTAGGATTATGACCTTGACATTTTTCTCTGAAACACGTGTGCTTCCTTAGCCTGTTGCTGAAAGGAAAATTTTCACGACCTTAAATCATACTTGTGATTCCTCAAGCAATCTTTCTTTGTGTTGTCATTTTGATTTTTTGAAGGGCACATTATTTCTGTGATGTCCTTCCCCGTGATGTATACAATTATGATTTTACTTATGATCCATGTAACGTTTACTAACTTTGGACTAAAAGTAGATGTACTCTCCGAGACCAACCTGGAGATCCAGTTTCCTAATATGACTTACTTCCTTTTCCCCCTCCTTTCTAAAACTGATACCATTGTGCAGTCTTGCCAATGTGGTCTGTGTATTTTTTTGGTAGCAAGTTGGTTTAGTCTGTAACTTAAAAGTCTCTTTAGGAGTTGCTTTGGCTTTCTTTTCTTTGCATCTTTCTTGAAATGCATGATATTTGTCATCTACTAATGTGGTCCTATACTGCTAAGTTTCTATAATGCAAAGACTATTCTCCTTAGCTAGATTTAAAATGAATGGAGGCTTTTTTCAGACAACAAGGAGGAAAAGCCCTTTTAATTCTTTAAGAGCATTCCTAACTACAAATATAATCCCAGTTTTTTGCTTGTCTTTCAGAAGGAAAAAAAAAGTCTTTAATGCTCTTTCCTATTTGTTTGTTACTTTGCTTATAATATATTTTAAAACCTTAGCTTAATTGTGACAGTGTTTTCATTGAGAAAAGTGTCTTCTAGTGAGCATTAGGTATTTTATATTTGGAATTTGCTTTATTTGTTGTAGTTATGGTCTTGCTCTCCTTTCCAGAAAGTGGCATGAACAGTGTGGTAAGAAGCAAATTTGATGCATAAACTTGGGGAACGCCCCACCTAGTGGATGATCACAATCTCGTTTGTCATTGCTCCTGCTCAGACAGGGACTTAAGGTTGCTTTGGAATACCTCGCATGTTAATCATTTTTACTGACAGCTCAGGAAAGTAATTAAATAGCTGGATTTTCTTTCCTCTTTTTCTTGTGAGAGTGGCGGTGGGATGTTTGGGAAGCCGGAAGGAGGGAAAAGTAAAAAGAGTATTTACATTAAAGAAAGCTTCAAGTTGGAAAAGATGTTGAGGTTACCAGTAAATATTTTTATATAAAAAATTAATTACAAGCTGTGATGATTGAAACGGCCACTTTCAAAACTGGCTTTCCTTGGTGTCAGGGGAAAGAAGTAGCTGAACAGAACAATTTTCCATGCAGGGAAAAAATTTCTTTATTCAATATGAGACTGTATTTCCCTTGTACAAGAAAAGATGCAGTGAACTTCTTTAAAAGAGAACAGCAAAATGGAGGGAGTGGAAGCGTGTCTGCTTGCATATCAGACTTGTGCTTTTAAAGGCAGGCTAGGGGATATGAGTTACAACCCTCAGTGAACAGAAATTAATTTGAAGAAGTGGAATGAGATATGTTGCTCTACCCTTCCTGTCCTGTGTTCTGTAATGCCCACATCAGTCCTTATGGGGATGAATAAAATTTGTCAAAAGACAGATATTTGTTTTTGGTTTTGTTTTTTTTTTGTTCCCTCAAAGTAAAGTTCCTCATCTTTCTGTTCTGCTTTTGGAGTTGGTATTTGAGTTGCATATAATAAGATTATATTCTAATATGCTTATTATTTAGTAGGGGAATATTTTATTTCTTACTGAGAAAAGACTAGATAAACTCTTGTTTATTCTTATGCACTGTGTGTTTAGAATAGACACTACATTCTGTAAATTAAATCAGATGCTGAGGAGTCACACACATCTTGGAGTGATTTTAACATACAGGTAGTGTCCAAATGATAAATTAGGCTCAAAAGTAATGTGTGTAGACACGTGCAAAATTACACATTTGAACTGAATAAAAGAGAGGCAATAACAAGAATCTCTTCCATCCATAGTCTAGTTCACTGAGTTTCCTGTAAGTATTCTGTTTGCTAAATGCTGAACAAGGAAAGAGATATATGTCAAGTAAGTTGACAACTTGAGGTAAACTGTTTTTAATTTTTACTTAGTAGCTATAGCCTGTGTCTTGATTCTTGATATGAGTTGTTAAGGACACACCAAATTTTACAACATTATCTTTTTCTAGAGGGTGAGTCTTAGTGGCTTTTTCTTTTGCTCCCCTCAGCCCAAGAATTACTAAGTGCTTTTTTTTTTTTTGCTGCTGCTATGTTAATCATTAGCATTTCTATAAGCAGCAAACAGTACAGCATATTGAATAAATAGAAATCTAACACATTGTTTATATTTGCTGCATCATATTGCACATAAGCAATATATTATCTTTAAAGTGTGATCAATGAAACGGTGTCAGTTTTGTAGTCTGTTAGAGTATAAAAGCAAATTTTCCTAATTAAGTAATTCTTTACCCATTTCTGATGTTAGGAGTGGCTTAGGGAGGCAGAAATTGGCTATTCTGCTCAGAAGTACTTTCTGAATTCCAAGGTGTGTCCCACTATGGCATTGTTTCATTGGTATTCTGACATTGCTTGGTCTGCGTAGTGTATATCCATAACTTGTGCAGGATTATTTTTTCCTCTAGTTCTTAGTGATTAATTTCTTTAATAAAGCAAATTTGTGGAATAGAGGTGAGATTACTTGTTGCAGATCGTATCAAATACAGAGAATAACTCATTAATAGTGAGTATATTAAACTACAGCGTTACAGTTTCATGCTTACAAAAGAAGCTCTTTAATTAGAGTGTTTTTTATATTTTTGAGTTTCTTTTTTTCCTTGTTCTTTTTTAACGAGCTTTCTGTTATACCATCCATTGAGAAATGTGATATGACACAGCTCACTGAAACGAGTATTTAATATCACAGTAAAGGAGCTAGTTCTATGCTCTACACTTCCTCTTCACTGTTCAAAAGCTTATGAAACTGTCTTCAGAAAAAAAAAACCAACTTAAAGCCATCTTCATGAATTCTTGAATGTTGGGGAAGAAATAAATTGTTTCCACAAATTGGAATGTACTCATATATAAATTAGAAGTTTTCTAATTTTTTTTTTCCCAAGCACTTTCTGCCTTTCGGTCTTGGGCAGGCTTGGAAAGTTGTTGACTTATATCTAGTTAGTTTTATAGCAAGTTAACTTGTGCAGACTGTAAGGCTGTCTTTTTGCCGATTGTAGTCTGGTTTATCTTACCAAACCCAAAATCATACCAGTCTGAACAGTGCAGTTCACTGCTACTAAGTGGGTTATAGTACCCTAATATGGTGAATGGTCCAGAGGGAAGTAACCCTCTCTCTTGGTATAAATGGACAGCTTTCATTCTTCTGCTAAATCAAAAGAAAAGTCTGAGTTCCTCTGAAATTGTCAAAAGAAAAACAAAGTGTTTGGTTACCTCTTCTGCTTAATGGCAAAGTTGTGTAGTAGTAAAAAACCTTACCACTGAAATTACTGCTTTGCAAAAAAAAAAAAAAAGAAAATTGGTATCATCTTTTTAGATGAGGTGACTTAAGCAGTTTTTTTCTGACCTCTGTCTTACACCCAGTAGTCAGCACTTGTTTATGCTTTCTTTCTTTGGGGAACATGAAGGAGGGGACAGAAGTGGAACAGTCCAAGCTATGTGCCCGCAGACACAGCTTCCTGATGAGGGGGTGTTGCAGTCCCCTTTGTGGAGGTGTCCTGCCTCACTGTAAATGCATACCTGCAGGACAAGCCACCTGCCCTTCCTACAGTTTAGAGATGATAATGTACCCAAATGAGTAAATTGTGGGGAGGGGGCAGAAGGTATGAGGGCAGAGGTAGGAAATTACTTTTTACATTAGAGTCAGTATTCTTTCTAAGGTGAAAAATAATAAAGCATATAACAAATGAATTAGTACAACCAGATTTAATGTAAAAATCTGCTCATTCTTTTATTTATGTATGCATCTGTAAACCTGAGAGGGTAGTGGTCAGTATACTTGAATTCTTGTCTGTGTTGCATTGTCATTGAAAAGTTTGCATAAATTTGTATTTATAATCTTGGTTAGAAATTTTACTCAATTGCGTTCTTTGAACTGAACATAACAATAAAATAGAAGCCAGTGTGGGTAAATTACCACTAAAGCAGATCTGAAAAAGCGGGTTGGGTGTGGGGTGGGAGGCTTGTTTTGTTTTGGGAGGTTTTTTGTGGGATTTTTCATAAACATTTTTTTTAAGAAGCAGAAGACCTCTAAAATGAAGAGGTAGCTCTGCTGTATGGTAAATATAATGCATTAGCCCTAGATTTAAGAAAATTGTTGGTTCAGCTCCATTTTTATTTGAGCCCATTACAAGATTATGGGCTTTAAGAGAATCAGAGGTGGCAAATAATGTGGAGTATTTCTTAAAATACTTGTCTTCAGAGACAAGTTATATTATGCTCTATTGTTTCTGCTTGCTTTCTTTATGCTTGATAGCACTAAAAATACTGCTATATACCAAGTTTTTTGCCAGGCTGATTATTTTTTCCCCCTTGCAAAGAGGATTGCCACTTCAATCTCCCAGCATGCTTCTAACTTAAATGTTACTTGCACTAGTGCAGGGGTCTGAGTTTTATATTTCATTGTAACCAACAAACAATTGCAATGCTGATTCTTGGTAAGGAAGGAAAAAGTTTCTAGCTGGACTCCCCAGGGTTATTTCATTTTGTTAACAAAAAAGCATGTCCCCTGGTTTTCTCCTCCTGTTAAATTAAAGCACCATTCCAGTAAACTGTTACCTTGTAAATTAAAAATGGAAACAATGTAAGCTGTATCCCTTGTAATCTCATAAATTGTTTGGGCAGGAGAGAGAGAATCGGTAGCACGTTTAATACTTTTTCTTAAACTTCATGCAGGCACACATCTATTCTTTGGGTGCAACATTGAAAGCAGCAATAGAATATATAGTAGAACCTGAGACAGAATCGGAATTTGGGCAAGACCTGCGTACTCTACTGGAACAAATGCAAGAAGAGACTCCTGAAAGTAGGCCAGATATTGAGGTAAAAGAGCTCTACATAATTTTTTGTTGAAAAATAAAAGACAAAAATATTTCAGTATGTGTGCTCATTAATACAGAGGTGGTCTTTATATGTAACATGCTCAGATTTTGTGAGAAAGCCAAGATTTTCGCAGACTCACCAGAACTTTCTTCCTACTATAATGGAGAAACAGCCTGAAAAGCAGATGTAAATGTTTTACAGTGATGGAATTTTTTTTATGAAGGTTTGGTAAATACACATGGGGATCTAAATTTTCTTGTTAATTGTTTCTTCCTACTTAATCCTTAGTTTACAGAGAGAGAGTTCTTAGAATGCAGGCATTATGCTGTGACATTTGTACAGTGCCTCTGATGATGTTTGGATTGTGTTTGAGGAGGAAGAAGAGGGAGCCATGCCCCAGGAAACCTGTGTTTCTTGGCATGGTGAAAGTACTAACACTAACTAGTCTTTCTGTAAACTTTTATAAATGTTTAGTAGTATTTGATTAGATGTCTTTAAATGGTTTTGTATTTTATGCCAGTTAGTCTATTATTTTGCTTTTTATAAAGAATATGAAGACACACAGGATTTTTCAACGTGACGTTTTCAAAGAAATTATATTTTACATGTTGGTTACCTAGTATGGTGCTATTTGACTTTGACATGTAAAAGTTTAACTGTAATCCATTGCTTTTTCAAACTGTAGCCAGAGAATAACAGTTGCCTAGATGTGACTTTTCTTTCATATGCTTCTACTTCAGAATAGTTCTGTCTACTTTTCTGTCTGTTTGGCCTTTTTTTCTGAGCTGATAGTGTATACTCTAAATCGTGTAGCACCTATAATCAATACTTTGTGGAAAGAGTACTGCAACAGAAGAAAGAATAGATTCATTATTATGAAGCGAATAATGTCCCTGGTTGAGGACAGCCCAGATGGGACCATTCCCTACAGAGCCTACTTGATCAACTCCTGTATTTCTACTTATTTACATTTGAGCATCATCAGGAAAGGGCTTGTAGAGTATTCCTTTATCACCTCCAATTGGTCTGTAGTTCCTGAAAGCTATTACTCACCACTTGGTATCATCCTGAAACTAGTGTGTCAAAGCTGGTCTAGGGTAATACGACAATAACTTGCCAACTATGTTCTGTTTTCCATTCCTTTTCCACTGGGCTCTTTCTTGGGTAGAGAGGAGGGGAATGGAGGGGAAAACCCAAAGACATATTTCTAGGCATTTCATTAGACTCCAGCAAAGCTGGATACTTCTCTTGCTTTTTCCAGTCCTTCCTCAACCTAATACAACCCATTTTGTTCTTTCTGCTCACAACAGCAAAAAAAAAGCATTTGAGCAGACTAATGGGGGAAGTATGAGCAGCTCCTCAGAGCTGTATGAAGTCTCATCAGTGTTTATCTAGGAACAGTTACAGAGCAAACAGTGGGATGCATTTGGAGAGGCAGCACTCTTCTACTTCCTGCCCATGGTGAAAGGATTTTTAAATGTGAGAATGTCTGCAGCTAATTGTGTGACAGACCAGTGTAATGCCATCGAATGATGCTCAGGCTGCAGATTAGAGATGTGTAATACTGTTTCTTGTTCTGATCTGAAAATGATTGCTTTCTCTAACTGGTGCTTTCTAGATATTTGTATTTTGCAGTTTTAATTTAAAAGATTCTGGGCTTATTTTAATGTAACAAGTAACAAAAACATTCATTCTCCTGCCCATGTCATTCAATTTAAATGATTTGCTGGCTGTTTAAAAAATAATCCACACTCTGCCTCTTTGTTTTCAGTATGCTATTCATAAAGGATTACACTTAAGATTATTAATTTTTAACAGTTGTTTTTAGTGTTCTATCTCTAGACTAGAATTTGTATTCAATAATTTCATTATAGCCCATGGTAAAAATAAGAAATTAATTTATACACATAATAGAAACAGTACAGCAGAGACCTCCAAGTAGCACTGTATAAATTCAAATGTACCGTGTGAGTTAACATGATTCACTTTAGTCAGAGTTCAAAAATCTATTAATTATTAAATAAGCATTTAACACTAATTTTTCTCTAGAGCATTTTGTCATTATGTGAAGAAAAACTGAAGATTGCTTCATCAAGTAGTATTTGTCGAAGCCTGTCTGCTGTTGGAAGAAGGGTTCTTTCAATTGAATCATTTGGTGCTTCTCAAGGTAACTTTAAAATGTATTTAGTCTAGAATCTTAGATTTCCTGATATATCTTATGACTTTTTAAAATAAGTTCATGTACTTTCCTGCTATAGGTTCCTTTCTACATATCAGAAAGACATTATTAAATATTTGTGGGGTGGGGAGCTTCAAATGAACATAATCATTATATTTACAGTGTCCTTTATAATAAAAAGTGACTTTACAGAAATAATTAATTTGTGTAACCTACTGAAGTGTGTTAACAGCAGTGGCAGAAGTAGCAATATAACGACTTATTAGGAAAGGTTGGAATACACAATTAATATAAGCATCTGTTTTTTGCACCTAGATGTCTGTGATAACATGTGGAAGGGAAGAATGTGTCAGAGAAATTTGGGATCTAAATTATATTCAAATGAGAAAAACAACATAGCAGGTGATTCGTCTGCAGTGGAAGATGTGACAGCTACCTGTCATAAGGACTCTTCTGTAGTTACTATGGTGACTGGCAGAGAAAGCGGTGTAAAGGAAATGCAAATTCACCTGGATAATGAGGAAACTCAACATTCTCAACTTACAACTCAAGCTACAAAGAGTGAAGAAGAGTACAAACATGCAGTGCATACTGACAGTTTTGCTAGTGTTGCTTTGGATATAAAATCATGTCTTATTGACCTGGAGAGAGATGGCAATTTTAAGAAAGGCTCTCTGAGAAAAATTAAAACCTTTCCAAAGCTACCACTTGAACCTGCAGATGCAAGTAACTTTTTTACTTTTGTAACCAACAGTGGACCACTAGCTAGGAAAAATCACTTGCTAACACAAGAGGCACTACCTCTAGACAATAATAATGAGATTACCATTTCAAAGGGAAATCTTAATTCACTTGCTATTAGTACTCCACCAAAAATAGAACCAAAGAATCACCAGGTTAATGATCTTCATTTAGAAGCTCAGTGTGTATGCACACAGGTATCTGGCTTGAATCTAGAAGAACATATGCCACTTATTAATGGTAAAAAGATAGGTTTTGCTTCATCTGATCACAAAGAAGACTGTTCTGATGCTACCTCTGAAATGCCAAATACAGCTGGTATGCTAAAAGGCCCAAATCAATCAATTGCTGGAGCAAAAATGCTAGACAATTACATGGCGTTGGAAGACTCTTCTGAAACTTTTCAAGGGTCAAATGAAAATACTTTACCACACTTTAACAAGATGGCTTCAGTGTTAACGACAAAACCCAGTGGGAGCAGATATGGATCAAACTTAATTAGGTCTCCAGAATTAAGCAACGGTACGATGAGTGCAAACAATAACGAAGATAATCTTTGTGGAGGCAGAGGGTCAGAAATCAAAAGTAACGAGCAGGTAGTAAAAATAAAGTCTTCATTATATAGTTGCTGTAGTCACTTATGTGGAGATGAAATGACTTAACTACTGTGTGATTGCTTTCCCCTTCGCCCCCTTTAGCATCCTGGAAAATCGAATTTTACTAGTCTGCACACTTTAAGAGTTAATATAGGAAACATGGTGATCCTTTTTTCCTCTTTAAAGTGCTACAGTGAAATTTCTGCTATTGCAAAATCATCACTAATTTCTTATTTTTTTTTTACAAATGGAGTATTCTCAGTAGCGTGTTAGAGCAGCATACTTAATAGTTGATTACATTGTAGGAGAACATTACCAAAGTATATGTAGATTTTTAACTTACTGTCAATGCACAAAATTCACCCCCTTGCAGTGGGCCTCCCAAGTGCTTACAAAAATTGCAGAGTCTCTGACTGTAAACCTGACCTCACTGAAATCCTTGGCAATATCCCATCTGCTTCAGGAGGTGAAAAGACTCCGCTTTTTTTTTAATCTATGTATGCATTTAGTTTTTTGAAAATTGTACGTATGCTGTATCTGTCTGTGTTCTTAAATTACCGCATCTATGTTTGTTCTGTGTATTTTATGATAGAATTCAAGTATATGCACAGTACAATGGATATGTTATCTCAAGAATTTCATATTTATAAATAGCCAAGGAGGAGAGCTGATATTAGTCTACTAGAATTTGTTGATGGTGTAGCGTGATCTCTGCTCAAATTACATATTTTCAGGGTGGACAAGTTTGGTCTCTGACTAGATGGTTTTCTCTTGTGCCACACTCAAAGAGATGTAAACAATCCATGTGATAAAAGAGGTGCTGGCTAAAAATGCAGGATGGCTAATGCTTCTCCTGCCTTCCTGTGACCTTATAAAAATGAGCAGCACAAACTTCACACATTTCGTTTCCAGAAATTATGCTTAGGTGAAGTTGTTGGGTTTTTTTCCTTACTTGTCTACTGAAAATTCAGTCTTGTTCTCATTGCCTAATAGCCAGTCTTCTAGCCATCCCATGCAGTGACATCTAGGGATTTTCTGTCTGCATCCATCCCACTCTTCATCTTTACCAAGCACCTCCACTGGAATAGTAACCTAGGAATGCCAAGTGTGTAAAATCCTTTGGTTCATCATAGCTAAAATATAATGCAACATTGAAGATTCTGTTCAAACTGCTTTTTTTCCCTTTGCTGTTTCTTCTCCCCTCAGTAATGTGCACTTACGATCCTCCTACACTATAAATTTAGTAAATACGGATAAGTACCATGCAGTATGGGTTTGCTCTTTGAGGGAGTTACTTATTGTATGCATATTGAGTCCTTCAATATTGAGTGGTTTTAATGCTTCAGGTTCATTCTTCAGACTCTAGAAAATGATCTGTTTATTGTAGATGCATTCTTTTTTTTTTACTTTCCAACGCTGGACTATGCAACCTTTAGAGCTGGATGAATATGCAATGTATTCAGAAGAAAGTGCAAAGTAATAATCAGCTTTATAATCATTCCAAAGTCTTCTACTTTTCCTTTGTCATTTATTACTCTGGACTTTCATATGAACCTGTTTCATTTGGTAGATGTGCCCATATTTCTAACAAGGATCACAGCAGTTTCAGTTACTGAATTCTTGTGAGAGAGCTTGTTAGTATACAGAAATCTAGGTATTTCTTAGTAGTCAAGCAACAGAAACAACTGTGATTTTTATGTGCAAATCTCTTTTTCTGGAGGCTTTTTATTCTTTCAATGCTAACCTGTATAAATCTAGGAATTTGCATGTTATTTGTTATGGAGAGGAGGCTAAAATAAGACTATCAGATCACTATAAAACCACTGCAGCTAGTTTGTGGGGCTTTTTTGTTTTGTTTGACGTTTTGGTTGTTTTGGGCTGGTTTGTTGTTTTCTTTCATTCCAAGAAATAAAGGTACCACACTTAACTGACTTGCCTTGAGGTGGAAGTGGGCTTGCTTAAGCCTCCTTATCTGGAGAGGTGTGGTAGATAAAGTGCCACCACTTAAATATATGTTGAGCATATTAATAGGAGTTCTTTAATGAAGAAAAAAAAATCTGTTGAATTAAGATCTACATCTGGGATTATCAGGACAACCGCTTAAGCCTGGGTACATGAAGATGCTTTCAAGAAAGTAATCTTCCTCAGAACTATAGTTTCTCAAAATTCTTGCATAATTTAAAAGCTGTAACAAAAGTCATGGTTTCTTTTCCTGCAATAACACTTCAGATTGGTGGACAGAAAAGTAAACCAAAATATTTCCAGGTTCTTCTGCCATTCTTTTGAACTGTTATTCCACTTACCCTAATAAGTAGATATATGTGATCTGAAAGGAAGATAGGTTTGTGGTTATCTGTGAAACCAGTCTTATAGCTGTGCTTTCAGTAGAAGAAATATTTGGTAAGCTCATGTTCTATACTCTTTATTTAATAACCAAATCCTGCAAATGTTCAGGTTTTTAACAAGCTCTAAACAATACTAAGTTGGTCTTAAAAACCCCCTAAACAACAAAAACAAACCCCCTTTTTGATTATTTAGCTGCTGTAGGAGGAAAAGGTAGTCATTTAAATATATCAATGCTTGTAAGCAACACCAAGGTTTTTGAATTGGCTGGCTGTTCCCTGACATGCAGAGCTTCTAACCTGGTATTTTCAGCAGTCATTGAACTGCATGGCAGAGTATTATAAGTCTTCCTTAGAGAATGGTTTGGGTTTTTTAATGTTTTCAGCTTCTTTTTCCTTTTCTGGAAATCATTCCTCAGGCTTATGAAACAGCAGTTTCTGCCTCCGTCTTACCTTCTGACAACTGCAAAATTAAAGCCACACTGTGCTGTCCCTTATATTCAAAAGTTACAACCAATGTCTCCAAAACCTTCAAGTTTCCTTTCATTTCTCTGTTACAAATTTTACCAAATCTCTAATAATGTTGGAATTTTTTTTTCATTATTTAAGAAGCTGATACTTGAGTCTGAGAGTTAGTTCATTTACTGCAAAGGCACAAAAAGTGTGAAACCCCAACTAAAGCAATTTCTGTCTTCTGGGCTAAATGGATAACAGCTCAGATGATTTACAGTGCTTTCACTAGTTTTCTATAACAGATAAACATGATTGCAGCAAATAGAGCTTTTAGCACAGTATCTGTAGCATCTCTTTAAATATTTCTTGTCTTTCTCTGAAGTGCAATACCAGTCCCATCTGGTTGAAGATCAACCTTGTCTACTCTGGAGAACAGACAGTTTTTCTTAGCTGTCAATAATGCTTCTCCAGTGGACAGTATTTTTCTAATACTCCAACACTGCTTCTTAATTGTTGTGTGCTTTACTGCTAGTAAGCATTACTAAAAACGCTTGCTTTTGTCTGGCTATTGCAATGTACCTTGTGAGGGTTTTCCTAGTAATTTTTATAGTTTTGCATGCCATAAATAAATATTTTTCACTTCAAGTTTGAGTGAGGACCTTTTTTTTCTCTAACCAATTTCATTCCAATCAGGTGTGTCTCATCTCTAATGCTTTTAAATGTTTCTCTGTGATTCAAATGCTATGACCTTTACATGGGAAGGGTTAACAGAAACCTGGCATATGCACACATTTGTTCTGTTGGTCATTCCTACCCAGCGAAGCATGAGAGAAGTGAAAAGCCATGTAGGTAGAGAATGACACTTGAACACTGGGGAAATAACACTTGAAGGAAAGAAAAGTTGCCTATTCCCAGAATAGTACTTATTAAGAAAAGAAAAATGAATATTTTGTTTGCTTTGGCTCTTTAAAATATGTCAGCATTATGTTCATAAAATCTAGTACATTGGCATAGTCTGAATACTTTGGAAAGTTTTACAGTTCTGCAGCACTGAAGAAAAAGCATCACTTTTTGAAAAAGCGAGTTTTAAAATGCAGTCGTCTTGGCATAAAACAAAATGTCACCAGTACGTAGCTATAGGCAATAATCAGTCATGACTTTTTCACATTTTCAGTTGAAATTTCTGTGCTGTGAATTTTAAAAACTGGGTTATATAATTCCTGTTATGAGAATGTCTGGTTTAGAACATGAAGGAAAAAAAATCAGGAAGAGGCACTGGATTAAATTTGTTTCCTCTTTGGTAGAATTTCACTGGTGATAATATAGTAATATGTAACTTTGATATCAGTATTAAACTAATGCCGTAAATGAAGTGGACTTGAGACCTTGTGGATGCTAAACAATTGTTCTGAGCTTGCTTTGCTAAAATGTCTGAATAGATAGTTATGAAACAGGCACTTTTGCTCAAAATTTGAATCATGTTTTCCAGAACTTCAGATACTACTTTCTAGTTGTTGAGTGAGTTTCTTCAATTGTAGGAAATAGTAATAGCCATGAATCAGAGGTTTGCATGTTAAAAAACAAAACAACCACTTAAATGTTTACCAAATTCGGTGCAATTTGAATGCACATTACATTAAATACCTGCTTCAAGGCTTAAATAAAAATTACCTCATAATCTTAGGTTGAGATGCATCATTTTTCATTTATAAACTATTCTAACCAGACTGAATGTGTTTTTTATCACAGATGTAAAAGTGTGATGAAACAAGTCGTGTGTACTTCGATTATATTAGATGTCTTTCTAACATCTGGTAAAAGTTAAGTCCTCAGCAGCTCTGAACCATCAGGTTTCAGATGAAGTCTTTCAGAATTGTCTCTTTCTGGCATATGAAGGTGAATGTTTGGTATAATTAAGGCACTAGAAGTACCTGTTGTGGGTATTGTTTTCAGGAAAATAATCTGTTTATATGGTCAAAGTGGAGAGAGACTTGAATTACATTAAGAGAAAAAAGCAGTGCTGTCAGTTATTAATATCACAGGAGAACAAATAGCATATGAATACTAACTAGCGATATTTGAAGTTTAATCTTTCTGGATGCTTGCCAGAGGGAAACAGTGAAGGTGTATGTTTAAATAAAGTTCACTAATTTGTATCTGTATCTTTTTCTTTTTTTTTTTTTTTTTTAACTTTGACTCAGGTTAATTTAGTCATTCTGTGGAAGCCACACAGAGATTCTCACTTTTGCTAAGATTTTCTCTTCCTATATCTTTTTTCCTGAAACATAATTTCAGTTTCTGATGCCTTTTCATCCTCTATTTTGTTATCTGCCATTGACACTTTTTCTTTCTTATCATAAACTTTTCCTGTTGTTCTTAGGGTTTATTCCTACTTTCCTGCTGTGCATAAATCTCTTTGTCATTTCTTTCTTCCTCTAGAGAGCTTGGATATCCCAGAAGTGATGAGAAATACCTTTCTACTGTAAAACTAACTTCAGTCTCTAGTTTAGTAAGAGATTTTTTTTCCCTTGCCATCCGTTCATCACCTTCTCCTGGAGTGAGAGGTGATTTGTATATGCAAAAGTTCTCTGCTGCAACTTTTAGGGCCTTTAGGGAAATAAAATTCAAGAGAAGGGATTCTCTGAGTGAAACGTGTGGCAGTGGTGTGTACTTATTATAAAAATACTCCCAAATACCAAAACCTTCATAATGTTCTGGTCATACCTGGAATTTCTCTTTTGAGTTCTCTATACTCGTGTCAGCTGTGTAGGGTGAATGTGAAGATTTGGCTGCTGCTTTCAGTGTTAAGTGTCTGTGAGCAAAGACATTAGAGGCATATGAGAGCTACGGTGCTATGGAGGGGGGAACACAGCACTGATCAGAGATGGTAATCAATAGTATGAAGTTCTGTCTTGAATGTTCTCTTGATTAATTCACTCTCTTGACTCTCTGACCTCTTCATTCCTAATATGTAAATGATGTCTTTTCATCAGACAGTTCAAGAGCTCACTTCCCTAGATATAATAAAGGAATACATTGATGTAAGAATTTTGCAATCAAGATGTTGGTATTAGCAAAACTTGAGAATGAAACTTTAGCTTATTACCTGGCTTAAAATCTGTTCATGCTGAAGTTAGAAATTTGGCAATGTGCCACAATGGAGTATAGGAGAATAAAAGCAACAAATGCATTTTTATGTGTGTTGCAGGTAGGCAGAAAATGAAACATTTTAAGTAAATCCAAAGGTGTGTTTGATAGCACATCTTGTTAAAAGTTGATATCTTACTCCGTTCACTTTCAGGGAATATTTAAACAGTATGAGCCCATACTATTACCTTCCTTGAGAGAAGGACTTCTGGTAAAAATTAAATTGTTAACAATGTTTCAGATACAAAAATTAATGTGGCTATTTTTTTCCCCCCACAGATTGTAGGGAAGCTATTTCTGCTTGTTTGATCTTGATGAAAGTTAATGCAGTACTCTGTTCATTACATATTTTATTATGAAATCCAAATAGTGCCTAACTGAAGGGTGTTTCATCACCAGAATCATGAAAAATTTACTGCAGTAAATGACAGTACAGAGACTGATCTGTCAAACATAATGATGAGTTTCCATTTTGTGTTAGAGAGACCTTTAGTCTATTTAGATCTTGTAAATGTTTTTTGGGATACAAAGGTGTCTAAAAACAACAGAATGGTTTAGAGGTTTGAACTTTTGTTTCTCCTGTACTCCAGTTTTGGTTTGGTGGTGTCTGGGGTTTTTTTCCAGCAATAATCTGGAAATTGCTTCTAGTAGTTCTTTTTCCCAACACGACCTAAAGTTGATATTTAAAGCTAGTTTGCTATCTTAAGGCTACATATGCAACAGAAAATGTGCTGTGCTGTTTTCAAATAGTTGGATGGGTCTGCTTGAACCTAGGGGTTTCTTCCTACAGTGAATTTTTTACTGCTCCTTTGGCAGATAATGGAGATCATAAATTCTAGTCAGTGTTAAGAGCCACTAGTAGTGATAAACTCTTCTGTTAGCACAGCTTGATCGAGAGGGTGTCTGTGCAGTGCCATCAATGTCAAGTCCTTCTATACATATACACAAAATCACAAAATATACAGTTTCTCTGAAGAACAGTAAGCTGCCATGGAGCAGTGTCTTTATCACATTAAGGTATTATGCCAGGTATCAAAAGCTAAATTGATAATCAGAAAAACGAATCCTGGTACTACAAATTGAGTAGCCAGTGATTAAAACATACAAAACCACATGATTTGACTTCAAATCTGTCATTAATTGTGTCAGTACTGTTAACACCATTCACAGAAGAACAACAAATGTTGATGAATGATAAGGTAAGACTTACAATGCAATTGTTAAGGTAAATCAGGATTTGAATGTGAGATTTTTTTTGTTGGCCATGATCATTTCAAATTTTATATGTTTAAGTGCTGTCCCTATAATTATGTGTTGACTTGGCATTCTAAAAGTGTCTTTCCATAGTACAATAAGGAGCTTCCAATCAGCTGACTTTTCCTGAAACACTTTTATTATTCCTGAAATCTCACTTGATTTACACTTTTGTTATGTAATTAAGAAACTTCTGGTTCATCTAAATGGTTAATTTTGCAGTGCTTTTTCTATTAGTCATGATTAGTTTACTATTGGCGAGTGCAATAAAAACCTTTTCTTAATGATTTTTAGGTATATATTAAGGGGTTTTTTCTTACTCTTTCTTTTTACTTAAATATTTTTTGTTTGTGATAATTTATAATAACTCTCTGCATCCCCACTCTCTTCTTTTTTCAGTGGATCTCTCTAAGACTTTTGTTGTCCTGTTATGGTAAACCTCTGAGAGACTATGAACTGTGGGCATTATGTCATGAGTGTTTATGTACTCTGCAGACTTGCAAAAATTATCCAGGTAGAGTCTTAATTATTTTAAAATATTTGTTTGATTATGTATGTTCACTCTAGTAATGTTTTGTTTATTTTGCTGATGCAAAATATCTCAACTTTCATTTTGTGTACAGAACAAAATAATATGTAATATTTCTAACTTCACTCTCTTAAATCGTGACTTAGAATTTTTACTCTGTTTGGACTTTTCCATATATAGCATTGTATGATAACTTCTTTTCTCTTTATCTGAGTTTTGGTGTCTTTTTCAGGGGAAAGCAACAGTGAAACAAACTTTGTATTTAGACATTTTGAGTATGGAGAAACCATACTGTGACTTCTAGGGAAAGCACTTGGGACTTATATCTTGAAAGCAGGGAGAAAATAAGCTATATATATATATATATATATGTAAATATAAAACTTCCTCTCTTGCCTAGATTTCTTTGTGTCAAATGATTCCTGACATATTTTTGACAATACAGGGCTTTGGTAGTTTAAAGCACCCAGGGTCTTTTCATTACATTACTCCTTCCACATTCCCTGTGCTTCAGTTTATAGATGAATTACCAGAAGTGAACTTCTGAGAGCAACAGGGAACTGTCCTTTGACAGCATTGGAAGGTACTGTACATGAAGTGGGAGAAGAGCATTGTAAATTTACATAGGCATTCCGGATGTTCATTCAGCTTATACTAATAACAAATCTGTAGTAGTTCTGATAAGCAGAATAGAGGTTACCACCACCACCTCCTCACCACTTTTTCTTGATTTTAAAAAGCTTGCTTTGTGCGCTTGGACTGGTATGAGTTTGAGGTCTGCAAAGGAATGTATACAATTGGAAAGTACAGAAAACTTACTGCATCTCTTTGGTTTTCAGCTTTAGCTATTTTATCTCTTATGATATAAAAATGTTGAAGAGGAAATTGGGCATAAACAGGATTTCTGAGCAGTTTGAGAAAGTTACCTTTAAAAATAAATATTTTATATGCCTTATAACAGAGGGATTATCAGCCTCTTAGCATGTTCCTAACATTTGCCAAAAGCGTCAAAAAACTGCACATAATGTCTCAGATTCTAATTTAATATGCCTAGCCAGTGTCTGTTACTGTACTGACATGCACCCAAAATCATAGAATCATTTAGGTTGGACAAGGCCTTTAAGGTCAGGGTCCAACTGTAAACCTAAAATGTATACCTATTCAAAATACTAAAGATTGAATTGTGATCTGAAACTTATGTAGGCTGTGAAAATGAACATAATGATACAAGTTAATAAATGGAAGGCACCATTCCATATTTGATAAGTCCACATTGAAGTTGAACATTATTTGCAGATTTAGAGTGTTTCTGACAGAGCAATCCCCCCTGTTCTGAGAGTAATTGTGAAATGTGGAAGGAAGGACAGTGGTGTTACAACTTCAGTGCCCACACACATAATAAAGTTATCTCAGCACTCCTTTTGAATATTAACTAAAGTGATGCTGATTGCATATAGAGCCTTTGTTAAAATATCCCTTGCCTTTATACTAGTGGAGTAAGATTGGCAGTTGATGAATCATAGATAAATAGATGAAATGTGAAACAAGCTGGATTATTTATTATTTGAGTTAGCCTTTTCATCCAAATCCTCCCTCAAGTACACCTTTTTCATTTGCTTAAATAGGCATTAACTGAGTATGAGAACACCCCAAAACTAGTCTCAGTGTGTATTTTTTTAATTCAGTCCTGCTACAAAAGTTTTTTTGTACTCTCCAACAAGAC
Source organism: Hypotaenidia okinawae (assembly GCA_027925045.1). Classification (NCBI taxonomy): domain Eukaryota; kingdom Metazoa; phylum Chordata; class Aves; order Gruiformes; family Rallidae; genus Hypotaenidia; species Hypotaenidia okinawae. Next base: position 23,422,553 of record BSDF01000008.1, on the reverse strand, counting down.
TTTCTTATTTCCTCTCCTCTTATCAAGAGGATGCCGCTTACATGTTGCTCATGGCCTTCAGAGAACCCAGGTGAGAATTCTCAAGTTGACATCTGGTTTGCATGAACTGTGTTGCAGATTCAGAGCCAGAGGCACTAACTCTTGAGGAATAGATATGGTGAGCATGTAGAGTTCTGAGGGCAGCGCCTCTGCAAAAATAAGTAGTAAAGGTTCCTGTTTGAGAAACACTTTGCTTTTTCAAGTCACATAGTTCAATTCCAGCTTGAATATTACTGAGGGTAGTAGGCAAACCTTTATTTACATTAAGCAGAGCAAAGAATTTAACAGCTTTAGATATTGTGTATAGAGGACTACAAAAGCAAAATTAATTCATTTTGTCTTTATTTTTCTTTTATACCTCTTCAATTTCTTATTTAATAATAAAATAATGTTTGTTTTACTCTTAGATCACTTTAATATTTTATAAATAATCTATAATATACAATAATATAATTCAGTAACACACTCAATGGTTTAACTTCTTATTTCCTTTAACGTAAGAATCTATTCTTCTAGTACTCTGTTGTTAATAAGAAAACAGTGTATTTGATGGTAGTCTACAAAGGCAGAACTGCCTGTTAGCCAGTTGGCTTATTGTATTGAAACATTAAATTCCTCTGTGGCATGAAGATCTCAAACAGATAGCAGTCTTATTACAAGTTTCTCATAATTGAATTTATGTAACAAATCTCATGATGATAAGCTTCTGAAGAGCTTGGATCATTTAAAATAGTTTTAGAAGTCAGTTATTTCTTTCCTAACTATAGAAAAGTGCAGGGCCTTATCTTGCAAGTACCAATCTACATAACACTTCTTCAGAGGGAGAGTGTGTGTGATTATAAGTTTTTGTGCAAAACTCCTCCTCCTAACCTGCCTAGAAGAGTTCTGGATCTGGCTGCATGTCAGCTGTCTCCAGATAATGACCTTAAATTTTGGTGGGGCTGGACTCTAAAATAAATTTACTAGCTTTTATTGGTGTTTTGTAAGAAGACTAGAGTACATCTAGCTGTTGTATATTCTAAACCCTTATATTTACTGTGATCATGTTTTGCTTTACCTTCTAGTCTGTTCTGCAGGAATTGTTTTGGGTGATTATGCATCTACTGTCTTTATTGGGTGGTGACTGTTCCACCATTAGTGTTACTTAAAGCATCATTTATCATAGGGTAATTGCTGACATTTCAAATTATTCTAAAAATTACTTATTTTTAGTAGCATCAGATCAAGAACAGATACTTATTATGCCTTGACCTTCTGTGCCTTCTTTTGCAGTGGTCTTGTGTTTGGACTCCGTGCTGATTGACTGCCATGGAACTATCCTCTTTGCTGCTCCAAAACCTGAAGGTACACTAAAGCATTGCATGCTCTGCTTTTATTTCTTTTGAAAGGGAATGGAGAAGAAATCAAATATCTTACCTTTTGTTTCTGGTTTCTTTTCTCATTCAGAATCTTGTGATATGTTTTATTTAGCTCCTGAAATTGAAGAGGAGGGTGTGGATACTGAAAAGGTAATGTGGCAGGCTATGTAGGTTGCTATGCTTTTTATCAAAGGACAGCTGTATTCTTCTTGCGCTTGAAAAAGAAAGCTACTCATCTAAGATTCTGATATATCTCATTTCTCCCAATATATCTTGGTTCTCTCCGATTACTTTTTTAATCTATTGATCTCAAATAAAATTAGTCGCTTCTGAAAAGTAATTGTGCGTTCCCAAATTGTTGGAGTAACTGCCAAAAATGTGTTGTTCTACTTTTCTATAAGGAGATCTTATTTTCAGCTTGTTAACAGAGAGACTTTGAAGTCATGTTTTCATGCTTTAGAAGTCACACTGAGATCAGTATTTTAGACTGCCTAGACTAAAGCTCAAACATTAATCTCATTTGGAAGTTTGGATAAAAATAACACTATCAGCATATTTTTACTATGGGAATAGGAAACTCTAGATACAAGCCATAAGAAGCTCTCAGACCAAAGATGATAAAAATGTTAATAAATAGCAGGTGAGTATTTGCCTCCAGTGCTACTATATCTGAACTGTAAGCTGTACCACAATGATCTTAAGAAAACAGAATTTACAGTACCTTTCTCTTATGTAACAAGAAAAGACATTAGCTAATAAGTACTTTGTGCCCCATGAGTCCTTTAAAATTAGTCATAGTAGTCTTAAAAAAATCATTAAAAATTTAGTAAAGAGTTTGACTTTCTGTAAAATGATCAGTAACTAGAAGATGTTTATCTTCTTTAAAGTTGATCTTCTTAAACTGCTTTGTTCCAATGTGCAGGTTTTTCAAGGGCTTCAGAAGCTGAATCTGACCCTGAAATATAAGACAGCATTTTGACCAGACAGTAGAAATTAATAATCCTACAGTCTTTTTGCTTTATTCTTTTTCTACAGAATATCTGAAGTAATCTTTTTTCATTATTTTTCTACAACATTATGTATAGAATAAGGTGACCTGGTGGTTTTGGCATTTTCCTGATAGTTGTATAACTTTCTGTTTGTCGTGAATATTTAGTTAGAACTATGGTGTAGTAATCAAGACTGTGTGATGCCATTCACAATAACAGTGCTACCTTAGTGAAAGGAAGTTTATTTAAAGCTGTACTGGATTGGATGGCAAGTTTTCCTGAATAGGTTAGGTCTGTGATCCCATTGAGTTCTTGGAATTTTGAGCCTAATGGGAAGAAATCTATTTTATTTTATTTATAGTGAACTTCCTTGTTACGTTGTGCTCATTGCTATGGTGCTAGAAAATACTGTTTTATAGAACCACGTTATTAAGTACTATGCCTAAGTTTCTGCCCCTTAAATATCCTTCAGAGGCAATGTGAAGGAGCATGGCGCTTTAACTTTGTCAAAATTGCATTTGTAGTACGTGCTAACATATGTAAACTAAGTATTAAGTAGACTAAGTCTGTCTCTAGGAATTGTAAGTCTTCAAATAAAGCAAGAAAGCTTGTGAAGATCAAGTACTTTTTCAAGGTTGCCTCATCATGCAACTTGAATTGGTCTAGCTGCAGGTAGCAAAATAATTGCTAAAATAAATATACATACTTCATTCTTCTGATAGGTGTAATCTTCTCTATAAAATATGACTTGCCCTGGCTAGCTTGTAATTACTGTGTGCCATTTACTTGCTGAATTATCATGACCTTTAAGGAAATTGCAGCTAGAGAGGTTTTATGGTAGAACTCAGGCTTGCAGCAATCTCAAGTTTTTACATGAGAAAGGAACTCTTCAAAATGGCTCTAAACCCACTTTTTTCCTCAATAGTTTTCCTAGACAAAGGATGAGACAAATTATATCTGTTGCTTCAACAGGAGAAAATTAGCTAATGTTATTGGTCCTCCATGCATAAGAGTGGTTTTGGGTTGTTTTTTTTTTCTCATGGGCTAGGATTTTCATTACCATCTTCAAAAGCTGGATATGATCTGCACTCTGGAAGCACTAGTCATTACTTTTTTCTTTGTGGGGAATGAGGAGAATTTTTGGATAACTTGCAGGAATTGTTTTGGAAGTAGAAGCTTGTTTTGGTCTGTTTATGTCTTTCCTGTCTCTTATGTTATACCAATAGGTCTGTATTTATGGTGTTGCTGCAGTTCTGTGGATGGCTGCAAAATACAGCGTTCCACCAAGTCACAAACTAACACTGCCAAGAAAATTTAAAAACTTCTTCTGGATATGGCAAGAAAAAGACCTGAAGAAAGACCTTCTCTAGCTGATGCAATTAAGGTTACTAGATTTAAGCAATTTTATGTCAAATTTAGTTGTGTCTAAAGTCTCATTTTAGTGATGTGAATATCAAAATATTAATTTATTTGTGGTAATAGACTGATATCTAATTAAATGATAACCAGTCAATTTGGGAGTTGCTTTTAAAGTTACCTCCCTAGGGACACAGAGGGGTGTATTTTTAATTTATATTGAAATTGTCAATAAGGTACTCGGAATAGGTTCATAAGACTTCCTAAACTTAGATTACTTCTAACTGACTATTTATCTTGACTTTGTCCTTGTCCAAGAATACCTTACTTGATTGAAAACTTATCTATTAACTGAAAATAATGTTTGGCTTTTTTTAGACATGCAATCATTACTTACTTGAGCAACGTATAAACAGCAAAAATATTTTGGCATTGTTGACTAAATCTGTCTTTAAGGTATGAGTGTCACTTTTTTAATTCTCTACTTTTTTCAATTAATTTTGTAAATTATATTTCAGTAAGATTGTGTCCCCTGCGAGTACAGTTGTATTGTTAGGTTTGCTCTCTCTCTCTTTAAAAGGTTTTTTCAGGTAGTCTTTAAGTATTGCTTTTTCTCTAATTCTTGACATTGGAGTAGTTGCTCCCCAGGTTTTGGTGCCCTGACTCCACAATGTGTTATGGGTGAATGGGTGAAGAACCAGTGACTTAATTTCATAACCTCCCTTTCATTTACCACCCCTCTTATCAGAATGGAAGACATTTATATGTAATTGTTGTATTCTGTTTGTTTCAAACATGTATATAATGCATACAGCATTCAGTCAATCCACAGAACTGACTTTGTTCAAAACTTTGATAACCTAAAAGTTCTGTTTTGAAACTGAGGGTTAACAAGATTTCTAAGCAGTTCTACCATGTCGTTTGTTTTAATTCTCCCTCTTGGCAGGACTGGGTTGTTAGGCTGTTGCTTTGAGACATTCTGGGCTTAAATGGAGCTTGGGGTTTTTTGAAGTAATGTGCTAAGCAGAATTTAAAAATAACCCTAATAAATTCAGTTTGGACTTCAATTTTATTGTTAGGCTGTTGAAGAAGAAATAATCTCATCTCAAGATCATGTTGCTTTTGATTTTAAAAATGAAAGACATGAAATGGACCCTTCAGAGTCAACTCTAGGTAAGCAGTCATTCTCTGACATGTTTGCTTTGTTTTAATATTCCCTAGGTTAGTTATCCTTGTAAGATTTTCTCAGCAAGTAGGCAGGTGTTTTTCCTATATAAATTGATTATTTACCTCACATTTACATTTTACATATTGTTCATCTTTCTAACTGTGGTGTTCTTTATTTTTTTTAGGATTTGTGCCTATTACCAGTGAAAGTAAACTTGTAGCAGTTAAAGGACCAGTACCATACCAGCCTGCTCTAAATTGTGAGAAAGCTACATTGCCTGTTGCATTCACCTCTCCTGCGACTCATTTTAAGCCTATTATTCTGCAACAAAATGCAAATATAACAAAGTTAGTATATCCTAGAGCAGAATAAGTTAAATTTGAAACTTCATTGTTAAATCTATTGGAATTTTCCTCAAAAAAAAAAAATCCTTTGTTTCCTTTTCAGAGAGATTTGCACATCAGTTTCTGAGCAGTTCGAGAAAGAGACAAGAACAGAAAAAAGCGTCAGCCACAACAAATCAAGATATGTGGAAGACTACAAAAGCTATAGTACTGAGAACACAGATGATGTTGGAACTGCACCTGAAATACCTGCGTGTGATTTAAAAGTTCCAGGCCACTCATCCCAGATATCTTCAAAAGACCAAAAGTCAAGCACTGCACTGACTTCTGTAACTATGTTACCATCGCCATCAGACTCCTCACATATTCCCCAGGGAAGGAATGTTTTATCTAAAGTTTCTTCCAGCTCCTTAGCTTGTCCTACATCTCCTAATTTTCTTCATATAAATAACATCATTCTCAAACAAGACTCAGAGAAAAGAGTTTTGACATTTGTACCAGTACATTTAGCTGTATCAGAGCAAATACCAAATAAACCTCTTCGTTCAAGAATTGCTTATGATTGCTATCATAGTTTGCCAGTGCTACTTTCAAATACTATTGCAAGTTATAAAATGAGCACACAGACAGAAAATTATGCCTCCCTTTCCAAAGTGCAGAACTGTGAGGCTACTAATACGCAGACGTTTGATGAAAGTAACCCGGTTATTCAAACCAACTGCCAAGAAATTGAATCTGCTACTGGTGTAGACAGTGTTTTCACTGAACAAGAACACGTACTGTGTACCTCAGTGAATCAAGAAGATTCTCATCTCTCTGATGTTGAAGTTCTGCCCCAGCAGAACAGAACAAGTGATGCTTTACTGCAGGAAGTGGTTCATCTTATACAAGAGGAGTTTGCGTTTGATGGCTATCTAGAGAATGGAGTTGAAGTTTTTGATATGGGTATACACATTTTCTTCTGTATATTATAATAATTGATGTGTAAGAGGATTGTTATTGATGCCCTTTTTTCTTCTCTTTTTTTTTTTTCTTTACTTGTTTTTTCTAACAAGGTAACTTCATTTTAAACTTGAAGGAATTTAAGTTTGGTATGTTCTCTGATACAATTTGTGAGAAGTTTTGTGACCTCTACTGGGATGAAAAATTACTGGAGAATCTCTATTGGGTAGTAAATGGAGAAAGACCTGCACATTTATGGTTGGTGTTTTTCAAGTTTTCTTTCTTACAGTTCAATTTATTGTTTTTCTCCCTACTTCCTAGGAAAGGAAAGCAGGAAAGGATATGTCACTTCTCTTCATTTATCTTTGTGTCCTGCAATTGTTGATTTCCAAGTGTAAGATACTTCATGGCTTTCTCCATAAATAGTGCTTAATTGCTAAGCAGAAAGTATTTTCAATTAAGTTTGTCTGTAACTCCCATGTTAGTACAGCTGAATAATGGAAACCTAGTTCTGATCAACATTGTCTTCAACCATTCATGGAAAGCTTCGTAGTCTTGTTAGAAAGAGGCTATTGATCAGAAGTTAAATATATTGTTCTTACTGTTAAGTTTGCTGCTTCTGTTTGAGTTTAGGCTTCTATACATTATTTTGTGCTAATCACACCTAAGAACAAGGAAATTAATTTTGCTTTGCTAGAAATGTTTCACGTAACTGGATTAGTTTGATATGATGTTGCTCCTGTCATTCTTTTACTTCTACTATTAATATTTATTTCATCTTCAATGACAAATCTATGTGAAAAATAGTTTTTTTTTAAACCTTGTTTTGTTGTAGCTTCCAAATGTAGTACACCCAAAAGCTTCTTACTGAAGGCAATTGTAAACAGTAATCAACTTCTATGTGGCAGTTTTTTAGGGATTTCTTGTCTGTCATGGTCTGGAACTACAAATTGGAGGCTTTGACGTAGAAGCCTGGTAGATATGGTCTAAAAAAAATGACAATGTGAAAAGATGTGTAATCCCTTCAGCAAGTTTCAGAAAGACTAGACTGTGGCCTCCAGATAACAGACCATGACCTGCTGGCCTATTTCCCATTGGTTTGGGGAACCATTGAAAATTGATTGGAGGTTAGGCTCTTAATTTCCTGCAGTTGATGTTATAGTAGTAAAAACTTGAGCTGTTGCAGCTGAATTATTGACATATATGAAGAGGTCATCCTCTAGGAACTTACATGTTACAAAGTAAAGTTTTGGAGAGTGAAAAGGAAATAATTTATTATCCAGAAAAAAAACCCAACCATTTCTAGCTTTTAGATCAAACACAACTACCTTGAGTCTTTGAGGCAGTGCCTACTTAACGTTCTTCAAAGAATTCAGCATTTTTTAATTGTTAACTTTTTTTGACTAAGTTTATTATTATTATTAGGAATGACTTAGAGTCAAACTTATTTAGAAGTTGAATCTGGAGTGAAAAACCCATTACAGTAATTTGCAGTCTAAATTATGCCTGGAGTTATGCCTTCTGTTGGTATGTATTCTGATACTACTTCTGGAATTTTGCTGAATGCTGTAAAGGAAAATCTCTGTATATTACTCAGTGTGCTTTAATGTCCCCTTCAGCATTTTTTTTCTGAAGCTGAACACGCAAACTTCAGGAGGTATATAAATGCTACAAAGCCCTTCATATACATGGTAGAGTTATTTTTAAGATTTCATTTTACTCATGTAAATACAATAGCATAGGAAACATTGTTTTTTCCTTATTCTTGTCTTTTCAGCATAACTGAGGTAGTTGATTCAAAGTGTGACAATGTATTCCAGGACCTGAAGAAATCCAGTAGCCTTTTGGCAAGCAGCAATCAGACAGAGGGTGAGAAGGCAGTCCATGCTTCTAGATATTTGTGTGTGCTAAGAATCCATCAATGACACAAGTTTTGAGAGAGAGCAAAATGAACAGTGGGTCAAATGTGGGGTTTTTTTTTAGTAGTTTTGCCTTTTGATCACAAATTTGGTTACAGGACACTATTTCAGGTCGATCATTGAGGTATATTAGTGGCTTGTTTATTTGTAATTGGTCAGTGTAGGCTTTACATCTTTTCTGGCATAATTTCTGATTGAAGGTTTGCAGAATATTCCATCTTTCAGTAACTGAATTCAAAACCAAGCTAGGACTGGTAAATCCCATTATTATAACAAAACCATGGCCATTTCTAGTCTTGGGGTATTCAAGCACAGCTTGTATTTGATTGCTGTTTTATCAGTATTTCATCATTTTAAGACAGTTCAACTAAGTTTCAGCATTTAAACTCAGTTACTTCTCCATTTTGAGCAAAGTTAAACTGTCTGTTCTTTAACAATATCGGGGTATAACCCATTCTATAATTTTTATGGTTTATTATAAATAATTTTTTATAACCATACAAAAATTTGTATGGTTATACTTGGCTGCTGTCATTCTGGGTTAGTTTTCCATTTTGGCTCAGAATGATTGCAGGTGTAAAGCCAGAGTTTCCCATGGGGTATGTGATTTCTTTGCACCAGTAATTTAGGACTGTTTGACTCGCAGGTGGCATATCTAAGTTCAAGTGAAAAGGAAGACTTCTGGCAGGTGTAAAAGCTCCTGTCAGAATCATACAAACCTTTGACTGTCATCTCAGTCCCTTAAGGTTGGTAGTAGCCATTAGAACTGCAGAGAAGCCCCATCACAGCTCAAGGGATTGAGTCCTGTAGGAGTAGAAAGTTTAACAGTATGTTCCCTTTGGCTCTATCAAGTATCCTTGCCCTCTATGTATGGAATAAAAGTTCAATATTCATGGATTGAAAAAACCTCTAGGACTAAACTTTTTACTTATGCATACACAGGTCTGGCACTTAACTTTTTTTTTTAATCTTCTGTACTATGCTTTGTTTAAATGCTTGTTGCAGATGTGCAAAAAATAATTGTAATTTTCAGAAATGTATTTCTCAACTATTGCTTAATAGTTCTTAAGTGTCTTTAACCTTTATCATTTTACAATGTGTAGATGTGAAAAAGAAAGCACAAAGCCAAAATAAGCATCTAGTGCCACTGCAGCACAGAGGTAGTCTCATAACTCTGTTTTGTATGTGTGGTATATAACAAAGTCTGCATTCCAACACCTGACCTTTCTTTCTTTTTTCCCCATGCACCCACTTTAGGAGGAAGGGAAACAATCTTTGATGTGAAGGCCAAGCCTACGATAAATACATCATTAGCCAACATGGATTTTAATGAGTCATCTTCAGATAATTTCAAAAAGGAATTGAGGCTGCACAATACTATCCCAATAGAGGAAAAGGAACAATGTTCACAAAGCAACAGTTGTATTGGTCCAAGCTTTGCAAAAGAAAATACAGAGCCAGGGGAAGAGACCATGTTAAAGATAGCTGGCAACAGCTACCTTGTGTCTCCCAATCTACCTGACTTTTGTGGCTGTAGTCCTGGTTGGAGCAGTGCATTTTATGGAGCTGAATGTTTTGATTCAGAAGTTCATAGTTACATGAAAAGCCTTGGAAAGCAGAAATCAAGTGAGTCACAAAATATAGATGCTAAAAAAGTGGTGAGTACATTGATTTAAAATCATTAAAATAATTCTTTACTTGCTGGTCAAAAGTATGATAATATTTATTGTGTTACAGTGAGTTGAAATCCCCTTTCTTCTTTTAAATACTGACTCCCAAATGTTTTTAAATCATCAAAGTTTGTGATTATCCTTAATAAAGCAGGGTAAAGGGTAGTATTCCAAAATAAAGAGCACAAAGATCAAATTGAACTACAACCCACCTTGTCTTGCTGATGTACTCCCTGTCACATGTTCTGTGGTCACAGAAAATTCCTTGATAGTTTCTCACCATTTGCTACCAGAATTGCTGCTGTTTGCTCACATCTTCTCTTGGAGATGGCTAATTGTCAAGATGAGTGAAACCTTGTGCATTTAATCAGCTTGGGGTTAATGGGGCAAGTATGGGTGGGGCATGGGTTGATTTAGCTTAGCAATTACCTTAAAGATCATATTGATCACATTTGCTTCATTTTTACATGTGTACATCTGGCTGTAACAAGCTTCAGTTTGTAAGTATTTTTGTAAATATTTCAAGTTCAAATCCATAGAGTAAGGATAATATATGAAACTATAGGAATCTATGTAGTTGGAGCTGGTTCATGGGGAAAAAACCAGAAAAATTGAAGTAAATTAATTATTAATACTGAAAGGCATGTAGGGACATAGGGACACCTGGTATCTTTTTCTGTCCCTGAGAATGATTACTTGTTTAGTTTGTATATCTGGCAGAAGCAATAATGACATATGTCTAATAAAGGTGAAGCAGGAGTTGCACTTCTAATGTGGATTTCCTTACTGTGGGTAGTTAGTTGAATTTGTTCCTTTATTTTTAAGTGACCTTGATAAAGGACAACTGAACAGTTGAGAACACAATCTAGATTTACCTGTTTCTAGATAATCCCAGTGGGTCTATTTACATTCAATTTTTGTGAAGCAATATGACCTCAGTTCAGTTTTCAATAAAAAATATAACTTGACAACAGAAAAATAATTTGAACTACATTACTACTGTTGCCATTAATGCGTAAGAACTTGGTTAACCCAACAACCATACAAGAGGCCAGGGAGGGAACAGTCTGTAGAAAATTTTGTGTTTATGCCTAGTACATTTCACTGGAAGAATATTATTGATACAAAGAGCAATTCATTCAGTTTAGCAATTCATTAACATTCATTCAGTAAACAATTCATTTAGACAGCAAGAGATTGCAAATTCCAATAGCCAAAAAAGAGGAAGTAAACTTCTCTTCCTTGTGTTACCTAAAATTAGTCTGAAGTCTTAATAGCTGGCCAAAAACTAGACTCTAATCTTCTTCTGTCTCAGTAATGCAGAAATAATGTATGTGATCTGGATTGCAGATGAGACCAGGTGGGCAAACAAGAATAAAATAATTATTTGCAGACAATAGAAGCTTAGTAGCTTTTATAAACAGTCTTCCTAATTTGTGAGATCCCTTTATGTCCAAGCTACATTCTATAAACTGTCATCTTCAGTTATGAAGTAATATTCAGTTTGTATTCTACCATTTTCTTCAGGGAAGGCTAGCAGAAGATTAAATACTTTTGTACAGCGTAGAAATGTTTTGAATGCATTGCAAAAGGAAAATGAATTTTTTAATTTTTAAAAACATTTATGTGCAGAAAGCAATATTCTGATGTGCTGTTTATATTTTAAGAGTCTTGATATAGTAGAATATCTAGGTTTAAAATATTTCTAATAATATTGTATTAAGTGGGTGGGCTATTGGGGAGGTGTAATTATAATGCTTTAAAAATGTCTTGTTACTATAAATTCAACAGAGGGTAGTTTAAAATAATTTTTGGTCTTCTGACTATTTTTATTTCTTTCACTACCATACCATCAACAACTTTGATGTTTGCACTGACATTACTACAACACTGACTTTCTGTTGAAACTTAGCTTCTTCCAAATGTGTTTCAAATAAAAACTTCCAGAATCATATTGCTCCAATTACAGCAATCTTGAACATTTAACCTCAGCAAAGAAAACCTTCCTAAAATCCTGCTGGTTTTCCAAACTCTTATCAGTCACAACAATTTCTGAAATAAGCTATTAGCAATATTGTTGAAAAAAGATGAACTGTTAAAAGTTTTTCTGGTTTTATATGTAAGAAAGTGAAAAACTGTGAAACAAATTTATTTTTCTGCTATTGCAGTAGTCAGGAGACAATGATTCTTTGCTGCAAGACAATCAATTATCAACATGTAAGTGATGAGCAGCTCTACCCAACTGTTCTGCTGACTCTGACACCTGATTCATCAAACCAAACACTACAAATCAACTGTGAAAATGTATAAAATTATTCTAATCTCTATACCAGCAGCTGACAAAGACCAGTTCATATCTCATTTTGAACAATATGGGTGTTGTTGGTATTGTTGATAGGGGTAGGATGTAACGTTTTTAAGTCCTTGTGTATTGTACTTTGATGTAGCTACACAGTGTTTTCAGCTAGTTTTATTTAATAATATGAACATTTATACATGTTATATTTGGAGTATGTGTTATTTAGAAAATAAGTCTGGTCATTAATCATTGGCATTTATGAAGTGTTAACACAGTTGAAGTGTAAATGTTGAATAAGAGCTGTGCATGCTTGGAGGGAATGATGCACTGTCTGAACCAAAATACTGAAAGAATAAAATAAGCTCAATGTGAAAATTAACATGATTTGTCTGCCAAAGTAGAAGCTCAAAAATGATAATTATTATAGTAACCCACTTCTCACCATAAAATCTAATGAAGAATAGATATGCTCTATATCCTGTCCAGAAGGACTACAAAGTCCAAAGAAAGGCTTGTAAATGGCTGGTTTGAGCAGGAAGGTGGTTTGAGTTGGAGGAAAGCTCTGCCTCTCTTGGAAGGTAGAGTTGTTTGTCTTCTCCCTATCCTTATTTGTTTAAATCATCTGTTAACCAGTTTTATTTCAGAAAACAGTATCTTGATTAGCTATAGTCTAGTTTTCGTTGTCTGGCAAGGATTATATCAACCTACATTTTTCCCCATGTCTGGCAGATTTTAAAAAGTCATCAATAAAGTTGAGCTGATTCTACAGCTTTGTGGTCAAGTGTGCTAAAGCTGTGGAGTTGTAGTTTCAAGGAGGGAATGTTTAAAGGCAGTTAGTTTTTTGGGCTTGACTACATTTGTCTGACTTGGTGGCGCTCCCCTTTGATAGGGATAGGTCTGCTTTTTCGATTCAGTCTGTGTCTACAATTCAGTACTGAGTGAGAATCTAACCACACAACAAACTACAGTTTTGGATACAAATACATCTCATTAATGTGGTTGTCTTACCTCTCCAATTAAAATATTTACAGGATTCACATGTTTCTTCATTTACTTGCTAAAATTAATTGGAATTAAATTTTGTATACCTGTGCTTAGGTTTGAGAACATTCAAATTCTGAGAAACTCTAAGTGAAAGAACATATAATTATATTTATGGCAAATAAATACTCTGCCATAAAAATAATTAACTTTTCTATTTTTCTACTGGAACCTCTTGGCTATTGTCTGCACCTTAGACAAGTTGTGATTTAATTTATCAATTTATTTTATTATGGAAAATATAAAACATTTGTTACATGATGAACAACAGTAACAATAGAATTAATCAAGCTATTATTATTCTTTTTTAAAGGGTAACATATACTCATGTTTGAAAGGAATGTGAAATCACTACCATAAAGAAAATATTTATGGATCAAGGTGACACATTTCAAATGTCATAAAAATAATTAATGCTTTACCATGTAGGGGCTTTTGAGATAGTTCATTGCGGTTTTTAAGGTCGGCAAAGGTTAATCTGCATTTTAAAAAGTTAACAGAAGTTAGTCCATAGGCAAGCAAATGCATGAACCCTGGATAACATCAACTCTAGTCCAGGAGCTGCTGACTTTGCACCCTCAGACAGAGTACCTCTAGGCAAACCAAATCAAGTCCTTGCAGCAGAGCAAGAACTGAACGCAGCCACCAAGGCTCCAGTTTCTCCAGAGGGATGTCCAAGTCTGCCCTCACAATGAGAAGAGGGATGTTTTTTTTCTGTAGTCTGATAATCTTGCTTCATGTGCACTTTGCAGCCACAAGCTTTCACCCTTAGCCTTTCCTTTTCCTCTGCCCACTCTAGGTTTCAGTTATCCCCCAGATCTCATAAGCTACTTGTAAGAGTCTTCACAGAACTTCAGTGCATCCAAGCCATGACTAGGATGGTTCTAGGTTTTGCATATTCTAACCACAATTTTCCCTTTGCCTTTGCTTTTCTCTCTCTTTTTTTTTTTTTCCCTTTTCCCTCTTTGCCAATATTCTGCATCCATTTGTGAAAACACTCCTCTGCATGTAAAATAACCTTATGCTTCAAGGACAGATTGGAATTTGCAATTTTCTTAAGTAAGCAAAATCACTCTGTCATTACTTTGCTCCCTAGACTAAGGGATGTTCTGTATAAAAGTGTCCTGGTAAACTTACTTCAGAGGAAGCAGAACAATTGACTGTACAGCTTCCTCAAAAGTACTTATATTCTAGACCTACCTAAAGTGGAAGGTGGTGTGAAGCAGCTACTAACTTTATTTCCACTCACACAAATTCATTTGTGTCCTGGTTTTGGCTGGGATAGTTAGTTTTCTTACTAGCAGCTGATACAGTGCTGTGCTGCGGATTTAGGATGAGAATGATATTGATAATACACTGATGTTAGTTATTGCTAAGCTGTCAAGGACTTTTCAGCTTCTCATACTGGCCTGCCAATGAGAAGGCAGGGGGTGCCCAAAAAGTGGAGAAGGGGCACAGTCAGGACAGCTGACCCAAACAGGCCAAAAGAATATGCCATACTGTATGATGTCACGCTCAGTGTATAACTGGGGCTTGACTGAGAAGGTTACAGCTGAGGAGCTAGTAGACCAATAGCTTTGGACAGTGAGCAATTGTGCACATTATTATTTTTATTATTAATAATAATTTTATTTATTATCTTCCTTTTCTGTCCTATTAAACTGTCTTTATCTTAACCCAGAAGTTTTAGGTTTTTTCTTTTTGATTCCCTCATCCCACTACAGTGGGCAGGGAGCGAGTGAGTGGTTGTGTGGTGGTTTTGTCTGCTGGGTCAAACCATGACAGTCCTTTTGGTGCCCAGTGTGGGGCTCAAAAGATTGAGATAACAGATTGGACCAGAGCATGTTAAAACAAATTTGTTACAAGCATTGAATTGTACTAGTTTAATAGCTGCTGGTCACAATGTTGTATTACCTGTTTGCATGGTTGTGTCATGTAAGTCCTTGCTTGCTGTTTATCATATCTGGAAGCTGGAGGGGGATTTTCCTTTTACTACACAGTGTACTTACCACTTAGTAACATTGTTGGCCATGAGAAAGGCTTGGTCTGTGCAGTCAGCAGTGCTGTCACTTCCGTACCTCGGGCGCCATCTCCCGAGAATTGTTCATAATCACACTCTCGACGTTTTTTTCTCGGAGAACCAATCCATGGGGAAGCTGGAGGGGGAGGCAGGGAATACTTTCACCTTCACCTTCCTCGTCACAACAGCTTTTGAGCATTTAGAATACTCTTGGGATGTGCAAGCCAACTTGTTCCCATTGCTATGTCTCCCGAATGTGTTTAAGGCCTTGTTTAGGGATGAACAACTATTTTAAAGTATCACCCAGAGATCTGCCCCAAGGCTGGATAGTTATGAGTTGTGGAGGTGTGTGGGGTAAGCATGGGCAGATGCCTGGGGTAGTGGGCGCATCTGGTGTTTTGGAACTTCACCCTTGAATGAGTACAGAATCCTAAAAAACTAGTAGAATATCTGGGGGAAAAACACTCTGTCACCCTGGCAATTCGAGATGTACAAATCTTCCTCAACAGTGGACACTTTTCCCCAACATTGGACACTTTTAAGATTCAGCTGGACAGGGTGCTGGGTCATCTTACCTAGGTAGAGGTTTTGTCTAGACAGCGCTTTTGACAAGAAAGGTTGGGCCAGATGATCTTTGAGGTCCCTTCCAACCTGGTTGTCTGTGTTTCTATGATTTAAATCACTGCAATGTGCTGGTGACTGGCCCATGCCTACCAAGCTCTGTTCAACACTATTCATTCACTCAAAGGAAACAGGTGGTCTCTGGATCTGATGAAATTTTGGTGGAATCAGAGAAACAGTGCATGCTGTTATCAGTCACCCCTATACAGAAAAAGAAATACACAAAAAAAGGCCAAAGGGGTATTCCATACTACATGACATGCTCAGTACATTGCTGGGGGTTGGCCAGGAGGTGGGGCAGCTCAAGAACTAGCACAGCATCAGCTCCAGGTGATGAGCAATTGTGCTGTGAATCTTTTTTTTTTTTATATTATTTTATCATTGTCATCATTATTATTGTTAAAATTATATTTCTTCTCTCTCCTATGAAACTGTCTTTTATCTCAACCAGCAAGTTTTACTACTTTATTTTCGTGGGTTTTTTCCCCAATCCACTGACGTGGGGGAGTGATCAAACAGATGGATGGTTGTTTTACCTGCTGGCCAGGTTAAACCATGACAAGGGGACAAACCACTTCCATCCATCAGATTCCAAATATCAGCAAATGGGCACTTTTTCTGATTCCCACTGTGTGTCCATACTCTCTTCATCAACTTGTTTTCACTTTAATTGAGAAACAAAACCAAACTTTTAAATAAAAGCAAGCATCTCCCTATTCAGAATATGGATAGTAGATTTCCTGTGCTTTTACTACTCTCATGATGACTATGTAGTAGTAAGTATTTTAAAAATCCACAGGGCTTTTGTGACTCTTGTTGCTGATGAACTATGTTGAGCTTTTCTGGAAAAGCAGTGACAGGTTTTTCTCAAGTTTAGATTAGTTTCTATAAGTTCATCCCATTAAAGCTAACTGGTTTACTGATCTGCTATTTTATGTTAGCTCTGAGCTATGTGTGTTCTGATCACCCTGCTTGTGGGAGTTGTCTGCTGCCTTCAGTGAACTTATTCCATTTAAAATGCTGGTTTGTGTAACTGGGTCACCGGTAGTTAGTTTAGGATCCAAGTGCAAAAACTGCCACTTTTGAAAAGCACAATACACATCATGTTAGTTATTTCATAATAAATCAGAAGCTGAACCCAAAGTGGATGGCCCGTTTTCATTGGTTGGTAAAACAATGAAACCTTTGATAGGCAAAACAATGGAAATGCTTACATCAAAATTTATATTATTGTGAGAAGCCCAATATACTTTCATTTTTATCTGTCACATAATTCTATAGAAATTTAATTTACTTTTTCAATTATGTAAAACGCATAAATATAACATATGTAAGCTGAACTCCAAAATTGCTATTTTATTTATAGAGCAGCTCTCCTATCTGTCTTCTGACCTGATTGTATAATATGATGTAATTATGCTTGTTTGGAAACTATTTCTTTCAGTTAAATATTTAGATTTTGCTGCAAATATAGGTCAGCTGCTTAACAGAACATTTCTGGGGTGTGCACTGGTTTCAGAACCCATAGCTTTTCATGCTGGACAACTGCTGAAGGTAGCTTTTTTTAATGCTCTTGAAAACATACATATGAGTGCGATTATGACTAAAGCCATATTTTTTATATGAAAGGATTCAGACAAACTTCAAAGCAGTCTCATCATACAGAAATCAGCTGCAGTTCTTAAGTTGTAAAATTGTGACATCACTGTTTTTCTGGATACAGGTGGTGCTCATTCTAACTTGTACGTAAGCACAGTGTGAAAGGTAGTTTTTCCTGGCTAATATCATATGCCTGTCTGTTTGGATATTCTTTCTTCATACAAAATAATTCTCCTTTTAAACTTCAGTTTCCTACTAGAACCTTGGATTCACTGTTCTGATCATAATCCTTTTCCTCTTTAAACAGGAACTAGAACAATTGCTAATGATGGAGACAAAAAATTACAGAAAGACCATCAAGTTTTATCAGAAACTATTGCAGAAAGAAAGAAGAAGCAAAGGTAAGATTATAGCAGCTTGCTGGTAATGAAATGGGTGCATAGTACTTTTAAGGATTTCTCCCTGTAAATCGATATCATTGATGTTCTTGTGCTGTGTGTGTTAAAATCTAAAGGTCCTGAAACAAAATCTATGTTGCTGAAATTGAGAGGACAGCTACAGGAGATGAAATCAAAAGTACAGTTTCTTGAATTGGTGAAGAAATACGTGCAGGCAAGTCAGACTTTGCTTTGGTTTATTTGTCATTTCATTACTGCATTAGTGTAGTTGGCAGTTTAAGTCAGCATATGAAATGTGAAATGTTTTGTGTCAAAGTGCCAAATTAAGTATGATCTAAAAGAATTATTTAAATGTAATCACCACCAGCTTTGTTTGAAAAGGAAAAAAGGCAGCATTTGTATGAAATGTGATTTGGCTTTAACTTGAATTGACTGCATTTTCTGTGGATTTTTCTCTTTATTTTCCTATGTTTTATTTTCACATGGCTTTGCATCTTTGAGCAGATCATGTATGCAGAGCAGTGGGGTGTGGAATCCTGTCTGCTTCTTACAGTCATTCACAATGGGAGAACCGACCCTATGGATGTGGCACCTACAGATGAGTCGTCACTGCTTCTTTACTATAACACAGAGAAACACCAATGCAATAATCAAAATGGAGCAAGAGTTCTGCAGGCTGGGACACCACTTGGTTTAATGGCTAATTTATATTCTAGGTATAGTATATTTTGCACATCTTTAATTGGGAGTGGGTTAGGGCATAGTTGCTAATTAAGAAAAAAATAGTCTCTGTGATAAATCCTAAGTTACTCAACGTTGCATAAGTTTTTCTTTCTTGTACCAAGTTAGTTATTTCTGTGCACACTTTGTTGCAGAAATGGGCATGGAAATGGCAAAAGAGAACTTGATAAGAAATAGCCAACCTGCTAAATTTGGATTTGATTAAAACTCAAAGCATTTGATAATAAATCAAAACCTAATAGCTTTAAATTTTTTTTATCCTTCACTTTTTTGAGGCTTAGCTCTGATAGTTGCCATGGAACCAAGGTTTTATGTTCCTGCCAGCAGTATAACAATTCTTCAGAATATATAATTTGATAATTTTTATTAATAGGGTCTGGATGTAGAAAAGTATAGGCTCTTTTTCACAAATTATCAACCCAGTCCTTGTGAATGATCAAGATGCAGGTTTGTCTTGGGTCTTAAATGTCCTTTAACCCTCAGCTAGTGTAAGGGCAGTGTTATTCTAAACAATAATGGTATGAAGGATGGGAACCACCTGAGAGACTCCATCTGACTCTGCCACTGTAGGATTCTAAATGCAGGTCGACCCAGGTGATTTCTAATTTGTACTTTTGTCTGGTTTGTAGAGTCAGAAAGATGCAAGGATTTGAATACTGTATTTCTGAAAGCTAAAAATGAAATAGAGCATTTTAAGCTCTAAAGGAAGGTAGGAGAGAGCAACTTCCTCCCAACTACTTCTCCTGGCTTATCCTGACACTTTAGACCCAGTTACTTATCCTGGTCTTATCCTACTTATCCGTACAAGTGCTGCTTTTCCTTCTACTTAATGTTTTGCACAAAGTAAACAAATTGGTTAGGAATCAGAGCTTCCACATTCATCAAACCCAAACTGTCAGTGTTAACTGTGAGCCATCAGGGAGACAAGATAATTAACCTATGTTAAAATCTTGCATATGCGTGCGTGTGTGTGTGTGTGTGTATATATATATATGTAAAAATAAAACACATTAATAAGTATATCTGGTTGTTAAAGCAGCTGCTGCTCTAATTAGAGCTACAGGATATATTTTTCTGCTAAAAGTATCTACTTTTTTATGTTACAGGTTTTTTTAAAGTCTTTTAAAACAAGTGAGATTCTAGAAAAAAGAAAAGTTCTTCCATACTATTTCAAATGTAACATTTGATAATAGTAGAAATGTTAGTGGTTCTTCACAGAATTCCAAATAGAGAAACTTTTTTAAAAACTAAGTATACTTTTGTTGTTGGCAATCACAATATTTGTTGTGGTAAAATAAAATTAAAAGGAATCACAGTTTTCTGTAGCGCTTGAAAATTTGAAATCCCTACTAGTTCTTGATATTTTGAGGATTTTTCTTGCTGTACTCTAATACAATAATAAATTGTGTTCTTGTTTATCTGAAGTTTTTCTTGTGCTTCACAGAAATGCCTTTTTGGAAGGTTATGTACAGCAGTTTCTCTACACATTTCGCTATTTCTGCACACAAGAAGAATTTTTGCAGTTTCTTCTTGATAGAATCAGCAGCACTTTATCCAGGTACAATAATTTCCTGCAAAAATACTGTCAAAGCACAATTGACTTTTTCCCCCAATGGCAAATAGCTGTTTCTGAAAAGAACTACTTAACTAAATTGAATTTTGATGTGTGTTTTTGTTAGGCTCTCTTGACAAGTGAAACTAGAGCAAGTGTTATATTTGACAATGTGCTTACTTCCCTTTTTCTTCTTACTTTTGCCAGTTGTTCAGTGGTGGGTTCTGAGTGCCACCACAGCTTTGTTTTCATAGTCAGGCTTTATAGGGACATGAAATTTAAGATAGAACAGTCGATACCAAATAATACTTGTGCATATCAACTTTGGTGAAATAAGTGCCTTTTTCTTCTCCGCAGTGCAAGCCTGGATCCTTCCACATCACTTAGCAAAATATGTAACCGCAGTTTCTACATCCTGCAGGCTTGGATTGAAGACTGCTACAGTGTCGACTTTGCAACGAATACTGACCTTTTGTGTACCCTAAAAGAATTTATTTCTTCCAAGGTAAGCCAGAAGTTTAGTAGAAGGTTTAAGGAAAAAAAAATCAATTTAAGTCAGTTACATTTTATGTAAGATTGTTGTTACAAAAACCCAATTACAATTAAAGTAAAATAAAAATAATGTTATCTTTAACAACTATGTTCAATATGACTGGTGTTGGACAAACATGGATCTTGTAACTATATTGTGTCTTGCTTCTAATTTATGGGAAATTGAGTTCAATATTCTGTTAACCTGTTTTGCCCTTACAGGTTGCTCCATTAAATGGCTATGGTGAGCGCTTGTTGTCGTTGCTTGAGGATGCTTCTGCCGGGAAAAGTGGCAGTGCTCTTCAGGGCTCCAGTATGGACAAATGTGAAGAGGAGGGCGAGGAGGAAAGAAAAACATTATATTCTCTATGTAAAAAGCTCTCAGAAGATGTATCCAGAAAGGCAGGTCTTTTCTTTAGGCTGCAGTATGTGGAACACGTTTCCATATATTATTTCTGAGGAAAAAAGTAGACTATCCAACTTAGGGTCTACACTCTCTAGCAAAATTTATGTACAGACATTTACATTTTCTTTGGAAAGTATCTATGGCCTAAACAGTTCTGTAACTGTGGAAGTAATTTTAACACTTGTCAAAACACCTGTCAGCTGTTTTGGTAATAATAAATAATCAAAGAAGGAAGTTGAACACTTCATCCTTGATACTAGCATGTGACTCTTAGTTACTAGGAAACATTTTCCCTCTTGTCAAACATTATTACTACAAGAATTACTATATTATGGATATATCTTTGTAAGTCTACAAATTTATGAAAACACTGAGGGGTGAGGGGTTTCCTGCTAGAACTTCAAAGCCTGTAGTAAAACTTATCTGAACTTTTGTCTATATATACTGGCTCATGTAGTGTGCTAGTGAAAAGTAACCCCAGCAGCTGGAGCATGCTGTAGGTTTTCCTGAAAAAAAAAAAAAACCAACCCAAAACTCTATTAGTGACCAAAATTACACATGGACATTAAAATGTATCAGTAATGACCAAGTTGAATTCAGAATCAGCCTCTTGAGAGAGGTGCAGAATTCCATGGGGTATAATGGGCCTTCAACCAATAATAGGCAAGCAGAATAGAGAAAACATAGACTTCTTTCATTGTCACTGCATCATAATAATACTGGAGGGTGGATGAAGGGAAAAGAGTGGAATTCTTTTAAAGGTATGTTTGATTCTAAACAAAAAGAGTACAACAAATAGTAAGAAGTAAAATGTAAAATATAAAACTTGAGAACATAAACTATTTATGTCAGCAAGCTTGAATGCATAGACATTTTGATTGTTGACTGAGATCTGGTAACCTCCTGATCAGACTCATCAAGTGTGCATCTTATATTAATTTAAAATAGCAATGTTGAATAAACCAATTAGTGTCTGGACTAACTTTGAAGTTTAGCTGAAGAGTTTTGCACCCACAGAGGTGTTTCTCTAACAAAACATTCCAGAAAGTTAATTCAAGGGGAGACAGTGTTTTGGAGAAGTTGTAACTGTACCTTTTTTTGGTTGATATTTTTCTCTTTTTTTCTACAGAATTTTAACTGGAAACTTTCCAAAGGGATGGGACCAATTGCACAATGTCAGAGAGACCGACTGTACAGTATTTCAGCAGTTTTGCCAAAGCCATGCTATAACAATTTTACAGAATTCCCAGTCTCCTTTGCTAAGGCAGATGAAGTGGGACCGTATCTCTTGATAGAATATAGTGTGCAACAACTTTGTTGTCAGCTGACATTACTGCAACAGGTACAAAGGAGCAGGTTTACTTTGAAGTACAAATTACATCTGTCTTCTTACTTTATACCCAGCCTTCTTTCTCTACTATTTCCTAACCCTGTTTCAAGCTTGTTTCATAGTATTTCATAAGACTTTGAATTAAAATAATCAAGTTTTCACTTAGTAAAATTAGAATGATTAATTCCGGTTTTAGGCTGTGATGCCTCTAGTAAGTTTGCTGAAAGAAGATGGGGAAGGGGAACCTCTGTCTCTTTTATCCCTGCACATTTCAGAAGAACTGCTAGATCTAACAACAGATATATTTTGTTTGGGTTTTTTTTAGGAAGTATTTCATAAATGTCATCCAGTACACTTCCTAAATTCAAGAGCGCTTGGTGTTAAAGACAAATGTGTTGCTGTCCAAAAGTAAGTCGCTTATTTTAACTGCCCTTCTGTTCTCTTGATGCACAATAACTTACTGTGTTATACCTCTAATACATCCAGGAAGACAGAAATATTTAAAATATTTAATATCTTTTTGACAGACTAGATAGTCTGCTTACTTTTTTTTTTTTAATTATACCCACCTATGCACATATATGCATGTGGTAGGTCACATTTGCAAGGTGATTTCTTTGAAATCCAAAGAAGGTGTCAGGTCAAAATATATCTGAAGACTTATATAAGGATTTCTGCTTCAAAGGTTTTATTTTTGTCAGAAAAAAATGGTTTCTGAAACAGGTTACTTGATAATGCCTATGTGGATGTATATATATTTCAATACTCAGTGGTAATTAATGTTTTCATCCAGCAGCATGGACTTAATTTTAGTTGATTATAGTCTAGCTCCTACATACTCAGTGGATTCAGCAAGGTTCTAATTAGTACTTGTTAATTGCACTACCTGTAGTAGACTTTTCTGCCTAAGGATAGGGAATTAACATCTAAAGCAGCTCATCTTTTACAGATTGTTAAATGGCAGAGGATAAATCAGCTGGGTTTTCCTCATTTGGGGTTCAGGATTGTAAACTAGGTGCTGCCAGGAGGTATCAGGCTCAATTTCTGATGTTGTGTCTGTTTTTAATGAGTTTGGATTTCTGCCTGTTACTTTGTGTCAGACTGGATGGTTTGTTGTATTCACTAACAAGTGGTGAAGGTGTCTTCATATGCAGAAATGTATACTGCAGTGTGCTTATCCTATAATCACATATAATTATCTTGTAATTATAAGGAAGAAAAGGTTACATATCTCACAGTGTACTCTCTAAAAGATTACAAAATCAAGACTGCAAGCACTGCAAAATTATTTTGAATAGTTAAAGTTGGCATCTTCACAAACAAGATTTTCTTTGAAAATATTTTTGCTTTTCTTCCCCCATTCTCTCCATAGAGCTGTTTCTACCGAGGCCGTTTCACTCAAAGCCTGTAATCTGTTCCTGTCCAAGTGCGTACAAGACCAATACCTTCTGCAGTTACTAAGAAATGCAGACAGTATCAGCACCTGGGTTGCTGCTGAAATTGTAACATGTCACACATCTAAGGTGTGTCGTTGTTTTACTATTTTGTTAATTGTGAAACACTTATTTATTGTTCTATATGAGTTGCTATGTAGCAAAGCTGCATTAAATATTCTGAAATACACCTATGAGTGGGCAGTTAACAATTCGGTTTGTTCTCAAAAGGACGGTCTTGGATGTCATCGATGCTTTGTAGTAGCAGGTGTCAAAACCTAATAGAATGTAAAAGATGGGTTGCCTGAGGAAAATGGATGTCAGAGTTTAACACAGACAACTTGGTGGTAGAAAAGAAAACACTGGTTGGAGGGAAATGTTAGTACAGTCAAAAATTTTGATAAATTCAAAAAGAAAATGCATCTCTTCTTCCTTTTCATTTAACTTTATCATGTAGATTTATGTAGATTTACTATATTTAGTGTGGTTTTTAATACATGTGATATATCTTATTTTTTTCTTCAGCTGCAGGTGAGCTTGTTATCAAAATTTCTTCTTATAGCAAAATGCTGCTATGAACAAAGAAATTTTGCTACTGCGATGCAAATCCTAGCGGGCTTGGAAAATCTTATTGTACGACAGTTACCAGTAAGTTTGGGATCCTGTTCACTAACTATTTTGCTTAATATTTTTCCCATATGGACATTAATGTGAAAAACAAAAATATATTTTGTTTTATTGTAAGGCCTGGAAAATTTTACCTGCAAAAGTAGCTGAAATAATGGAGGAACTCAAGGCTGTTGAGGTATAGTATAACATCTTTAATGTAGAAAACATCTTTTACTGTTTTAGGGTTGGAGAAGATGTAAGATTTGCTTAAATGAGTGACTGTGCAGAATGAAATCCATAATTATAAAGTTGTATTATGAAGGAGATTTTCTTTCAATTGAAGACTTTTTACTCTTAAACCAATAATTTACATTGATTTTCATCTCAGTTTTTCCCAAAGATGTATCCTGGATTTGTGACTAAAAATCAAGACAGACATGTCAAAGCAAGTCAGGACTTTAGATAACACGTTTTCTGATGATTTCTGCAGGAGCTTTGTGATTGTAAGCTGTTTGTGAAAAATCTTGAATGCTTCTTTTATCACAGGCATCCTCTTACTGATCTAATTTTGAATTGTAGATTGAAGTTCTAAAATGTAAGTTTGACTGTGATTCAGAACAATTGAAATTATGTATGAAGTATCTTTTGATTAAAGTTACTTTGCATACTTTAAAATGTTTGCCACCAGATTAATTCATACTGTTGTCTTCAACTGAAGTTGAAAGATAAAATTTATGACAAATAAATACATTGTGCTACATGCATAAAATGGAGAACTTCTTGAAAAACCTGCCCAGATACTTAATGTGAGATTTAGCTGTGCACTTTTTTAAACTAGGTGTTTTTAAAAAGTGACAGCTTGTGCTTGATGGAAGGAGAAAGATTCAAAACTCTTCCAACAATTCCATCAGCCCATGTTTTGGCTATGCATGTCCAACAACTTGAAACTGGAGGCTTCACAATGACAAATGGAGCTCACAAATGGACTAAACTTAGGTAATATTTTAATTATATATATATGTCACCTAAATGTTTAAAATAGAATATTGCTTAATGTGTTAATGAGAGCTAATGTAACATTTCAGATAGCTTAGTTTCAGTCATTTAGGCATCTAATTAAAAGGACATATACCGTGGAAGAGAATGCTATAATGCCTTTGAATTTCCTTTGAAGTTTGGGTTTGGGGGTTATTTTTAGTTGGGGATTTTTATCATCAGCAAAACTAATATTTTTTTTACCATATTGTCTTTCAAGAAATATTGCAAAAGTTGTGAGCCAAGTTCATGCATTTCAGGAGAATCCTTATACATACACACCAGACTTCAAGCTGCAGTCTTACCTCAGACAAAGAATAACTTGTTTTAAAGATGCAGACATTTCTTCCTTGGCAGCTGACAACTCTGCCAACTTCCATCAGATACCAGCAGAAAAACACTCTCGAAAAATTCAGGAGGCGCTGCGCAGAATGAAGGCCACGTTTCAGTAATGATTTACCTTTCATCTGTTCTATTCCAAGCGCAGGTAGTAAAACTGGATTAAGTTGACTTCACCTCCTGGACCAATTCCC
The DNA here is from genome assembly GCA_027925045.1 of Hypotaenidia okinawae. Taxonomy (NCBI): domain Eukaryota; kingdom Metazoa; phylum Chordata; class Aves; order Gruiformes; family Rallidae; genus Hypotaenidia; species Hypotaenidia okinawae. The sequence continues at coordinate 23,396,620 of BSDF01000008.1, read as the reverse complement.
AAGCAAATACTTTAGTGAAGTGACTTAAAACGTTATCTCAAGTTGAAATTGTTACATTTCTTAACATGGAATTATAAAATGCTGATTAATGAGATTTGATTCCCTGGCAACTGGATGACAGATCAAAAGAATAAAAATAAAGATAAAAGTGACGAGAGAGTATAGATGAAAAGAATGATTAATTTTGTCACTGTTATTTAGCATTAAAATAATTAGCCCACAAATAGAAATATCTAAAAATTACTGTGCACATAAGTTAAAATTAAAGCTTGTATTGCAAAGCTGGCCTGGGAGAGTTCATTAAACATTGAATATATTTTTATATAAATGTAATGCACTTGTATCCTGCCACAGTGTTCATATAATTCAGGGACACAGATCCTCTGCTAGCCTCTGGCTGTTGGTGTGTCTTGCTTTTATGTTATGTATTATGAAAACCATAATTGACTTAAATCATTGGCCACATTTTTCTTCAAGTGTACTAAGGAAGGAGAGGAATGCCATGCTGCAACTGTTGGGGTTTTTTTTTTGTGCTTGGTTTTAATTTCACTGAAGTAACATGTTTCCAAATGAAAGTAAAATCTGAAACTGAATATTACCACTCTGTTGCTCTGCTTCTGCCCTCATGGCCTTGTGAAAACAGTAAATGTGAAATTGCTTTTTCTTTTTCTGTATTTGGCACAAGAACCACTTTGCCAATTTGTGTGCGTATGTATGTGTGCACATTTGGTTATGGCTTTTGCTGCTGAGGTTGCTTTTGTAGATTGCAGTGTTCCAGCAGCATAAAATTGAAGATAACTGTATGAAATTTAGAACTGTATCTTGTAAAACTTCGGTGCTAACCTATTTATAGATCTTATACGTACAAAAATCTTCTGAATGGCAATGGAATGTGATGCTGTTGCTAGGAAGTTTAAGCTCCCCAGGTTTATGCAAGGGCAAAAATGTTAAAGCCAGAAATTAGTTACAAGCATTTTTACTAGAGGGAGTAAGGCTAATACAGGAAGAGAAGGCAGAAGGGCAAGGAACAGCTAACATGAGCTCTGTCCTGAAAGTAATTTGCTAGAATTGTGTTTTAAAAAAATGGAGGAAAAAAATGTTTTGAGAGATGTGGAGAGTAGATGTGAGCTGCCTTGGCATGTTTTAGTAATGGAAAATGATAATGAGTGCACATCACCAGTATTTTGCAGGTTGTACTATTGTATTTGATAGAACTGCATGTGCACATGTTGCATTGTAGCTTTTTCAATGTTTAAGAGAAAAGCTTCTCCTCTTCTCTTGTCAATAATGGCAATATATACATCGCAGGCAATCTGCTTCTCATCTCTCTGTCAAACACAAGGTATGTCTGTACTTTCCATTAAATAACTCAGTTACTTTTTCATATTAATACCAGACTAACTTTTGTACTGTTATTATTGTTTTAAAGACTGGAGAATTCAGTCCTTCACAGGGTTTTCTTGCATTTGTTCTACTTTTAAGATGTTTTCTTATTTACCATATGTACGTTTAGCATGTCATTAATCGTAGTATTCTGACTTACCCTTAAGGAAGTAAAACATGTTGCTATTTCTCTAATTGCCAAATATGATGGAAACATTTAATCTTTACCTCGTGTCTTTTCTATAATATGATGATTTAAGAATGTTAATGATAACCTTGTATTCAGACATTCATTTCACGTATTTGATCTATATACATTTATTTTAAAGAATTGGGGGGGGGGGTAGTAGTTATTGGGGTTTTTTTCTCGATTAAAAATTACCATTCACTTAAAGCCACGCCTTGCCTTTGAAAGATGTTAAAATTTAAAGTAGCATAAGCTTTACTCCTGTAAAGAGCTCCACAAAACTTGCTAATCCCAGGATCTTAATAAATGCATTTTATATAGCTGCCAGTCAGACCATTGAAATTGCTTTTGTGAATTTATTTAGCATATATATTTTGCATTCATAATAATTAGTTCATATATTTCTTGCAGTTTTTATCAGCATTTAAAGCAGCTACTATATCTGGAAAACACTGTTTAGTCTATGGCAGTAACTGGTGCTATATAAGAATTTTTAAGTCTTGTTTTCTGTATAATGCTACAGTGTATCAGACCTTATACTTGCTATAAATGCACGGTATTGAGTTCTGGTACTACTTTGGGATGTTTTCATCAATCAGATATTTAGCATTTGTATTTGGACACAACCCCCAACAAAAAATTTAATAGCTAATAAAAAAAAACCCCGCAAACCAAAACCCACTCTTCTACAAGGAAAAGATTTTGCTTTTATCCAAGAACACTGATATATGCACATCTTATGTGAGACTGATTTCAGAATGAAGTTACATCTAGCACATCTGTACTGGCTATTAATGATGGTAACAAGCAGGAAGGGTTGAGCTAAAGTTTTCTATCTTTGTGGGGAATGTCCTTTTAAAAGAAAACACAGGACAAAGTGTGTCAAAGAAGCACGTTCAGTTGTATCTAGTTGGCAAAAAATTACTGGCATCAGTAATTGAATTGCATTAATGAGGGACTATGCAGTCTGGCCCCATGTTTGCATTCCAATGCCAAATTAGAGTGTTTGCAAAAAATGGTATTTGTTATTTAAGCCAGAATTGCCACCAGCTGTCCTAGTTCTTCTTAATTTTTTCCACACTTCCCTCATGTTTATTTTTCAAACAGTGGCCCACAACATTTCTGAAATGAAGTCTGCTCCTTGGGAGCATTTCCAATGCTCTGTGCATTGCTGGTGTTGTGTCCCTTTGCTGGTGGTTGTCCCCAGGATCCCTGGAGTTTTCAGGCCTCCTGTCAGAGAGCTGAGAACTGTGTCCTAGTTACACTACCTGCATTTGAAAGCAGGTTTCCACAGCTCCACCACCTCCAAGAAGTCTGCCAGGAGATGGGGATGAATTTAGTTAGACCCTATGAAACTCCATAGAAGCCAAAAGTAAGCAGCTAAAAAATCAACACTGATTCATGATTCTGATAAATTTCTTTCCTTGGAAATTTTTCAACCACTGCTAAACTGTGCTTTTATGGTTTTCTACATTCTTCCTTTATGTTTTGGATTAGTTTCATAAACATTGCTGAGACTCCTAACTTCTCTGAGTACTGTATGTGATGTGCAAAGATTAAAATTTTAGGAAATCTGTTTCTAAGTAAATTAATAAACTGCAGTTTGAAAGGAGGGAAGCTAACAATTTTTCAGTGTCTAATATATGGCTGATTTTTTCAATCCTTGATATTACAATGAGGGAAAAATGCAGATAAATTATTTTCCTCCCTCATACTTACTTACATGTTGTGACCCCCCCCCAGAAAATCTTCCTTCTCAAAATATGCTCTGTAAATATTTATTTTCAAATACATGTTGAACTTTAGGAGGAGTCTCAAGGCATTGAAAATACAGGTTTGAATGGTATTTGAAAACTCAAGCCCTACAATTCAAGCTTAATTAAGTGGTCATCTTTGGAATTTGCCTTACTAACAGGTATTCTCCACCTATAAATATTTTTGTTTTCATTTAGTTATTAAAATATTAATATTATAAATGTAAGAAGATTTCTGATAGTCATTTTAACTGCCCCCACTACAATTTGCATTATGCAAGATTTTCCCAGGAGATCTTGTAATTATTTTAAGTACCAATAAATTACTGATTTATGGTAGAAGATTCCATTGGTGTTTTTATGTGATTTTGTACTTTTATAGCTCTGTAAAACACATGTGAGAATGAACAACTCTACCTTTCCAATCTTTACTGAAAAACTCCTGCAGCAAAATGTTTGAAGGACCTTTTTATGTGGATGTTTTTGATATATTAATTGAGTGGCAGCAACCCCTGCAGACTAGAAACTTTGATTTGCAGATCATCTTCTCTCTCTTTGCAGAGAGTTCTTTAGTTTCTTCTGTTGCAGTGTTTGAAGAAGTCTTTTAGCTCTTATATGAAGGTTCTTTGTGAATGACCTGAAAGTGTGCCAGGACAGCTTCAGCCTGGCATTATTCTAGAGTGCTTCCTCTTCGGTGATATTGCAGTGTCGCTCAAGTGGAATTGTCAGTTGCCGTGTTACATCAGGCCATTATTGTAATCCAGTCTAGGATCTGGTCTTTGAATTGTTCTGTTTATTAATTTTTAGTCTAATGTAAATGATGCTTTTGTAACTTACCTAAAAGACAGGAGTTTAATTACCACCTTGTAAATCTGTCTTAGCTGTAAGATTATTTCATTTAATTCTTCATTCTAATGCTAAGGTTGGGCTCCTTCTAATTTTGTCATTAGGTAAATCAAATACATACTGGGTTTGGACACTAAAACAGATACTGTGCTTTAAACTGGTAGAACCCAATTGTCATAATGAAATCAAGTACCAGACAATTTGAGTTGGTGTTATCAGAGACACAAAATTTGGAAGGCTTATCTGGGCATGGGTGAGAATAGGCATCTGACTCAGAATTAAAATCTCTGCAAATAGATGCTTATCTGCGATCGTATCTCAGAGTTTATAAGCAGTAACAGTAGTAAATTATTCGATACTTCTTTTGCAAACAAGCTCGTGGAACGGGTCTAGAGAAGAAAATAAACCTGCTAAATCAGAGATTCACCAGTATTTGGGTAACCACAGAGTGGCTTGTTATAAAAATGTAGACTTGCATGCAGTAAAGCTCCAAAGAAGTCTTTCTGCATTTGGTATTACTTCATGCCTTCATTAAAACGCTCTGGCTCGTGTGGGGCTCCGCAGGCATGCTGAGGATGGTTATTAAAATTTTAAATTATCTTGAAAACTTTGAAAAGTGATACACAATAAATAAGGTGTGTTACACTAATACATTTGAAGTTCTAGGGTAATTAGCTGTACAAACATAGACTGGTATTACTGGGTTTTTTGTGGAAAAGGGAGGATAAAGAATAGAGTCGCTTATACTGGGGAAGCAATGTCTTGATATCCCCTCAAGGTATCTCCTAATTCTCTGTTTCTTGGTGCAAGGAAGTAGAAGAGCAAAAAGCTTGAAGACAAAAGGCCAAAAAAGAACAGATGACTCCTGGGATGGGTATATAGATCCACATAAATTAGCAAAGTAATTTTTCTCCATGCAGGTAAACTTACAGGACAAAAATCAGGTAAGTGTTAAAGACCATTGCTAGGAATACAAAATCCCTCAAATTAGCTTATTTAAACAAAAGACAACTGACAAAAAGACTTGAAACCTAGAGAAAGGCATGGGAACTGCAATAGGTAACCAAACACCTAAGGTGAGATAGCTATTCAAGTAATTTTTCAGCTTAGGCTTCTTCTGAAATTGCAAGGACCATGTTTTTTCAAGTGTCACAAATAGTCCCTCAATTTGTTTGCCCAGATCAAGGGATGTATTGTGGGACAAGCTGCTCATACCACCTGCTCATCCCTCTGATAATAGCCAGGCTGTGCTTTGGTCTGAACCTGGCATGGGGACAGCTTAGATGTAACTTTGGGTGTCTAAGCTAGCACTGGGAGCATAGGGAACAAGAAGGAAAAGCTAGACCTGTAATGTTGTTGCAAAATATTGGAGGGAAGCAAGCATGTGGAAGGAAGGAAAGGGGAAAGAATATTAAAATCTGTGTTGAAAGTATGTATAATTGTTCTAGAATCTAAGACAAGCCTTGCATATCTTTTTTTTTCTGTGTTTAATTAAAAGGGTTGGGTGCCACAGTGTGTGGTCTGTGATCATCAGCCAGAGAGTGTGGGGACTTGTTTTGTACAAACCGGCTGCTATTTGAGATTTTACAGTGATTAATAGGGATGAACTAGTTGAAACTCTGAAGGTGGGAAGCAATCAAGGTGGAAGTTACCATGAGACAGCAGAGTTCATGATTCAAAGGAAAGAAAAGAGATGAAAGAAGCGAAACAGCAGCAGTGGCTTCAAAACACCAAACTTTAACAAACTCAATGAATTGGTACATGAGGTCCTGGGGAGGGACTTCTAAGGCAAATAAAAGTTTACGAGAGCTGAGAGTTTCTAAAAAGAGGCTTCTAAAACAGGACATTGTAACTGTAACAACAGTCTGTCCTCACACAAAGGAAAGAAAACTGATAAAACGCCATGGCTGTGTTAGGTGCTCATCAATGACCTGAAAAAAGTCAAAAAAGAATACTGAAAAAAGTGGGAATGAGAAAGCTGCATTGGCAGGGACAAACAGAACAGCACAGCAGGTTGGGAACAAAACTGGACAGACAAAATGTAATTGCCAGCAAGGGAAAAGCAAAACAATAAAAATGGATTCTTAATAATTTTCTATTATATAATAACAGTTCTCAGCTTACCAAGAGAGGTGAATAAATATGAGAGAGTGCAAAAGCCTCTTGCTTGCTATTTCACTCCCTACACCCTAAACAGTGCATGATCAAAGTTAACCAGGAAACAAAAAAAAAAAAAGAAATATTGATTGAGGAAGAATGAGGAGCAGAAAATAATGTTACTTATTAAAAGCGGGCAAGACCACAGCCATGAGTGGAAAGGCAAGGTAGGAGTATGACTTGGGGAATCAGGCAGACAAACCTTGATACCAGAGGAGTTACTGAAAAAGGTCTCAAAATCTGCAAGCATAGAGACTAGTTTAAAAGGATGATGTGTATTTGTCCATAAAGTAATTTTTAAATAATGGTTTCCTTTGTCAGGATAACTGTCCCAATAGATAAAAACAGAACAAAGAAAGTGGTATCTTAAAGTCAGTAAACATCGTGACAACCAATCCACCTGACCTGATTATATGGTAGTTAGCTACAATCCAGATGATAATACCGTAAGGTAGATACACAACTCATTAATACACCATTTCTAAGGGCAATTGCCAGTGTTTGTTAAATTGTAAAGGTAAATTGAGTGGGATGTAGTATGGGGTAGAACTACTCCTAAGTTAGGAGCAAAAAGCAGGTGCAGGTTCCTCAGGCACAAGGCTCAACACTGAGTAAGTGAAAGTGCTGGCTTCATCAAAAGCATAGCATCGCTGTGGTGGGAATCCTGGGGCACCAAAGTTAATCAGATGGGGACTGGATGCAGTGGAGCTCTGCTCAGGCATGAAGCTCAAGGGAGATCACTGCAGGGGTGAGAAATAAAACCTGTGCCGATTAATGGCATACATATACAATGTCCTGTTTTGCTCATTAGTGAACTGATGTAACGCAGGTGCTGTTGTCCAGATTCTGAGATCCACAGCTGGTCATGCATGGTGCCCATGCAGGGATATGTGCAGATGGGGGGTCGGGGGGAGGTGCAAACTGTTCTGGATGACTAACAATGAGATAAAATGTGCTTGGGACTGTATGTACTTGGATGGGAAGAAGCAAACTATCCCAGGTTACCAGAATAAGTCTTGGAATTCTACCTATTCACGAGGGAGGCAAACTATCCCAAGTTACCGTAAAAAAGTCTTCTCACACCCCACATTGTATTATTATGGGCAGGGCCTCAATCCAATTATGCCTGGGAATTTTGCTAATGAAATACAGGATGGGATGGAAGGCACACACAAGATTAGAACTGTCAATAATCATGAGAATAGTTTAAGCTCTAAGCCTTACATTTCTGAAGGAAAAATACAGAATTAAAAATAAATGCAAAAGAAAACCTCTGGGGACCATACTGGATCACAAACCAGACATGAATTCATGTGTACAGTTTTCAGAAAGAAAGAAAAAGAAAAAAGGGGAGGAGGGGAAGACCTGAGGTATACTCTGAGAGATGCATATGACAGAAGGTAATTATTTTGCTCTGTTTGGTGCTAGTGAAGCATCAGCAGGATACTTTACCATTTGGGCACTGCACTTAAGATATGTACAAGCAAAATTAAAGAGAATGGAGGACCATAATAAAAAACATGTTTAGAAAATATAAACAGAGAAAGATGGGAAGATTTGGCTTCTGTAAATGTGATTAGACTGAGCAGGAGTGTGTGTTTGAAATGTTGCTGTAGAACATTCTAAGTAGCTATAGAGTGAGTTACCTCCATGGTCTGTGGAGTTTAAGTACTCATTTTGAAACAAGGGTGATTCTGTTTCAGTTTTCACACTGGAAAGCTTCATGTGGAACGCTGGGATAGGTTACCCACCTGTAACACACCTTTAGGATCCCCTTTGCTGTAAATTTGTAAGAAGAGATCAGATAAAACCATAGTAAGGGCCACCCCCACTTGGTCCTGTCCCTAGGAAGGGAGAGGGGACAACTCAGCACCGATCCTCATTCCCTCCGTGTCCTCCATAAAGCACATAAATTCAAATACCTGCAATCAGGGAATGCCATTAATTTCGTTATTAATCACATTGTATTCCGGTCTTTTCCAACGTAAATGGTGCTATCGGTACCTCAGCCGAGCTCCCCAGTTTCCCCTTCCCTGTGAGGCAGTCTCCTGGCTGTGCAGGCCCAGCGTAACCAGGAGGTGGCACAAGAGGCACGCGCCGCACGAAGGTACGGGGGGATCGTGGGACTCGATCGGCCTTCCAGATGTTCGCCTCAACATCTGCCGGTACAACATATTTTTTGCTTTCCATTTTTCAAAGGAGCTTGTGCTCGCACTGTCACCGCCCGCAGCAGCGCGGGCGCAGGCCGCGGTGTGATTGTGTGTTTCCCAATAATTGGTCGGAAACAAAGTAATCCAAATACAGATTGATGTTTATTAATCAGCAGGCGACAAAAGGCAAAGCAGCGCTGGGCGGCCGGGGAGTCTCAGCTCTACCAGCAGCCGCGCGGTTCCTGCCCGAGTTCTGGTTTTTATAGTGTTGTAGTTCCTGGTCTAGAATCTTCCATCAAAACTTCCGTGTGGTCTTCTGCGCCTGCGCCAGCTGTTATTAGAGGGTCATCCTCTACCTTCTGGTGGTCGGTGGGATGAAGTCGCTTGTCTTCCTCACTTGTCCCTCAGTTGACCCCCTGTTCCATATTTGGTCCTCTTCAGCAATAAGCTCATTGATTGGTTGCTTGATTCCTGCGGTTTCTGTTTCTAGGTTATCTATTACTTAATTCTATGCCTCGTTAGCTACCCACAATATACGTTATTCTTATAAAACAGGATATTACAGCCTGTTTCAGGATACAGGTGGTTTGCTGAACAAAAGGCTCATCCATCACAGCGTCCTTGTCACCCTTACCTTCTCCCGATGCGTAATGCCCTCAGTGGCGTCAAACCTGCCCGAGGAAGCTGGAGGAAACGCAGATGTTGAGGTACAGATGCGGTGTTAAGCATCTTACCTAACTGCATTCCTGTGGCCACCCCTTACAGCCCACCTTTTCCCTCATGTGTAAGATGAGGCGGGAGGGCAGGATATGTCTGTGCTCCCTGTTTTGGGGTGCAGCGGCGGTAGATGGACAGAGTCCTTTGTGCTCTGTCACTGCAGTTCTGTGTCCTGCCAAATCTATTCTCTTCCTCAGCAAACCGGAATACGTGCAGGGTACCTGACAGAAGAGGCTGGAAGAAAGAAAATAGGAAGAAGCGATGTATAGTGAATAATAGAGAAGATAGGAAGGAATAACTAGAAACGTGAAATGGAGAACCACCTCCAAGTCAGGGAGGGAAAAAAGGTAAAATTTATTTCCATTTGATTTTAGCAGACTGGCTTTGGACTAGCACAAAGATCTGATTTATATTAGGTGTGAATTAAGCGAAGGAAGAGTCAGTACAATATTTTCATTGCTGGGAACAATACATTTCAAAGCAGTATTGTATGGCATAGACCAGGATGGGCACAGAGGGTTGCAGATGACCCAGGGCTGCCAGCTGTGATAGCTCATTCTCCTGCTCCCTCAAGGGAAAAAAAATAAAAATATCATTCTTTAATAGCTGACACTGAAAAGTTACTTTCAGGAATGTAAATGCTTTAGTCAAAAGTATTTCTAAATTTCTTTAGAAGGTATTTGTGTGAAACAAAAAAGTAAAATGAATGCAGCATTTCTGATTTAACACATTCTTAGTTTTCTAAGTAATAGGTTGTTATACATAACTTCAGGAGAAAATGCTATAAAAAAATTATACTTCTGTAAAGACTGAGAAAGAAAAAGGCCTTAATCTAAAACATGAAGGTATGCCTCTCTGCTGGGGTTTGAAAAGATTTCAGGGTATTTGTGTGACGTTTTGTGATGTTGATCAGATAGTTAGTCCAAGTGATCTGAACAATTGCTGAAACCAGTGGGATTTATGCGAATTTGCATATGCACATTAATCTCTCTAGGTGCATGTAATACCCCTACAAAACTCAGATTTTTAGCACAATCCAGATCCTAAAGCATATTTATGCACCTAACAATCCCTATCTACATGGGTAAATAAAACCATTTCTAAAGCCCCTTTCCATCCTGCTTCATTTCAGCTGATAATCTTAAAAACCTAATTACTAGTCTAGATAGAGTCAAACTAAATACTCTTTCGAGCAGTGTCCATAGAGATCTCTCAGCCACAGTATGACAACAATGAGTGCTGAAGAAGGATTTATATGCCTGAAACTGTGCTGGGTTTCCAACTATAACTGTTGCATAAAAAATATAAACTAAAAAAAAAAATTTTGCTGGTGAACCTTGCTTCTGTAACAGCAATGGTGTAGGTTTTAAATGTGGTCCTGATACATATTGACTGACTTCTTTTTTAGTAAGCTTAAATTTGGGTAGGGAACTGTTAAAAACATAACACGTGTTTTCTTTCTTAACATGTATAGCCTCTCTTTGCAGAAAATATATCTTTTTAAAACATCTCACTGATTCTGCTTAGCTGCCGGTAACAGCCTTATGGTAAGGAGCCATGGGAGCTCTTGGCATTTTGACTGTTGTGTTGATTTAGATCAATTCCAAGCATGATGAGACATTTCATTTTCATCTGCGCATTGTCACTCTGTTTATTCCAGGCCCTCCTGGTATTTCTGCACATATGGTCTTTTCATTCCTCATGGAAAAGTAGCTCTTACTCTGTCAAAAAGGAAAGATTATAATAATTGATAATAAAGAGATTTGTTAGAGGCCATTTGTAATGCTTTTAATTCCTAAAGAGTGATTTCTCAGAAATTACAATGGTTGGATAAATATGCCAAGGCAAAGACCATATAAACTCTATAGCAGATGCCAGCAGCCCTTGCTTCACTGGGCAGAGCTTCCTAGGAAATCTGCATGTCTGCAGATGAACACGTGTCCTCCTGTGTGTCCTAAGCTGCCTTTTTCACTCTTTTAATTGCATCATCATCTGACTAGTCTCAAGAACCATAGGTTCAATCCACTCTAGTGTCACAGGACACTGTTGTGAGAAAGGGTCACCCACTGTTTCAAAATTAGGGTCTCCTTTTCTGGTCTTGGATCCCTACACTGTAGAAACTTCAAGTCGTGGCAGTTTTCTCCAGCATCCATGGAGAACCCAAACTGCTTCTCTCTTCAGTTCCTTCAAAGCTTTGGCAGGAAGGGACTACCTCAGAGTGTAGTCCTGCCCCCTCTGTAGGTCTCTGAGCTGGCTTACTAGGGCATGGTTAGTCTTTGGGTTGAAAAACATGGAGCAGCAATTAGTTCTCAAAGGATCTCAAAATATATCTCTTATCAACTGCCTGGTAGGCATCCATAGGGAATTAGCTAGTTGTGCAGAGCCTCCTCAGACTGAGACCAGTATTGTGTGTATACATTTCTGTGGAGCTGCTTTGAATATAACTACCATTATCTTGATCCCATCCACCTGTCACAGCCAAGCACCTATAAATCTACTTCTTGGCCTCTTTGAAGTAGAGAACACATCTACTGGTCACAAGAAATATAGGGGTCAGTGTCAAGTCTCAATTCACTTTAATACCCCTGGATGATAAAACGTTCCCCTTTACATCTCCTCCCACAGAATGGCCTGGCTAGGGGTGGCATTTGACATTATAATCCTCACTCTGCTTTGGTCTTTAGGAAGCTGATGATTCTTTTTTTCATGGGGAAGGTGCTGACTCCGTGAAGAGAGCAACTATGTATTGTGCAAACATCTACATAAAGTATTGTTATTATATTAAGCAAATTAATCTTAAGATTTCTGCTAGTGGCAGATGATGTGAGCTCTTTGTCTTAGCCTCCGTATAGCAGCAGAGTAAAAGGTCCTATCTGTTCCTGCTTCACACTCTGACAAATTCCTGAGGACTTTAGCATGAGCAGGTTTTCATCCCATTGGCAACATCCCTTGTTTTAAACATCGCATTTCTGAATCACAGTTTAGCAGAAGGTTTTCAAACAAACACCTAATGAATAATACATGGAAACAGAAACACAGCAGATTAAGAATATTAGCTAAAATGAAACCAGCAGCTGTTAAATGTTGTAGTAGTCATTACATCCAGAAGTCATCTGCCATCTATCCGGGACACTTATACATTTTATATATAATGGAAATGAGATTTGGTTTAACCTTGTCACGACGTGATCAATTTGTGTCTCTCTGAGCTCAACATTTGACACCATATTTTGGCTGTGACATTTGCCTCAATAAAAGGCAATTAATAAACCAGCAGTGTATAAAGATGTAATTTGGAGCTCAGATGGTGAAAACGTCTTAAAATCTATAAAGAAACCATATGACAGATGTATCAGTGGATGCTAAAGCCCAAGATTTTCCGTTTTTCAGAGCACTATCATATGTCATGTATTCTTTTTGTCCTATCCAACAGCTTGCCAAGTGCCTTTATTCATTGACATAAAATAAAGCTGGAAAAAAAATCATACAGATAGACTGTTTTATACTTTTAAAAAAATATGTATGTAGATATGTAAGTATATATCTTACATGAAATATGTAAGTAGCAGATAAGTATACTACTAATATATTTATATATAATATTATGTAGGGACTAGGAATGTAAAGAATTCTGGGCACAAGGGACATATTTCTCTCCTTGGGATGGGATCTTGCTCCATCTGTGATGCAGAATGCTGTTAAAGTAATGAGAGAGATTTAAATTGAGAAGGAAACTTGCAGGAAAATTATATTTCCTTTTCCTAATGTTTGTGAGAATTTTGTCCTTGAGAAAGCTGTTTTGCCTGACTGCAAAGGAAGCTTGGGAGGGTTCTCCGGACAGGCAAAGGCACTAGTATTCCCAGTTCCAACTGGGGAGCTGCTTCCACATGTTAAATACTCAAGCGACTTGACTATAATGACTCAGATAACAGAGCAGATTCCTGTATCTCCTGTCTGGTTGGTCTGCTCTACAAAACTTGGCAACAGATTTGGCTAATGCTCAGAAGTTCTGGCATTTTAAAATATTTCCTCAGGTTTGTGGTGGGTGTAGTCTTCACATTTACCCTCTGAAAAGAATAAAGAATAGTTAAGAACCTGTGCTTGGTGAGGTGGAGCTTGAGGGTGGAGCAAGGAGGGGGAAGGGGGTGCCGCAGTGATGGTGGTGGTTACAAAACAGGAAATTTAAAGCCAGTCTTGTATGTCTTGGTCAAGTAAACTTTCTAAACCTTCAATTATTAATCAGAAAGTGTTTGGGGAAGGATAAATGGATGAGGTTTTATGCAATTAGATATCAAACACTTTAATATAGAGAAAAAAATTCGACAGATATAATGTCTTGCAGGGCATTGTCCATGCTAGAAAAGTTTTTAGGCTTCTCTAGGTATAGAGAAGGTACAGGAGAAATTAATGCTTGAACTTTTGTTTACACATTTTTACTCTTGTTCCCTTTTCCTCCAGGAAGCTTGTTTAGAGAGCTCTGGCTAGTGCTGTAGCATAGGCTGCAGTCAATCCCTACTGCAGGGCTCCAGGTAATGCCTGGTTGTGGCAGCACCCACAGGTTCCAGATTGATTATTAACCACCTTTAAATAAGGTCACAATCACATTTGTATATTTGTTGGTCAGAGACAATTAACTCTTGAACTGTGGCATGACTGGTAGAGCAGAGGAGGACTTGGTCTATGCCATGAGAATGAACAAGCAAGGAGAAACAGTTTAGAAGGGGTTCACAAGTCAAACTTGAATATCATTCAACAAAACAGTTTCCTACTAAGCAGAAAATGGTAGGATTTAGTGATGGATTTAGTGATGGATGAATGAATGGATGGATATAGCAACCACACTTTGAGTGCATAGGAAGTTGAAATGTTGGTTTTGGGAAAAGATATGTGAAGAAGGTTTGAGGAAAACTTTTGACTGGATTAATATAAAGAAAAAGGTATCTATTTATAAATTGATATTGAATAAATGGAAATGTTTGTATGTAAACTGAGTAGGAAGGATTTCAATCTTCAAGCCTTTACCACACCAACAGTCTAAGAAATATACAGGCATGGTTATTTTAATTCTTATCTTAGTGAAAGTGAATGCTGAGTGTTGTGGTTTAACCCCAGCCAGCAACTGAGCACCACACAGCCACTTGCTTACTCCCACCACAGCAGGACAGGGGAGAGAACCAGAAGAGTAAAGTTAAAAAATTCATGGGTTGAGACAAACAGTTCAACTGGTAAAGCAAAAGCCATGTGTTACAGCAAAGCAAGGCAAGGAATTCATTCGCTACTTCCCAACTTGGGCAGGCAGGTGTTCAGCCATCTCTGGGAAAGCAGTGCTCTGTCACAACCTAACAGTTACTTGGCAAGACAAATGCCATCACTCCAAATGTCTCCCCCTCCTTCTTCTTCCACCAGCTTTATATGCTGAGCATGACATTATATGGTATGGAATGTCCCTTTGGTCAGCTGGGGTCAGCTGTTCTGGCTGTGTCCCCTCAAAACCTCCTTGTGCACCCCCAACCTACTCACTGGTGGGGTCAGGTGAGCAGCAGAAAAGGCCTTGGCTCTGTGTAAGCGCTGCTCAGCAGGAATGAAAACATCCCTGTGTTATCAACACTGCTTTCAGCACAAACCCAAAATGTGAAGAAAATTAACTCCACCCTAGCCAAACCCAGCACACTGAGAAATTGAGGAGGGATAGCAGAATAGCAGAATGTGTTGCAGAGTAAATGGACAGTAGAGCTTCGGGCTTGCATGCAGGTGGTAGAGGATGAGTATGAAGCAGAAAGCAGGAAGAAGGGCAGACAAATCTGACATGCAATTGTGATTTCTGGAGGCAGACTGATACCAAGCAAGGGTGTGATAGGAGTTATCAATGGTGCAGTAGTCCCACTCTGTTCTTACGCAAGAAGGGAAGATAGCACGGGGAGGGAATGCATGGTTACTCTGCAGTGAAAAACTGCCCATAATGCACCAGGAACCTTTTGTGAAAATACTACAGAGGTACTACTGCACCAATCAAGTACTCCTGGTGTACACAAACCCGAAAGGCTGATGGGAACACTTCTGAAAGACATGCATAAGGTAATAAGAGGAAAGACAGGGAGAGTAAGATCGGAGAGAACCCTGTGTGACTTGCACAGCTGCAAGGGGTCTGGGAGGGAAGATACAACATGAATTCTGTAACCTCAGCACAAATCTCAGCAGAATATTAATTCTGAGGCAACAAGTGTCTTTTTCTGATACTTTAATCCAGAAGACATACTTTTTATGAGCAGCTGGGAGCTGACCAATTGGTAGAAGCGAACAGTCTCCACGTTTACCTTTTTCTGTTTGACAGCCTTCTCTAAACCCCTCACCCTGTGCTCGCTGTTTATAACCTGATGCTGCAATCCCAGGAGCATGCGACAAGCCTCAGCTCCTGGAAGAGCAGGCTTGGGAAGATCCCTTTAGATAGTGGGTCTTCTGCTTGAAAAGGAATGGAAAAGCCAGCTCTAGAGAAAGGGGGATCGGGAGCAGCAGCGTCCCCTCTCCCGCCAGCGGCCGGGGGTGCTGGTCCCCATGCGCTCCCCCGGGGTGCATTCCCCAGTGCTCTTTGAGGCCGCTCAGCTCTATAAATGCCATTTGCATCGGGATAGGATGTAACAAGAGCTGTAAATCACTGACGGCGGAGTGACCTCCTCCAGGGGCAGACACGGCGGAGCCGAGCCTCCGAGAGCTGTGGCAATGTGTGAACGGTATCTTTTGTTGGGGGGGAGGACGGATGGCAATTAGATGATACTTATCTGGCCCTTTGATGTGTATTTACACAAACAACGTTTTCCTCTGGAACTTGCTGTATAAAGGAGGAGCCGTGCTCCCCGACACACACCTTCCCGGCATCTCCGAAACAAGGCAGGATGACCAAGGCCCCTTTCTCAGTGGAATGGCTGTCCCAGAGCAGCCAGACCCTCAAGAGCCCCACCGAGGGGTCCCCACGCCGACCATCCTCCGCGAGCCACCGGACAGGCTCCGGCTCAAGAGCCGGCTGGAGCGAGCCGAGCAAGGAGCAGTCGGCCGCGGCCGAGAGGGGCGGCAGAAGCAGGGAACGCTTGGCGGAGCCGCACACTGCAGGTAACAGCGGTCACCGCCGCCGTCGGGGCATTCCGGTGCTTCCGCGCTTGGAGGGGAAGGAAGGACGGGCGGTCACTGCCCTGTGCCGCTCCCAGGGTCGGGCTAAGAACCCCACTGTGCGATGGCTGTCCGGAGGCTAAAGAAGCGGGCGGGCACCCCCGCCGTTCCCGGGCCTGGCTGGCCTGACCCCTTTCTCCCTCTTCTCTGTCCCCAGGAGCAGGCGGGCGGCCGCGGGGCGAGGGGCAACCCCCGCCGGAGGGGGGTTCCGAGTGCTCCTGCCCCGAGGAGCCCGGTGGCAGGGGCGGGCGGCGGCTGCGCACCGCCTTCAGCGCCGAGCAGCTCAGCACCCTGGAGAGCTCATTCCAGCGGCAGCAGTACCTGGGGGCCGCTGAGCGCCGGAAGCTGGCCGGCAGGATGCGGCTCTCCGAAGTGCAGGTGAGGGCGGCAGGGACACTGGCTTGGGCATGGGCCGCGGCACGGGCTGGGTGGCGATGTGACCTCATCTCTTCTCCTTTCCCCTAGATCAAGACCTGGTTTCAGAACCGCCGGATGAAGCTCAAGCGGCAGATGCAGGAGCTGAGGACGGAGTCTTTCTGCAGCCCCCTCTCCCTTACGGATCGCAGAGCGGCGTTGTGCCCCTGCCGCTCACGTACGTGGCCCGGCCACCACCCCTGCCCCGGCAAGGGGCTGCCCCTGGGGGCTTCGCCTTGGCGGCACTGCCGGCACCCACCCTGGACCTCAGCAGCGCCTGCAGAGCACAGCCTGTGGGCTTTTGGGCGGCACCCTGCTTTCTAGGGTACAGGGATCCCAGAGCTTTCTTACTGGGTGTCTGACCTTTCTGGTGTGGACTGTGACTAAGAAGGATTTGCACTAACGATAGCTGTCTGGACTACCCTTCTCCATAAGTGCCTGGTGGAGTTACGATGGGGCACTGAAAAAATTATTTTACAGAGACGCAGTGGACAATCTGGATCATGAACTTCAGGCCCCTGCATTTGTAGGCAACTATGTAAAATAGAAGCACAAGTGGGGCAAATACTAATATAAATGGAATATTTTAATAAATCTAATTTTTTTCCAGCTTTCATGTGAATTCCTTCCACAAGGACTGTAGAGCTGTTTATCTTGCCCCAAAAGAGAGTTCCTCTTCATTAAAAGAAGCATAGACTCCTTATTCTCTAGATCTGTTCTGACCCCCTGCAGTTTACTGAGGGTGAGTGCAAAAAAAGTGTGAATTTCCCCGTCTGCTAAAGCAGGTATCCAACCCCTTCAGCTACTTCCTAGGTGGCACTTGCTCTGAGAGGACTGTGCTTTTAACCAAATGTGGATGCACCTGTTACTAATAATTAATACTAGACTTGCAGAATGGATACTTTCTGTTAGAGTTCTTTAAATAACATAAAGAATATGATTTTAAGATGTAAAAAGTAAGTTTCTAAATAAATATGTAAATATATCTTCACACAATCCTGTGTGGCCTCAGTAGACCAGTACTAAACACATCTTAGAAATAAACTAGACTTGGAAGTTCTTATCAACAAAATGGTATCTCAGCATCTCACGTGCACATAATGGGGTTTGAGGGTTATTATCCAAAGAAATATAACATTTCAAAGCTGTTTTTTCCCTACGTGATAGTAAAGTTTGTTACCATTGTGCTATGCACTTTTTAAAATTATATGAATAGCGTTCTAGAAAATTTAAGATGAATGGTCTGATAGAGAAAGGGCTCTGAGAAATGATCCTTGACTGATGTATGTTGCCATAAATCTTTCAAAATCAATTGTCAACTAACATGAAAAGAGCAATAAAAGTTTCTACCACTTTAGAGTTGATCTCCGGGGTTATTTAAAGACTTCCAGTGCACTCATAATCTGGGCTCATATAATGAATGCTTTAAAGGTTGGGTGTCAGTCATCCTTTGAATACACCTATTTTGTTTTGTATACAGGGGCCATTCTGCCACCGGAGCACACTTGCCTAGTAAACAGCAACATTTCTTGCTGCTGAAGGTTGTGGCCTTTCATTTTCTGAGAAGCTGTCATGGAAGTCTCTTTAATTTGTTTTGTAATATATACTGTATTTTTCTAGCCTTTTGAGATACCGGTATTTGCTTGCAATTGCACTATTAATGTGGTTCTAATGCAAGTTTCAAAAAACTAATAAGGTCTCAGGTGCCATCAATCTCACTGAGTTGTCTTCTGGAATATGATGCAGTTTGGGACTAAGGAAGTTTGTTGACATGAGATAAAAGCTCCCATTGAATGGAGGCTTATTTCTCAAAGTCAGGTATTACTAAAAGGCTATATTGATTTGAAGAAAATAAAATATCTGCAATTCTCTGACTCTTTCAAATGTCATTAGGGAACTGGGGTGTTTCCAAAAAGACCTCTGCAGTGGTACATTTCCATAAAGCAGTGACATTTTAGAGTAGCAAAACAGTCAACATCAATAAATATATTAAAAAAACCCCAAACCCAAACCAAACAAAACCGTACAAGTCTTAAGCGTGAGATTCGGTTTGGCTATCCCGTTTTCAAGGGGATAGCGGCAGACGGGTCAGGAGATCCCTCTATGGTCCCTCCTCCACAGAGGAGGACCCCACCTGTCTTCAAAATGTTTTGCTCATCCCGTACAGAAGGAATAGGAACAGCCCTTCATGCTGTTAGAAGCCGGAACCGGCAGTATCGGGGCCCGCCGGGGGGGCAGCACCCTCCAAGGGCACCGGGCGGGGGTGGGGCTGCCCGATCGCTGCGGGAGCGCCTCTGTCCCGGACCAAATGGGGGGAGGGGAGGCGGAGCGGAGGGGGAGGGAATCGGGGACGGCCGCGACCGCAGCTGGGCCTAGGGGAAGTGAGAAAGAGATGAAAGGGCTCGGAGGAAATAAGGAGAACAAAGTACTCCCACCTGCGGAGGGGAGCTGCTTCCGTGCGGACAGGGTTTCTGCGGAGGCGGACCCCTCCGCCCCAAAAGGGTGATGAGGAGAAGGAGAGGTAGCAGCACTCCTTATCGGGGTCTCCGAGTGTCCCCGGTGGGCTATCTCCCGGGGCCAGCTCTGGCTGAGCTGATGGGTTGTCTGTCTCGTCCCCCCGTGATCTACCCTTCCAGCCCCGGGCCTGGTAACACAGGGCCGGCGCGGGCGCAGCATCGGGCTGCGCGCCGCCGCTGAGCCGGCTGCCCGCACCCGACCACAGCTCGACAGGGGTGCTCGAAGGGGTGGGGGGAGCAATTCCCATCAGTGCAAAGGTTTAGAGCAAACTAGAGGCAATTGGGGATGCCAGGATAACGCGTAGTGTTGCAATCTCTGCCATGATTTAAGCCCACGGGGGAGAGCCACGCTATGACCATCGGCGTGCGGGACAGAGCCGCACCGGCCGTGGGGCAATCTCGGAGGTCGAAGCTTTTCTTGTGGGGTGGTTTTATGCTAAGAGCGGCGCTATAGGGGTCTCCTGTCTTTGGGGTATAAACTGCAGAACTGGTGGCGAGGGAGAACCCGGGCTCTGCTTAGAAAGGTGTTAATGATCACTTAGCATAATGACTAATTGGACACACGTATACTCAACAAGCCTTGCCAGTGTTTTGCGAACTCTCGCTTGCAAATGTCCCGTTTCCCGACAATTGCTCAAATGAACGCGAGAGGCGATACTCACTTGGCAAAGTCCCCTAATGGTACCCGATTCCTGTGAATATCTATATGGTAACTCCTCTACTTCCGCCAAGCTTCGGCTTTCTCTAGAGGGTAGCTGTTACACTCCAGTGGTCAAGAAAACTATGTGAAATAATTTTATTTTATTAAAGCGGCTCAATTCTGTTACCAAAACGTAGTAGCAAGTTTCTCCTTTGATCGCGGAGAAACTCAGACATCCCTTCATGTTTTATTCCTGCTTGCTTGAATTTCTGATCCCACCGTGTTTTACCCCCGGCAGCAATACAGGTGTGCTGGTGTCAGCGCCGGAGCCCTGCGCACCGGCAGTCCCTCGCCGGAGAGCGAAGCGGTCCCGCTCCGGCACCGCACCCGCCGCAGGGACCGGCGTCACCCCTGCAGAAAATAACCTCCCGGGCTGCTCTACCGGCGCAGCAGGACCCCCGCTTCGTTTTTAGCACTCCCCGTTACATCTTTAATCGTTATCACAATAACTAGCAGTACCGGAATGCTCTCCGGCAAGACAAAGAGTTGTCTGCAAGTCATCTCCAAATGGAAAAGCTGAGCCGATTAGCTGGGGAGGAGCAGTTTAATGCTTGCGCGGTTAAACTGTTGGAGCTCCAGGGCTGGCGGCTCAGGAGGAAGAGGCTGTATAACCTGGAAACTGGGCTCCCCGGGGAGGAAAAAGGGAGTGGGAGAGGAAAATTGCCAGAGCACTAACTTCAAAGCCTTTCTCCCCTGCGGTGCGTGTGCGGAGGGGGAGAAACATGATTGAATTAGCGCAGCGGTAATGGCACGGAGCTGTCTGCAGCCCGCGCTCGTTAACGCCTGTCCCAATTTGGCGAGAGCAGCCAACAGGGGACTGGGAATAGGGTTGGGGTATTCCCTCCCCCCGCAGCTCCCAGACACGGTGGAGCCACTCAAGGGACCTCTTTACAAACCAGGTGAAGTTATTCGGCGTTGTGTGCTAATCGGGAGAGATGTCGCACTGGCAGGCCATTACATCTAATTGCTGTCCATTATCTCTTTCTTTGATACGCAATTAGATGACAATTAACTTGATAAATCCTACCGAAGCGGAGGCAAAAAGAAACAGGAGAAATTTCTTGGTCTCGGTTTGTTTCTTGTGCAGGCTTTGTTGGTTTTCATTTATATCTGTCTCTCAAATTTCTAGGCCTCGACGTAGTGTTACCTTCTAATGGTACTCAAAAGGGAGTTAATCCCGGCAGCTCTTTGGTATTCAGGTAGGTTAAGTGCTTTATTTCTTGTTTTAGTGCTTAGTTACACCGCCTGGGCAATTCTGAACAACTGTGGAGGTGTCACAACTCCTCAGGCAACGTGTGATGGTGTGCATGGGAATCGAAGTACTATTTTGTTTCTACTTAACGTACTTAACTTATCTAGGGGCTTTTTCCATTAGTTGCGCAAAGAACTGAATGAGATTTACCCGATAAACTGTGTTTAATGCAAAGGGCATTTTTGCTCCCACAGCTGCTGACTGGATATATCTGGGCTTGCGGCGGGTAAGTGGGAGAGAAGAGGGCGCAGCGCTGCCGAGTGAGTCAGTAGCATTTGTTATTTATGGTGTGTTAGCCCGCATTGTTCCCGTGGGCAAAGGAGCGACTGGGTGATGGCCCTGTTAGTGTTCGCGGGTACTTCAAACAGAAAAGCGTCTATTCCGAAACAATCGATCTCATTGGTGCCTAATTGACTATCTAATAGCACCTATCAGGACATCAAAGGAGGCGCTGAACAATCTAGTTAGCATTTCCAAAGGGGAGTAGTGGAGGGCACAAACAGTGATCAACTGTCCCACCGGTCGCGGACACTGCAACTGCAGCCCTGCCGCTGCCTACGCTCTTCTACGGCCCCGGAGGTACAAGTAGGGCAACCTATCTCGTCTTGTCTGCGCTTCCAGGAGCGTTAAACTCATTCCCCGTTCTAAGTCACCTTACCTCTGAAGGGCGACCACAGGCTCTCTCCTAAAAACCTGCCGCCCGTTTGTGTAGCTAAACAGAATAGTAGGTGTGTGTTGGGGTGGGGGGTGGGTATATCCCTCCCTGGGGAGGTGGGGTGGCGTTGCAGTTGTTCTTTACTGCATCCGCTTATCAGCCTCGCTTCTCTGCCAAGAAAGCTTTGGGCTTCTCAGAAAGATAAATTAGATATGCCTATGATGGAGCCAGTAACTTAGTAGCCCAGCACGTCTTGGGTCTGGTGACCTAGTAGATCAGCTCTTAATCCATAATAAACACTCTGACGGTTTAGTACACTCTTGGGGTTTTTTTCAATAGAATACTTCTTAAAAGCTTACTTTGGGAAAGTTTGGATTCTGAAGATTTGCCCAGTTATGCTACAAATTATTTCTCTTGAGAAAGGTTATTCTTAAGCTTTCTAATTCGTAGCTACTTTTTCTTATGCTGTCACACAAAGCCAGGCATGATGGTATTTTAAGGGACTTTGCATACCAACAGCATTCTTGGGGAAATGCAAGTACTTCAGCTTCTAATCAAGGGTCGGCTTCTAGTAATGTTGTGGTCTAGAAAATAAGCTGAACTTTCAAAAAATCACCATATCTTCCCCCACATCCCTCCCCCACACCCCCCAAAAAAACCCCAAAAAACCACCCCATAAAAACACCTACAGAAAAACCCCAGCACCAAACAAAACCAAAAGTTCATGCATATAGAATTGCTGTAGTCCTGACTGTTCTCATGGCCTTATGCTTTGTGTGTGGTACAAAGCCCCAGAAGAAATATTCCCATTGTGTAACAGTGAGATAAATCTACCATTTGTCCCTAGAAGTCTTGTAGGGTTCACACGAAAAGAGCACTTTGTCCTGATGACCTTAGCTGTAATTCTCACATCCCGGCATTAATCACTGCACCTAAATTTCAGGGTATCATACTGAGTTATAAGTGCACATAAGTTATCAGTATATTTCTTGAAGCAAGCATTTTTCTCATGGCTGTAAGGCTTATATGCAAATGCAGCACAATAAATATTCTGAAATATGATTTGGGGAAATGGGTGCACTCTGTTCTTAATATAAATCATGTAAGAAAAATACAGGTATTTTCCAGGATTCTACAGAATCCCCAAGGTATACAGAATTCTAAATGAAAATACATTAATTTCCTTCATGTGTCCTATATTTATTTTTTTTATCGTGGTTATATATCAAGCAAATGATACAAAGGTTTGAAGTGACACAAGAGAATTGTGTGGCAGTGGATTTCTCTCATACAAGCACCATGTTTCTGCAAGGTGAGGGAGGGTTTGTCTGTAGCAACAGAGCTTCTGTATGCCCAGGGTCATCCAAGTTTTCAAGTTTCTCAAGCTGTCACCTCTCTTGATGGGAACTACAACAGTCAGTTGCCCAACACCTCCCACCCCTTCCCCATCTGTTCCAGAGTTTTGTGGGGTTATGTTCATGGAGTGGGGAGAGATCCTAGGGTTGGAAATAAGGCAATATATTCATTAGTCAATTCAGATTGGTTTGGGGTTTCGTTTTTGTTTTTTATTAGAATCCATTTTCATTTACTTCCAGTCTACAGTCAAATGAGAGGGGAAATGGCAGCAGCTCTTCAGGGATACTAACAGTTTCCCATCTGTAAGACACACAATGTATAAATGCAAAAACTCACGCTGGTCTCTTTGGGCAGAGTACTCAATGTTCATCTCGCGACTGGTTTAATTTTGGCAGTAGGTGTGAAGTGTCCCTCCCTAGATGGTCATCCCTGGGTGTCACTGTGTGCCCTGGTCAGGGACTGAGGGGTGCAGGGGACACTGGACTGCCTGGCTTACTGTAGGTTTCATCTGCTGGAGAATGAGTGTGAGGGCTGCCCTTGGGTGGGGGGTGTATGGGTAGGGGGAGCATGCTGCTTGCTGGGCTCGTGTGTGAATTCCCAGTGGTTCTCAGGTGCTACCTCCAAACTTGGTTTTGGTGAGGCAGCTCAGTAGATTATACACAATGCATTACAAGGAACAATTTGCTGTGGCTGTGTTTATACATGGTGCAGCTCAAGTTTCTCTGCTTGGATTTGCCTACGCATGGGGTTATTCTGAAATAGGATGGTGATAGTGAATATGGTGGTGTGTTTGCTCCAGGGAAAAAAGGGATGATATACAGGTGGAATAGTTCAGGAGTATCTATTAAATCCATAAGTTATTAAAATTAATGTGACAGCACTTAGTTATTTTGGGTACCAGTGAGTAACCTGTCCTTGTTTGACTGCACTCTGTCTAGGAAATGCTATTGAGTTTAAGCCATCTCCTATTATGGGGGGTTTTGTGTATTGGCACTCAGGTATGTGTTTCTGACCCAGGGAGAGAGTCTGGTCTCCAGCACAGTGTTCAACTGCTTGGGCATTTGGCACATCAGCCAAACTGTCAGTCTTGTGCCAGAGGTCAATGAACCTCCGTTAGTGGCTGTGCACAGTGGGCAGATCTCTATCAGTCAGGGCTGTGCTGAAACGGCCTCTCCCATCTCTGCCTTTAGGGGCTGGTGTTGCAAACAAAGCTCCATGAGGAATACAGCTGCTGGATTTAGTGGGCTTGGTAAAGTGTTAGCATTATTCTAGGGCACTGGATTTACCGGTCTGCTGGGGGGCAGAGCTGGAGTGGCCCTTGGGCGTGGAAGGGATCAATAGTGCACTGTCCATGGACTTCGGGAAACACTTGAAACAGTGAAAATGGGTATCACAAATGTGACTTTTATCCCCTGATCTCGCATTATAAATTGTGTAGTTTTGAGGGGAGTAGGTTTGTTTGGGGTGTTTGTCTGTCTTGTCTTCCTTCCAACCCCCCCCCCCCAAACAAAACAAAAAAAAAATCCACCCCAAAAAACCCCAACTGTCTACCTACTGTGGAAACCGAGATCATCGCTCAGTTAGAAAGAAACAAGTTCCCACACCGTTAGAGACAGGTTTATGGTGTCCACTGCTTTCCCTTGTGCACGCCTGTGGGAGTTCGGTGTAAGCTGAGGTCCTGTCGGTGCCTTCACCCAGTTACTGGGATAGCGATTGCTTCCCCTAGTCTTTCGGAAACATCGAGGGTCAGAATGTGTGTTACCCAAGTATCACTACTGCCAGTGAGGTCGTGGTTGGTGGGGTATTTTCCACTTCGAGGGGTTAAAAGTTGGGTCTAAATTGAACACAAGATGAGCCCGGACACGGACTGAGATGCCCGGGGTGGGGGAGTGTCGGTTTTGGTATCCTCCCGGCAACGTCCTTCTCGGGAAGCAACGTGTGGATTGGGATAGCTTGAAGTTGACGAGGTGCGAGTTTCGCTGCTCACTTAGTGCTTTGATCGCTAAACTCCTTGGGAGGCTCGTTGCATTTGCTAGACAGACGGCGCCAAGTTCAAGCTGGGAAGGCCCGCGGCCCCGCTAACCCCACTGCCCGGCCGTGGTTCCCGGGGATTGGGGGCTCAGTCTCGGGGATAGAGACTTCTTGATAGCGGCCCCCCGTGGCTTTTCCCAGGGAAGCCAGTCTCCACAGCTCCCCCGAGGTGAAGTGCCCGATGGCGGGGCTGGCAGCCCCACTGGCACCCACTTCATCCCGGCTTCGCTCCGCGTCCCGACGGTGAGGACAGGGCCGAGAAGTGTCGGTGCTGGTTGCCGGTACCTGCTCAATGCAGGACCCCGCAGCTGAAAAGGGACCGGGTAAAACCCCGCTGTTATGGCTACCGTCGGTATCTTTAAATGCCCCTTTGCGAGGCTGGGCCTGCTCACGCCTTGCCTTCCAGGGAGGGGGCAAGTTTGCACTTCAAGGGGGATCTCCCCGACCCTCAGACTCGCTGGAGCCAGGGGCTGTAGGCATTTGACAGGCGCGTGAACTTTCCTGCTTGCTGGCAGCTGTTACCTTTGCTCCTTTCCCACTTTGATGTGGGTTCACACTTGCAAACGAGCCCTCCCTGGACCGGAGCGCCCATATAAGAGCAGGCCGAGCAGGGCGGTTCTCTAGCCTCTCTCCGCCATGAACCAGGACGAGCTCCCGTTGGCACAGACCAAGCCCCACGGGGTCAGACCCCACATCTGCTGCGCCCCCCTCCCCGAGCCCCCACTTCTCTCGGCAGTACCCCTCTCCTGATCAGAGCCGAGCCCCGACGGGGTGGGACGCCGCCGAGCGAGCCCTGCGTGGTGGAGCGGGACCGAGCCAGTCCCCGGGAGCCCACGGACGTGTACCCGTCAGAGACAGGTGGGTAAGGAGGGGACGGCACAAGCGGGACCTTGACTCCCGCCGGTGTCACGGCGCGGCAGGACGAGGGGAGGAGGCGGAGGCACGTCCCAAACTAGGGGAAGAGACCTCACCGCCTTCCTTCCCCTTCTTCTTTGCAGCCCCCCACGGCGGCTGGCTGAGCGCCGACGAATCCTCGGGCTACGAGAGCGAGAGCGCGGGCGGGGACCGTGCTGCGGCGGCGGGCGCGACCCGTGGGCGGCAGCGGCGGGCGCGGACCGCCTTCACCTCGGAGCAGGTCTGCCGGTTGGAGAAGACCTTCCAGCGCCAGAAGTACCTGGGGGCCTCGGAGCGGAGGAAGCTGGCGGCCGCCTTGCAGCTCTCGGAGATCCAGGTGGGGCCCAGAGGAAGCGGATCCTTCCCACCGCCGTCGGGCGGGGACAGCCGGGTTCGGCCGTCGCTGAGCTGAACAGACGTAGCTCTCTTCACCCGGGTTTAGCAGCGGCTGTGGGAAGGGTAGTGGGAACCCCCGGGGATTAAAGAGTTAACACTGGGGGAACTTGGGGGCACTTTCTAGCGGGGAGGTATCAAGGTTCCTCTATTTCTTATTCCTTAGCATGGTAAACTATTCGTCTGTGATGTACAGCGATCTGCATAGACCTTGCAAAGCTTACACATACAGTCTATATGTAACCACTCAAAGTGGTTACAATGAAATCATTGGACACGAACACTCTTCCCCTCTACATTCCCCCAGATGTTTCCTTGGTTAAGTAGGGTGAAAGCATCGGTCCAGCCTTGTCAATTCAAGTGGAGTAAAATTGCAAAAGCAGCTGAAATATAATTGTTCATAGTTTGCACTTTATTTTTAAGCAAAGTTGTCCCTGATTTGTGTCTTCGACTCATCCTGTTGTTTTTGTTATTCAGATCAAGACCTGGTTTCAGAACCGGAGGATGAAACTGAAGAGGCAGATACAGGACCACCAGCACAGCCTCGTGTCCCCTGCTCCACTCTACAGCTACCTCTCAGGGACCCCACCAGCCCTGTTTCAGGATGGTCTCCACTTCCCCTTAGCTCCACAGCACCAGAGACTCCTGGCTTATACCCCTGTGCCTGCTTTGCAGTTCAGCTTTCCCTTTCCCAGATACAATACATCGCAAAGCACCTACAGTTTTATGGCAAATGAGCTGCCGTACTACCATCATCGGCGCTTTCTTCCTGATCCTTCTTTCCACCCAGTTATCCAGAACAAAATGGACAAGCAGTGCCACCCCATATACGCATTATAGGGGTGGAGGGAAGGGGCAGGCGAAGGGAAAGAAAGAATTGTGTGCTGTAATGTATTATTTTGTGCTCAGAATCTCACCTGATTTGGAAGAGTATCTGCTTATTATTTTAAGTTAAATATGGAAATTAATTATATTTGTAAAAATTCATATTAAAATTTATTTGATTTTATGCCACTTAGTAATTTTTTTTAATAGGCTGTCTTTAAAACATTGCTGAGCTACTATCTTCATTCAAAAGATAGTAGACTGAAAGTAA
Organism: Hypotaenidia okinawae; assembly: GCA_027925045.1. Classification (NCBI taxonomy): domain Eukaryota; kingdom Metazoa; phylum Chordata; class Aves; order Gruiformes; family Rallidae; genus Hypotaenidia; species Hypotaenidia okinawae. Next base: position 23,368,958 of record BSDF01000008.1, on the reverse strand, counting down.
GGTGCTGAAAGTGAACTGGAGGGAGAGAGGCAGTAGCAGAAACTTGCTTCTGCCAAATTTGCCATGGCACAGGGCAAAGTCCAGTCTGCAATTGGCATGTTAAGAAAATGTGTTTTCTTGCATGTCCCCAGTTTTCCATACAAGTATATGTAAATAAAATCTGAACAGTTATACATGCCAACTCCATAAAAGTTGTTCTGCAATACAAACAACCATGGTCACCTGTATTCCTGTTTAGGGTAATAGGAAAGGATTTAGATATTTTAACTGACTTTCCTATGCTGCTGCAGAGATATAGACTGTGTGTTGTTGAGTGTGTTTGGGAGCCAGTTGCATTGCAGTGTGCTTTTGGATAAGTGCATCCCCCAGGAGGAAGGTTAAACTGTTGGTGAGTTTCTTTTCTGAATGTTGTTGCTTTCCAGTCTCATCTTCCACCTGAAACCTTACTGTTGATTAAGTTCAAACAGGAATGAAACAGTTCAGGCCTTCAGTATAGACTTTGAAGTTTTACAATTGCCAAAACAAAAACTTTGTTAAAAAAAAATTATATTCAGTTCATAGTGAAGCCTTGAAATTATTGTCTCTTAAGCTATGTCACTGAATTAGTCATGTTGCCTGAGTGGGATTTTAAATCTTTGATTCACCATTGAATAAATGCCCGTGTTATTTCATATTGAACCCCTTTTTAGTAAACTAAACCTTTTAGAATAAATATTTAAAAGTAGTAGCTCAAGCTTTTGCTTTAGCAATCCTGACATTTGTTGGTAGCTTAGTTTTTCCTGGGATCAGTTTTTCACTGATCCAAACCACAGTTTGGTTAACACTTATTAATTGATTTTTTTAAACTTTCAGTTTCTTTAATTGACCTGAAAGTTTTTCTAAATGCATTAGAAACTGATGGCTGCCTTGTGATCTAAATTTTCACCCTCCAACCCAGCAACAAGTCATCAAGTTTTGATGTAATAGCATAGGGTCTTTTCAGTTGTGAAACTATGACTTGGAAGGGGGAAAGGGAATTTTCTTCAATTACAGTGTGCCAAACCAGATGCATTTGAACTCCAAGAGGACTCATGTTGACATGTTGGAAGGAAACTTGCTGGTTGCTGGGGGAAGCAGGGCCTGGAATTACAGGCTGACCATTTGTTAACCTGCATTGTGTGGTATGTGCTCAAAGTGGCAGAAATGCAGCTTTTCCTTTTAGCTGCCTGGCTGCTTTTCAGAACAATGCTGTCCTGCTGAGGTACTGAGAAGGTCTCTTGGGAAAATTCTTTCAAGTGTCTCTTCTGCCCCCTAGATAGGAAAAGTAGGGGTGCCCGTGAGCGGGTACAGAGGTAACCTTGCTATCGTGGAAGCCTCAGGGATTTCCTTCTCACCAGAGGTCATAATCAAACAGGCAATGAGACACGGAAGGCAGGAATATGGATGTAAGATGTCCGCTCCTGTATCTCGAGGCCGCTGTTGTGTATCAGAGGCTGTCAGCTTTGCTCTCCTTGGCCCCACAACACGACTGGTTAAAGGGAGGGGAGGAAGGAAGGCACAGCACAAGGCTGTTCTAAGCCCTGTTGATCGACATTTTTTTCTTCCCTCCTTAGGACCAATCCCCCCGTGGAAGAGAGGGGGGCTGGTTTTCTCGTTTGAGGTGTTGTTTTTGTCTTCATGTTCTCTTGCCAATTTCGAAGTAGTCTGACCATCACCCGTCAAGCAAGTTGGGATGGTCGGGGCAGATGAGATGTAATCACACTTGCTGCAGCTGCTTTATGCTGATGCAAGGTCTCTTGTTTCTCTTTATTCGCTAAAGGCTGAGCTTTGCCATTCTTTATGAAGCTTGCTTTGGGATTTTTAGGGATAGCCTTGATACCAAGGCTAACAAAATTCTGCACCTTGAAGTTAGCAAAGATGCCAAGTTACAGGTAAAACTTTAGAAGTTAAACCAGAAACATTTTCATTTTAAGTGTTGCAGGAGACCTGGACTTATGAACAACAATGTTTTCATCACCAAATTCAATACGGTCAACAAATGACATGCAAATAATTTCTTGGCCTCACCTCTCTTTAAATGCTTAAGTGGAATATCTACATCAATAAATGGGAGACCCCTTTCAGAATGGTGCAGAATATACAGATTAAAAATAAAAGACAATACTGGACAACTTGTTCAGTTTTGCTCACAGAGCTGTCACCTTTAGTACCATTTTTTTCTTAAATGCTCTTGCCATAGTTTATAAGTCTTTCCTTAAAAAAAAATCATGGTTAAGTAGAATGGTTAGTTTTTAACACTTGGCTGTAACATTATATAATTACTGTGTCATTTGAAGTTTAAAGAATACTTTTTCAGAGGACATTCCCACATAGTAATTTTCTGAAAATAAACATTTGGATAGGAAAATTTATATTGAAGTTTCAATACAGTATATTGAAGACTGTAAGGTAAGTTTGAAGTCTTCCACTTCCACCCTTGGTATTACTTCTCCAATACAGACAAATTTTTTTCTCCTTTAACATAACTCCCGAAAGTTGATTTAAATAATAAAAGTGAATTATCAATCTATTTAATATAACAAAATAAGTTAAATAATTACTATCAGAGATATTTGGCTGTTCTAATTTAGACTACAGATAATTAGCATTTTTAACAGGAAGGAAGATATGACTGGAACCTCAGTCTTTTATGGTCATCAGTCAGAGTCATTGCTGGAATTATAGAAGAGTAACAAGATAATCCTGGGCTAGGAGGCAACAGTAGAGCTGGGCTTGGCAAAATTGGCTGAAGAGACTGAGCAGGAACAGAAGGTAACAACAAGGCAGGGCTTGGCACAGCTGGCTGAAGGGAAACAGTAGAGTTAGAGGAGACATTGGTGTCCATCCCATGAGAATAGCTGGAGGCAACAATATCTGGGTAACAATGATAGGGTAGAAATAAGTTTGAGAAAAGAGCTTCCACCCTGGCATCTTGAGTCTGACGTTTAAATTTCATACGACGATTCTGAAACCAGGTTTTTATCTGAGGATAAGAAAGTAAGAGTCAAGAACCAAACCACTTGTCCCCTTTCTATATAGCAAGACATCCTAAAGTCAGAGTAACAGAATTGCTGTTGATAGTTGTAAGACTTAGGGCTAAAACCATTGATCTATATTCAGTGTAAGGTAATTGTCTTGGCATGAGGAGGAATCCATAACAGCAACATGATGCATGGCAAGCCAACTACTCAGAGATTTGGACTAGGGTCGTTACTAAAGACTGGTGTAGCAGGATTAAAAGGGCCGGATAGGTCTCATCCTCTGAAGAGAAAAATCCTGCAATGCTATTAAGTATACACACAATTTTAAGGAAAAAAGAGCCAGAAAATTAAATTCTGGTGTTGATAAGAGTACTTCTACCTCCGATGAGGCTTCACCTTTTGAGGTTTGTATTGGCCGATTTCCATTTGTGCTCTGTCTCTGGTTTAACACACAACTGCGGCGGACAGCAGCGCTGTGCCGGCTGAAGCAGGGCTGTTGGCTTGCCTAAGAAGTTCGTTACCTGTCAGAGAGACAGGGCTGACAGGCGGCCTGAGCCGCTGCACCTGCGGGCGCTGTCACTGCTCCCAGTCCCCCCGATGATCACGAGGTGCCCAACAAGGTGAACGCGACCTGGGGACGCCTCTCCTCTCCTGCAGTTTTTAGGAGGGGTGCGAGGGCGGAGGCCGTGCTGCGCCCGTCTCCCCTCTCGGGCGGAGGGCAGAGGCGGCCCCGGGGCTCACCTGGCTCTGGGAGAGGTTCAGCACGGCGGCCAGGCGCCGCTTCTCGCTGGTGCCGATGTAGCGCTGCTCGCGAAAGCTCCGCTCCAGTTCCTGCAGCTGTGCGGCCGAGAACTTGGTGCGGGGTCGCCCGGGCGCGGGGCCGCCGCCCTCCTCCGCTTCGTGACCGGGGCTGCTGCGGTCCGCGGCCTCCCGGTCCTGGCGCGCGGCTGCGGGATACAGGATGCGGGTGTCGGGGGAAAGGGTCGGGCACGGCCCTTCCCTCTGCGGATGTCGGGCCGCGCGGGCGGTGACGCAGGCAGCAGCCGCACGTGCGGCTAGTGCCCCGCGACGGTCTCACGGGCGGCGGCCGTTAGGCAAACGGCCGGCATCAACGGTCTCGCCGCGAGACCCTCCCGAGAACGAAGGCGGGACTCACCGAGGGCCGGCGGACTCTCCTGGCTGCCGGTGCCGCCGGGCAGGGAGCGGGGCCGGCGGGCCGCGGCCTCGGGCTGGGCTCGGCCGCGGCTGCTCTGGGCCAACCACTCCACCGAGAAGGGCCCCTTCTCCATCCCTGCTGCTGCTGCTGGCGGCGCTCCCCTCTCGCTGAAGCCGCCCCGGCTACGGGGCAAACATTTAAAGCGCCTTCTAGGACTTGGTTTGAAAAGACCGCAAGGCATCAAATGAGGCTGAGAACAAAGGACCCCATTGAGAGGTGCTTTAATCTCCCCTTTCAGGTGATTGTTACATCCGCCTAATCTCTGAACGCGGTAGTTAGCAGAACTCAAGGCTACCTGACCTGGCGCCAAGTTCAGCTCCGAATCCCTCTCCGAGTGGTCTCTTGACCACGTAGCTGCTGATAATTGCATCACGGCCTGCGCTTTCTATGCTGCCCAAACTGGCCTACGACTCCTGAACTACACCATGATTTTCAATCTTTGTCTGCTGGTATGAAGGACAAGGATTCATAAAGCATTGGTTATAAAGGAGGACATAGAGAGGCCTGTTCTGTGAGTCCTAAACCCAAGTCTGGAGTCTTTCTTGCCTGTTCCGTGCAAGGTTTAGAAGCATTCCATTTTCTTACAGGCAAAGCAGAGTGACTTGAGGTAGGAATGAGTAGTCCTCGAGCCTGCAAACAGGTAAGGTAAAAATGATGGAGAAACACCAGTATTAGTATCTTCCCAGTATGCCTAAGAGTAATAAACTGCTCTTTGTCAAGTCAGGCTGGGTGGATATTGTTTGAACTAAGAATTAGTTGGAAATGCAATGATAAATATTTTTTTTTGCTGCTCTCCATGAAGTAGAGTGCAGCAATTAGGATTTTCATCTTCTTCTGAAGTTCAATTTATGTGGTACCAGAGTTTTAAAGAAGTCTCCAGGCAGAGAAATTTGAAACTAGATAAAAATGGCATTAGCATGCCAATTTGTTAAATCGTTTGTGGGAAGAAGGGTAAGAAGTTTTGAATTCTCTAATATGTATTAGAAAGAGTTAGTTATTAAACAAAAGATTAAGCAATGAGCAGTTGTGTTTCAGGATCTTGGGTGAGTTGAGAAAATGAGTAATTGGCTTGGATTATATCTGTTCATGTCTTAAAGCATCCTTTCCCTGCAGCACAAAAAAGAAATATGTGCATTTCAAAGCAAACAGTTCTGATGTTCTTATAAAGTTGATCAAAGAAGAGGAGTGTAAACTCTGTTCAGAGGCAGTCTGTTCAGGGATGCTTCAGATAAGGGTGAGAAAAGAACCACTTTTACGGTCTGAAGTGGATCTGGGATGGCACAGTCCTTATCCTCTGCAAACACAAGCTAACGCATTTACAGGTTGTTTCAGTAAACAGCCACTATGTAGAGTCGGAGATAATGAACAAGCTTTCACGCAGAGCTTAACATGTTTGAGACAACTTGTTAATTCTTAGACTTCAAAGATCTTCATGTCATCTTTTATAAGCGGTGATGTATTTGTAGTGAGATGGCAAGAGTCAGATAATTCCACCCTTCTAGCTCTGTTTCCTGTAAGGTTTTATACGTTTTCTCAGGCAGGAACATTGTTTTCTCCCACAAAATGTAATTGGACTTGCATCCCAATTTGTTAGGTATGCTGAAGTATGACATAAGTAAGAAATTTTTAGATGCTGGCTTGAAATACTGTCCATACATACAACTGCAGTTACAAAGTACTTTGCTCTTGTAATAACGAGAATATCTTGAATATCCACCTGGGCAGTTTGTTTATATTATCAGCATGAAACTTCTAGGAGGCGACTAGATAGGCTTCCAAGTGAATACATGACTTTGCATAGCTGATACTTAACATTTTACTGAAAAGCTTATCCTTATAGACTATCAGGGATGGTAGTTACTTTGTCTTCGTGTGCTTCCACAGGCATACCATCAAGGACTTTTGCTGCTTTTGGGCTTAAAAAAAAAAAAAAATGGTGTATATGTATGGACGTTATTGCGTTGGTGTAACTGTTGGCAGAAAACTATTTGAAGACATAAATCTGGGTCTGGTGGCTTCCTCTGTCTTATACCGTCCATTTATTGTAAACAGAAGTAGATGACATAGTGATTTTCCTGTGTTGGCATGTGACTGCACTATGGCAGATATATAGTGTTCTCCTATGTAAAAACAACAAATAACACAATCTGTTTCTAAAAGGTGCTTACCATTATTTAACATAACTATTTTCCTGTAAGAACTTTCATCTGTAGTGTGTTTTTTGTGTGTTAGGTTTTTGTTGGTGGAGTTCTTGTTTTCTTTTGGATTTTGTGTGTGTGTGTTCCCTAATTAATAACAAAGGGTTTTTTTGTTGGGTTATTTTTTTTTTTGCTAGACCATTCGACTATGCATTGTTAGAACAAACCTACATAGGGAGCTCAACAAAACTAGAAGAGGGAGTATGAGTGACTCTAAAGGTGATAAACACAAGAAAACGTACGTTTGAAGCGAATGATATATTTTTTTAAATGCTAATGTTCGTGCACTGAGTGCTATTATGATGATTACCCAAGATACAGAATATAGCTTGAGGCAAAGCCTCTGTTCAAAGGGGGATGGAGTGATTGTAATGCCATAAGTGACCATCACATGAGGGCAATTACAATGTAAAGGGTAATTGCTGCGTGTTTCTAGTTAGCAATTAACAATCAGCAGGTCCTGTGATGAAACATTTATCTAATTTTCCATTGATTATTAGCACTTTCTAGGAACACATCGATTACAAAAAACATAATCACCCAAACTTTGAATGGAAATAGTAAGCTAGAGAAGTGTAGTGGAGGTTTAATAACCTTTCTTGACTGAGATCTGAATGAAAAAGCTTGGTATCAGTTATAACTATGTTTTCTTTTGTCTATTTAAGTGTCTTGTTAAAATATATTTTGGAAGGATATCTGTAATTAATGTGGTTTTAGTCATTACATCACTTCCTACAAAGCAACAATTATTCTCGTGGTGTTGGTTTTATTATGGACAATACTAATGTGTAGAAGCTATATTAGGATTTGTCAGTATGCCAGCAGTGAAACTAAGCAGTAAAAACCAAAGGAGACAGGTTAATTAAATAATTTGAATAAATACTAAGGACACTCATCAATTAAAAATGTTACTTACCACATTTATTTCTACCTCATACAAAGGATGCACTTAGCTAAATGAAATGTGTTGAATAGATCTTACAGCCTGCTGCTGTTGAAGGGCTTTGTTTCACTCCTCCCTCTTTTTGGGCATGCTTTTTTCCCCACATGCTTTCAGTTTAGGTAACTGATCTATCAGGGAGTCCGTTTAGGTTTCTAAGCTAGCAGGAAACAAACGGGAAAAAAGAACATTGCTTTTTAACAAATCGGAGAGCTAAACCCCCTCACTGAGAAGTTGGAGAAGTTCGATGAGCTCTCTAAGAGTCACAGGGAAGTGTTTGGAACATAGAAGGGAAGAGGAAGAAGCAGGATGATTCCTGTTAGTAGTGAGTAATTTTGCTTTATATAAATAAATACCAGTCAATGGGTCTGTATAATTACTTAATTTCTCCAGAAAGAGAGACTAAGTTAAGGTCTGGGGTGATGTACTGACGCATGTGTAGCTCACTGTTAAATAAATACAATTTTTTTGACTTAGGTATGACTTAATGGCTTCCTTTTTGCCAGTTTTTTAGATGTTCTGATTAGATTAATTCGATTCTACAGTATATCCTCTGCTCCTTACTCTTCTACGTTACCAATTTGAATGTTGCTTGCTTGCACTGGTGCAAGGCCTCTTCTACTGTCCTGAATTATGTCACTTAGTAGCATGTCAACAGATTCTGCTTCAAGTACTGCAATGGGCTGTGAGCATGCACTGCCCTTTGTTAAGTACTATACATTTGTGATTCAGCTGTAGTTGAGTGACAGTTTGATTTTAATAGTGCGTTGTAATCCCATAAATAAGCGATCTGTTATTGCTTTCAGGTTCCACCTGCCAGTGGGTAATGCTTGCTTAAAGGACGCAAACCAATACTTTTTTATAATAAAAATTCAAATAGTGGTTAATCTTAATTTTACACCATTGATGCATTTGAAAACACACAGAAGAAAAGAAAATAAAGCAAAGATGTTTGTTTAAAAAAACCCAAACCAACAAACCCCTCTTGAGGGAAATTTTTCCTTGGTGGAAGAAGCAAGTTTGATATTTCATTAGTCTTTCTTTATGGTAAGACTTTCCCTTTCTTTTATACTTTCCCTTCTTCACTTGATCTACAGCTTCCTATGCCTACAGCAGGTAAGGCTTTGATCCTGCAGAATGCAGGAGCGGTCCTCTGGGGGAAAAAAAAAGGCTGAGAAAATTTAATTCGGACTGCACTGTAATGCTTGTTTTATGAAGTAGAATTAGGACTGTGTGAGTAATTCAAGTATATTTTAAGTTTTCAGCTCCTAGTAGGTTGCTTAATATTTATGAAGATTTATTTTTTTCTTAAAATCCACAGTGCAGATGTGTATCAAAGCTCACTACCACAACTGTTAAAAGATACATTTGTTTTGCTGACAGGAGTAAACATCTTAATCCCGAATTGTGGAGAGGGGTTGTATTATAGAAGCAGATTGTTTACAGAAACAGGAGAGAACAGAATAAACTCAAAGGCCCAAAATTCCTTCCTTCCAGCAACAGCTTTTGTCTGCGCATCTGCTTCGCAAAAATCAAGCCTCTTCTTTCCTTCATCTCTGCTTCTGTAAACCCAATCTCCTTTGATTTGACGTGCTGTGTCCACTGCCGTTCTCTCCGTCGCGGTACAGGCTCTTCCTTCTCTCCGCCTGTGCCGGGGAAGTGTCGGCAGGGGGAGCGCCGAGAGCGCGTCTCGGCGCTCCCCCTGCCGACACTTCCCTGCTTCTGGTTGGGGCGCCGCGGTGGGAATAGGGCCGCCCCCCCGCCCCCCAACCCCGAGCTCAGCGTGCCACAGCAGAGGGAAAGGTTTTGGAGCATGCTGAAACCCAGCGGGTCCGTCTCTGGAGTCTGTGTGAAATCCAGTTGGTTTGAATTGGTTGGCTTTTTGTGTGTGTGTGTGTGTGTGTACACCTGGGGCTTGTTAAAAGCTGGAACGATTTTCAGGAGTGTCGTGGTTTCACCCCGGCTGTGGGCCGAGATCCACGCAGCTGCCTGCTTCTTAAAGTAAAAGAGCAGGGGAAGAGGGAAAAAGGGGGGGGGGGGAACCAAGGGAAGGGAAAAGGAAGGGGCAAATAACTCCAAAACCAAGAAACTAAGAGGCCCGTGGGTTGGGATAAGGATAGTTTACTAAGAGAACAGAAAAATAAAATATACCAATGCTAACAGGACTTTAGAGCAAAAGAATATGAAACTATTGATACCCAATGCAGTTTCTCACCGAACCACACAACTCAGGCAGTACCACCCAGAGCTGTCCTGGAACCCGACCGTCCCCCCAAGAAGCACGTGTCCCGACACCGCCCCTCTTCCTCCCCTCAGCCCCCCGTTATCCTGGGCAGGACGTAATTGGCATGGAATACACTCTTTGGCCCATCTGGGTCACCTGTCCTGGCTTCGCCCCTCCTTTCTCATGAAGAGAGAAATACGAAGAAGCTGAGAAAGTCCTTGACTGTCTGACTGCAACTAAGAACATCAGGGTGTTATCAGCACTGCTTTCATTTTAACTCCCAAACACAGCATCCCATCAGCTGCTACAAATGAAGTTAACTCTATCCTGACTGAAACCAGGAAAATGAGGAAAAGAACAGCTATGCACCTGTTCTCTAATATATATACACTTCTGTTCTGTATTGGAAGTTGGGAGAATTAGAGTTCATTAAATAAACTGCTGTAGCATTTGTTTGATATAGTAAAAAACCCTACCCCAACCAACAGATTAGTCCCGAGCAGCTATTTTAGGTCAGGTATTGAGTCAGTATTTTGAGTGGCTTGTTGTCTCTTTACCCCGCTCCTCCCCCACCCCCATCCCTTCCTCAGCACATGCGTGGTCTGTAAATTAGCATTAAACTACAGTGGGGAACAAATGCACAAACAAAAAACCCACCAGTTAACAATGAAAAACTATTTGAAGTTCGGTGGTTTTTTTTTTTTTAACCTAAACCAAATAATTTTTCCTCTTTCTGTATGTTTTTGGGTAGATTTAACCAATGATCAGAAAATTAGCCTGAATTAGTGCAAGGTGAGGAGGAGGACAGTATGAGAGACAGCTTTTCAGCATCAATGAGCTGTTTAATCTTTTCAATTTTTCATATAGAACTGGACTGTACTTGTACATGTGTAGTAAGGGAACTGAGGTCTTGGCATCTTAAAAAAAAGCTTTATTAGATGCTGGAATTATATGTTAAAATGCTTTAGATGTAGTTGAAACCCACTGTGTTTATCAGTATCTTCCAATAGGTAAAATAAAGCAAAGATGATTGAGAAAGACAACAATTCCTAAGTGGCTAAGTGTACTAAATGTCTGAAGAATAGTTCAAAACTTGACAGGATTAGTTGAGGGTTCTGTCAGATCCCAGAGACTTGTTCTGAAGTGATGTTATTGGCACCATTGAATTTCAGCATTTCTGAAGAAAATCTCGTTTCTACTTCCAGTTGATTTGTTTGAACTATTTGTGCTCCTTAGAGAACAGTTCCACAGCTGTAAGTGACCTTACCTGATAGATTACACTGCTGTTGCATTTACCTTTTCAGCTTCTGGCTGCACACTCCCACTTCTTAACTTTTGCTAGTACTGACAGTTTTGGATACCTCTATTATTAGAGGAGGTCTGATTCATGCATAACACACTTTTGTAACAGAAAACTCTGTTTTTGCTCTAACTTCTACACTACCAAGTTTAAGTCACACATTGAAGGGTTTGAAAACTGCCATACAGTGAATTCAGGAAGAGAATATTGGGGCAGGAGGAAGGGGATTGAGATCTCACCCATTCTACCCTTTTCACTGCTTTTTAAGTTGTAAGTGATTATAGAATGCAACACAGTATCAAATAGGAAATTTTAGTTGACCAGAATTTTTTAAAAGTGTAGGCATGGTAAGTTAGACCAAGCTGATTTCGTTCTTGCTTCTAGTGCTGTGCACTTTATTTGGAGACAGGGGATTACTTTCATAATATTCACTGAATATTATGAAAATATACAAGAATATTTTTTTCAGTACAGGTTTGTTTTGCTGGGTTGTTTTGTTTTTTGTTTGTTTGGTTTTTGTAAACATATTTGCTCTTGGGTGTGCTTTAGAGCATTCAGGAAAAAATATTCAGGAGTTAAAAAAAAAAAAGATACCAAATATTAAAATTCTCTTTTTTTTGACATTCATGCTATACTTCTTCAGTTCAATCTTGCTATTTGCCTCGAGACAATCATGCTTGATATGATGGTTGCTCTCTGGCCTGATATTTTTATTGATTTCACTCCAACCTCAAATGCTTTGTTTTCTTCTCTTTTTGGTAATAGCTGAGATTTACTTTTTTCCTATTAGCTTTTAATTTTAACTTTGTACTCTGTGTGTGTGTGTGGTTTTGTTTGTTTTATTTTTAAAGCATCACCTGTAGCCTTGTTGCATAGGGCTCTGTGAACTGTTATAGGCTAAATTATCCAAGTGTGGTAGTAAAGGTAAAATATACATTTTTATGATACGATTGTGGGGTTTTATTGTGAAATCTCATTGGAATTAGAGAAACTATGTTACATGGTGTTTATTTATAAGTTTATAAATAAGTTTTTTATTTATAAGTTTTATAAATAAGTTTTTTATTTGGGTTGTACACCTTTTCCCCACCTTTATGTATAGTAATACTGAAGGTTTCTCTTGATTTTAATGACAGTTATTAGATTTAATATTTTTATATTAAAAAAATCCTTAAATTTGTTCACAAGTGAAGTAATGTATTGTTTATGCACTTCCACCCCTTTACCGAAATCAGTGAATGAAGATACATTTGTGGATGCAATTTTTTATTGCCTTTTAATGTAAGTAAATAGCGACATGTAAATAGAATAGTCCTCTCATACTATTATGGTACAGACAAATGAAACTTGTGAAGTGTTCATTTAGGCTTTAATAGTATAGCACAACAATAACCATGGAGTAAAATGTCTTGTAACGCACCCAGTTTTGCACATTTACAAGACATGTTAAAATTTGCAATGAAGGGTAATGCAATGTATATATGACTGAAATATATATAATAGGTTTTATAAAATACACTTTTATTTGACATGCTGTATATACAGTTGTAGTAATATTTTTTCCCAGAATTGATGTGGTGCATTGCTATTTAGACTAAATAAAAATAATTGGACAGAAACATAAAGAATTTATTTGATGACTGTTTTTCCTACTGAATGAAAAAAGCCAGGAGAACAACTACACTTTGGCTTCCAAGACACCTGTGGATAGAAGAAGAAAAAGATAATTAGCATGTTTATTCGATTTACTATTAACTGTCTCATTTTTACAAGAGAAGAATTTGTAATTTCACGCATGCAGGAATCATGTAAAGGGTGCCTAGGATCTTAAAGGATCAAGTCCTAAGAATAAATAGTACTTTGAAGACAGCCAGCTTTGGGTAACATTTGCGTGACTAGGCCTTACACGCCCAAATCAGCACTAGCTGAATGCAGTGCAGTCTGACTCCCAGGAATTGTTGAGGTAAGTCTGAAGAGTTGCTTTTTTTTCCTGTTTCTGTGACTACGTGACCATTATTTTCAACTGGAGGTTTATAGGAATAAGAGCTATTAGAAGTAGCTTTTTAGCAATGCATGAAACATTAAACCAGACAGTGTAGTAAACGCTGTATTTGGATAGATGCTTAAATAGTCTTGTGATAAATAAGCTTTTTAGGACGAAACCAACATTCAACCATTATATCAGGGTAAATAATGCCAATATATTTTACACAGTGATAATTTAATAAACCTTTCATTTCTTCATACATCTGTTTTCTCTATACATTTCTACAGTCACCTTGGCAATGCTGTTTGAAATGAATGGTGAAGTACCTCAGTCGCCCCATTTTCCCATGCCCTATGCCTCTTTAGGACCAATTCTCAAAGAAGTATATGCATAGGAAAAAGGAACAACGAGCACAGATCAAGATCACCTCCACTTGTGGCAAGAGTAAACCTGGAATATAAATGTATAGATTAAGAAGTATAAAAAAGAAATTCTTTACACAGTGCTTTTTCCCTTTTGAACTCCACATTAATATAATATGGCATTAAACACTAGTGCAGGCTAGATCAGAGGTTAAAGTTAAAACATTAAAATGAATGTTAAAAATTCATCAGCACAGTCTCATTTTTTGAAATACATAAAAGAAAATGTAGAGTTCTTAGAAAAAATGAAGGATCACCTCTGTAGAATTTAAGATTAACTGCAACTCAGTGACAGTATCCAGTTTTCAGTACATTGCACTACTGCACAATATTTGAGGCTTTTTTATTTAAGAGCTACAGAAATACCTATTTCAATTACTCAAAAAAGCATGAGAGAGAAAATAAGTTTATAAGCTACAAAATACTGTAAAATCATCTTTAGAATCAATGAGACTTACCTGGTTAGCTGTCTGATGCTTGAACTGCAACAACTTCGTTTTCATGAGAATTTATGCCTTGCTTGAGACCTTGAAGTATGAACAATACGGTGTAACTGTTTTCATAAGTGATAATCTGTTTGCCCCTTGCCAAGGTCTTTGCTGCACCTGCAGATTGGGTGAACAAAAAGCCCTGTTTTGTAAAACTGCTGAAAACATGCAAAGTATCATTCATATGTTGGGGGAGGTAGAAATGGGGAGTGCGATGGGCAACAAGACTGATAGGAATAATTAAAGTGATGGCTTGAAATGCGCACTGAGAATGAGAATTTATCGTCTGTGTTTCCTTCCACATACGTCAGTGGTGTTTGAAAAATGTAAATCTGGGAGAGAACTTCGTGTTCTCAAAGCCTGTGCTGTGTTTTCTGTCTAAACTCCCCTATCCCCAGTACACTTTTTTGAGAATCTCTATCAGTGTCCTTCACTGCAAATACGACTTTACTGGGGAGGTATCAAGGTCTGTGTACAAGGCTTTCCTCTGCTTATCCAGGCACCAGTGAGGCTCCCTGCTGGATGCCAAGGCTGGGAAACCTCTTTCACCAGAAACCTCTTTAATCCAGTTTGCTAGCAAATTCTTTAACCATTTGCTTTCAAGTTGCTGTTTTTCTTTTAGGACCTGTATTATACTATAAGACCCAATCTCATATAAAATAGATCACCTTTATATATATATATATTAGAAGTTTGGAGCGATCAGTTAAAATTGTTTGAATTTTGTTTAGATTTTCAGAGAATTACAGTGTCACGAGTAGCCATGGCATTAATTGTTACGTGCTGTTGTTTATTCATAAGTTTGGACACTCCTGAAATTCACTGTGTGCTATTTCAGTGTCAGAAGATTTGTCAAAGTTTCCTTAATTTCCTAACTTCCATTTTGCAATAACAGGTTCAATTTATTCCCTCCTGTCCTAATAGTCATTGCATTCTGATTTGCGTACAGTGCCTTGAAATGAAAAGCTGTATGATTTAGCTTGAGATGATTCTTTCCTTAGATTTCTTCCAAAAATACAATTGATTCTTTCAGTTTTTCTTCAGGGATGTTCTGTGCTTGTGGCCTGAAGCCATCCTATTTGTGTCCTGAAGCAAGTATTGTATGTTTTATGATTTATAATATGCAGTGCTTCCTTCAGCTTTGCTGGGCTTTCTCCCTTCAAACAGTCAAGTATGTCACCTGGAGAGAGAAAACCTGTCCTGCACAAGACCAGGGACTTCAGAGCAGTGATAAGCAGCTTCTTGTATAAGGCAAGCAAGAGGAATTGTCAGTTTTGGTTTTGATATGTGTTTACCTGACAGAGAAGTTTGTTTTGTTTTCTCCCAGAGGACTGAACACTAAATTGTTGGATTAGCAGCTGGAATATAAACACCATTTATGCTTTAGTCTTGAGTCCTAGGCAGGCCACCTAATGCAGAGTGAAAGCATCACCAAACTTGGGAGAGTTGTGTTTTGACATCAGATTGTGTTTGAAGCTTTGGTTAAGGGCCATATCTGCAGAAGATCTCAATGAAATCTGGAGTGTGGTCTGGGCTTCCATCTTTATGAGCAGGAGTGACTATTCAAACAAATGTTCTGACTGAGAGTATTAAGATTGCTTACTTTGTGTGTGAAGGAGTGCACTCTTCATTTTTGTGGTTTATAATTGGTATTACATGCTTGCGGACAGCAAAAATACCTGGAACAGCTGCTTTGTAATTTATGAGTCTCTTAAAAGCACAGCCAAAGCAGGTTTTGATTTGGATTGTAGAATTAAACCTTTATTAATTTGTGCTTTGCTCAGAAATATAAGCAGAGCAGGCAACTTTGAAACTTCAGAGAAAATAATGGTAGGAATACACTAGTCAACCTTTTGTCTTTGATGTTGAATACAAAGAGGTGATCTGATCCTTTTTAACCTCAAGCTGTGATTTCTGAAATGTACTCCATTCATATAAAGCCATATAAAGTCCGTAGCTAGTGTAAAATAAATAGCCTGAAATTTTAATGCATACAAGGTTTGATGTCTCCAGTATTTTATGGATTGTATGTGTAGTTTGGTATCATAAATGTTTATCTTTAACAGCCTTTCCCTATAAAAAAATCCCTGCAAGCTTAACTTCATGCATACATGTAGATTTGTAGATCATAGCTGTTAGCTACTGTTTAAAAAAAGGGAAAAACAATCCAATGAATTATGCAGCACTGATGTATCTTAGGTGATATTTATTTTTTCAACCCCTTCTGAGCACTAGAATTCCAACTAGCTTGTATTCTATTTTCCAAAGGACAAATTATATTGCTTGTGAATTCTCTCTGTCTTAAACTGTGAGAGGGACTTATTTCATTTATGGGCAGGTGTGTGTATGTATGTGTTTTGGCAGAGATTTGTTTATGGTCCTTGAGTTATTTTTTTGCTTTGGGATTTTTTTTTTTCTTATGACGCATACAGCTTTGTATAGAATTTAGTATCTTCAGTGTTTCTGGCTTTATGGAAGAGAGGTTGAAATGTATGGGAAAAAGCCCCTCTAAAAACACCATGTGAGTGCTTTGCCTAAGAATAAAAAAATTTCAGAGTTGGGGAAGGGGGTTTAATTTCAAACTTTTATTGTGTACTGCTGAATTTGTGTACTTTTTTCAGTTAAAATTTTCATGTTGATTAAGACTGACTGGAGGGTTATGGGAAACTTTATTGCTGCTTATAGACTCCTAAAATAAGGAAGGACTATATTATTATCACCATTCACAAATTCTAAAATGAGTATTTGGAAATGCAATGCCTGTTTAAAGCCAAGGGATGCCATGAGCTTCTATTTAACACTTAAAGTGGAATGTGCAAGTGAGAGCTGAAGAAAGCGTCTGATGAGAATCTCCTTCATGCTGATTTTTAAATAAACTGATAGATTACATGGGACCAAGCAGGCAGCAGACATCTTACAGAGATTTGCTTGGACACTAAGCAACTAATAGGATAGGAAGAGTTCTATATTCTAGGACAACGTGCTACTAGAACATTTTGCTCCTCCACTCTGTGTATGTGAATTCTGTCCTGTCAATATCCAGCTGCCCTGAAAAGCCCAAATATTTGAACCTCGACCAGCAAAAATAAGTCAAAGTATCTTTAAGCCCCCCCAACAAAAGCAGAAATTCCAAAAACACCCACCAGCCTTTCCCCAAAGCCCCACAACCCCCTTCCCCAAATCCACCCTCTCAACCCCACCAAAATTTAAAAAAAAAAAATCACCTGTTTATTGTGAAGAGATGATACACTAACTGTCCTCAAAGAGATGGTATCATGATACCTTAACAGCCTAATTCTGTAAATAGCTGGAGAGATGGAAAAGCAATGATCCCTTGCTGAGCCTTGCTTTTTGGTTAAATTTTACAATGAAATTGGATGGCATTACATGTGGGGTAATGATGATTATTTCAAATGTTTGACAGACTTGTTTCAGTAAATTTAAGTAACTCCAGGGATAGGTGATTGTAGGATTGAGAGTATTCTCATTAAGTTCAATGATAAATGTCCCTTTAACTTCATGTTGCACAAACATCTCCGCATCAATTCCTACATTGACTGGACAATAGTCTGGATAAATCCCTGCACTTTTTCCATTCAAAAGCCTCAGTAATTCTATATGGTGCATCCCATGCTATTTTTTACTAGAACTAACAATATATTTTAATCACTCTAAGTGATGTTTTAAAAATGTTTGGTGTTTTTGTGGTTATGGAATATAGAGAGATACATGTCAAGGCTAAAGAATCTGGAAAAAAAAAGTCCCATTTTTCTTGGTGTTAGTAATTTATTGATCATTGCCTTGGGAAGAGGGAGAGTTTGACACTCTTAAACTGATATTTAAAATGTAACAGCCTAAATAAAAAAACATTCTTAATTGTATGTAGCTGCCAATGTCTGAACACTCAGTTTGAACAGCCCCTTTCTGAAGTTAAAACCTATTCTAGATGGCTCATCTAAAGCAAACATTTGTAATGTTTCCCTACAGGAGTGATTGTTACAGAGTAGATGCAGCCAGAGGGGAAAGCTAAGTGGGCTGTAACACACAGATGTGTGAGAAAGCCCTAGATTTATCATCCATCAGCCGCATGATTTATACTGCTTGAATTGTGGCTTTGAAACAAAATAGATTGTAATGCACATCACTGGGCCTGTAGAGCAGCTGGGAAAAGCATGATTAGGCCGAAGGCACATGTTTCAGCAGTTGAAGACGTACTAGCAGTTTGAGTGTTTGGCTCGAGGTACTATTTATGATCAAACTAAGCCCACATTTTTAGAATAGTATTTCTCAGAAAAATGTTGGCTATGACAGGGCTGAGCGTTTTCTGTTGAATTTCTTACATGCTTTAAATATAGAAATGCTATTTGCTAGACTTCCAGCCCTAGCACCTGGAATGGTCATTCATAATTGTACACTGTAATATCTAACAGGATGAAAACATGGTTTTTATGCATTACTGTTTATATATGGACTGAAGATAAATGTTAACTGAAATGGGACCTGCCAACCTACAGTGATGGTTTTCACAGTTGAACATAGACACACTCATATATATGTTTTTTATGTAGAATTGTTGCTATATTCTAAAAGTGCTTTAGGTTACAGTGGCCTAAGTTGGGATTTCTCTTGGGACTAATGTATGTCCACTTTGTGGTGTAGGCATGTGACGACTTCTTTTTTATGCTATATGAAATACTTTGATTTCTATTTTAACTTTCTTTCCATGTTTGCCTAAGAAACATTCCTTCTTAAACATTAGGCATAGTTTAAATGTTTCTTAATATGTTGCCCTATGCAAGGTAAAATATCTGACATCAGGTACAGAAAGAGGAGTGGATTATGGCCTTTTTGCCTTCCTCTTTCCTATTGTATAAACAGGACCTGTGGGTTTGGGTTGGGGATTTTTTTTCCTTTTTGCTCTCAAGGCCTTTCATACACAATCAGTACCTATATCAGTCTCCTTTCATTCACTACTGAGAAGTTGATTTATGCCTCTGATTAACTGAGGTTGACAATGTTCATTGTTACTTTTTCAGACAAGAATATTTTGCTTTCTACTCCATGGTTTTGCTTATAAATCTACAAAGCTTTTTGATTAGCTTTCTACAAGTCTTCTGATAAAGTTCACCTTTTGCCATGGTGCCTACAAGAATTTTCTTGATAGGTAGGTTTTGTCAGCATTAATTTGTAAGACTAATTGTCTCATTGTTTTTACCCACTCTCTGTCTTCTGTTTTGTACTTAGCTGTATGGAGCAAGAATTACATATTTCATTCTGTAATGTACTTAATAGACTCTAGTCAGGGTCTTTGTCTGTAACGATGAACTCTTTTCAAGGAAACTGAAGCCTTACATTGCCCTGTGTGTCTCATCAAACAAAAATCAACACACAGCCTTTTACCAGATGGCTGGGGGAGCTGCCAAGGGCTTTACAGACAAAACTGCTGAATTTAAATTATCACCCAGTCAGGTTATAGCTTTTTATTTATATTGTAACATAAAATGCTTACCTGGAAAAACATGTAATAAATTACTATTGTTTCTAGTATTTAAGGTAAACTGTTAATGGGAAACATAACTAAAAAATACCATATGTGTACACAATATTTACATGCAATGTTAGGCTGCTTTGAATGTTTTATATAGCAATGCTTTGCCCAGGTTATTATTATTATTTTAATGAATATAAATTATTTCACTGTTCAGTGCCTAAAGTCTTAGGTGTTTAGCTAAAAGTAGGGCCTATAAAAGTTCATTTCAGGAAAATACACTGAATGCATAAAAGCTGGTGGTGAGAGACCCTTGCTCATTGTCTTTTGTTTATATACTTATATAAATGATTTTTTTTTTGCATTTTTGTTTGCAAATGTCAAGTTCTAATTGCATTCTAATGCATCTAACAAGATGCTTTATTCTATTATTATTTTGTTAGGTTTTTTAAAAAAAATTATATTGCCTTAAAATGAAGATCCATGAACTGTGCCCAGATATTTGAAGCATAAATAAAAAAGAAAGAAAAAAGATACTGACATGAATGGTCAAAGATGTTGCAAAGAAAGCTTGTATATTTTGTGTTTGAAAGAACTTGGCAAGAATGTTAACAACTGAAAGAATGCAAGATACAGTAGTTGGCCTTCAAAATTGTTTTTCTGGGCCAAGTATGGTGAAGAAAGATGGTTATATGCAAACCACAAGAAACAGCTTATGAAACTAAACCGCAATAAACTCATATTCATAGTTCTGATTCAGTGCTCACTGAAGTCAGTAAAAGATTCCCAGTGAAAACACTGGATTTTAGAGAAATCTCAAAATAATATTTTTTTCCCATTTTGTCTGAATAATATATGAAGTGCCAGTGTTTTGCAAACCAGAGCTGAAAACCAGCTTAACTGTACAGATGCATTAGAAATTCAGCATAACTAAAAGAATTTTTTGGGTTTTTTAAATTAGTGTTTTTCATCTGATTCTTAAAGTCTACTTGGTATGTATTAACTACTACAAGTATTTTCCAAAACTACTCAAAGAAAAGTTTCCTCTAGCACAGAGTTGTCCCTTGCTGCTCTTTTTAAGGAGGAAAGGCTCTCATTCTTTCCATCCTTTTCAATATTTTGGGATTATTTTTTTTTTTCCTTTTTTCTAGGCACTGTTAACTCATCCTTTGCTGTGTGCTTCTGCGGGTGATCCACTGGGTGAAGTGGAATGTACACGGTTGTACTTTTCACTTAAGTGGTGCAGAGCTGTCTTAAACTGCAGATTGTTCTGGGCTACCAGGGTACTAGTCCAGCTTGTTTAAGGGATAATTTTGTATGTTAGGGCAGGCTAAATTTGAATTGTCATTAAGGTGTTGATGCTGGCCCCTCTCTCCCTTCCAAGTAGTAGATCTGAACTAAAATGCGTTGCTCCATTATTCCTGTGTTAAGGGATCTGTCTCACATGATAAAGGTTGCAAGATGCTTTGCATGCACTTATCTCCCCCAGATTATCAGTGAGGAAACAGGTTTAACAGCTCAGTGGCTGACACTCCCGTGTGTCCTCGGTAGGACAAACAACTTGTTCCACAGTTCCCTGGAAAAGATTCTTGGGTTTATTGTAATATTTTGTCTGGGGGATAAGCTGCCCCAAGCCTCTGTATCTTTTTCAAATATGTACAGTGGAATGAATACACTACAAAATAGCTTCTCATATCTGAACTACGTCTCCCTGTATAAGTTGAGTGGATTATGCAAGTTAATTTAGCAATATAGGTATAGTTTTGCATAATTTTAAGTCCCCCCAGACTCCTTGACTAAAAGAAAAAGTCATGTTTGAAGTTGAGTATTTGGACCGTCAGCACCTTGTATTTCATTAGAAAGGAGTATATCTGAACAGTTTTTAAAGTTCTCAATTTGTCTTGGTTTGCAGGTGAATTTGCTCTCTTTGTTCATTGTGCTACATTAGTACACTAATTGGAATACTAATAAACTCAGTATAATATTGGGGAATCAGCATGATCAGCATGATCAAAGTTAAACCTCACTATTCCTGTTTATTCGAGGATATTGGTGGGAACAAATCCTTAACTGGATCGGTTATAAATCCAAAGATTCAGTTTGTTTATATCAGCTGAGACAATTTTAACAGTTCACTGCTAGGTCTTTGCTTTCTGTCTGAATTCCAGCCACATGCTCCTGCTGCTTGTTCTGTGATGGCTCTGGCTTTTTATATACCCTTCCGTAACCCAGCTCAACTCACTAGTTAGTTTTCAAAGAAAAAAAATTCAACCAAGTAAGAAGCTTTCAGTCAGATTAGCAAGGTGTAGGGGAAAAGAAGGGGAAATAAGGACTCCGCAGTTTAGTAAGATCAGCTAGCCTGACTGTAGAACTACACCTTCAAAGTATAAATAGAATAATAATAATTCTTCTGTGTGTTATTCCAGGATGGTGTTACTGAAAACTGCAATCCCCACGAGTTGGGTTTTGTCTCTGTTCCCACTGGAAATAGAGTAGGTGATGTGTGCTAAACAGCACAGTGAAATCAAAACCTTTGTTTTAGCTCTCTATTGTTGTAATTATTTTATTTCTCTGTTGTTGATGTCAGTCTAGGCCTTTATTAACAAAGGCCTTTTGTTAATATAAAACATTAGCAAGTGTGGATCAGCTTAACTGTTATTTGTTTGCCTGAACTCTTATTACGGGTAATGCAACAGTTCCATATAGATTACACATTCTTATTGTAATTGGATAAAATCTTTTAAAAAGAATGCATTTCATATGTATGTGGAAAAACACTGACGTGTCAATGAATTGTGAAGGTTTTTCACATGTAAACATGTGGAATGGCTAACAAGATTTTGAGTACTTCAAGCATTTTCTTGAGTGATTAGGAAATAATAGCAATGCCTCTGAATATCTGTTAATCTCAAATGCCAAGTAAAGTACCTCCTGTAGACCAGATCCTCAGCTGATATAAATGAGTAAAGATTTGTGGGCTGAAGTTATGCTGATTCACAGCAGGAGGCCCAGAAGTATTTTATGCTGTACATTGAACAAAAGTTCATAATTTAATGTTTAGGAACTGGTTCAAACTTGAAAGATGTACATTAATAAAAGAATTTTCTGAACATATCACACTGTTGATACATCTAGGCCTTGGCTTAAGTCTGAATCGAGTACTTTTGTCAACAACTAAGCTGCCTGTGTCCAAAAGCATCACGCTTCCCACATAAAAAAAAAAAGGATTACATGTTTATACTTAGAATAATTACTAATGTGAGTAATAGGAGGAATGGAACGTATTTTGTGGATTTGATCTGCAAAGTAATACTTGAAGACTTACACGTTAATTTATAGCTTTATGTTTGACATTGTGACTAACAGATTTATTTTTTTTTAAATCTGTTAGTACAGCCACATGGGCAAATACTTTTGATCAGGTTCAAGCAAATCCTCTTAAATTCTAATTACTCAGAAATAGAAATGGAAAAATACAGCAGCTTGCCCTACAATGTTGTCTGCAGGTATACAACATTCTCAGCAATCTCACTAACAAGAAACATCCTGTGTTCTTTCTACATCCTTTGAAGTATCAATATTGTCTTCAGATATATAACAGACAGACAAACTCAAATAGTGGCCTTGACAAGAGATGAAAACTTCATTTAGCACTGGTACAAGTTACTGATATCAAGCAAGCTGGGAAAGAAATTAGTGAGGAGACAGAATTATCTTCTTACTCTGCCAGAGGGAGTAACAGGAAAATTAACCTTGAAAACTGTTTGGAGAGCATTCTTGTGAAAACAGTGTGACACAATGTTAAAGTTATGAATTTGAAGAGGTCAACAGTGCTTAGCTGATTGTAGGCAGTTACATTTTATTTACTGTGGTTTTAAATTAATATTACAGCAAAAGTCTTTGTGCTAAGATTTTTCAGAGCTAATACAGTATCTTCTCATTTTCTGTAGCCTGTAATAAATTATTGTTCACCTCTCTTATTTGAACATGTCAAAAAACACAGCACCCCAGTCTTAGACTTAAATTCTTGCTCCTGCCTGAGGCTCAGTTTCAGATAGTCTGCAAGATTAAAGAATTAAGTGGAGAAAGAATAAAATTCAGATTTGTTTGATGTATCTGAGGATCTTTATTGTACTCGCAGCAACCTGCTGAAAACATTAACCATGTATTCTGTATGTTATGATTGGAATTTATATTTCAGGACATGAAATGTCCTTGATGTAATGTTTAGGTCAATTGGACATACTAACTTAAACAGTTACTGTAGACTGCTTGATGATATTGGTTGGTTGTGACAAGAGTTTTCTAATCTATTTATTTTTAGAACACATTTATTTAATTTCTGTTCCTTCAGAATTAATGTGGTCTAGGGTATAATTTTGGTGCCTTCATTATGTTTTCAGATCTTAATTTAAATATAGTTATGGGATAATTGACACATAGTGTTTTGGGTTAATTTTTTATTAAGACCTAAACTAAAACGAGACATAAAGCATTCATTGCATTTCTGCTTTGAAAACAGAATTTTAAGAAGTTAACTAAATGTAGGCATTTAAATAGGCTTTACTACGAACAAATATTCTTATCTTATGTCTGTTATCTCCCAGTAACCAGCACATAATATTCTTAAATAGACTTGGTTATCTGTGATTACCCTAAAATTTAGTGGTTTATGGTAAATTATTGAGGCAAATGTTTGGGTGAAATCAATCTGCGAATTCATGTGAAGAATGGAAATAATGGTATCCATGTTAGAGGTTAATGTGTTAGCTTATAACAAAAGTACATTAATTTCCACCTTTGTGGCAAGAAGTACAGGTATAAATGTACCTGAAAACAAGATAACACAGACGACTTGGAGCTGTGGGGGAGAAAAAAATCCTTTTCCCCTAAGGTCGCTGTCTCTCTAGAGAAAAAATTTCCAAACTTTCTATATCAGAGAAAAGAAATGAGAGTACTTGCCAGCTTAACAGCAGCTTTTTTTCTCTTTAAATGCTGTTGAAGAACAGATAACCCCTCAATGAGAGGTATTTTGGTTTTATGGGTTAATTTTCTGAACAACACAGTCAAAGCTGTGGAATAGCATCTTTGAGGTGTGGTTCTTTAAGACTGCTGAAGCAGTTTAATGTTTCTCCGCTATTGAAAAGTAAAGTCCGTTGTTCTATAGTTTAAAATATAACTGCTATAGGCTTTTTTGCCACCTCCTCTTTTTTTTTTTTTTTTTTTTTCCCAGGGTGGGATGATACATTCCCCTTCCCACCCCCTCACAAAGTTTGGTGTAGAACACAAAATTCCAGGATCATCACTAATAGCTAATAAAAACATGAATTCTGTAACGGGTGAAATTCACACTTCATTAAAAAGTTAGGGTCATGAATTTTTCAACCTTTCTCACAAAATTCTTCCATTACAAATTGAGTATGTCTACAATGAATTTAGGTTCTTTCAGCATACTAGGAATCAATAACATAACTATAAATGCAGCTGACAGCAGGATCCTACAAAGTTGCAATTGGTAATCTAATTAGAGGTAACCATTTTCAGAACCTGCAATGAACCTATTAATAGACAGCTAAGGCCAAGGTACTAAGAAATTGGTAGAGAATTTTAATGTCGACCCTGCAGTTGCCCCTAAAGGTTTTAATGCAGAACTTAATTAAAGAGATCTCATTTTTTAGGAGGATGCAATTTGGCACATGTGTAAATGAGGCACTTATTAGGGTAATAACTTCTGAGAATCTTAATCCAGAAGCTCACTCACTGTGATAACTTTAACTCTGTAGGAGCTACTTTGGCCCTGTAGCACATAGTCAGCAGAATGACTAAGCACCATGTTTCATGCGATTGTGTTTATTCTGTGACTGTTTCAGAACCGTTTGTGCATAGTGTTCAGCTTATTAGAATAAATTGTGTGTCTAGACAATGTTCAGATGTGTTTTAGTCCATTCTGGAACAATGCAATTCTTAAAAGTAAACTTTTTTGTGTTTATAGGCTTGAAGAAGCGATATATAGAGTGAATGCAGTATCACATTACACTGAAAACATGTTCTTCCTGTAGATCGGTGATTTAAGCATTTGTCCATAGATACACAATGGTCTGTTAGTTGAATTGTGACGGACCTCTTCCCCTTTGTAGCAGACTTGTGAGCTCCTAAAACAAAGAGAAAAACCCCAAACTAATTCAGCTTGTGACCAAATGTAATCCACGTCTGGCAGTATCTGACTGAGAATATCTCTAAGCAGCCTCTGCACCATTTGCACCAACTTTGTTGGTGTTGTGGTTTTGTTTGTTTGGGTTTTTTTTTTGTTTTGTTTGTTTTTTAGATGGAGACTGATAAATATATCCTTTTGGGTTAGTAAGCATTCACTCTTTAACAGTTGTTTCAAGTCTTAACTCTTTATCACAAGTTCTGTAGTACATTGGGTGATCTGTGTGTGTCATAAACACATCAGAAAAATGTCTGTTTTGACTGAGAAATTAAGGCAGAACCACTATTAAAGATGGTTTCCTTAGTAGAAGGAACCCAGCCAGTTTCACTATACAGGGTGCAAAAATATTTCAATATTCTTTATCTTCTTTACTTTTTTAACCTGTTTTCACTGAATTTATTTTCTAAAGGTTTATTCACAGAAAAAGAAATTCCCTTTTCAGTGTATACATATTTTTAAATAATACTTGAAGCATTTAAAGAGGTATATGAACCAGAGCTTTGATAACACTGACTTTTTTTGTGAAGCTTACCTTTTTTGCAGAAAGGATTTTTTAGGTAGAAAACGTTCTCATAAGGAATCTATTAATAATCTCAAAAGCCATTTATGTTGTTTGCTTCCAAACTATTGCAAAACACTTCTCAAATCAGAATCAGAAATACACAGGTGAAATGCAGGACTACATACAAATGACCAGAGTAATTGTCTGAATTGCTTTTCGAAGGAGAATATCAACAATTTAATTTCCCATTTTATACCCAGAAAATGCATTTTATCAGTCAATGTAGCGAAGGTTTGTATCTTCCTGTTAGAATGAACTCTCTCTGAAGATGTTAAGCCTTAAGAACAAAACCCCAACCGTTTTGGAATTATTCTGCTTTTCTTTCCAGTTAAGATCTGACTTAATTCTGTTTTGATCCCCTCTCCCCTGTTCCAATTACACTAGAAAGTACTCTGAAATTTATAATGTATAATTTTGTTTTAGCACAAAGCATTGCAAATGAGCTGTAATTCATGGAACTCAAGGTGACAAGATGTTTTACAAGGTTTACTATGAGGTGATCTTTTAGCAGGCTATTTGAAACCCCTGCTATTGAGACTAGTAATTTTGTTTTACAATAGTTTGTCTGTCAAAAGATTACCTTATTTTGACTGAAACATCAAAAGATAAGACCCTTATTTTTCTTCGTAATTCCGCTACCTCACTCCCAATTAATCACCTTATTTAAGATCTTTATTTGCATTTCTCTTGTTTCAGCTTCTTGTTGTTTGTTCTTTGGTAGGCTATTCCTTAGGAATTAGATAATTTTCTATTATCTAATATTTTTCTCCCTGTAAAGATACTTTGTATTTCTCTGTGGTGACTGAAGCCAAAACAGCTCCTCTGCAGCTGAGTTAGAGCAAAAAAATAAGACACACATTCCAGTCGATCACTGATAGCTTCAAAGCTAGAAATGCAAACCAGTGTTTAGTTCCAAACTTTTCAGTAGAATACATTTTTCTTCTTTCACAGTATATTGCTTTTCAGTGAAAGCACAAGGATTTCAGTATTTAATCCTATTTAAATAATAAAAGTTCCATTGTCTATTCCTCACAGTTGTCTTAT
Source organism: Hypotaenidia okinawae (assembly GCA_027925045.1). Taxonomy (NCBI): domain Eukaryota; kingdom Metazoa; phylum Chordata; class Aves; order Gruiformes; family Rallidae; genus Hypotaenidia; species Hypotaenidia okinawae. The sequence goes on along the minus strand of BSDF01000008.1, from coordinate 23,341,879 downwards.
ATAATTTAATTTCTAATTAAATGAAATTATGAAATCAGAAAAGGACAAGGAACTAATTCTGAATATTCATTTCTTTTAACTAATGCCCAAGAGAGTGATATAGACAAATACGGATGGTGATAATGTGTAGTCATAATTTGCTCTTTTAAAATGGTTATTTAGATGGGAAGTTATTTAAATATAGATTGTGTATTCTCTGAATGCCTTGGTCTTAATTTTTATTTGAGTCTTAACCTGGTTTCTACTATTGAGAAGGAGCATTTGTATGTAGTTAAACACAAAGGTAGCTATTTCATCATTCAGTTGAGTGTTCTAAGATTAAACCAATTTTGATCCTTCTAGTTAATTTTATCATTTTTTCAGATGCAGTCTGGGAGATGATGTTGCTGAATGAAATAATTAAGACCTGCTGTTTTCTGCCTTGTTTTACTTAGATGTGCAGCCATCTGAATTTTAAGAGAATACTGCTTTCTGGATGTTGCCCAAACTAGCAGCTGTCTATAATTTCTCAGTTCATCTCTCATCAAGAATGAGTAGGTCAGAGAAAAACAGACAAAGGTAAGCAGGAAAACAACAAACTTTTTGGTGTAAACTGGCTCTGAAGAAGAAAGGCAAAGAAATTATCAGTATTTCAAAGCGTATTTACAAGGGGGTGCTTTCTCCTTCTATCGCTCATGGCCACTGTAAGAGAGGAAGAGGCTGATTTGCCAAACTGTTAAATGTATTTCATTCTTGCTTTTGCTACAATCACAGAATCACTAGGTTGGAAAAGACGTTTGAGATCATCAAGTCCAAACATAAATTAGACTTCAGGATCTTTGTGAAAACAAAATTCAGTGTAGTCCTTTAGTACTTTTACTGCCCAAAAGTGTCTGACTGTAAAAAGGAAATAGTTTAGTCATCCTGTTTCATGATGGATTTGCACTAACATTGGAGGTGGCTGCACGGAGAAGTTGGGCAGTCTCTGTCTTCAGAGATTTTCAATACTGAAATGGATAAAGCCCCAAGGAATTCAATCTTATCTCAGAGCTGACCCTGATTTGAGGAGGAAGCTGTTTTAGAGACATCCTTACAAATGTTTCACCTGAAAGTTGGTCTTTGTGAAAGTGCTGTTAGATGATCTATTTTAAGTGATAGGGCTGTAACACTGAGCTATATCTGTAGGACAAAAGAAGTGCATCTTGAGATTGTTCTACCACAATGATCACACCTAATAGTTTTCAACAGACCAGTGAGAACATGGAAGGATTTAAAGGAGAGTGAATTGACCTAGCTCAATAGCTGATTGTTGCATGTCCTGAACGTTGTAGCTGCATAGACAAATTGCACCCCTAATGTTACCAACTCAAAAATTTTCCCAAGCATTACATTTAGAAACACAAAAAATGCAAAGGTAACTTGCCCTGTTATTTATTTTTGAGCATATTTTTTCCAAGCTGGAACAGAAGTAAGACCATTAAAAACTTTCTCTTTTTGTAATTGTTATGTATAGGTTTGCTAAAAAATAAACCCCAAACTAACACAGATTTATATATAGAAAAAAATCCATACAACCTGTGTTGTTATTTTTTATATATGAAGTTAAATATCCAACTATGATACAGTAAAATGTTAACTGTGATTGTGCTTTTAGTTAATTTTTATCAGTGGTTATAAAGATTATGATTATAGTGGGTACATTACTGCTGAACTCTATAAAAGGTGATTATCACTTTTGGCTTATTGTCTTTATAAGGGATTACTTATATTTGCTTTTATTACAGCAAATAATGAATCACTTTAATAGGATTATACTATTTTGAAATTTGATGCTTAGCTCAGACTTGGATTTTTTTTTTTCTAATCAGTCACAATATGGTAATATTTTTCAGCTAGGTTTCTTCAGTTATCATTAGAACTAAATAATTTTGCATGCTGCTATACTTGATAAATTCAAACTGTAATCCTGAGATAATTTCCCAGTTACAGGAATGATTAGGAGTATGGTGGGCTTAATACTGGCCTAATATTCCCTCCCCACTTACCTTCTAGTTGTCCTTCTACCAAGTAACACCCTAGCTGTCTGCTAGTGGCCCTGTTCTGTTGTCATGGACATGTTCACAGTTCAAGAAAGATTAATGTGATCCAAAACGTTTAAGAAAGGGAAATGGAATGAAAAGTGAGAAAGCTGTATGGACACTTTTTTTTTTTTTTTTTTTTCTTTTCAGTGTGTGTGGGGAAGCATTTTCTAAGTTTGAGGAGACTGCAGTTTAGTAGCAAACTAAGCTAGTATGATTTCTGTGGGCTAGCATGGCTTATTCAAGTGCCTTGATTAAACATTCCTGCTTCTTTACTATGTTGGTTCCACCATGGCTTGCTTGACTTGTGGTTTGGTTGGTTTTGTTTCTATTTTGTTGGTTTGTTGGTTGTATTTTTTGTTTGTTTGTTTGCAGGGATTTTTGTTTGTTTTTGAAAGCACACCAACTCTGTAAAGTATGTCATTGACAATGAAAAATGAATGAATGTCTTTTAATCATGACAGTAGCACTTAACTGATTGTGTGATGTATTGTTTCAAGTCTTTAAATCACAGACAAACTATTCACTCTCTATTCTTTATCAGCTTAGTTTTCTCCTGCTTCAACAAGTTGAATTGCAGGGTATCATGTATGGGAGAGCCAGAACAAGCAGTGAGAAAGGAGAAAGAAGTGTATAGTCAGAAGCAGGAGGGACAAGATCCCCCCTTTTGGTAATGACTAGCTAGTAAATCAGATCAAGACCTAATGTTTTACTTCATCCTATGCTGTTGTTTTTTCACAACAGGCCAAAGTAATTTTCTTAAAATAATAGTTCTTGGTTATTATCTTTATTTCATTTCAAAGTTAAATACTTAACGTTCCTTTTTCCTGGACCAGTTCTGAGTAACACACTGATGTGAAAGCATCTGTCTGATTCCCTTTGTGAGCTTTGGCATGTTACAGACTTTGTAACATGCAAGATGAAGTAATTTCTTTCTTTAGATGTGATGTTTAACTCAGAGGCTCAAAAAATAGTGTAGCTTAGACTCCCTAGTAGTCTATTGACTAGTTACTTTGGCATTGATCCACTCATAGATGTGCTCAAAGCATAATCTGTATATTTAATTAATGCCAAATCCTCTTTGATTTAAGAAGCAGCATTTTCTTCCAGTTCCTTGAGTTGTTGGAAATACATATTTTGAATGTCTGACAGGGTGGTAGAGTTTATATTAATAGTTTCTAAAACTGAAGACATTCAAGGAAGAATGAAATCCACTGTACAGAATGTGATGTCTGACTTGTATTTTTCTTCTTTCCAATTTGCATAGTTAATATTATCAGAGGTGCATTTGTCTGATTCTATGTAGCAGTACTTGAGAAACAAAGATCAACCTGTGAGGAAACAAAGATCAACCCACGAGGAAAAAGGTACTAGAACTCACTATGACTGAACCCTCAGTGCTTGGTCTGTGATCCAAGAATCTGTGAAAGCCTAAACTGCTCCATGGTAGTGGGAAGGCTTCTCATGTGCAGTTAAATTAACAATTGAAGCAAAATTTGAATGTGGTTCACAGGATTATGTCAAGTCTGAGATTCTTAGATATTTGTTTTGTTTTATTTGGTTTCTATATCTCTATGTTCAATGTATAACTTAACTGAAATGTACAGGCACTAAGAATTCAATGAGCATGCAGGGGAGTGAGCTAATTTAAAATAAATTTAAATGCATGTAACTATAGTAAATTGCTCCTTAGGAAGTAAAACCAAATGACTATAAATCCCCACCTTTTCATATTAATTAAATTGTCAGTGTAAATTCTAGCAAATTCTTTAGAAAAGTTTAAAGACATTGTCACATACAAATAATAAATGTTTTTCTAATTGGCATTTATCTTCATAGTTAAGATTGTATGCCTTATTCTCATTTGAACTTTAGCCTCCAGGAGTCAGTTTTCACTCTTAGGTGTTTCTTCACTTCATGGGCTCATGTTAGGTAGGTATGAAATTTGGGAGGTGAATACTTTTAAAACAATGGTGGGATGTTTTCTGCTCACTGAAAAGATGAAAAGATTAACTTCCTTTACTTGACCATAATTATTTTCATAGCTTATACTAAGAGAAGTCATTATATTACTAACAACCACTACTGTCATAAATAATATGGCCTACTCAAGGGAAATTTGCTAGAAGAGGAGATGATGGATGCATTATAATCTACAGCTGTGGCTCTGAACAATTTTCTTCTTGGGTAAGTAGCTGGGTCTTCAAGTGCATGCTTATAGGAAGACAGAAAGTAATCACTTTCAAAACTGAATAGATACATAATTGTATATCAGCTTGGGGCATGACATTAGTTAGTAATGAAGCATAGATTTTAGAATATGTTCAGCACCTTTCCAAATACATCTGATGCAATAGAATTTCTAAATGGTAAATTTTGAAAATTGCAAATTATATCACTAGATGGCAGTAATAACCAAGTGAAACGAAACAGCCATCTAAAGCACCTTGGAGTTTTACTTTGAATTTAATTTGATAATCTAGATAGAAATGTTAGGCCTGACATGTCCAAATCCAGGTCAGATATAAATTATGATAATTCATAGGTCTGTTAACAGGATATAAGATACTTCAAAAGGCCATTTGCAAGGCTTCCTAGGGATTTGAGAATCCTGTTAGAATCTTCAAATTGTTCTATTTGGTTGGTATAAACCACCAGAAAGTTAAGTGCCCAATAGCCAAAGTGTGTATTTCTTATGTAGTAAGATTCAGAGCCTGGAAGACAGGAAGTGAACTACTGAATAGAAAAGGCTTTAAGCAGGAGGAAGCAGATATTGTTCCACAATCTTACTGGATAATATGTAAATTGAAACATCTAGTTGAAAAATCCATTTATAGGATTCAAATAAGGTTAAAACAAGAAAACTGTAGAAAAAGTTTTGATGTCATGGACGAAATGAACACAGTAATTATGAAACCAAGACAGTAATTTAAGTCATTAGCTGGTTTAACAGCAAGTCTAGTTTCCTGTGTATTTACAAACCAACTGTGCTATGTCACAACTGTGATATGGCACAGACATTCCATATAGCCACTGTAAAAGTAAGCAATCAATTCTCATACACTGGATAGCTGCTTTGTGACACTGGAAAAGGAGAAATAATTTGGTCACAACTTCCTAGCAGAGTTCACCTGGATTAAACAAATCACTGGTTGCATGCAGGTTCAGAAGCATAGCCTGTACTTCAACAGAAGTAATTATTAACAGTCCGACTGGATGAAGCCCTGAGTAATCTGATATGACAGCCTCAGCTGTCTTCAAGATGACCTTGTTTTGAACTGGAGGTTGGCCTACAGACTTGAGAAGCTTTCCATCTACGTTAGGCTGTAATCCTACATTAACCAGCCAGATGTAAGTTTATAAACATGGAATAAAGCAAGGTGAGAGAAGGCCAGGTTGGATGGGGCTTTGGGCTAGTGGAGGGTGTCCCTGCCCATGGCAGGGTCATTGGGGCTTCTTGATCCCTCCAAACCTGAACCATTCTGTGATTGTATGAGGGCACACTGCCACACTATGGCAATAAATTGAATAGCAGATGACGTCCTAAAGGAGGATATACAAAGTAGTTCAATGGCTATTGGAACTTAATATTGTTAAAAATTTGCCATACTTGGTTTGTTTCCAATTTTCAGTATGTTACATTCTATCCCTTATACATTCCCTGGGTCTCTTTTCTCATGTTCCTCAATCTTTTCTGCTTTCTTCTTGTTTTCAACCCTAGAAAGCTTTCATTCCCTACTTTACTCACTACACTAATTTTTCTTCCAATGAGAAGAGGCAGTATTACCTGTACAAGAAAATGGAAAAGATATATATATATATATATATATATATATATATTTATTTGGGAAGGAAAACAGAATTTTAGATTATTTTAGTGTGATGAGGCAGCCAAGAAGATCATAGAATCATAGAATCATAGAATTGTAGGGGTTGGAAGGGACCTCGAGAGATCATCGGGTCCAACCCCCTGCCAAAGCAGCTCCCTAGGACATTTCACTGAATGTAAATCAATATCCTGATATATAACAAACTTTTAATTGAATAGCCTACAAACTAGGGAATTTTTAAAGCAAATACTTAATTTAATCTCTTCATTTCCAATGCTGTATAGAATAGATCCTGTGTGTACTCAGCCACAGGCAGCATCTCACTATTTGTATTATTCACAATGAATTAACACTGACTTAGCACAGTGTGCTATGCACAGTATCTCTGTGTGTGAGGGACAAAAGGGTATTACCACTACCCTTTTCATATATACTTTAATTGTGGTAAAGATTAGGTAAGACTTAGCTTTTGTCTCCCTTGCTTGCATTGGAATACTGCTGACTTCCACAAAGAGCAATTTGAAAGGAATTAATCAACCTGAGCACAGGTAGTAAAATCAGCCCATGAAATCAAGAGGATGACTCTTTCACTGCCTCCACTGACTTCACCAGGAGCAGATAAGCGTGGCTGTTAAAACAGCTAAGCAGGACAGGGCTGAGATTCAGTCCCAAGTAAACCTACAGTCAACAAAGACAAATTCTGGGCTTTGCCCTATGTTTTCTATGAACAACTTAGCTGAGAGATCTACTATTTAGTTTTGTTTTCCCTTTATTCTTAAAAGGAGGAAGAAATATGCTAACTGGTTCTGTTGGAGAATGTCCTACTGACATTAAATTTAAGATTCTTTTACTGTTTTGTTTTGGTTAGGTTTTCTTTTTTTCCTTAAATCAATTTAGTGGGAGGATGCAAGAACTGTTTACAATTACATTCAGTTTAGTCATTCTCATTCTGAGAATTTTATAATCAAACCAGGTAGGCTTTTTGTGTTTTATGTCTATATTTAAAGATCATTATGGATGTGAAAGTCAAAAAAAACCCTGTGCTTGCTTCCTGGCATATAGAGGAATCAATTTTATTTTGCCAGTAGGAGTACCTGTCCTATTCAAATATTGCAATATTTGTGACTCAAAAGACTGTTTGAATTTTACTCCTTAAACATACTTCACAGGAATGTTAACAGTGTGCAAAGTTTTTCTGTTTACTGTAAGGTAATTTCAGAAAATTAACCTAGTATTTTTTTGAACACTTCCATGTTAGATGTCTGATTTATGTACATTCCCAGATCCAAGCTGACCTTGAAAAGATTAAGACTTGGGCAGTGAAGCTGCTTTCATATAAGCATAATGATCATTAAAAAAATGAAAGTGTAGAAAAGTTAGCTTTTGGACTTTTAATAGTCTAAGGGCATTTGTCCAAGTTTAGGTAAGAAGGCTCTATACAGATATTTTCCCCCTCCCCCTATGAAAAAAGCAGCATATAATTACCAACACTGAATCTAGCAGCAGGAAGTAACATTTCACAGAGTTTCAAAATGAAACTTGATTAGCCTTTCAATGTTAAAATTAGAGCTGTGAGAGCTCAGGAAGATTTGCCAGCTCAGCAGACTCCTGGATAGGTTTGCTAAAAAGAAAAAAAAAAAAAGAAAAGAAGAATTTTTTTTATTCTTTTTGCTGTCATTAAGGTGAACATCATTAAAACAATGAAAAAAATAGAAAAAATGTATGATAGCTTGAGGTCCTATAAATTAGAACAGCAAGGGATTAGTGAGAATAAAAACCAGACTAGAGGGAGAGGTTAATTTGTTTTGATATTTAACATGTATAAAAAACCCTCCTCTTAAGAAGCTGGATATCTGAGCCCCGGAACCTGTACTGCAGTTCTGATTTGCAGTAACACTGCAATTTACTTTGAGGAGGAGATAATTTTGTTTATATTAAAATGTTATGAACTGGTTTTATGTTTCAATATTATAATATTGCCACACATCTGTCACCATAAGGTCTTCATTTCAGAATTTGTTCTTATATCCATTGAGTACAGAGATTTTTTTACATTGTTCAAAGGTCCAGAACCTTGCAGCAATGAACTTCAGGGCTCAAAAAACATGAGCTAGTTAAGACTGGTTGAATGCTGAATTTTAGAGTAGAGAACTTACTCCTTCCTCCAGAAGCATTTCCTGGATGCAATCACATCTTTTGCAGTCACATCTTTTACAGACACATGAAAGACAAACTGAAAATACAAATAACAACAACAAAAAATCATAATGTATGTCTGAGTTGCGTAAATTAGACCGTACAGTCTTTCTCCTAGCTCAGTGTTGTACAGCATGCGATTTGTGATAAATGATGGGGAAGTAGGAGAGAGACTCTAAAATCTGCCCATCCATTGCCATTCAGCTGCAACCATTCATAGGCATAACATAAATAATTAAACAGACATGCCATCATAATTTTCAAATTTATTTTTCTTTTTTCTCCTCAGTCATTTCTGGTACATATTCTGCCAGTCAAGTCTCACTTGTATTTTTGTCCAAACCAGAGATGTCAGCCTAGAAGACTGACCTCCATATTTTCACATAAATTCAACTGTTGGAAAGTGTTGGCATGACATAATGCAGTACGATGTACTTGTTTAGGTCTTGAAAGCACTATAGCTTTAGAAGATCAATGTTTTCTTAGGCTAGTTGCTTTGCTGATAAAGCAGAGGAAGTTGCCTGGAGCAGAACAATGTAGTAATTCATCTCTATTGCATTTGGAACCTGAGTTAGCATGGATATACCAGCAGAGTCTTGTGTTCTTCCATGTAGGCTGACTCTCCTGAATTAGAAACAAGTCCTGAAATTTTTCATGTTATTCTGCTGTGACTTAATGAAATCCTGGCAATGAAGAAATCAATAGCAAATCTTCCTGGAGGTCACTGCTGTCAGGGTGTTGCCACTAGATGCCAATTGCATTTTGTTTGTCAGAAAGAATAAAGTGATGTCAGGTCCATGCCTTTTGAAACAGACATGGGATCAAAAGTACAGCTGTATGTTTTCTTTGGAGGGGAGTGCAAAGGAAAGGAATGCTTGGCTGTTACAGTGCAGGAAGCTTCTGTGTTTCTGCATAGAAACTTGGTTTCTAAGTTTAGACACCCAAATTAAGTGTTTCATATTGCAGCATAGAATCATTCCTGTTAGAGTGGAAACTGCAAATTAATTTTGTCTGTTTAGCTTTTTCCTGGCCTGATGATTACACACACTAGCTCTTTGTTATCTGTTTCTTTACAATCTTTTACACTATGTAAAATGTTCTTTCCCTTTATAGAAAGACCTTCACTTTTTCTGTGATTGAAATTTCTTTAAAACCATCTAGCTGCAGGATAAATTTTTAGCTTTGGTTCAGCATCCCACAAGCTTTTAAACTTGAAGTGAAGTTCTTTATCACCTGGTTACCTGGGAATCTACCTGCTGGGTCTCATACTGTGTTTGCAGCAAATTTGCATGACAACTTTTTTCTAGGGATTTTTAACTTTTCTTTCGGTACTTTAAAGAAGGCACCCCCGCCCCCCACCTTGTGCCAGTTTGGCCTTCCTAGGAGCTTCCTTATTCCCTACAAATACTGGTGACTGGATGTTCCTGTAATACAAATTTTGTCTTGCTTTTATTTTAATTAATTGTTTGTGTACCTTATTTTTCATGCCCAGGAAATGGGCTGCAGAAAGAAACCATTAGACTTGATGCCAGCCTCCTGCACTGCCTGTCACCTCAATGAGGTAATTGGGATGGAGAGAACATAACCCATGGTGAACATAAACAAAGTTGAGACTTGCAAGTGGGAGGCAGTGGGAGTTTGACTTGAGCTGAGCCTGGGGAAGGAGAAATAAAGAAGTTTTGATAAGTGTTTAATTACTTATGTTTTCTTTTTCTCAATACCTGAACCAGTGGTTAGAAGTTTGTGTTGATTGGCAGTAAATTCCATGAGTGTTAAGACTATTTTGTCTGTGACAGGATTTAATTTATTCAGATCTGGAGACGAAGTCCACAAGGAAACTTGGGCTTATAAATTCTTCTATACTTTGGTTTTGCTGCCTAGTTTTACTAGGATGTCTCAGTAATACAGAGTTGGAGACAGCTGGGAATGGCTATTTCTAGACACTAATCTGGGAATAACTCCTATCTAGTTTACCCAAGCATCCATCCTCTTGCTGGATAACAGAACTAAGAGTTTCAAATATCTTCATGTATACTCAGTTGTAATTAGGAATGAACTCCTTTGGAGTTTAAGGAAAGGTATAAGTTTTGGAGTTTAAGTTTTTCCTTTCCTCAGATGAAAATCTGTTCTCCAAGGGTATTATGAAATTTTAATCACCAGACAATAATTTTCTGCCTTGAATCCTAATTCTCCATTGGTTTGCACCTCGTGTATTAATTTGCACATTTGCAGAGTGAAATTAGGTGTTAAATGAAACCAGCCCAGTTTGGTAACAAATTGCATACCCTTTGAACAGGTGTAAATTATTGTGATGAAATTTAAAGGAGCAAGGAGTTTAACCCTTCGTGGCAAAATTTTTATAGACAATATAAAACATCATTTTGTCTAACTATTAAAACATCTATGTACATCATCAGATGATACCATCCAAATATCAATATCTAGGGTCTGAAATTGTAAACTTTAAGATACTAACAACCAGTACAGTAATAGCTCTTCAAAGGAAATGTTTTCATTTAAATAACGGCACTTCAGTGTAAGCACCACAATTTCTTTTTCCTGTGATAAAACCCATTGGTTACAAAGAGGGAGTGGTATCCTGTGACCTTCAAAACTAATATTGACTGTATTCTGATTAGTAAATTGCACTAAACTCAAAGTTTATATGTACTATTTTTAATGCAACATTTAATATCAGTTTAGAAATCAATATTTAGTGAAAATAAGTATCATAGAAGTAATGGTTGGAATAGTCTTTTGAGGGTCATCTAGTCCAACCTCCTGCTCAAAACGAGACTATTGCCGATACTAGATGGTCAGCTACAGCTTCTTAATGCAAAAAGAGGGTATGTGGCAAGAGGAAACAAGAATAGGTGTCAAAGAAAAATGCTATAAAGGCATTGCTTGAGCATTTGGGGATGAAATCTCTAAGGCCAAACTTACCTGGAGCTAAAACTAGGTAAGGACATAACAAGTAGCTGTAAGTGATGCTAGCACCATGTTAGTAACAAAAGGAGAATGTAGATCTGTCCATTAAAGGGTCTAATCCTGTATTATGCTATTTCTGAAGCTTTTCATTTGCCTGCAGTTGACTAAGCAACAGCCTATGCATTTTTGATGGCTAGATTCACAATGCAGGATTGCATTAATAAATCAAATGCAATTACTTATTTTATCTAGTTGATTTACAATGTGCTTTGAATTTGCAATACCAAGTGTGTTAGTAGGTCCAAAAAGTGGATTTTAAATATTTTACTTTTCCCTGTTCCTCCTTGTGACTAATTATACCTTAAGTTATAGTATATATACTATAAAAAAAGTATATGATAGTACTCTATATCAGAGAGGAAAAAGTAATTTGTCGACATTGTTGCAGGCATTGTGTTATAAAAGTTCTAGGTCTCCAGTTGATACTAGTCTATAGCTCATGAACCTTCAGCTGGTTACAGTGAAGGCAGTGCAACTGTGTCAATTTCCACCAGGTAAGGATCTAACCTTCAAAAAAATACACCTAGAACAATCCTTGACTTGCTAGGTGATAATGCATTACCAGATTCTTATTTAGAAATTTGGATATTTTCTCATGAAAACAATTGAATGAAACCAAAGTAATTCTGATATTGACAAAGTACTTAGCATTTGGTATGATTGCTTCAGTTGACTTATTTTTCCCCCTATTGTCTCAACCTCTCTAATTTCTTCCTCTTGTCTGTCTCAGTAACGGTCCTTCCCCATTCTTAAAATGGAAACATCTTATTTGGTACTCAGACCACATCCTTTCTCTCGCTGTCTTTTGTGCCAAAAGAAAATGAGGAAGCTTGGAATTTGGAAAGAAAGCAGGATAGTATCTCTCTGGCTTTATGCTGAACACTGGATTAAAATCCCTTTGCTCTTTTGCTCCTGTACTTGGAAAAGTTTGAATTTCCCAGTCATGTCAGTATTGGCAAACATGGTGAATTATTCTTAAAAAAGGAAGCTAATAGAGACACTTAAGTAGCTACAGGTTTTTTTGTTGTGAGGTTAAAGCTCAACCTTATGGAAATTACTTTCAGCAGGTTTTTGTGCATGTATGCTCTTGCTCACTCTCTTCCTGTGCTTGCTCATGCTCTCTCTCTGACACACACCAGATTAGTCTTAATTTAGAGAAAAAAACCTGAAATTTTTGAAAAATAATTAATGGAAACTGGAACATGCATCTGACAACAATAAGAACAAATTAAGTAATTTTGTGGTGTATCTATTTGTTTATAGTTATTTATCAAATACTATTTGAAGCAATGTAAATGACGTGCTTTACATGAGTGCCCCATGTTTCCCTTCTCTGATAGTGTTCGCTAGACAATGACTTAATGATTTCAGTTAGCACTTAATTCTGTATTCTTTATTTTCAGTCTGACTGAAAGAGGGAATAATTTCATATCCATGTATCATGACAACCAAATATAATTTCAATGCTTACAGTACATTCTCTAGTTTGTCCTAAAAGTGAAAGGCCAAATATATTTTGAATGAAGAGAAGCACAGAAGTCATGAACAAACATCCTTTTGATCTTGCAACGAGGAAAGAAAATTAATTGGTAGTGCTATCAAAGGAGGACATAAAAAGAGACCGCCACTAGAAAAAGCCAACTGAACTACTTCAGCTAAACACTTGGCCGGCTACTTGTAAGACTAAGCTGCTTGCAACAGTTTGAAGTCTTCAAAGGGAAAATAGCCTGAACTTTACAGATGCTGGAATTTGCAATGTTTTACTAAAAGGAAATATTTAATTCAAAACTAAACTATTAAAAATGTCAGGACCACAAGCCTGTTCCTGTTGTAACTCATGCATTTTGCAGTGACTTTCAGTGGAAACAGAAACAAGGGTTGATGTTGCCTCTGGTGATGACTAAGTTGCTGGCACTGTAACACTGTTTAAATTAATCTTTATAATGCCTACAACCTTAATGCTTACGTTAGTGCTTTTGATATGAATAAATGATCGGAGAAAAAATACATAGCTATTTAGAGGACAAATACTTTAAAAAATGTGTTCTACATCCAGTACCATAATGTCACAGATCAAATGCAGCAGGTTTATGCCTGTCATCTAAAAGAAGTTTATTAGTTCCAGAGCCTACCATGACTCAGAGCTGTCACTCCTCATCAAGTCCAGCTCTGAAACCCCAAAGTTCAGACAAGACAAGGTGACTGTCTTGTTAGGAAAGTCCCTGAGGGTGTTTGGGTGATTATCAGACTCTGAAGGGCAGTCTAGTTCTTCTAGATGAGTAGCTTCCTTAAGGCCCACTTTTCTAAGAATTAGCAGAGATCTGCTTACTGTGGGCTTCATAGCAGACAAAAACATCTTTCCAAGAGTCAATCAGACCTTTTAACTAAAAACATGACAACATAACTTAGAGGAACTCTTGGCAGAACTTGACAGCTTGGTGTCATTTGAGTATTTGAATGAAGATATTAGTTGACGTGCAAGCAGAGGAGAAACTGCTGCCAAGACAAGGTTTGGACAAAACTCCTGTAGGTATATTTTGCAAGGCATCTTCAGAGTGGGTAATCTCTTCAAGTACATTTAGACTGGGATAATAGGAAAGAAAAAAAGGAATGTGGAAGACTTTTAGCCTTCAGTAAATTCATATAGGACATTGAGAGAGCAAAAGAATGGAAGCAGACATCTTGAAAAAGGGTATTTGTTTAGGCTAATAGCTAGTGGAGGTTGAGGAAATTTTTTTAATTAACTCCTTGAGGAATCAAGGCTTACTTTCTCACTTTCTTTGTTTCTCTCCATCTAGTCATTGCACCCATAATAACATTTGAAATGATAGATGCTTTCAAGGAAATTTGAAATACAGTTAAATTCCTATGAGATCTGTGGAAACTCAAACTTAGATGCAGGAGATTTATTATTATTAAGCCACAGAAATGATCCAAGGGCTGGAGCACCTCTCCTATGAAGACAGTCTGAGAGAGTTGGGCTTGTTCAGCCTGGAGAAGAGAAGGCTCCCGGGGTGGACCTTATAGTGGTCTTCCAGTACTTGAAAGGTACTTCTATGAAAGCCGGGGAAGAACTGTTCATGAGGGCATCAAAATGGGAACAGTTTTATACTTGAAAAGGAGAGATATAGGTTGGATATTAGGAAAAAGTTCTTCAATATGGGGGTGGTAGATCACTGGAACAGGTTGTCCAGAGACATAGTGGAGGCCCCATCCCTGGAGATATTTAAGGTCAGGCTTGATGGAACTCTTAGCGACCTGATCTAGTGAAGATTTTTTTTTCTTTGAGAAGACATTCTTAAATTCTGTGCAAAAGCTAGGAAGGAAATATATACTTTTAAGTTCACATTCTTCATTTGAAAAAAATTTGAAATACTTATCTGTTAACTAATTCTAAACTAGTTGTTATATTTTTTTATAGCATTAATACAAGCTTTTCAGAAGCTATAGTTGTTATTTGTCTGGAATAAAGAAGCATAGTATAGTCTGAGTTGGAAGGGACCTCAAGAGATCATCTATCCCATCCTGTGATGGGAAAGAGCCTAGATGAGATTATCTAGCGCCCTGTCCAACTGCCCCTTGAAAACCTCCACAGATGGGGACTTCACCACGTTCCTAGGGAGGATGTTCCAGTATATGATTGTTCTTGATGTATTAACCTGTGAAACTTCTCTAAATTATTAATAATCTGTTTTGCACACCAAGAAGATCTTTCAAGGTGTTAGATCAGTTTATTTACCTCTAGTCTGGCTAGATAATCCTAATTATTCCAGCTATTACAAACTTTAACAAATCAATTGAATCAAAAGGAATCTGTACTTATAGTTTCCCTAATTGTAAGGTATTAGATAAAAATAGATTTATTTAATAAGTTGGAAGACTTCTAGATTTGTTATTTCTGGAGAGAGGCTTGAGAAAAGCATGGAGGACTTGAAGACATGCAATCACTGAATTTAGAACAGAGGCAGTTGTGGGTAATACAATTATGTTTAAACAGTAGGAGTAGCTTATTAAGGAGATGTCATAATGACTGTTACCAGCAAGTGTAGAGTAATTGGCTTGAGTAGCCACTTGATGTCATCCTGGTGCTACAAAAGTTGTCTAAAAACAATTAAAAATGTTTGATTCAAAGAGAATGATTGTTTCAGTGAACATGGCTCATCTGTATTCCTAAAGTTTTGGGCTTTTTTAAAATTCTCTACAAACCTTTGCTTTATTGTTTTTCTCCCCTTCTTCTCCTGCCAAAGTCATGCAGAATCTGTTTTTCTTTCCCTGGCATCCAACAAGTGGATTGCCCCTTGATATCAAGGGGTAAGAGGTCTCATTTGATCACTGTGCATTTCTTCGGCGAGGCGGGGAGAGGGTGGAAAGGGTGTCTGTCTCTTAGACAAAATTCATAGGATTCAGAACAAAATTTTATATGGGCTTTGTGGGAATTAATTTTCTCTGACTCTTTTGCCAGAGTGAAATATCCCTGATCTCTTGAAGTATATTTCTCCTATTACTCTTCCTCATTCCGCCCAGGCGGATTCCCTAATCAACTACTTTTCTACAGTGGTTGTTGTTGTTGTTTTTTAATTTCCTGTGATCTTTTCTCTTAACTCATTCTGTTCTTTGTACTTGTTCTTGGTTCTGTGACCGCTAGGCCTGTATTTTCTATCACATAATTCACAGTATTTTCCCACAGTACTCTGCTGGAGCTGTACAATTCTTTCTTTGGCAGACTGCCACTTTATTTTCATGGCTGCATTGTATTTACAAGAGATTACAGGTTTGTGTTGATATTTGAAACTTTCCTATTTGGAACCTCATATCGGTGTGTGATCTAGAAGACCATTTACAGTCTCTAAACTGATACAAGAACATCTTGGTTTTTAAGTTCAACTGCAGAGGCTCATTGGTAATCTGAGAAAAACCCTATGTAAGAAATTGTTTGTCTTACTTCTGTATATGCTTGTGATTCCTGTGCCTTCTCTGACAGCTGACTAAAAAAGATAAAGTTGATGCTGAAAGAGCCCAGAGAGGTGTTAAGAAAGTGATTAAAAGTACAGTAGTACTTCTACAGGAACAAAGAGAGATTGAAAGGAACCAGGAATAATTCAGGCTAGGGTGAATAATAGGGATTTGATTGAGGTGAGAAGATTAGTAAGAAATGACTACTGTCTTTTCTTTAGCTCAGTCTTGAAGTATGAACTAAGGAGATGAAGTGAAATTAAAGGACAAAGGGACTTTTTTTTCCTGGGGTATAATCATTCATTGGCATTCACTGTTTCAGGAGGTCATTGAGACAAGTCAGGAAATGATTGTAGTTGCCTTTTGAGGTTTCATGAACAGCAATTAGTAGATTATTTTTTCCTTTGAGTACTTTGTAGAATACTACTGAATAATCCTGCTCCCCATGTTGCCAACAAAGATGTTAAAAGTGCCGGTCCCAGTGCCGGTCCCTGAGGAACGCTGCTTGTCACTGGTCTCCACTTGGACATTGAGCCATCGATCACAACTCTTCTCAGTGTGACCATCCAGCCAATTCCTTATCCACAGAGTGATCCATCTGTCAGTGTCAAATGGGACAGTGTCAGTGGGACAGTGTCAGATATTTTGCATGAGTCTAGGTAGATCATCTGAGTTTCTTGATTGAATTATTAACCTTCACTACACTTCCATGAATAGGAACGCTGCATTTTCTTAGTGGGGGCAACCTGTAGTTGCTGCATAGTGCCTTATATATGCTGTAAGGAGAGTGTTTGTCTAGGGCACTATTCCATTCTTCCAATTGATGACCTTCAGAAAAGCTCTGGGATTTAGGGAGGCTTAAGTGACTTGTTCAAGACTGCACAGAAAACAGAAGTCTTGCTGTATCAATGCTAGTAGTATTGTAGAGCGAAATGGTTCTCAGCTGTGTTCATAGATAGTTATTAGTCTGTTATTGCAAGGCTTTTACCAGCATTGGTGAATCTTAAATTTAACCTTTTCTATACTTCAATAGTGTGGAATATTTTTCATCTATCAAGCAAAAAAAAGTCTAAAAAGTTGGCATATGTAAACTTAGCTAATTTAAGCACATAGGTGACTTTAAATAGTTAAAATTTCTATGTCCCAGATTAATAGAAATTTGAAATGAGATAAAATTTTCTCAGTCCATTCAAAGGAGAATGAAAGCAAAGAAATGACAATTTGATGTATGAGAAGCAATATATGAGATGTGACCGATAAATTATCTTCTGATATGTTAATGAATTCCAGATAGAGAAGTTGGCAATATAATGATTTATTGAGAATTTAATAAAATAAATTAAAAATTGAAAGGTGATCTGAGTGAAAGAATCCCCAGGAATCTTTTGAAAAAATAATTAGGAGTTTGAACACTTAATGAGGCTTTTTATAGACATAGACCCCGATATTCACATAAACACACATTTGCATTTTAAATAGATACATCTGAAAAAATCTACCGCGCCTATGGTTAGAATCAGTTCTTACACTTACATATAAATGACAAATTTTAAAATGCTAATTAAGAAATACATACTGCACTCTTGCATACACAAAGAAAAAATAAAATCCATATTTAGTGTCAGACTCTCTCTGGCCACCCAGAAAAATCTTGCATGCCTATTTGACATGGGTGAGTAAAGATAATAGATGTAAAAATACTTGAACAAATGAGATATTTGTGATTAAAACTTAGCTTTAGTCAAAAGGAAACAGGACTTCTTCAGGGAAAATTGATTCTGAAGTACTAGTTTTTTCTGTTTTACTTTCCTACAAGAAACAGAAGAAACCCAAGAAACTATTGCTGTGGCAGGAAATAAAGTAATTGTAGCTGTTAGATGAGACTGCTAGTCATTCTAATTAACTGGTTGAACCTTACACAGCTAATAGGTATCTTTAAAATCCAAGAAGAATCACCATAGCTTATAGTCTTTCTGAAAAACGTTCTTATTGGCTCACACCTGATTCCAGGCATTTGGGTTTTAATGTTCCTATTGTCATTTTCTATCATTAGAAACAATTATATGAAATCAGTGTAATTGAGAGGTAGTGCTTATAATACAGAATCTTTCTAAATAATATTCTATTCACACTACAGTGAGTATTCAAACAATATGAATTAATCTTGAGACAAAAAAAATCTAAAAATAATGTAAGGGATGAGATTCAACACACTCAAATAATATATTTACATAAAATATGTGTGAAACAGTACCCCACTTAATTTTATCTACCTCATGTTTGCTTATATGATGCATCAAATTTTTTCTTTGTTGTTTAATTATTTATTCTCTTTAAAAAAAAAATAATCTGTTTAGCATTTCTTGATTCCCACCCTGTCAAGCAGCTAAGTAAATCCACATCACATTAAGTGTTAACTTTTTCCAAACAAAATATGGACACTGTTTTATATATTCCATGTATGACAGGAATGCTTTTAATATTAATTTCTGTTGTGGGGTTTGAAATTTCACACACACACGCACACACCCCCACATCCCCACCCAGTATTGAAAGACACAGATCCATCACACTTTGGAAATTTGGAAGAGAATTTATTTTCTGTTCCATTTTTCATTGTCATGGTTTATGAGTAGATCAGACTGATAAACTAGCACTGACACACCACTACAGGTTACCCGTCCCTAGGGATGTTTTGCCTATAGCAGGGGTATAGGCACAGTATGGCAGTGTTCTGTCTGAGCAGTTCAGGGAGATGCTTAGGGAGCAGCATGGTCTTTGTGATGATGCATCAATCAGTGCACAGTTATATGAAGGATGCTAACAGTGGTTCACATCCATAGACATATCATCTGCAAAGGCACTGTGGCTTTTTTAAAATTTATTTTTAAATTCTATAGCATCATGTGAAGAAATTGTCCCAACAGCACTTGCCTTCCCATTTTGAAAAATTTTCCTTAGTTAAACATGCATGCAACTTAACTACCACTGAAGGAAGTCAACAGCTGACTGGTAAGCCTGGAGCTTTGAAGAGAAAAATGCTCCCTCCTCTTTACATGGAGTTTTGAAACAGTTTAGTTTCTCTTCAGGTACTTGGTCACAGTGTTTGAGGTATGGATAAACTGAAATAGATGTGAATGGGGGGAAGATTAGAATCTGCCAGCATACACTGCTGGCTTCCAAAGACTAGAGGGAAATTTCACATTGTAATTTTTTCAAAAGTGCCAGAGTACAGGTATTCAGTTGAGGATAATCTAAAGGATTATAATGAAATTATTGCTTCCCAGCACTTGAGAAATGAAACGTTTTTTTTCTTTTTAATAGTTTTATAAGTGCAAACAAGATGTCATTCCCATCCATAACAGATTTGGAATATATCTGCTAACCTGAAACAAATGGGTGTTCATAGAGTTTGATCTGAATATTACAAATTCCTACCAGGAGCCAAATTCAGATTAAGTTAGCAGAAGTATTCGGTTTTGATTCATGCCACTTGATTTATGCCATTTAGCATAAAAATTAATGAGGATCTGATGAGTAGGTGTTGGCCCCTGTGATTTATAACTGTTTACCTCACCACCTTTTTGCATCGTCTCCTCTCTGATACTGCAGATCCAGATAGTTCTCCAGTTAATTAGTTAGAAAGAAGTGTGTGAGAAATCTTTCAAATTTTGCCAGCTCCCATGTTTGAAGTTCAAGTATAAAGGTAATTGCACTTTTTTCCCTGAAAATTTCAGCTATTGGAAATTTGGGAACACATTAGAGTAGCTATCTTTTTTTTTCATTTTTTAATTAAAGAAAATGCCTATGTTTATTAGTTGTAGAGAAAGAAAAGAATGTGTGTATGATACTAGAACACCCTGAAGGTTTAAGAACGAAAGGTAAAATCAAACCGAAGAGTATAAAGAAACCTGTGATTTTTATTTCAGTCTTTTAGACTTACTTAGTTTTCTAAACCACCTGGGATGGCAGATGGTGCCAGCATACTTTTGAACCTAGTGGTTTTCTTGTCTGGTTTTGCCTAGCATTGTGTCTCACAAGGGTCTGGTTTGGTTCCTATACTAATGTGTAAAGGACAGTCTGATTTATCAGTCTGTTTTATCAGTCTGTTTTATTCGTTTTGTTGTACGTACACTTGACACAACTTCAGTCACATAAATGTGTGTGGTCTGGCAAACCCTTAATGGATGAAGCTTACTTTGAGAATACAATACCTATTGTCTGCAAGGAGAAAATATTAATAGGAGTATATGGTGTTTGCTCACAGAAGATGTCTCCAGCATGGCCTGAACAGACTTCAGTTCACTTCAGTTAAACAGTTCCTATACTGTCCTTTACACATTAGTATAGGAACTGTTTAAGAGCAAGATGGCCTGAACTTGATTAGCATAATCTATATCAGTTGCAACTAAAGACAACATGCAGTTGTTTTCCATTTATTTGACTGAAGTACATGATAAAAAGATGTGATTATCTAAAACAGAATCCCTGCAGATTTAATTTACCAGGACTGTTTTGGACAGGATGTCTAAACAAAGTGTCATTTCCTTATTCTTTTTGAATTGTGATGGGGTATCATTCCTGCAGGTCAGCAGGTTGTGCAGTCTACGTGCTGTTACTGACCAGAGGCTGCAATTCAGGGACCTGAAGCCGCTGTTAACTTTGTGGCTATGAAAATGATCAAGTTCTGTTTGAATTCTCTGATGATAATCACGATGCAGATCTTTGTGAAATGACAGACAGATTAAAGAAATGCATGCAATACATCGGGCAACTTGCATAAAGGATCCGTTGCCTGCAGCTGGTTCACTGTGTTGCAAGGGGAGATGAGCAGAAGGGAGCGTGACTCTTCACAAGGTTTTGCTATCTCTCTCAGCTGCCTGGTAGCCCAAGGTTTAAGATTTTTCATGTTAATATTTAAAGTCCCAAGAGGATTGCATCCCAAGTGTGTTTTTGAGCTTCTGATGCCCTGTATACCATTTCAATCTTGACGGTTAGGAGAGAGAGGTTTTGGGCCTGAGGGCTTTCTGAAATGGAACAAGCTGAGAGTGTAGAGAATCTTTTCCTCTGGAGTACTGAGTGCAGAGCTCAAACATGTCACAAATTTAGTATATTTAAAAATATGCTTTCCACCTACAACTGGAAAGCTTTGTGCAGCAATACTTGTAATTATTTCACTGCCATTTGTTATGGTTTCAAGTAGCAGATTAAGGAAGAAAGTGCAGAATTGTTGTAATCATATTGGAGAGTCATCACACCTCGTCTTGGATATTGCCTTTGAAAAACTATCAATATGACTTTTTCAGCTTACTTCCTCTCTTCCCCATGTTTTTGAGAATCTTTAAGAGACTATTATGCTTGCTTATTTTAAATCAGAAGATAGTAAATACTTCAGACAAGATTTTTATGCTCTTTTCTTGTAGAATGCACAAAGGGCAAGCTACTAAGCATGCTGAGACTTTTGCTAAAGGTATCTTTATTACTCTATTTGTATTTCATCTGCCTATCATGACTACAAGACAAGTAAATCCGAATTCATCCTCACATCCAGTGAAATTCTGACAGGTTTACTTACCTTGAGTAGGATATAACTGTATGTGAGGTCCTGCTGAAACCACAGCTACTGTGAATAAAATACTAGAGTAAAAGCACATTCAAATCAAGATGGGGTTCAGATCTGCAGCCTTAGCTCAAGTGTCATGTCTGCTACACGTAGGAGTTTTTTCTGGTCAAAGGCTACAGAATAGGTCTCCCATTTGTTTTGTTTATTTTGATCTTCCTATCAGTAAGGTACTGTAAATGCTAAAATGCTTATTCAGACTTTTCTATTGCTCTTACTTTTTGAAATTGTATTATACTATGTCTAAATTGGTTAGATAAAGTCTTTTTTTTTTTTTTTCAACCAGTACTACACTCAGGTCAATTATGTAAAGTTTGGAAGTTGTTCTTGCTCAGCTTATTACCACTTAAGAAACATACTGTTGAACTGTCGTTCTGTGATATTCGAAAACATCTATTTGATCATCAGTGGACAACAAAGAAATGGTGAGTGAAAATAACTTTGAATCAGCAGCAATAAAAAAATCTTTTGGTAGTTTAGATAAAATGCTTTTTAAAGTAATCTAAAACTATTTGAAATTATTTATTTTAGTGTTGAAAATACTGTATTTATATTTATTTTATGAGCTGGTGGCTTAATCAGCACTGAAGGCATGTTGGAAGGTGTTAGAATATATTTTGTCATTTGGCTCAGCTTTGGGCAATTACACATGTAAACATAATTATTATGGTACTCCTTTTTAAAAACATACTGGTCTCAAGTTTGTGATGAATGAAGCTGCAATGTGTTTTCCTGACACCTTTTTTAATTGAATTAATCCAATATAAATTTATTTTAGATGTGCCAGAAGCATCATCCTATTACTAATAAGTTGAAATAGACAGCAGGAAATGCAGGTCCCTTCCTGGCATTGCCAGAATGCATCTCTGTGTGTATCCAGCAATCTGGGTGATATGTTGACAGAATGAGGCCAGTGATGCAAATAAAGTATTTTTTTCCTTCCTCTCTCCTTGCAATTTATTGCTTGTCATTGAGTAACTTGCTGCCAAGGATTTCTACAGAAAAATCAAGTAAGAGAGAAAGAGCCTCTGTATTAGCATTGCTGTACAATGTTTAATTCATGTATTAAGTGATATGAGTATTTATGTTTAAGTAGTTATTTCACCTAGCTTATCAGCCACCTAAGACTCAAGAAGCATTCTCTATCTATATACAATTTTGGCTAGATCCTTAGCTATAAGTTAGAGTAGTTTTATTGCACTCCATGTAGCTGACAGCAGTCAGTGTCACTTTACATGAATCTAAATGCTTCTGTTTAAATATAAAATAAATGTTTATTTTTAAAAATGGAAAGTGATTTTTTTTCCTATCCTCAATAAAATATCCTCAGTCATTACACTTACTGTGTGTGTTAGGAGTAGCTATTTTGTCTTAATTGCCTGTACGTTTGTAATCTGACTCCCTGACATGCTAACACAGCACAGAGACAAAATTTGTTTTAGAACAAATGCCACAGTACCTGTTCCAATTTTTACTTTTCTCAGATCACAGAAGCTCAATTAAAGATCAAAACTATTTATTCCATGAAAGAGAAAAAACAGAATTCTTAATAAATGAAAAAACCACCAACCCCAAAAACCAACTCACAGAGAAGAATTTATAAATAGAGAAGAAAATCAAAGACACTGGGTGACTGACAGTGAAGGTGTGTTTATGTGAAATAAACATCCTGGGCTTTAGTATTGAAGTGACACAACATAATCCTGTTCCCTTTGATCATAATACACAAATGATCAGGACAGGGAGTCATATGAGCATATATAACTGTACCCAATAGTTGTTTGATAGAAAGGAGTCACAGACAAAGGATCCTAACAAGATAGTAAGCTTCTGTATTTTTTGGCTCATTGTATCTAGTAGCTATGGAAAGCAGGGTTAATATATTTTATTCATATTTTTCTGTGTGGCTGTATTTGTCTAGAGTAAATACCATCTATGACGCGTGGGGTTTTGGTCAAAAATAATGGAGGGGACAGCACCTGGTAAAAGAAATTGAATGGGGCTTCCAAAGTTACCTTGCTGTGACCAATGGAATATGTACTCCAATTTGGCAAAAATCTGTCCTGTGGGCACTTTGAAGGGAAAAAAGGCACATAACTGCTCATATTTTCTCAGATTGAATCCAGAATGCCTGCTTGCAAGCAGCCATTTGGATGGCTGAAGTGCCCTGATCTCTCTCTATAATATAATCTGGGGCACACAATACTGATGGTTCAGCAGTTACCTGTTTTAAAGGACCACAGCTTGATTTCATATGCCATTTTTCTCTCTTGTGGAAATGTAAGCCATTAGCCATCACCCTAGCTTATCTGTATTTTTAATGCAAGTAGCTAATATTGTGAACTCTGCCCGTGTAACACTGCCATCAGCTGGCAAAGAGAGCATTTGCTGTGAAGATATTTTTTCAGGGAGAGGTAGGATGGTGTGACAAGGCATAAATAAACAATGTAGAGGGGGCTTCCCCCCAATTAAATAAATACACAGAAAGCTTATTTTTTAAAAGTATGAAAGGCAGTTTAACTTGAGCCCTGTTTTGCTATGTTTACTGTAAATAAACAAGCCCTACATGTATGACCCATTAGCCATTGTTTTCCAGAGAATCTGTTTATCTGTTTTATTCGTTTTGTTGTACGTACACTTGACACAACTTCAGTCACATAAATGTGTGCGGTCTGGCAAACCCTTCATGGATGAAGCTTACTTTGAGAATACAATACCTATTGTCTGCAAGGGGAAAATATTAATAGGAGTATATGGTGTTTGCTCACAGAAGATGTCTCCAGCATGGCCTGAACAGACTTCAGTTCACTAATACAACAAATAGTGAGTTGCAGATAGCTCATACTGGAACTGTTGCCTCTGGTTCAGTCTGCCTTCAACAGGATCACTGTAGTGCACAGCTGTAGAGTCTGCTCGGTTTTGGTTTAGACTGAGTGTATTTTGCAAGCTGTGTATGGTGTGTACGTGCATGTGTAACTATAGCATATGTTGTTTATGAGCCTTTAATCTTTCTTCACTCAAGGCAGCAGTGCACCTCCTGCAGTTTGCAGTGTTCCATCTGTGTCACTTGTCTTGAGCTGTAGATTTGTATCTTGGCAGAGGATAGAAAACGTATCCTCAATCTTCTCATGACAGTTGCACAGCGTTTTTCTGGGCTGACAGTTCTTGTCAAATCAACAACAAAACCGTCGCAGCTCGTGATGCTGATTTTCCATAAGGAATTTAAAAATACCCAACACTTAGTGCAGAGAATTGTTACTTCCCATCCAATTTGCCTTAATAGCACTACAGCATTTTACCCAAGGATAGACATAATATATTCAACCTGTCCTACAGTATTGTGGGATTCTCTAATCATGTGAAATAAAGTGTTTTGAGAATGTATATTCAAGTATGTCCCTAATAGCCTAATGGTGGTAAAATTAACTCAGGCATGTAGTATACCTAGATAAATCCCTGGAGTAACATGTTACTTAGTCCTGTGCATTGTCTTATCAGTCCAATCTTAATTTTAAGTTGTAACTGTGTCATATTATGTCAACAGATATTTAGCACAAAGAGGGCCTTCAGCCCAGATTTTATTGCATATGAGTTGACTTTGTCTTACTTTTTTTCTATTGCAAGTTTGGCTGATAGGTCCCTAATAGAAAGTTCCTAACAGATGGATCAAATTATTCACATCAATAAGGAAAAAAAAAATTAGCCAGGCAAAGGGAATAGATTCTAAATTACCTGTGCTTACCTTTTATTACTGCCATCTGATGTAGATCTGTAAGTCAGTGCTTTAGAAAAACAATGTAAGACTTCAGAGTAATATTCTTCAGAATAAGAAAAACTAGAACACAGTTGTATTGTCTGAAGAAGAGAGAGAAAATGCAAAGACATTGTTAAACTATCAATTCCTATATAAAAATGGTATTTTCTGAGAGCTGTAATGTACAGGAGTAATAGTGTGAGTTCTGGTATGATAACTCTCTACTTTTGTTGTAGTGTGATTTACATGACCTTTTTATTTCCAAAGAAACAATACAAAACCAGACAGAAAACTGTACCACTGGCAAAGGCTTAACATTAAGATGTTTTTCTTTAAACATAAAGAAACATGTTTGTAATGAGGTTAAAAGAATATACAATGTAAAAGTGTAAGCCTGCATCAGAAGGTAGTCTTCATAGTACTTGTTTCCTGGGCTAATACGTAACATACTGTTCATTTTACATCATCACATCAGCTTTTACCAGGAACATATGATTTTTGTCTGTTTGTATTGATTCTGTTTTGTTTTCCCTAAGCAGCAGATTCAACTTCAAGTACTAATTTATATTTTGCAGTTCTGTTAGTATCTTGGCTTCCAATAATTTTTCAGGAATTGTGGTAAATTTGTGTCAGTGTTAATTAACTTTAAAGACATGAAGATTCCTCTATAATGACTGAATAATACAGAGGGCTTTTTCCCACTGCTGGTTCTGACTTACAAATGTTTTTATAAAGCAACAAAGAAAATTAGTAAATCACATTGAAACTTAAAATATTCAAAGTGGAAATTGTTTGGCTAGTGATGAAATATTGGCTGTTAACTGCTGGAAGTGACTGATGTGCTAGGCAATTTATTATTGATTTTAATTACAACGTGTCTGTTCATTTCTGCAATAAAATTCAAGCTTTGAAGGAAATGAAGGATCAAATCTATAAATATAGAAAATAATAATCTACAGGAGTATAATCTTTGCAAATGTTCTTTTCTCTGCAAGGAAATGTTATTCTGCAACTAACTTTTACTATGAATCAAGGTAATGGGGGTGGGGTGTTTTTTTTTCCTGTGGTCCCAGAAAACAAAGTAATAACCTGTATTTTTGGGTTTTGACCAAAGAGATTAAACAGGAAATCATAGAGATTATGACACTTTATTTTTTTGATCCAGCTCATGAAAGTATCTGAATTGATAAAGGCAATAAGCAAACTTGCTGGAAACAACCCAATTTTAAAATTTCTTTTTGATGTGCTCTTGAAATGTGCACAAGGACTGGAAACCCTGTATGCAGATGTGCTTCCCTACAGCAGTCAATCTAATCTTTCTTTGATGTGTTTTATAGGATTATCTATTGGCTTTGTATCTAAAGGACACTGAATGAATTGATGTTGTGTAGCAGCATGCAAGCGTATGCCCTCTGTAAAGTTCTTCACAATATTGGCTCTGCTCTTACAGGTAAGTAAAGGTATGTATGTAAGGTATCTGTGCTCTCACAAATGTCTCTGCTCTTGCAGGTATATCTTAAGAGGAACTGCAAATGCTCTGTCAGAGCTAAACTGTGAAAGACAGGAGCAGAAGTCAGTCCAGGGCCTTTGAACAGTTAGACACAGGGGATACAGTGCAAAAATCCAAGCTGCTTCCTAGTGAAGTGCTGGGGGTGAGTACAATAGAATGACCTCTTGGTTTTCTTCCCATTAATTAAGTATGTTTAAATTTTTACTCTTTTGGGGCTCTTAAGTCTCCCATTGCTTTTTTTTTTTTCCTCTTCTGTACTATAGGTAATCTATATAGTCTGTAATAGAAACACTATTATTAGATTCATCTGGGTACTAAGTGTGAGGATGCTGCTTATTCTGGAAAAGGCTAAACTGATCTTGTTACAGCTGCAGTTGCTCGATATTCCTAATTCTCAGTGATAATAGATCTAAGCAACTATAACTATGGCATTTTATTTAAAAAGGGAAAGGAACAGTATTTAAAATGAATGCCTAATATCTGTGGAATGCAAAACAACATCAAAGAGCTGCTCAAATCATCATAAATTCCATAGTATTCTAACACACAATTATATCATAGCATCTGTTTCAGATGCTCCCCAAAACCTTTGAAAAACTGCATGATCTCTTTCAGCAACCTCCTCAGATGAAATTTATTTCTGCAAACACCTCTTTAGTATCAGATAATGAGATACATGTCCTTTGATAACTGGTTTGGAGAAGAATGCTTGAAGTTTTATATCAATAGTACAAGTATTTCTTAGGAATTTCTACTTTCTTAAATCGAGAACTGTCTTGTTAATGACATCTTTAAACTTCTTGTGAACCTTCAGTTCTGTCCAAAATTTGACTAGTTTTGAATTCCAAAAACTGAGAACATTTTATTTCAATATTACAAAATTATGGGTGAGTGAATTGCCTATTAAGTTGATCTGATTCCCTTCCAGAGGATGAGGAAGGAGTGTTCTCTTTTGAAGACACTAAGAATGGAGAAGGTTAGGACTGCATGAGACAATATTTTTCAGACCACAAAATGAGAGACTGATTGAAATGTTTTGTAATGTTAAGTTATAGTGTACCATATTGACAGAATTCTCTTATGCAGAGGTTAAGTCGCATCTTTGTAGACCATCTACCAAAACTTCAGATGAGAATCTTACATAAAACCAAACCAAACAACTCCTCACCCAAATTATACCATGTGTAATAGATGTCTTCTGGCATTAGTAAACTCTAAAATGATTGTTGAATTAATGCCTTCCATTCCTTCCCCAAAATGCTGAGCAGGAATTACGAGTGCTAACAAATCCAGTAGATACATGCATCACTAATCCATACAGATCAGCTCTCCTTGAAATGCAAATTCCAGAAAGGGACCTGCATTTTCAAAGATGCACACAGTTTCTGCCAACTGGAGTTCCTGCATGCAACTCCTTTAAAGATTAGCTGTAAACTTCAGAGAAGAAAGAGAAAGATTTGATGCCTGCAAGCATAAATATAGAAAGACATTAGATTTCTTTTTATTTTTTCTTTAAAGCCTATGAAATTGAATGTAGCATACAGGCATGTGAACTCTTCCATTACTGGCAACTACCTGAAACCTTTGTTCAAGTATCCATTGTTTTCAAATTAGCTTCTTGCAAGAAAACAACCAAAACCCCATAACAAAAATCTAAACCCCTCCCCCCCAAAAAGACCCCAACAACCCAGAAAAAAAACCCCAACACAACCTTATTCAATACTGTTAAATAGAGTAATCATTGAAAAGAAGCAAAACAAGAAGAATATGGAAAGTTTTGGAATGCATAAGAAACAAAAAGCAATGTAGAAAGAAAAACTACAACCTGTGACATAAATTGCTGGCGTGTTGCTATACTGTGTTTCTGAAATTAGTGGATTGAATGAGTTCCATTTATCACTAAGATTGTGTTGATCAGAAAGACCAGGGTATGTTAAACACCACAAAGAAACCTGGATTTGAGGCTTCTGTTATCAGATAAAATGCTTTGCCCACAGAATGCTAAGTGCCAGTCCAATATAAAATCACCCTGCTGATTCAGAGTTCAGAATTTTTCCAGGCTGACTTTATGCTTGACAAATGAAAAATAGAGTGTTAGACCACACAGCTGTAATTATTAGTCTGCCTACCCGATGTCCTTGTGAAAGATAGTATGATAACCAGCATAAACACCTTGTTCTTTGGCCAATTTGAAAGAGAGGCATTTGTATTTTAACACCTGATTGAGACCAACTTTGTACTTCTGAGAAGTGCCCAGATCTGATCAATATTAATGATTAAGAAGCCACAATCTCAGAAAAGGTGGAAGAAATAAATAACAATTTGGGCCATCTGTAGATATCAGGTAAGTGGTGACTAATCATACTTCAGAAAGATAATTTCAGAGGTTGTTATATGCTAATGGAAAATAAATATAATTTTACCATATATACACATACAAGCAGCAGAAGAGATAAGGAATAAGATTTATTATATAATTTTTAACATTTTACATTTATTGAGGGAATATTAGATGAAGGCTATTTCCACATATTCTGGCTGGGTCTGATTCTGTCCAGCTCCAGAGGAATACTGCTATTTGCCTAAGTATACTACTTAGGTGTATGCTCCCCTCATGGAAGCCTAAAAATGAGTGCTGCAATACGTACCTTCTAGCCTGTGAAGTGGAAGACTGAATCCCACGTTAGGCACATAAACTCCTATAGCTGTGCAGTGGCTTAGACAGGTCGCAGAGTCAGGACCCTCACCAGCATTTGGTGGAGTTTGATGCCGTGATGCTCAGAGTGGGTCCACACAGTTACAGCTCCCCAGTGGTCTGAGCAGCCTGAAGAGGAACGCACTTAATCATGCTTCTACCGGAGGGGGTGGGGCACTAGAGTTTCTTGATTGCAAAGTACAATTTCAGACAAGCACATCTCCACTTGTAGTTTTATCTGGCACCATATTTAAGATTTCAAGTTGACTTTCTTCTTTGGTATTTATATATAATAACATGTTTACATGTAAAAGGAGAACAGACCAGCACGATACTGTCAACCAATAACAACAACAACAAAAAAAAGTTTATAATGTAGGGTATAGATGAGTGTGGGTTTTATATATAATCTGAGTCTGTCATCCTTAGCATACTAAACACTGTGTCTGAGATATACAGTATAACTAGAGGTTATTTTAACTTTGAGAACATCCTGTGATCTGCATTAGAAATGACAAAATAAAAATGCTTTGTAGAGCAAGCAAATATTTTTTTAACTAGCAAGGAGTCAATGGAGATATGTAAACTAAAGCCAGGAGAGCAACAGAATAACTAGTCACAGAATACAGACATGATTAAAATGGTAGTACTGATGAAGAGCTTTTCCATTCAAGAGAAATGTGGTTTAATTTATAGTATCAAATATTTGTACAGTTGCTGATATGAATAATACTTTTGCATATTTTTTTTAATGTACAGAATAGCAGTGTAAATTGAGGTTGTCTGGGATATGTTCATTCAGAACTCTCACTTAAAGCTTCTTCAAATAGCTGATATTGTTACTTTGGAGATTTCTTTAAAATTTTTTTTTGCAAACCCAAGATAGGAAGCGTGTGGTTTAATAGTAATGATGTAGAGACAGGGAGCTTCTAGTTCACCTACTCAAATCACAGGTGAAATAGATTCCTTTTATTAAGAACTTTGGCATATTAACAGAGGATGAATTATTTATTGGAGCCACTATGTATGCCCCTGTTTTAACATACAATTTAATGTATTGTATGAAAAATTCTAGAAATCAACACCACTATCATTGTGCATGATATAAAAAATACCACCAACAAAAAATACAGAACAGTTAGAATAATACCATTTCAAAGATCTACATTTTTTTACACTGTTAGAAGCAGTCATTTTTTCCAAAACAGCACAAATCTTGTAACAGGTATATAGCTGAAATGAGTCCGCTCAAGTTAATGTGTTTGCATGATGAGAGAAAGAAGATCAGAGCATGACTCACAGTAATAATACAAATATGTGAAACTTATTTTTCCCCAACAGAAAGGGTGCCATTTCCATGAGTTACCAGATGTGTTATTCCAGTGAAGTGTATCACCATGTTAAGTTCTCACAATACAAATCTCTACAGTTTAGAAAGATATGTCTGAAAGAGTTTGTTTCAGGCCCTTTTTAAGAAATATTGACTCCAAATATATTAATGCCAGTCGAAGGAATGATTAACCATTCTGTAAAATTTTGCATTGTGCTCTCTGAAGTAAGAATACAGTTGCTCTAAAACAGTGTTGTTAACAAGAGGATGAGGACGCCCTTTGGATTCATGTAAACATCTCTCCCTTCCATCACTTCTAATGCAGTAGAATCCCTTGGTTTGGTTGAAATAAAAATTAGAAGACATAATTCGGGGAGGAAGGTTTAGAAATCTTTCAACTTTCTGTAATTCAGGAAGAGGGTCCTTGATTAAAGTGTTGCCATCCACAATGTGAATCTGATCCAAACTGAAATGCTTAAGCCACTTTTCCATATGAACATCATACAAACTTCTCTGAATAGCTTTGTATTTGGTATTAAGTGCTCCATTCTTAATGACAATATCTTCAAAAAGCTGAACAGGCTTGTGGCTTTCTACTCTGTTGTAATATACTTGGGTATAGTCAGATATAACTCTCTCAGTGGGATCTCTTAGAATGAGCAGCAGTTTAATGGAGCTATTCATGTCATGAATTCTTTCTGGAGCCTGTGGTGATGTAAAATAGCCTGGTGTTTTCTCAATTGTAATTTGATTTCCATAAGAAAATGGCATCAGACTTCTATACCAGTCTATTCCTTTCCTATAATTTTCATCCCAGTCAAAGAAGTGGACTTCTGTAGCTGCAACCACAATATTAGGATGAATATCCAACATTTCCAGCAAAGCCCTTGTGCCTCCCTTACGAACTCCAATGATGATTGTCTGAGGTATTTGCCGGCTTGTGCCAGGAGGTCTCACCTGTGATGAATAATGTTCACTTTTATTGCTGAATAATCCTACTTGCGACTTCAGTGTCTCCAACAGTGCCCCATTCTCAACAGGAGCACCCTGAGCATGAGTCAGCAGAAGATAAGCTGACATCAGTAGGCAGGCCATGTGGAGAGGAATAATTAGTTCAAGACAATGTTATGCTTGACTACTGAATGAATAGATAAGTTCCCTCTCGAGTTGGTTGGCAGAACCCGTGGTAAACAGACAGCAAGTTTCTGAAGCATCTACAAAATAAAAGAAGACAAATCAGTATTTCTAAACCCAGCACCAGTTGGAAATTCAACTCACAATTCAATTCACAAATCTAATCTGTGATCAAACCAGAAAACTTATACTAAAGCTATTTATTTTCCCTATTTTGGAAGAAGAAGAACAGCAACAACAAAAAAAACCGTGGTTTGTTTTTTTTTCCTTTGCCATAGGTGACAACGATGGATACTAACCCTTCAACAACTTGTATTTCCTCTAAGCAGAACACTAGGATTGTTTACCTGGCTTTACATTCCCAGCCATTAGTTGCTTGCTTTGATTTCCCTAGTCTTCTAGTCTTCTTCCATATGCACCATATACTTTTCTTGCTATGTATACTGTACCCAATGTGATATTAATAATAATTCCATAAAGTTTTTGAAAATCAACACCTTTACCCAAATTACCTCTTAGAGTAGTATCTCTAAATAATCTAAATAATAGCACTTGACAGTGGTGCATCCATTTGCTTTGAAAACAAAGCACAGGTATTGGTGCAATTCTGGAATGTGAGCCCTTTAGAGTAAAAAATTAATAGTGTGGTAAAGCAAGAGTGAGGTGTCTGAGCTGGATCAGTGTAGAAAAAATAAATGAACATGGGTAGAATCTTTGCAACTCTCCTGGTACTGTGAAGTGTAGCCACTTAAGTGCTGGGAAACACTGGCCTTCAAATAATACTCTCCAGCTCCTCCGAAGCTCTGAATAAGACATACCTAGGCGCTTTCTGGGCACCTAAAACATCTGCAGGGAAGCAAGTCTGATTGGGGCTGGATACCTTCTTTTTCTTAATCCACATAGCTATGTTGCTGACATTTGAAGTCTCTTTGGGTAAATTTTGTATGTATTATTTGAAACAGATCATTAACCTCTGCCATCACATAAGCAGTGATTAAAATTTCAGTGCCTCCATTGGAACCACTACGATTGGATTGCCTTTTCTATGTCTGGACATCTTACAGGATAAATCCTCAGTGAGAGGATTCTTGAACTTCATCCCATTTCTGAGCATTTACAAAATTTTAAGATTTGTAGGATAGATCAATATCCTTAACTTGTTTTGTTTTCAATACAGAGTATGGAAACAAGTTATTTCATACAGTGAAGCAGCAGGGATTTTTAAAAACAGTAACCTTTTGGAATCCATTTGGATTACAGCTCATATTTTAAAATAGTTTCAGAAATTTAGTTCAGAATGGTTTCAGAAAAATAGTCTCAGAAAAACTTTAGCTGCTTCTTCAGATCCAGTGTCAAGTCTCTTTCTGAATATGTTGGTCACAGTCCTTTGCCTCTTAGAAATGACCTTAGAAAACACAGCCTATTCCCATTTTTCATGGCTCTGAGAAGCTCTGTGTGCTTTCACACAGAGCCAAGGCCTTTTATGCCCACCAGTGAGTGGTCAGGGGTGCACAAGGAGTTGGGAGGGGACACAGCTGGGATAACTGACCAAAGAGATATTCCATACCATATGACATCATGCTCAGCATATAAATCCTGGGGAAGAAGAGGGAAGGGGTGACATTCATAGTGATGGTCTGTCTTCCCAAGTAACTGTTACACGTGATGGAGCCCTGCTTTCCTGGAGATGGTTGAGAACCTGCCTGCTGCTAGGAAACGGGGAATGAATTTCTTGTCTTGCTTTTCTTGTGCCCATGGCTTTTGCTTTACTTAGTAAACAGCCTTCACCTCAGTCCACAAGTTCTCTCACTTACACTTTACTGATTCCTTCCTTCATTCTGCCGTGGAAGGGGGAGTGAGTGGCTAGGTAGTGCTCAGTTGCCAGCCAGGGTTAAACCACAACAGGTTTACTCTATGGCCTTAAACACTCAGCCTAAGAACATTTTTGAGGATCATATTCTAGGCAATGTACCCTAGAAATCTGAACTCCATCTGAAATCCGCTGTTCTCTACAAAACACACTTAGAAAGCAAGTAACAGAAGAAACTCTGCATTTTCTATGGACCAAAGTATTAGTAGCATTTTTTGTAAACAATTACGTGAGTTTAATCAGTTTGCAATTAATTAGTTGTTTTATAGAGTGGAAATTTGTTAGAGTCATTGCTAGTGAAAAAACCTCACCCAGGAAATACTACCAGAAATAATCAAATTCAGAATGTGCTGAAAAAACGGCGCCTAAGTAGACCAAAATCGCCTCTGGGAGTAATTCCATCAGAACAACATTCCAGCTTCTGCCTAAGATATTTGATTGATTGTGATGAAGTTCTAAGATATTAGATTCTGTGGTTAGAATTGCTACACAAATGTAGAGGTTTTAAAGATGCTTTGTCAAATATAATTGGAGTGTTAGTTGAATAATTTTTGTATTGCTTTATTGCCTTTATGCAATTAAATACAATTTTAAGAAGACATTAACTTCTTTTTAGAATGAAAACAATATATTTTACATTGCTGCACTGCACACTCTTTGAATCTCAGGCTATTCCTAAGAAATTAACCCCATGATACATCATCAGATTTATAGAGCCTTATTACACGGAGGTTTTTTTCCCTATTACTTGTTAGTGTTGGTGTTGCTTAGGAACATCAACAGAGTTGATACTTATTAAGCAGAAATGAAGTTCAGAAAGAAATTTATGCTGCAGAGAGGGCTAATTAAGTAAATAATACCTTGGGCTTTTGTTTGTTTTACTTTTTTAAAACCTCAGACTAGACTGCAGAAGCTAATACACTGGCTGAAAAATCATTTTAATATTGCAGAAATGTTCTAAAGACCCTTAACTGCTGTACTATATTGTAAAAAAAAAAACAACCCACCTTTTAAGCAGCTTATGATTTATCTTGCTTCAGGGTAAAGTACAACATCATAGGCTAAACCTAACTATGTTATTATTACTAATTTATAATATTACTAATTCCTAGTAATACTCTCTCTGGTTGTAATGCTTTTCACTGAAGAATTTCACAGCCCTTTGTGTTAATGAACTGTCTGCGCCCTATTAAGGCACTGGTCTCACCTTACAGGAAATTTCAACTGACCAACCTATAGATCCAGTTCAGAAGTGCAAATGCTTTGGAAATGCAGGGTTAATGTTCTCTGCTCAAGGTCATATAGTTGATTTATAGTCCAACCAAGAATAAAAAGCTCAGGGCTTCCAGTTCCAGCTCTGCCATTTCATGGCAGCCACTCACCTATACTTGGGTTAGATGCTGAACTGAAAAGAGATTCCTCAACGTGTAAGATTCAAGTACTTGGTGAAATATGGAAGTTTCTTCCCCCTGCTCCCCCCACCGCCCCCTCCCTCAACCTGAAGCAAAGTCTGAACTCAGGATTTTGTTGTTTCAATGTATTAGTGCACAAATACTGCTGTTGGTTACTGAAAACTATAAGGAGACACGGGGAGTGGTGTCATGGGCTTCAGGACAAGTATAACAAAGCACCCATTTTGTCTTGATTTTTAAAGAAATATATTAGGATTTTTTCCTGTGACTCCTATTAGATACCAACTCATCCCAACACCTAAATCAGACACTGAGTACAATTCAAACTGGCACATAAATTTGTAACAGCTCAACAATATCTCTATAATTAAGAGCATCTCTATTGTTGACAATACAAAAGCTATGGCAGTCTAACTGTATTCACAACCAAGGTCATATAAGGTGAACTGTTTCAGAAATTTTTTAAAGAAAATCATACTGTGATGATAGTTATGCCAATGCAAAGTATCCCTATGCAGGCTGGATTTATGTAATAAATAGTTCTAAGTAACCACCACAACAACAATACAGGTCTAAAAGTTTTCAAATACCTGAAATGAGGCCTTTTTTTGCCTTTGGTAAAGGTAAGGCTCATTACATAGCATAATAAATGCAAATCTGCTCTCGGTATGGCTTCTACATTTTTGAAAAACAGGCAAATGAAGAATCCAGTGCATATGGGATACATTGCTTAATAAAATCCACTGCCAGTTTATTCAAATCCAATCAAGCAATGACTAATTCTATTAATTCTAAGCATTCAATGTTAGAAGTAATACAACCACCAATAGTCCTCTTCATAATACCTTAATTCTGCTTTACAGACTTGTATATGAAACAAAGTACATTTAAAACTACTTGGTACATGACCAATGGTTGAACAAAAAAAAGTATCCTCTTTATTATGAAGTAAAAGGAAACAAAATTCAGCTACATCTATCCACACAGGTCAGATAGATACACCTAGACTGAGTTCAGGAGACAACGAGCACATTACTTCTGAGGGTAAAAAATACTTAAAATTTTTTAAAATTTGTGAGTAGCCTGTAATTCTATTAAATTATCTTAGGTTTATGTTAGAATGAGATCAGTTAGAAGTAGGTGCAACTGAATATGTGTACAGCTGCGTCCTAAAGACTTCGGTGAGATCTGGTTCACAAGAATCCCAAGTTAAGTATTCTGTGGAACTAAAGACTGTGTGTGAAAGGACAGTTATCCCAGTGCATGATAAGCCTCTATCTTTGGATAGTGCACAAAACAAAATTCTGCTATACATTTACTTTATATTCCATTGCCACACTAAGTGTAATAACCAAATGACATCCTCATGATGTATACCATGCTTTATCAAAACCTGTTAGGGGAGGTCAGTCAGTCTCCATGTATGTACACAGATGGGACATGCAGAACACCTCCCACCTGTAACCGGGGAAGACTTCTGACGCAAACTGGAGAAAGCATGAATGGTTGAGTGTGAGTAAAATGTCACATTGGAGTTGTGTAATAGAGAAGCAAGTTAAGCTTGCTTACACAAGGGGTAGAGCACTAGGATGTACAAAAAGGAACACAGATTCCAGAGTCCAACAACACAGCAGTTCATGCTGGTAAATAATATTAACATTCCTGGATGCACTTAAGAATTTTATTCACTTTAATTTTACTCAAACTGTGGACATATTTTTAATAGGGAGATGTACTAAAAATTCTTCAGTGAGGCACAGCTCAAAGTCTACAATCCCAGAGACTACCAAAATGCTGTCTTACTGTTCTAACAGCTCTTCTGGAATTGAAAGAGTCCAAAGATGTGTCTTTAAGCATCACTATAAAACCACGTGTAATACCAAAGAAGGATAAAATACATTAATATTTTAAAATTCTAATACCAGCAGTGAATTTCTTTGGATGAAAATTTTCTAATGAGACTGCAGTTTTATAACAGCCACAGTTACTACCTTACAGGAATAAAAAAGAAAATAGCTACTTGTTGAGTACAGATAGGAGCTGCAAAATAATGGCAACTGGCTGCAGGCTTCCCTTCTACCAGGTACACAGACTATAACGGATAAAAAGGAAAGTTAAGAAAGGTTACCACAGACATTAAAATCATTGGCAGGTGACAGGAATTTTGAAACAGATGGGAATTTTGAAAAACCTTTACTTCCCTAAGGCTAGCATTATATTTTCTAATTCCCTTTTCTGATAACTCAAGATAGAAAATTGCCTGATGATAATATGACTGCAAATATATAACAGTACCTTATATACAGTAATATATACAGTATAAATACACTAATATATTTCTGAGCTAAATAAACCTTCCTCGTCTGTAGCCTACATGTTTGTGTTTTATGGCTTCTTTGAAAAATACCATACCCAAACCACCCACATAACAGTTACTGAAGTATAATTTCATAAAAGCCTTTAGTATTAGTCCTTAAAGTCCATAAGCATACCTATAAATAGATATGTAAATAAAAATCTGTTCCTATTAAGATGTAAAGTGCAGATAGTGATCAGATTAATACAGACGACACTTTACATATCACATTGGCATATTTCAAATGGCATTGCATGATCATTTTATTGAATTAAACTTACACCTCTAATTGTTAATTATGTATCAGACAAAGATAAATTGAAGTAACAAAGACACCATGTCAGTTCTTCAGCCAAAGAATCAGTAACTGTGTAATTATAATGGTGGAAGATGTAACAATGTGCGGCTGATAAATAGCTATTGTGTATATTTCTACAGATCACACTAAGGTAAAACTTCAGCCTCTCAACCTCTGGTATAATGAACTGTGTGTTATTCATTTTCCCAGACTCATTGTCACAAAGAACATCCTAACTCTCACTGATGTTTAGGAATTAAAATTAGAGTCTTTCAAAGGAAAATATTTCTCGGCGGGTCGGAGACGGCAACAGAGGCATTCAATAGGGATGAGGACAAGTTAGCTCTCTGTTGTGCTGGGTTTGGCTGGGGTGGAGTTAACTTTCTTCACAGTCCCTACTAGGGGGCTCTGTTCTGGGTTTGTGCTGAAATAACGTTGGTAACACAGGAGAGGTTCTCCTCCTGCATCTGGAATGTTGTATTAAGCTCTGGGCCCCTCAGTTGAAGGACAATGAACTACTTGAAATTTCGAGTCCAGTGCAGCACCACAAAGAACATTAAGGGGGGTGGAACATCTTCCTTATGAGGAAAGGCTGAGGGAGCTGGGTCTCTTTAGCCTGGAGGAGACTGAGGGATGACCTCATTAATGTCTAGAAAGATGTAAAGGGTGATAGTCAGAAGGATGGAGCCAGGCTGTTCTGGGTGATATCCAAGGGGTGCAAGCTGGAGCATAGGAGGTTCCATGTGACCATAAGGAAAAACTTTTTCACTGTGAGGGTAACAGAGCACTGGAACAGACTGTGTGGAGAGGTTGTGGAGCCTCCTTCTCTGGAGACATTCAAAACCTACCTGGATGTGTTCCTGTGTGACCTAATCTAGGTGATCCTGCTCTGGTGGGGGTTGGACTAGATGATCTTTTGAGGTCCCTTCCAACCCCTGTCATTCTGTGATTCTGTTATGTTTTTGTTTCTGCTGATCACTGCTCACATAGAGCCTAAACCTTTTCTGCTTCTTACCTCACCCCACCATTGAGTAGGCTGGGTATGCACAAGGAGTTGAGAGGGGACACAGCTGGGACAGTTGGCTGCAACTGACCAAACAGACATTCCAAACCATCTGACATCACTCTCAGCATATAAAGCTGGGGGAAGAACAAGGAAGTGAGGGACATTTAAAGTGATGGTGTTTTTCTTCCCAAGTAACCATTACATGAGACTGAGCCCTGCTTTCCCTAAGATGACTGAACACTTGCCTGCTGATGGGAAGAAGGATGAATTCCTTGTCTTGCTTTGCTTGTGCACATGGCTTTTGCTTTACCTGTTAAACTGTCTTTATCTCAAGCCATGACTTTTCTCACTTTTGCTCTTCTGGTTCTTTTCTCAGCTGCTGCCTAGGGTTAAACCACAACAGTTGAACAAAATAGCAAACCCTACAGGACATCCATGCCAAATAGGTGACCTTAGGACCTGCTATGCTCTATTGTAATAAGCACACCTTCCTGGCATTAGAAAAACAAACCAAAACCATAAATCCATGCTAATCTGAACTGGCATCTATTCTAATACATTACAGCTTCAAGGACTCCAAAATGGGAAGACATTTGTCTCACAGGAGAGGTTTTCTGTGTGGAATTTGTCATTATTATATCTCACATTTTCTGCACTGCCTCAATGCAGGGTGAGTGCACTCCAGGCAGAGCTCACCAGACATGAGAACCTACCTAAGAGACCCAGGACTCACATGTGAGAAGCTGGCCAGGGCAAGAAGCCACAAAGCTTGTGTGTTGTAGGCAAGGAGTCCCCACCTTGAATGCTCTTCCTCAGTTAAGCACTTCAGCCAGTCTGCTGAGCCAAGGTCAGTACCTTACCCTCTGGTAATATCTTTTCAGAGAACTTTTCCAAGGCTCTGGCATTAGTCTCTAGGAAGTAGTTATATGATGCTGATTGGTAAGAATTGCTGTTTTGGGTCCTGTATAATTGTTGTATATACCCATTACACAAGACATGAAATAAACTAATTCTTCCCTTGGTAATATGTCCTACTATCCAACAAGCAGCAGACTGGAGACCTCTTAATGTCAAATTCAGACACTAAGAGAAGGACCCAACTTCTTGGCTTAGGAATATACCAAAAAGCACAGGCATAAAGTCAGCTGAGAATTCACCCACAATAAAAAAGCAGCTGCAAGGCTGATCTGGCCTTGTCAGGGGTGACTGAACAAAGTTTAAGAAATACTTCATTACTGTGTGTAACCAAAAGATACACTTATTTTTCTGGCTACAGCTACTTCTTAAGTAGTTGATATTTTTTATAGATTTTAGTTAACTCAAGTTTGTGAAAAACACTGAAAAATAAAAAAGCTCAGAAGCATTTTTTAATAAAAGAGTGACTATAAACCAGACAATATATGGAAGCTGAAAACATAAGTCATCTAGACAATTGACCTAAGGCTGAAAATCTAGTTTTCAAATTGTGGGTACTGGCATAAGCTCTGATAAGAGACAAAATCAAGATAAAGATTAGAGGCAAAAGGGCTGAGGGAATATCAACATGTGATTAAATAATAGGATTTGCAAAACTAGGAAACTTACCCAGGCCACACTGAGTTTAGGTACACTGAGAGACTTTGGGCAGCAATGAATCCAAAATTCTACAAAAAAAGCCTCATAGTCCACCTTTCCTTAAAGTAAATAAACATTCAAAACTTGAAGTCAGAGACCAAAGAAAGCAACTGATGGATACAGAAAGTAGTAAAAAGGCAAAATTCTATCTCACGCTGGTAAACAAATCCTTGCTAACAAAGATGGTCAATATAATATAATACAGAACAGGCAAATACAATGGAAAGGAAACAAATATATATTACTCTTCTTGAACGAAACCTCAATTAATACCTTCAAACACATATCCATTATGGAGTTATGTGCATGTTCAACACAGCAGGCATCTGCAGAGACACAGGAATAAAAGCAGTTTGGGATGCATTTGAAAATGTCTAATAACCAGAATGCTACGTGGAAAATAGCTCAGTGTGCCAAACTCATGCCTCTTTGGCACTGCTCCTCAAGCAGTGAGTTTCAAAGATGACAGTCTGAAAACACAGAGTGAGCAAAAGGCAGTTTGCTTTCTGGCTATGATAGAAAAAGTAAAAATAAAATCCTTTGCTCTTTACCAGACCTGTTCCCACTGCCAAAGTAATATTTTAAAACACATTAAAAGAATATCTGCCACTCTGAAAAGTCTGAGAGCGGACAGCTAACACGAAATACTTCTTATGCTTGATAGCTAACATGAAACATTTCTTATGCTTATCTTCAGGATTTCTGAGATTTCATAGGGGTCCTATCTGACTGTCTTTTGCACAGTTGGGAAACACAGAATTTAGAAAAGCTTCTCTGCAGTCCCTTTCTTTCAAGTTGTATGATGTAGAGCCTACTAAAAACGTAACAAACCCCTTTAAAGCCTATTAAAAACTTTATGATGTACAGCATATTTAAGATACACAAATATATGTCAAAGTCTCTTAAATTTCACTGGAAAACAAAGCAACTCTTTCTCTTTCCCCCAGTCCAGCCAGTTACTGTGACAACTTACCTGTGCAAAAACAATCTCTGCATCTACAAGCTTAAGATCTCCCCCAAAAAATCACTTTCTGTGGTTGTGCTCTAAATTTGAAAGCCAGAGGAAAAAATACCTGCAGTACCACCGCATCAAATAGCATGGCTGATTCAAGCAGAACATGTTCCCTGCCATACAGCATCCCATAGCTCAGTGCTACTTTGCACCCAAATAAGCCTTCTGCACTATTAATTTAATGCTGCTTCACTTCAAATCAATTACAACTTCTCAGAAAGGCTCTTTGATGGCTGAGAGTGCCTACAGCAATTCTTTGGAGCCTTTAAGCTCTGTCTGTCAATATTCACTTAGTTCTTTAAGGTAAAATCATATTTAGGAGCCATCACATACATTCAGAATCTGGACTTTAAGACTTCAAATTTAGATACCTGTGAGAAACGGTAAGGGTTTGTCACTGAAATTCTGACTAGGACAAGCCACAGTCGATGTCGTCAGATTGAGTCAGCACAGTTGAGTCCCTCCCAGACTCAAATAACTGTTTTCTGGCTATGATGAAAAAATCTATAATTATTACTTTTTTACTTGAACTTTTAGTATCATTTTGGAAAACATGTGTTGCAACTTGGCATCTTATAATCATATTTTATTATTTTTCTCCTTAAATCTGAATAGTGTTATCAGTATTCTAGTAGTTAGCAAGGTGATAGAAACTCCTGGAACAGAGAAGAGACAGAGGTAGGGAGGGGCTGTGATATATTTTCATCATTAACTACATAATTACATATTACAATTACAGCAATAAAGTGTTAGAATGTTTGAAGTAATCGTCCTACCAGTGGGTAGCTGGTACGGCACATGTACTTTAATTGATTGTAAAATTCCTGATTTCAGGAATCAAAAAAGTTGTGCCCCTGGAGCCTGGTGCTGCTGCCACACCTGACCTGTGTCACCTCCAGAGGTGACCAGAGCAGTACCAAAAAGATGCAGTATGATAGCAGACTGGTCTTGTATTGCCACAACTGGACATTTCCCCAAGGATCAACAACTTAACATGGAATAAAGGCAAAAGGTACTTCCATTACCTTGCATTTTCTCTCTCCCTTCCCTCCCAAAGGAAGTCAAGAACAACATTCCAGGGAGACAAGAAAGCAAAGTGCAAAATTTTATTTCAGTTCCAGACAGGCAAAAGATCTTTACTTTCTGCAGGAGGAGATGGTTGATTTTGTGATCTGTCACTGCCATTGTCTAGCCACAATTAATTTTTTTTCTTACTGTATATCTTACAACCCACACATTCCATGCTGTTCCAGTACATTTAATGTTTCCTCAGGAAATTTAAAAAAGAAAAGTTAAGGATTATTCCCAACTTCTCTTTTACCTGCTCTTCATTAGCACTAAAGCACAGTTATATAAAGCAAGGATGTAGGTGCGATAGTTTTAAATGTAAACATCCTGTGCATCTCAATCCTTGTTTCTCTTGCCCCATAAGCACACTCAGCAGCCCCTATGTGTGATGCAATTAAACAATATAAATTAATTGCCTCAGTGTAAATTTTACATTTGTGTACATTATTTTTTTCCATTCTGAGTTTTTCTAGAATGTTAATAGAAGTATTTTCAGGAGGTTTTCTATGGCATCCTGCATCAGTAGCTTAGCAGTAACTTCTAACCTACTGAAGAACAAATGTCAACATCTCAATACCAGTTAATTTGCAAGTCCAATGGGATTCATAGAAAATAACCAAAAGTGAAGGACCAAACCATGACTTCCAAATCATACTGTCTAAAAGCATATACAATCAGAAAGACATTCTGCTGCCATTACTCATACTGAATAGGGCTTTACTCCATTAATAAAATGGAGCTGGGTACTGCTGAATGCAAGACTAGAGAATCTTAAATCCCTATGTAAATGGTGGTGTAATCTTCAAAGATGCTGAGCATCTGAAGCTTTTGTGTCTCTAAAGATGGCTGAGGACTCCACTGACAGACACAGATACATGTATTTCCCAACTTGGCAAGACGGATGAAACATCCATGGATGAAATATGTGTAACGATTCTCTGGCAAACATTTGCAGACTACCCATTTCAGCTGATGACATGTCTCCAAACCTTGCATCATTTCAGAAAAAGTTTAAATTTTAAAAAAACCTCTCACAAACATGCAGGGATTTGGAAAGATTAATATGGAAATTAGTTTGGGTAAGAGGATCTCTCCTGAAATCCCAGAATTACTTATCACAACCGTCCTCCTACTCTCAGCTTTTAGTTTCTCACTGGTTGGTCATTGATACACA
Source organism: Hypotaenidia okinawae (assembly GCA_027925045.1). Taxonomy (NCBI): domain Eukaryota; kingdom Metazoa; phylum Chordata; class Aves; order Gruiformes; family Rallidae; genus Hypotaenidia; species Hypotaenidia okinawae. The sequence continues at coordinate 23,298,002 of BSDF01000008.1, read as the reverse complement.
AAGTAGCCTGCAAAGCATAAAGTACTATTTCCTCCCGGTCCAATTTGTGAAAAATGTAAACTTCTATTTAAAGCAACATCATGTTTAATTTTGTGGCAATAAAGTTTTTTTTCTGCATTCTCATTATGAGTGTTCAGTCCACTTACCTTAAATATCTACCCCCAGGGGAAAATAAATCTGGGTTTAAAATTTAATTTGTTACTATAAAATATGGAATAGTTTTTTCTGTAATTTAATTTGTTACTATAAAATATGGAATAGTTTTTTCTGTTTATAGCATGCTAAAAAAGGTAATGCAAGTAAGCAGTGTAAGCTACCAGTTATTGATGCCAGCTTTTAAAGCAATGGTAATATCTGTTCCTCTCAAGGGAGGACAGTATTTCTTCTAGAAACTATAAATTGTATATATTATTTTACACTTTTAATGCTGAATTTTCATTTTAGATTTGTAGTTTGACATTTCTTAGCTAAAATATTTTCATGCTCATGTCTCACTCATTCTTTACCACATCTATCAATTTAAATACATCTCAAGAAAAAAACCCATTAATATTAAGAGCAGGTTGAATTTATTCCAGAACCTTCCTGTCTGTGGGATGGGGTATGTCTGACATGGATGTACTGGAAAGCTGCCACACCTACTTATGCCTTAAAGGGCATTATTGTCAAAAGAAAAAATCACTTACTCTGAATTTATAGATAACAAACAGTTCAGAGCAAAGTTTTGAGATCAGAATCATGGTGTTAGAATCAAACAACATCGAAGTGTCAGTGTGAGAAATAAGATGTTTGATTATTGAATATGAAAGAGTCTTAATTCCTATACTATGGAGCTTACCAGAATTATAGGTAATTAGAGTAGCATATCAAAAACATTAATGAAGTGAAGCTATTTCCCCTGACATTTAAAAAAAAAAGACTGATATAACTGTCAGCCACAGTCCAAGAATGTTTCAGAAACCAAGTTTCAGTCAAATTTAAAAGCAGCTGGAGAAATAAATCATGAAGTTTAACCTATTTCATAAAACATCATGGAGCTGCTGTGTTCTTAAGTATGCAAAAGAAATTGAATGTGAAATATTTTAAATTGTAACATGTAACCAACTCCTACTAAAAGCACCACAAAGCTGGTAGTGAAAGGAAAGTAGTAGAGAAAGTGATAGAAGTTTACAAATAGCAAAATATTAAGCATCTATAGGCAAAACCATGTTATTAATAATTTTAATGGCCAGAGTTAGGTTCTATATTTATGGAAATACAAACATATACAGCGCAAAGACATATAAAAGCACAGGCAATAATAGAAAATAATGTAGTCAGATTAATGAATTTAAATTATTTGCTTGGGTGAGCAATGCAGCTGATGCAGTAAACTTTTGCAAACAGATAAATATGCATATACTAGAAACACGAAGACCTGTTCAAGCACAGAAGAACTGAAGATACAGTTTTAAAGCTATGGACAATACTAAAAAAAAGGTCATGGTCATTGATATAAAGTGGGAGAAATTACATTGAAAAATTAATAAAATGGAGGAGAACCATGATATCTTAAAATTAAATCAAATTGTTTAGACTACACCTCCACTGCCTTTAATCTAACATGTATCCCTTTTTTGCTGAGCAAATTTTTTACATGGTTTTATATTCCACTGGCCACACAAGCTCAACAGCACTGGGAAATGAACAGGTTGACATACTTTACTTGACTTTTTGACAAAGTACTTCACTATTTGTTTCTGGGTAAAAAGCAAAAAATTCTATGTGAATTGAAAAACAGCTCAGAAACAAAATTGAGGGATGTGCAGGAAATCTTCAGCATCTGTTTATATGAGAACCTTGCACCATACATCTCTACAGAAAAAGATACAGAGCTTGAGATTCTGAAAGGAGCCCAAGAGAACTTCAGTTACTAATTCATTTGAAATCTGATTTTCAAATTAGAGATGGACACCCAGAGGTCCCTCAGAGTTCCCAGGAAGCCCTACCCTTCGGATTCTTTGTGACTCACTCAAAAAATCTCAATGAAAACTTCAGCTTGATGCACAGTAGTTGACAAAGGCAAGCACACTATTAGTATGCAAAAGCAGTGAGAGAAAATGCCAGTACAGTTTTAATGTATTTTGGTAAACTAACAGTTCAGAGTGACTAGGAACAGTGTGTTTCATTCTGGTCAGTCTCTCTCAAAAGTGAGTGGGAGCTCGGAGGTGGCTGTCAATGGAATATTCCAAGCATAAATAATTTGTTAATATAAATAGATAGAAAAATGCATCTTTTGACTTTCTCATGAGTTTGTACTTTGCTACATTAGATAAATGAACTAGGATAACCCTTGCTCATCCCCTCGCAAGTTCAGGAAAAACATTTCTGTGAAACAAAAAGGCAACAAAATTTAAACTGACAAATTTAAATGCTCTGAACAATACACAATATAGGAGTGTCATTGCTGCTAAATATTGCTGAGGACCTATGTAATCCAAACAAAAAAAGGAACTATCAGCAAACAAAGAAAAAGGACATTTTAAACTGTATTTATACAGTATTTAGTGTCTTAAATAAGCAATCTACTATAAAATAGATTTGTACATGCACTCAAGGGGAAACAATGCAATTTGAGAAATCTGCACTTCTGGGATCATAACAACTAGGGGGTAGATCATATAAAATATATAACAAATTACTTATTTTGATATATTTTCCAAATAAATTTAATATAAACAAAGACTAAATAATTGTTAATAGGTTTGGAAGCCTTTGTTTACTGAGTTCTGTTGAAAAAGATGCAGAGAAAAATCTCCATTTCTGACTACATGGCCACAGTTTCTGCTGTCACAGTTCAACTTTCCTTGTTTCTTTAACTGTAGCAAAGACCAGGAACTATAGAGCATACACTTTGACACTGATATTGAAAGTATCAGTGAAGTTGGTTGGCTTACAGAAGACATGACAAAGGACAGCAGCATGACAGACTAGAGCCATGTGCCAGAGGAGAAGAAACTGTACAAATCAAAAATGAAACAAGCTAAGAGAGAACGTTAGGCACTCAGAACTCAGATCCTTCTATGGTGTAATAGATGCCAGGGCACAAAGAAACAGGTTAAGTGATGAATCCTAAACAGCTGTCTTGTAACATCTTTTAATGACTTTGAAGTCTTTACACTGTACAAAGAGAAACCGAAGCAGGTACATTGTAACAGTCACAGTTCATGCAATTGTGGCTTCAGAGTCATGCTCTCTAGACTTCATGACACTGAATCCTAAACCTCTCTCTGCAGATTAAGACTTCACTAACACAGAGGACAACCAACCATCCCACTTGGCATCCAGAGTATGGCCTAGGGTAAATAATCCTTACATTCTTCCTGCATTTTTGTTTGGATAGCATTAATTCTTGGGAAGTTTCTAATCTGTTAAACCACATGAAATACTTCTCTGCAGCACTCTTGGCTAGTCAGTAACTCCACAACCAGGATTTGTACAGTTAAACAGTTTTGTTTATTTCTACTTGCACTTGTCACTATTAAACTACAGCCCATTTATTCAGACCATTTCCTGAATATAGCCACAATCTACTGACACCCAGTCTAGTGTTGTTCTCCAGTGTGCTTGCACCCTTCCTTGCTTAGTGTCACCTATGTCCCCTCCATCACCCAGGTCCAATCTAGCTTTCTGCCACTAAGCACTGAGCTCTACAACGCAAGTCTCATTCAAGAAGTATTAAAATTACAGGAATTAAATACAAGACAACAGTTTATATGCGATTAGATGCAGAAAAAAAGGATATGAATATATGCAGTGAGTAAATTAAAGTATAATTACCCATGAAAGTAACATACTTTGATGTAACAATAACAACAAAGAACTAGAAATGCTATCCCATTCATCTCAGTGGAGATGTTAATTTCAGATTAAGTCAAATTATAACAAACACACAAAAGAAGCAAAGCCAGCTCTCTCTCTCTGAAGCTACATGCAAATTGAAGCATGCTTGCATCTTGGCAGCAGTTTTATCTAAAACATTTGTTAAGATTGATCTAAGAAAGGCTATACTTGGCCAGAACAAACATTTCATTTGTCTTGGTTCCCTTCTCTAGCAGTGGCAAACATGCAGTCATTATTTCAAGTATACTTTCCCAGCCTCCAGTGAGTTTGAGTTTCAGTGGCATTCTGAGAGAGAATTAGTAGCTTTATAGTCCTTAATGGATAATATCAGTAACCAGTCTTATTACTTTCAGAATCAATATCAACTCAGCTTGTGGCAAGGAGTTCCATGGCATAATGCTATGAAACATGAAAAAAATGCCTCCTTTTTTTTAACTCAAACATACCATCTACCAGTTTAATCTCATGCCCTGTGTCCTTGGATTAGAAGAATCAGTGAACAATCACTCATAATCTATTTACTTGCCACTCATGTTTTGATAAAATTGTCATACCCTCCTTCAATGTTCTTCTTCCCAGATTGAAAACTAATAGTTCTACTTGTTCCTTGTTTGAAAGATTTAGCCATCCTTTTCTCATCCTACTCATTCTTCTCTTTACCTTTTTAAGGTGCAAGTGCACCATTGTGACACTGCTTGTAACCATGATGTTCTCTGTTTTGTTTCTCTCTAAAACTTTCTAATATTCAATTTGCTTTGCCACTATTTCCATAGCTCATGGTGAATACACGTCTGTGAATATATAATCTCACAGTGAAGTTTTTGAACACTAATTTTCAGTTGGAACTCCACTCTTAGGCACAAAAATACTTTCTATTCATTTATTTTTTTCTCTTGAGTAACTTGATATCACCTGCAAATTTGCTGTGTAAAGACAGGCCAACCCTTCCTGGTGCACTTGAAATAACACTAGTTTCATATCTTTAACTAATTGTTTTGTAAGCTATTTTTAGTCTACCCTGTTCTGGTTTTATATTCTAATTGTGTTTTCTGTGTTTCTATTATCCTTGAATAATGGAATAACAGGCATGTCTTAATTTCTTATGTACTAATTTTCTGGTGCCTCCTTGTAAGGAGGTTTAGCCAAAATCTGAATTTTAGAACAGACTAAACATACAGATCTCTAAAACTAGAGATCTATCAAAGCAGCTAAATACATCCATTTAAGGTATAGTCACATGAATTAGACTAATTCAGCGGAACCTTTTTGCATTCTAGAGGTTTTTAAATTGGTACTCTGAGTCCAAGAGCAAAAACAAGCAGATGTTTCAAGATGCCAATATAGTGCTTTGGAAGTGGTCTAGATGAAAACATTCTGCACTTGTTTAGATTTGATGATGTTTTTGCAATAAACATCCTGTACTGTAAACATATGATACAAAGCCCACTTGCCAGTATCAATTATTTGCACTGAATTCCATAGCTTTGGAACAGTTTATAAGAATGGGTTAAATAGTGGTTAATGATCCCATAATGGTTTTATTCTTGAAATTTTAGTATTTGTTTAAGACTGCAACTTCTCTGAAATTGGGCTATGATGTTATGCATTGCTCATTCCAAAACACTTAAGCAGACACTTATTTACAGTAAAATGACACCTATCCTCTACCTTTATCCAATACTGCATGCACTCCATGATGGTTATCTCTCCTATTAACTTCTTCTGCATTCTCAGCGTTTACCTTCATGGCTTCCCATGGCTTCCCCAAACACACTCTTCTTTTGTTCCTGCATTTTATTCCTCCCTTCTTTTTCAGTTCTCTCCCCACCTTCCAATCACATCTATCTTTGCCATTTTAATTACTTTTAGAATGATCTACACCGATCCGTTCAACATAGTGCATAAGCAAATAGTTTCCAGCTGAAATTCTCTGCACTGTAATTTTTTTAAATAACAACTTACAGAGCTGACCTGCTTCCAAAGAGTGAAGATTTGCAAAATCACATTGTTTGCTCAGGTTATAAAAAATATACAGGAACTGGCTCTTTGGGAAAGCTTAAACAAGGCTTTGCAACATGACCAAAAAATACCAGCATTTTACTCAGCTCATGAAAACTTTTCCCAAATTCGGCCAAGGTAGAGTTTCTGCTAATTTCTGTTTATACACACAATCCATCTTTTTTCAAACCTGACTGCCAAAACTCTCAGAATCACCCCTCACACAGAGCCTGGTCCACCTTCCCACACCTTTTTTCCCCACAGCAGCTGCCAGGCTGTAACCACTAACAGGCCATACCCTACAGACTCCAAAAAGTTAACCAGGAGAGGGAAACCCTTTCTACAACTACCAGAAGATTTTTAGCTTTAAGAGGCTATACCCATTTTTTTCTCTATTTTATTTTTAAACAGTTCTTAGACATAGTCTAAGGTTAATTTTGAGAAACATTCTGCTTGAGCTGGATGATCTGCATGAAAGAATTTCCTCTAATAGCTGATAATTGTGGCATTCTGAAAAACTGAAAATATGATGCTGTTAATGTGCAGCATGAGAGACAGATACCACTTCTAGCTTCCTCTACAGGACATACACATCTACAGACCTGTCCATTCTGACCTTTTTTTGACCACATCTCTGAGTTTTTATATGCTTTTAGAGAATCTACTACCTTGACCAGTCCACTACTCTCTGCAAATCCTGAATGAACAACTTCCTCTGCTGTACACGAAGGAAACAATTATCAGAGCATGAGTAAAAATTAATATCTAATATATAAATTCAGGATGTACACACACCCTGTTCTCAGAAAATCCGGAACAATAATATGTGAACTTCTGAATTTTGTATTCCAAATGCTGACCGATGTGTTGCTATTTAGAGGCTATTAAGACACAAATAAGATGTCTAAATTATATCCTGAATTCATATTTTGAGCTTTCCTTCCTCTAGCTCTACTTCCACCAGTTTCCTCCATCATGTATGGCACTGTGGCTATATTTTAGTCTGTCGGCTTTCTGGCTGTGTCATATTTAAAGCTTCACAAACCCCACAAAAATACACATGAAATAAGTACTACTAAGCACAACAGAAGAACTGAAAGAGAGCAACAGGACTAACAAACGGAACTATTCCTGTATCATTAAACAAAAAGTAATCTGGCCTTTCATTTTTACTAATCGTTTGAGATTTTAAATTTAAGATTGTACCCAAATTATAGACAGGCTACTTAAATGACTGTTGCACTTATGGTTTTCTTTAAATGATTGCATAGACAGTGGCATCTCCACATTCCCTTAACTACTTGTGTAATACACGTGTTCTTACAGGTTCTTAGCAATCTGTTGGGAAAAAAGTACATTACTGTTCAAAACCATTCTGTTTTACAGAAAAATCATGAAAGGAAGAAAGCATGCTTAAGAGAATTAGTTAATATATGGCACAAGAACTCAACTGAAGTGTGGAGCACACCTACATGATAGAGATATATACTTCCAACAATGGTGAAATACCTAACAAAATGCTCGCTGTATCTGCCCATACAATATACTGTCCAGGCAAAAAAATTTGCACTGTATGAATACAGAATCATAGAATCATTAAGGTTGGAAAAGACCTCCAAGATCATCTAGTCCAACTATCCCCTTATCACTTATATTACTTACTAAACCATGTCCCTAAGTACCTCATCCAACCAATATAGATCATGGAAATGTAGGGCAACATTTTCAGAAACTTCCAGTGTATTTTAATTTTTTTCATTTTAAATAGATAACCTTTAATATCAAAATCCAAATTTTTGCAAATGCAAAACGTAAAAAAACCCCAGCCCATATTAACAAGAGCAGCCAGGTATGCATCACTGCATAACAGGTATGCCAAAAAGCCAAGAATCAAGGCATATACAATTAATAAGTACTTGAAAAAATGTATGCTAAATATTATTGAAGGCAACTGAAAATATTTTATCATGTTTTCTTTGAAAGTGAGTATTTATGTCTATGCTTACCATTATCAGCACTCCCTACTTTAATACATCTATTTGGAATAAGAAAGTTAAACATGCATGTGGATATCTAAGGTAACAGTTTATGTTACCTAAATGTTACCAGTTTTTAATCTTACTCATGGAAAATGGCATGTATTTGGGCAAATGCATGGAAATGTTTTAGTCCCATGTTGCAGGGACTTTCATTGACCTCTTAAATATTCCTACACTAAATTGGTACTTCATTTTTAATGACTGTTCTATAAATTCTGTAGTTGCTGTATTCTAAATCTGCAAATGTTGGAAAATTTTCTAAAAATGGGTCAGTTGCACAAACCTAAATACCTTCAGGCCATTATTAAAAAGCATTCTCAACAAATAATGGTTAGTAGTAGACATGTATATTAATAGAAATATTAAATAATAGTATCAAATAACATTAACTTAAAAATCAGAGCTCAGTAATATTCATGGGAGGTCCCATCACCAAAAACAATAGATGTCATCAGTTGACCAAAACCCAATTTGACATTTGACATGTGCATGCATAGACAGAATTTTTTACTAGGCTTGAAAGATCACTTATGGTAAGGCATACTTCCAGAGTCAAGATGCCAGCATTATTTTCTCCTAGTGAAACTAGTGCTGTACTTTCATAAGAGGTTTAATTTCAGTTCATTTAGCAAGCTTAGTCTAGTTTTGATGAAAGAAGCCATACTGCATTTCTCACACCAAGTAAGTAATAATAATTGTAATTACAAAGCTGTATAACTTCCAAAAGTTTTCAAATTGATGTTCCTTCTGCAGAAGGCCAAAATGGAAACATTTCAATATTTAACACAAATGGTATTTCATTAAAGAACGTTTGATAGGCCTCTGTTAGGACACTAATCTGGGCTCTGGAAGTATCTGATTTGTCTTATCAAGAACTAATTTTCCATTATTAGACCACACCACTTCAGGAATAATGCTTCTGTTTTTTCCTCCTTATCCCACAGCCTTTCCATCCTTATCTCAAGAAGAGAAACATTTCAACTCCAGTATACTTTTTCAACTCCAGTTTAATCACCACCTCCCTTGGGTTTTCAGGTTTTGAGCTTGGGAAGTTGATAATAAATTGCAGGCATAGCTGCATAAACATAAATATTGCTGCTGCCATCTGCTGACATCTATAGTGTTGAAGAGTCCTAAAGATAGCTACCACTGATTTCCTCAACAGGACAAGGCATAAAGTAACTGAACAAATGTGTTATTTGTAATTAATCACTAATTAGTAAAGACCAATTAGACTCTGACAAACATACCATCATTGAATGGAAGAAATAAAAGCAAAGTTCTTCAATAAATGTTACTTCCTTGCAGTGGTCTACCTTTTGAATTCTAACTCTTTCATCCAGTCATAAACACACACATGGAAATGAGTGACAATCCACTGTGTGTAGCAGTACTTGTCATTGCAACTCTTTTACACTCCCTAAGATCGTGCTCAACTTAACAGGAATTATGAATCCTCAGCACCCTGCATAGTTGGGACTTCACACTAAACTCACCTCTGCACATCAGTCGTAATATTCAAGTCTCTTCTCAGACTATGCCAGTCTTTCCTCCTCATAAACTTATCAGGAGTTCTTTGTCCTGTCTTTATGGATGCATTCCATTTAAAACTTATTTCAGTAAGGAAGGTTAATATAGCAAACTTTAAAGTCTTGATCTATGCTGCTTTGTTTTTATCTCTTTCTTGCACTTTGTTCTTTTTCAATATCAAGGTAGATCTTGAATTGTAACTCCAATTAAATGATACTTCAAGTTTCCATAGTTAATTAGGAACCATTCTCCTTTACTCCCTACTAATACACATGAATCCCCTGAGTTTAAGAAACAGGAGTGGGATTAAATGGTACAAATAACTTCTATAACTGAATAACTTATATATACATATCTATACTATGTGTCATCACAATGCCTCAGAATCACAGAAAACTGGAGGGGTTGGAAGGGACCTCAAGAGGTCACTTAGTCTGTCTCTCTGCCCCAAGGCAGGATCAACTGTATTGAAACCATTCTTGACAGATGTTTGTATAACCTGATCTTAAAAAAAAATTCCAGTGATGGAAATTCCACAGCTTCCTTAGGCAATCTACAAAAATGTTGTTACAAATTCCACCTACTTATAATTCAATGCAGCAAAAAGTTTTATCGACACTGGTCTGCAAGATTAATTATTTGCCAGTTTTAATGCACAATATATAGCTCTTGAATTCATACAGATAATTACAATGCACACATATCTGTGATTAAGCATACGGAATACATGTTGGTTTTCAATTTCATAATGAGATAAATTCTTCATAACTGATCCTGATTGCTCTTAAACTAGTACATAACAGGAGTTAAATGACACTGTATTGAAGCATTCAGTGTATTCGTATCTTGATTGTGTGCTAAATACATTTATCCTTCTTTCACGTTATTTTTATACAGAAGGCTTCAGATGCTTTCATGTATACCTATATATGTATATATACACATCCCCAGTGCATGGGGTGTGCTTTAATACAAATTTATAATGCAAAGCACTTCCAGGGGGGCTAGGTCTGTTAAAGCCAAAGGATCTAATGATAAATGAACACCTTCACAACTGAGGATTGTGTGGTGAAGCCAGCCAGCTTCTGACACTTGTCTGTACCCTGACTTGCAGTGAAGGGTCAATACAGCAGTCTATTCACAAGCAGGATTTGGGAATCCCGGTTGCTTCTAATTAGGATGTAGAATTAATTCTCTACTAACAACATAACAAACAGCAGGATTTTATTTGCCAAAGCATTAATTTTCCCAGAGTTCAGTACAGATTAATTAAGGCTTCTAACTATTTTTCCCTGCTGTATGAGAATAATTTTCCTAGACTTTATCAAATAGAAATTTTCATGGTAATAGAGAAAGGAGGATCTTGTTGTTATGCGCAAAGGACTTCTTTACTGCTTTAGTTCTAATACCTGAAGCAAAAGGTACCAAAAATAGATCAACTATTTTGAAAAGTGAAAAAACGAACAACCTCTTTGTTTTGTTTTTGTATCCCCTAGAAAAAAGTTTTGAACTCACCGAGTTAAATATTGACAACATTCTACCAATAAGTGTGTGTGGGCTTCTTCAAACAGATGGAACATTATCTATAGATTTTTGCTGGTTCACAAGCTCTGTGTTCACATTTCCAGTAAAAGCTGCTGTCTAATATACAAAGCTAAATGCCTGAGGGACATTGAAGTGAACATATTTTTCTGCTGTTTTAAGCACACCAGCAGTCATTTGTAGAGTTTACATGGCTTTCTTGTCAATACCTGCTGGTCACAGTTGGTGAAGAAGCAGCTTCTCTTGTGATCTGCTTGCTAATTAAGCACGGCAGTAGCCATTCAGGGTGAAATTTTCAACAACCTGACACACAAAAGGAAGGAATCAGATGTGTTCTCAGAAGGCTTTGATCCTTAAATAATTTAGATTTTGTGGTTCCTGCAACTTAAAGATAACAGAAAATAATATTCGAGATTAACATGCAACTTTTCTGATAAACTGTAACACACTGTGTGCTCATAGGATTGATACTTTAACCCTAATGTTCCACAATATCATTCTTTAGAAGAAGAAAAGTTAAAAGGATTTGAAGCTATCACAATACAGACCAAAAATCTGCACTGTCTTCCACTGCTTCTCATTTTCTTCAGTGCTTCATAATCTACTCTTGTCTGTTGCCACCTTTCATTTATCATCATCCAACTGTAACTTGTTTCTGTTCTCTTTTCCTTTACTTGCAGGAGGATTGCAGAGTTTTCTCCTATGGTGCCCTTCTGCATACAGAACATAATTATGTGATTCTGTGATTGTAGAAACTATCAGCAAAGCTACTTCATTGCCCTCTTTTAAATTCTTTGCTTCTTGGCCTTCAAAAGCCAGCTGCTCCTTTGCCCAATGACTACTGTCTCATGTCTCATTGATTCCCTGTATTACTCCTCCTTGGTTTGTATCCATCTGTTGTCTCAGTTATGCTTGAATTATATAAACTTTTGTAGGCAGAAGGCTTTGTCATTTGTACAGTCCCACCCAGTGGTACCAGACTTGAATTCCAGGACACATTGTAATATGGTAAATAAAAAAACCCCAGTAGTTTTGCTCTAACAGATGAGACTTCAACTTATGTTGCTAAGCCCCTTGAGTGGAGGAAGTACAGACCTGCAGTGGTTGGGAACCAAATCTTCATACTAATTAAGAGCAGGCCATTTTGAGTAGGAAAGGAAATAGAATACATCATCTCTTTTTTGAGAGCAATCTTCAAAAGGCAAAGTAGAACTACCAGAGGTGATGGAAAAGCCTCATCCCACACAGAGCAAAAAAATCACTCCACAAGGAACATTATCACAGCCAAGCGTGATTTTGAACATTTACAGGCAATGCTCAAATTCTTTCAATAGAACATAACATTTTTTTATATCTAGTTTGTGATTTCACCTTTAAGTTCTTGTTCACATATGGCTTATATTCATTTTCTCTAAAAACGGACATTTGACATAATTGTAAAGAAATGTACCCTTTGCTATTTTGGTCATGAAATATCCTAGGGACAAGAAGGCAACAGGGGATGCTCCTTGTAAAGGTAGCTGGCATTAAAAAGCTTAGAAAGTCTAATACTTTAAAAATATGAAAAGCCAAGGACTTTCCTACACTTCTGGTAATAGAGATCAGATGCAACACCAGTATTTCTACCTTAGTAAGGTAATAAAAGTATCCACAGCTGCTATTGGCAAAAAGGGTCTTTTTCTAAAGTATGACTGCATGTCAAGTCAATATACACAGAAAAGACCTCAATCCACCACAGCAGACTGTTTTTAAGAAGTAACTGTGGTGCACACCTTCCCACTATAAATAGTTGGTTTTAGTTTGGATATTTCAGGTGGTGAGATCACTCTCCTGCTCAGATACTGTCTAATGTTATTAATGTCTATTCTGCTCAGTAGAAGTTCTGTAACGCATTTCTGCTGGGAAAAAGATCTGATAGTGTTATTGTAAACCTGCTTTTGAAGAAAATAATACTATAAAAAAGTACATAGACTTTATTATTTTTTCCCCATTAGTGACAAATGAAAGATCTCTTGGACAGATAACAGAACAAAAAGACTTCAGGTGGAAAATAAAAAAATCTCATTTTAAAGACTGGTATTCTCTCTCTGCCCTTTGGCCTTTTTTTTAGTTTCTTAATAGTAAATGAGGTTGTGTGTCTAAGCTGTCTGGAGAAAATATATAGTAGGGTTAAATAAAGAATCAAAATCCAGACACAGTGAAAAAAACATATAAGAAAACCTTTTTAAAGTCTTCCAAAGAGTTATAAGACCTTTAAATTTCAATTTGATGAAGTTGTACTGAAAGACAGGGCCCTCTGTCTGGTTCTGATAACTTTATTTCATCTCTCCACTATAAACTTTTTTTAAATACCCTGTCACTTCGTTGTTATTTATTCTTTGAATAATCTTGACTGAGATTTTGGCTGCACCTATAATAAAATACTTTCTACTGTGGAATACTTGTGGTATGCTGCCAATAATCACCCATGCTGAGAGTCAATCTTCGAGTTTTCACCCATCTGCATGCAAGTAAAATGACTTGAAACAGCCCCAGACAAGGTGCCTTGCTATTCCTTTTCCCCAAATATTTTCCAGCTCAAAGGAAAACATGAACAGAAAAAAAATGTTGGGACAGATGAGGAGGAGATCCAGTCATTGTCTTTTATGATTAAAGAAATAAAATTCAAATAAACTGTCAGTGGGTAAATGGTCCTTTAAGAGGCTTACTTTAGGAGGACTACTTTTTAGAACCTGTACAAATTACCTTGTGTTAGAAGCCTGATATTCCTCTCCATGAAATTCCTTCCTCTCTGTTCAAATCAAACTCTTATTAAATCCACTGAGTAACAGAGTAAAAGCAATAGCTTAATGAAATCTCTGGGACTTCCCTTAGCCTGAGTTCAGCTCTCAGAAATCAGGATAATTTTATCTGGTCAGATAAAACCAGAAAAGGCCATGATCCCTTTTAAGACATGAATTATTCATCTCCCTTTCTCCCACTGGACATTTCCTCCCCTTGTGATCTTGGGGTTCCACAGTGATTTTATCAAGAGACAAAGCTGAGAAAACCTATTGCCTCCATGCATTAAATGGGCAGTGAGTTTCTCTGCCAGGATGTGTGTAGGGAAGGAGTAATCTGCACAACAAAAACAGGGTGGCATCAGCTTCAGTCCCCTTGGGTTTAAAGTGCCGTCTGATCTGTTTGAATAGTAGCAAGACTGCCACTATGCCCGTATCAACTTGTAATATTTATATTTGTACTTTCCATGAACATTTGTAAGATATAGAAAAAGTTGAAGTTGGACTAAGAATTGCATTACAAGAGTTTCTAGTATAATGTGATTTCTGTCTGATTATAAAAGTGGTACCTATAGGACACGTAGAGCATAACATCACATCACATATGGTCAGTCAATCAGTTTCTGAAGTAAAGCATAATTAATCAAGATCAAATGTCATGAAAAATTACAACTATGCCATTTGCTCTCCAAGAAGTATTTAGCTAAATTTATGCTACATTTTTGGCTTCCAGTGATTGCTTCTTAAATTAGTGTACTTTGTTGATTGTAACTGCTGCCAGCTGTGAAATGGATGTTGAAACAGGTAAACACAAAATGACACAAAACCAAAAAATAGAAGATGTTAACTTCCATAAACCAAAGTATTTTCTTCAGAAAAAAGTGAGACAGGAAATGTTACAGCAAGCAGTGCTGTCAGACAGTAGCTTACACATGAAATCATATATCAGAGAACAAAGAATAAAACCCCTTTGAGCTTCTTGCAACATCAACTGCCACTTGTTAAATATCAATATATTACTAGCCATGTTTTTTAAAAAATTCCATCAATAAAAAAGATCACAAAAATCCACTAGTTAAATTTAACTTTTTTAAAAATTATTTTTTCCTGCTTGAAGCAGTTGTGCAAAGGAGTATTATCCCTGTGCAAAAATCCAGCACTGTTTTTGAGGATGTAAGAAGCAGTCACACAGTATTTTACATAAAGCTAGTTTCACACTGAGTAAGAACTTTCTGGCATAAAACTAAATTAAAAAGAACAGATGGTTGCAGGAACATAGTAAAAAGAAAAAAATGATCACACACAAAAAACAACCCAGAAAAAAAGAAACAGATATCAAAGCATCACCTTCTCTTTCCCTAAATTTTCCCTGAAAGAAGTAGAACAGGAAGCTTTAAGAAGTTTAGATCATCATAGTCCCCACAAGACTCAATCTGAAAACTAATATACCAAACACTTTATAGAAGTGCCAGATGATCAGTACGAACTTCCTTGGACACTGCTAAATGGTCACTATAAGTGTTCTTAAATGTTCAGGAACTGAATATAATTAAATGGAAAATAAGTCTTTACTGGAAGTTATTATTTAACATAGAATTCCTCAAACATAGTTTTGTTCTAAATCTCACCTCGTTCTCTACCTGCCCTGAAGGCATGGCATAGCTGGTATTTATTTACCTAGAGAACATTTCCAGAACATTAAAAAAAAAAAGTAAAAAACCAACCCCCCAAAAAACTGCTAGATAAAACTGAAGAAGTATTAATGATGTGCATAAAAGGGTTTTTTCTTATTTAAATACCAAATTCCTCACTTTCGGTCATGGAAGAGGTGTTTTTGTATAGCTCAGACAGTGTTATCTCTGGAGTGAACATATTTTGACACCTCCAGTCTACATCTGGGCTTGTTGAAGATTGACATCTTCTACTAGCATAAGATACAGTTTATATACAAAACACCCCCTATGAGCTACCCACATAGTAACAGTAAGATATACACGAAGTTAACATAGGTGCTCACATCAATCTGCAAAGCTTACCAGCAGCAGCTTCAATGCATGCCTACATTAGCAAGCTGCATTTATATCTTTATAATCTACATAAAACCTTAATGACTTCCATGCCCTATGTTTGGATGCATGGGTTTACTCAGTCCAGGATGAGATGAAGTATAGCTATCAATGGATACTATGAATATGTCCTATTAAAACTGACAGCATGGAAAAGTCATCAAATGTCAGGACATTTGAGCAAACAGATAAGTGTAAGGAAAGAAGTTGTAAATTCAAGTGTGAAGTTAAGTCTGGTTTCAATCCTTTATTTGTATTTAAATGTCTGCAGATTCCTTTTTGGAATTTAATGATGAGTTGTTTCATATGCAGTCTGATCATGAAGGTTATGCTTAGTATTCTGCAGTAAAACAACATTTTAATTAAGTTATAAAAATATCAATTTCATTCTAGTCTTTGATGCTCTTAGAAACAATTATAAAGCAGCAAGAATTTCAGAAAACAACTGTTAGTATGATTTCATTTAAATCAGAGATCAAAGTTATGAGAAGTGGTAAAAGCATCAGAAGTTTCTTGGGAAAGCTGAAAAACCTTTATATGTGACTAATTAAAAGTACAGTAATCTGTAATTCTAGCAATATTGATAACTCCAGTAATAATGACTGTAATGTACAATCTATTCTATAGCACATTATCAAGGCTTCAAAATTACAAACATGAGTTACAGGGGTGACATTAGGACGCTAATAAAAATACTGACTTGTGTTACTTTATAGAATCTATAATAACTATCTTAAGAGCTCTGTTCTGCCACAGTGGTATCTGTCTAGGTCACCACAGAGGAGGAAATTAAAAACAAAAGGAAATTTAAAGATTGGGATTGAAGAATGTGCAATTAAAGTACACTTGGTATCATTTCATGTCTAAAAGATGTGAACTTCCAGCTAGTCTCGCACTGATGCAGTCTGTAGTAAAACTGATACATACATCCAGCTTCATCTACTATATTTTAATTTGAATGTTGGTAAATAAAGATGTATATATAAATATACATTAAAAATTATTGTGGAGTATCTAGAGGACAGCATTGTTTATTGAAACAGTAAGTACTGTCCTTTACCACTGCTGATAGTAAATCTCTCGAACTGTAAAGTTTCTATTTGAAATTAGTTGCTGGAAGTTATAAACTGTTGCTGATATATCCTCATCATGCCTTCTTTGCTTCGGTCTTCACCTCAAAGGCCCCCGGGACCCACAGGCACTGGATGTAAATAGGAGTGTTTGGGATATGAAGAATTTCCCTCTGGTTGAGGTAGGGGAGGTCCAGGAGCGGCTCAAAGGGATAAACGCACACAAATCCATGGGACCGGATGGGATACATCCACGTGTGCTGAGGGAGCTGGCGGAGGTGATTGCTGAGCCGCTCTCTATCATCTTCAACAGGTCCTGGAGAACAGGAGAAGTGCCTGAGGACTGGAGGATAGCCAATGTCACTCCAGTCTTTAAAAAGGGCAAGAAGGAGGATCCCAGCAACTATAGGCCAGTCAGCCTCACCTCTGTCCCCGGAAAGGTAATGGAACAGCTTGCTCTGGATGCCATCTCCAAGCAATTGGAAGAGAAGAAGGTCATGAGGAGTAGTCAGCATGGATTCACCAAGGGGAAATCGTGCTCGACCAATCTCATAGCCTTCTACGATCTCATCACCGGCTGGGTAGATGGAGGGAGAGCAGTAGATGTCATCTACCTTGACTTCAGCAAGGCTTTTGATACTGTCTCCCATGACATCCTGATAGCAAAGCTGAGAAAGCATGGGATTGATGAGTGGACAGTGAGGTGGGTTGAGAATTGGCTGTCGGACCGAGCCCAGAGGGTCGTGATTCGTGGAGTGCAATCTGACTGGAGGCCTGTGACTAGCGGTGTTCCCCAGGGCTCGGTGTTGGGTCCAGTCCTGTTTAACATCTTCATTGACGACCTTGATGAGGGAATAGCCTCGACCCTCAGCAAGTACGCCGATGACACAAAGCTGGGAGGAGTGGCTGACACGCAGGAACACTGCGCTGCCATCCAGAGAGACCTGGACAGGCTGGAGAGCTGGGCAGTAAGAAACCAGATGAGGTTCAACAAAAGCAAGTGTAAAGTCTTGCACCTGGGAAGGAACAACCGTTTCTATCAGTACAGGCTGGGGGATGACCTGCTGGAGAAGAGCTCAGTGGAGAAGGACCTGGGGGTCCTGGTGGATGACAGGTTGGCCATGAGCCAGCAGTGTGCCTCGGTGGCTAAGAGAGCCAATGGGATCCTGGGGTGCATCCGGAGGAGTGTAGCCAGCAGGTCAAGGGAGGTGATCCTCCCGCTCTACTCTGCCCTGGTCAGGCCCCACCTGGAGTATTGTGTCCAGTTCTGGGCTCCCTGGTATAAAAAGGACAGGGATCTCCTGGAGAGAGTCCAGAGAAGGGCTACGAAGATGATAAAGGGCCTGGAGCATCTCCCCTATGAGGAAAGGCTGAGAAGATTGGGACTGTTCAGCCTTGAGATGAGAAGACTAAGGGGGGACCTAATTAATGTTTACAATTATCTTAAGCAAGGGATGCAGGGGGAATCAGCCAGCCCCTTTTCAGTGGTCTGTGGAGACAGGACAAGGGGCAATGGCTGCAAGTTGGAGCATAGGAAGTTCCGCACCAACATGCGGAGAAACTTTTTCACAGTGAGGGTGACAGAGCACTGGAATAGGCTGCCCAGGGGGTGGTGGAGTCTCCTTCTCTGGAGATATTCAAGACCCGTCTGGATGCCTATCTCAGTGAAATGTCCTAGGGAGCCTGCTTCGGCAGGGGGTTGGACCCGATGATCTCTCGAGGTCCCTTCCAACCCCTACAATTCTATGATTCTATGATTCTATGATTCTATGTTTCAAAACAGGTCACTAAATGCAGCAGCTCAGAACATTATGATGTGCTTGTAACACCTTGCATGCAGCTAATTTTTCTTAAGAATAAATAAAGGATGTGAAAGCAAAATTTCATAACCATAATTTTTATTATTTATCAGACTAGGAAAAAGAGCCTAACTACATGGCATTAGGGCTATTAAAAGGTGTCAAAGAGGAAGCGTACATAGTTACTTGTAGAACTGGTAGGGATTACTGTCTGTCACAACTGCAGCCACAGCATTTCATTCCTGACTGTGAATGTGTCTGTTAGCCTACAGCACGGACCTTGGGACTCATTGTTAGCAAACTGATGAATCTCAATGTGCCATGTCGGTTTTAAGTACCACCAACTGCACAAGCACATCAACATCAGCAACCAGCAGGTACTCTGTAATACTGTATGCTGTATTTCATGTGCCTTACACTGTCCTTCCTGATTTTAAGAAATGTATTGGCAGTTTCATTGCTGTGTTACCAATCAGCAAAAAGGTGCTGACTGAAGCCTTATGCAGCATCCCAAAAGGATAATCTGACAAAAAGAGGGGCAAACTAAACTCAGTATCAAATGTAAAAAAATATTTTTAGAATCTATTTGAAACAGAAGATGTGATAAAATTTTGAAGTGACAACAGAAAGCAGCATGTATCTGTAATATTATTGTATATGTATATTTTGCTTCAATTTCCACGAAGATAAATCCTAAAAAGAAATGATGACATCTGGATAGAGTTCAAATGTGTCATTTTTTAAAGTGACAGATGAGATAGAGCTAAAGCATTCTTTAAAACGGAGCTGCAGGTTTAATAATAATCAGGTTGGAAAGGGACGGGAAAAATTGTGAATTAATGATTTTTCATCTCAGGAGGTTGGATTGTTTCTGTTTCTAAAAATATTTTTACAAAAGAAAATTGGAAGAAAGATGTGAAGGTTGCTTCTATGATAGTGCTTTTAGGGGCGGAGAGTGCATATTTTTATTTTCTCTTTGAAGAAACAATTAGAATAATCACATTTGAAAAAAAAAATATTTTAGAAACCCAAAAAATTAAGTTTGTGTTAAAGACAATTCCTCAAAAACATCTATCTCTGTATATACCTGTCTCTAAACCCGAGTACATTGATTTGCATTTGCCTTTCATTTTCTGAATGAAACCTCATTTGCATTTAATGCCGAGGACATAAAAGCTTTAAAACTTAGTAAGTGAAATGATCAGCAAATAATTTCCTAGCAAAGTTTATCGATACAAGAAACATCTTGCCTAACACAGAGTAACCATAGATAAATAATGACAACAATGAAAATTCACCTTCACTAAAAATATGTTTCCAAAATTCAAATGCTAGCTACTTCCATCTCGAAGCACAATTATCTCTATCGTGGCTGAAAGAGGAAACTTGATAGTACCAGAAATGCTTCTGAGCAAGATTTGGTTTTATTCAAAGATTGTTTATATATTTTTTTGCAAAACCTTTACCAAATCACTCCAGATACATAGTCTGATGCTTTTAAAGTAACAAATCCTGGAAGTTAGACCCTTCATACCTGAAATATAATTTAGGCTGTTGATAAGTATAACATTTTCAGAAATTCCAATGATACTGAGGAAGTATTCTCAGCAGTTGCATTAACTTTATACAAAAACACACACATAAATTTTGGAAGACATTGCTTACTTACAGTCAAGACAATGTAGAGTCTACCCAGATATCACTGGGTACTAAAGTCACCTAAAAAAAACAACCCACACCAAAAACCCCTAAAAAATACTGAGAGGTTTTGAATCCATGTAAAAGGTTTGGTAAAACAGTCTACTCCCATGGGAGCTGTCTTAACATTTCTACTTTGGCAGGGGAGGGATATATGACAAGCATACTGAATTATTTGTGTTTTGTTATCCAAGAAGAAAATGAAAACCTGAACAGAGATACAATTTTTAATGGTGCCAATGGATTAACTGTTGCTTTCCTAGCCAAGTAATCAAGGATTAGAGGTTTAGCTTCTGAAAGAAAGGTTTTGTTTCTAATTTTCACTATTCTCACAAAATAAAGTCTGCATAAAACCCTTCCATCCAAACCACTGGAGACATATTTCCTCATGTAAAAGGAGAAGCCTGACAATCTTTGTTTGAAAATTTACATGCCAGACAAGCTGTGTCCCTGTCTCCACATTTATATCAATTTGCTTAGTTTCTCTTGGACTACTTCACAGGTGGGGCAGTGATCTCCAGGCACAGAAAGGCTGGTCTCAAGGAGTATTTCTTACATAAACCTTTGATTCATGACATGTCACTAGTGAAATGAAACATATTTTCTATATATATCAATAAACAAGACAATAATATGGAATAGCTGTAAGTTCAAAAATAAAAAAAGAAAAGAAGTATTCACACTGATACACTCTTTCCATTTTGATCAGTTAAAACATTTTAGACAATAACAGCTAAGATCACTACTTTGATAATTTTTCATCCCTGTGCCACCCAATCTGATCATCAAAAATTTTATCTACTAGGACAAGAGGCATGAACACTTGACCTGTCTTCAACTAAGTCTGTTAGAGGGGAAAAATAAACCCCACAAAACATTACCCCCCGGCCCCCAACACCAAAACCAGAAATACAATCTATTGAAAATTCATTTCTTTCCCAGGTTCTGAGAGGAAAGAGCTATTTTGTATGGAGGAGACAGGTAAGTATAGATGGGGATAGAAGGAATGTTCCCTTCTCCCTAAACCCAGAATTTAATTGTAGCATTGTTCTTTAGAACTTTGGGCCCAGAAATTCCAGCCAGCTGTGGTTGCTGCCAAGACTTCCTAGAATTGCCTGCATCACCGTGTTTTCCATTCTGAAAAGCACTGCTTCATTATTATCTTGAGTTCTCTGTTACATCCGCTGTATCACAGGACAGTTCCTTCCCATGCTTCTGAGTGATTTCCTTTAGTTGACAAAATAATTAGGGTTTGTGCCAACAGTGAATTTTGGGTTTTGTAGTAATGTCAAGATTTTGCCCAAGACCCAAATCTCAACCTATGATCTGACCTGAGACTCTGTTAGCAATGGCAAAATAGACTTTTCCAACTGACACTAGAACAAACTCTGCTTTTTGAATGCAGGGAACACTGCCCATGAATAATAAAGCACAGAATTGATTCAATTTCTGTATAAGATGTCCACAAAGAATTCTAATGAACAAGTGAACTAAGAAATGACTAAAACCACCAAGTGCAGCAGAAACAAATTTTTTTTGAAAAAAAAAAGACTTACTTCTTTACACCTTACTCTCTGCTGGCATCCACTACTTATGTACAGAGTGAAACAGTACAAGCATCTTCACTGTGGTCACAAGTTTTAATTCTGATGTTTACTTCTACACTGCAATTTATTTCCTTTATAACCCATGCTTTGTGTTGTGCAGGAGTCTAACGCAGATGACACATTCTGTGCTTGAGTTCTGGCTGATCAAGGCAGCGTGGAGGGTGGTCTATGCACAATAAAAGCACTGGCTCCAGCCAGACCATCTTCCAGAAATGTTCTTTCTAGGTGAATTAGGGCATTAGTGTTGAATCACAGTAGTAAAAGCAGCACACAATGTTGATACTTCAGGATGCAGAATTGTCTGCAAATAAAGGACTTATATACAATCTTAGAAATGTTTGGCAATCCCTCAATATACATGATTTTTTGCAATTTAGTCATTAATCTGTAAATCTGAGTATCTTCAGTCACAAGCCATAAATCTTAACACACTTCTAAAAATCTGAATGCATTTTTAATTACTTTATGGAAAATTTAGTTCAGGCTGAATAGTTATCTTTAAAAACCCAAAAGTCTGGTTTCATTTCTACACCTAACAGAATAAGCTTCTACTTGCTTTATAAAATCTGACAGATACGTAATCAAAAACCAAGAAAAATGACTCAGAATACTTTACCTTTTTTCCTATTGGAACAATGGGAACTGATTGGAGATGTAACCCACAAGTTTTACTGAAATCCTTAATGCTACTGAAGTAATTAGACCTCATGCATTTACAGAAGGAAACATGAACATCAAGGGGTTTTATTCTCATTTCAATAGATCATACTTCTGAATAAAAGGCAATTAATTCAGAACATACAGTTCTTATTAAAACTGTTTATTTCCAAGAGTATTTTAGCTATTGTTCTGTTGGCTTCCATTAACTTGCATCTTATGTCTTTATCATCATAAAATTTACTTATCTACATGAGATTATTTGAGGTTATTTCCACGTAAAAAAAACCCCCACACCAACAACCCTCAAAACTCCCACTCCAGACCTCCCTCACAGTAAAATACAATTTTCTTATGTTCAGATGGAATTAATGTATTTCAGTTTATGCCCATTGTCACTTACACTGCCACTGAGCACCACTGAGAAGAGTTCATCTTCCTTATAAACACCAATAAGGTCTACCTGATACTTCTCTTCAAGCACATACATCTATGACAGAGAAGATTAAACACACAGATGAAATACCTCCAATACTTTTTTTTTTCAGTATCAGAACCACAAAAAAAAAAAAAAAAAACAAAAAGAAGGAAGCCAGTCTTCTAAACGAGGCAGAGTACTTAAAGGTCTATAAAACAACTCTTAACAACAATAGAGCTTGCCTAGGAGGAGGTATTCACCACAGTGGAGCCAGGTGCTTCATAGTGTTGCATAGTGGGAGGACACAAAACAACAGTTGTAAACTGAAACAAGAGATTCTGACTGCTTGTAAGGAAAAGTCTTTTTACTATGAGGAAAGTCAGGCATCAGAACAGGTTCTCCCAACAGGTGGTAGAGTCTCTGTCCTCAGACATTTTCAAGGCCAGGCTGTTAAAAACACAATATCCCATTCTGGAAGAGTTAATCTCTTCCCAGTTTCAACATGACTGAGGCTTTTTTGACAATTACAGTTCCCGTTACCAAGCAGTTGTGTAAAAAGTCTGATGCAAGAGGCACGTTAAGACATTTCCTCATCGAGTACCTGGGCTGGCTTCTCTGAGGAAGCAGGTTCAAGTCTTTCACTAAAAGTAAGTTAGAATGCACTGTGCAGATTTAATAACTGTTTCCCCAACAGACTAAAGTGCTTCTGGTGCTCTAAAAAAATAAATGAGAAAACTGAAGTTCTCTAGAGATCCCTTAGAACAGTTACTCAGATCAGAGATGAAATGCTTGATAGCATGATGAACTTTTTTTTCCCATTCTGATCTTGATTGTTTTAGCAGGAAGAGTTGGTTCTCTCTAAAGGTGGGATCAACTTGACTAAGTGACAGATGACCTAAATAGCTACATAACAGTACAGTGTTCTCAAGGTTTCTTCTGATTAAGGAAAGAGATGACAGAACTTCGTGTCTGATGAAATCTTGCTTATTAACAGTGTTTAAATTCCACTTTTCTTAGCACAACAAATCACAAGCAGGCAATTGCTTTCTGTTCCTTACTACTCACCTTCATCTAACATTCCATCTAAAGAGCTCTTGTGAAGTAGTATCTGAATTCACACTTCAAGTAGTCATTTACACAAGTTCATGAGCATTTGGCTCATATTTACCTTTCAGCTATTTCCTCATTTCTCTTATTATTCAGCAAAATATTCAGCAAAAAAGAACTATTCCACAAAAACCCTCAGCTACACGTACTGCTATTTTACTAAGCGACATACCTTTATTTTGGTGCTTCTTAAATGATCATTTAAGGCAGTAGCTCATAAGCTTCACTTAACATTGTTACAAATAGAGTTTAAACTATTCTGTCATTCTACCCAAGTGTGAAAAATAGTAACCCCTTGCTTCTTCAGGGAAGAATTCAAACAGTATATACCCTTAAATACCAAAGTGCTTTTACTATTTTGCTGTACGCAACTACTCTCAAATACTGTGGTTGCAGTATCCAAGAATCACACAAATGATTGGATCTGTTTCTGCTTTTTACTATAAAGGTTCAAGCAATGAAAACTATGACTCTTCTGTGACAATTGTTATATGGCATTGTTCCTTTGTTAAATTTCCAAGGCAATAATTTTTTCCTTCAGTGGGATCATACTCCTACTGTCAACAAATTCAAACAAAACTTACAATAAAGGAATAGGGGTCTTTTCTAGAGCAACAAGAACTAGCTAATACTCTACTCTCACATTAATCTTTCTGACAGAGAGAAAGACAGCAGATACACACACCAAGATGATACATAAAAACTAAAAAAAGTTTTCAATTTAAAGATTAGAATGGTAGGGTGATGTTTAGAGCATGCAGGATGTCATCCATGAAAAAAGTTCAAGATGCTTGGAAAATTAAAAACCCAAAAGAAGGAGAGGGATAAATGGGAACTGACTACTTTACTTAAAAGCAACAGCAAGAACTTCAAGCCAAACAGATGTTATTTCTTTATGCTAGCCTCAGAAATGACTGAACACAGAATTCATTTAAGACGACCATAAATGAAAAGCAGCGAAAATGATGAGCACCTGCCACAGTTCAATGCTCCTCACTTTCTAATGTTAAATAACTGAATATGGGTGGCACACAAGATTAATTTACAAGGATAATTTTGGGTGTCTCAGATTTTATACTTAACATAGTTAAAATTGTTCCTTTGCACAATGGATATTTTACAATTTCTTTTCTTCATCCTACATCATCCTCAAAGTAAGAGAGCCAGGGTAGGCGAACAGCATATTTAAATGAAAAATGGCCAAGGTTCTGGAAATAAAACCTTGTCTTAAGGATCTGTCCTTCCACTGACTTCTAATGCTGGTTCAATATGAGCACTATAGCATTATCACCTTCTTAGAGCATCTATGTTTTTTTTCCCAGGAATTTGCTATCACTGCCAGAGACTGTTAATTTCTAATCTCAGCTATCTGTCAACACATGGCTGCAGATGGGTTTCAGACACCAATTACATGGATGATAAAACAACAGGTTTCCACAACAAGGCTCTATAGTTGAGCCCTTCCACATGCAGCTGCTGTCCAACTGTTGATTATTCACAGCAGAAGGCTCAGTTTTTTCACTGAGAGCCAACCTGAGTTCCATCTTTTTGATTCACCAATGAAGTCAAACCCAGTAGATGCAAAACAGACTCTCGGGTTTTGGTTTTTTTCTGCACCAAAGGTAGAACCTGATGAAGGGCAAAAAAAGGATATATCTAGAAATAGAGTGCAATGTACAATCACTTTTTGGCCTGTAAGAGAGGTGAGCAAATGGATGGCACTGGATTCTACAGGCAAAGAATGTTCTCTTTTATACTAGTGTCACGTGGAGAAACTGGATTACCACATAGTAACAAGTCCAGTGAGCACAGACTAGGATAAACCCTCATTTATCACCAGATTAATCCCAGACATTCTTCATAGTCCATTAAAACATGGACAGATAAACATTCTATCATCTTTCTACTCTGTTGTTCAACACATTTCAAAATTTTTGCTCCCCTCAGAAAGAACAGTAAAATTTTTTAAAAATGGTATTTAATTGCTACTATGCTCCTCAAAGTAACAGTTTCACATGCAGCAGGTTAAATTTCCTGTTTGGCAAGAAGGTGCAACAGTATTTTTAACCCATCTGCATTTTCACTGGGAGATAATGTGACTGACTTGAGCACATGAAATAACTATTCTCTGACAAATGCACACAGTACACTTCAATTTGCCAGATGGGAGCTGAGGACAAATCAATATAAGAAAACTTAGGAATAGTAAACCCCATTAAATCTAAAATATACTGATCCACATATACACATATTTCTTAAGAAATAAAACAGCCATTCAGTGAAATACACTGAATGGAGAGAAGAAATAAGAGTTATGTATATACTGACTTAATATGATTTAAATAAAAATATTTAGTTCAGTTTAGCTTTGAATGTACCCATGTATATATGAGCTAATAATATTGATGTATACAAGTCTCTCTTTTCTTTTTCCCCAACTACAGTACAGCTGTAGTGAAAAAATGCTTTATACACTAGGTATTCTTTTAGTAGGTCCTTCTATTCCTCTGCTGGTCAAACACTTGAAGATTTTTCCATTCAGCAGATACCCTCCATTTTAATCTGACTCCAGAGTAGTATTGCTCATCTACATTTAACTACATCTGACAGTTATTAGCCTGAATGTACTAATGTAAGTTCTTCTGTACAAGTGTGACTGTATTGTTTCTCCCCATTTAGCATAATTTGCAAAGTTCAAAGCCTTTCTCTCAATACCACACACCAAGTATCATCTAAGAGTAATTAAAAGTTTTCCCTATGCCAGCTCCTTAAACCATTCTTAAACTGGAAAAACAAATTTCAATATATTGCTTTTCTTCTGCTGAGGTCCTTTTCAAAATTGATGGGCTTTTAAAAAACAGTATTTGTCTCAACTATTAATTGAATATACAGAATGTATCCCAATATTATACAAACACCTCTCTCAAAAGTATTCAATGCAAGCTCAATTTAAGCAACTGTAACTTCAACCACATATAGCTCTATGGATTTCAGAAGAAGTAATGTTATCTTTGCAAGTACTTGTACTACAGTATCTGGTGAAATCTGACAATTAAACCCCACCATATTTCAATTACAAATGTAAAGAAGGTCTATTACCTGCTTTCAGTGAAAAACAAGGGGAAAAATATCATTAAAGCAATTAATTCTTTTTACTTGTGAGTCTATGAAAAAAGCATTGTGAACATGTATTAAAGTACATGAATATATAGAACTTGATTCTTTATGTATAAAGCCAGAATATGAAAAATTGACTCCTTTAAAATCAATCCAACTTTCAAAACCATTACATACTTGTTCTCAAGATGTATTTTTAAAAAAAATTACTCCATTTGTAAGCACAAAACTGTGAGCACCCAAAGCCACTAGCCAGTTCTGAGTCTGTACTGGTAGCAGCACTACTGGAAATTCAAATCTCTACTTCACTCAAGTGTACTCTACTAAACAGACAGTTTTATGGACACCTAATTACGTCTCAGACCTTTCTCCCAAACAGCACAGTAAGAAAATCAGGTGATTTCCAGCTCTCCTGTTGCCACCCCATTTGTCCAAAGAACTCACAGGAACCAAAAAGGAAACAAACTTCTGTCTTGGATGCTTTTGGCACACATTAACACAGCTCTCCTTGCTTTTTGGGTAAAGCTCATGTCACCACTGCTCTCCAGCTTTCAGAAGAGGCATTTAGGAGACAAAGGGAAACCAAGAACAATTCTGTTGCCTGGAAGGATCTCAACATTGACTTTCCACAATAACAGCCCATCCATTTTCAGATGCTGGAGGAAAATAAAGAAAATAACGTCTATTCCTTGCTCACTCTGTAAAACTATGTAACTTTGTAGGCACTAACTAATTCAAGATCAAAAGCAAAGTTGTCTCTCAGGCAAATATCCTTGAAGACGTCAAGATCTGAGATGCAGTCCACTTCTTATGGGGAGGGATACAGGCACTAATGGCTGTATTCTTCATCTCATTAATAAACCAGCTGCAGTGTAAAGGTCCAAATACAATATTCTACTGAACTAACAGTGTGTACATGCTCCAAGCAGACAGAAGTGGATTAGAAAGCATGTAGGAGAGAAGCCAGGTTTCGAATCCTGAATGAGTCCTATGCTTGCATATGCTGTGTTGCTAAATTATATTCTCACTGCCACAGCCAGTAGCTACTATACAGAAATGACTGTAACATACTGAAGATCCCTTCAGAAAAAACCCAAACTACCGGCATCTTTTGGGACCCAGTTCCTTCCAATTTTTTTTTTTACAAGATGAGATAAAAAATGTCCCAAGCACAAAGTTCATTTATATCTAAAGCCAAAAGATTTGTTCACCAAGACATATGCTATACTCTACAGGCAGTTTCTGCTGCATTATATAAAGACAAGTTTCTCAATATCAAATAGGAGAAAAAAGGATGTATTTACCCAGCGCAATGTATATGTGACACAAAATGAGGTGAGACAATTGATTCTGCCCCATTTACTGCAATCCAAATAGCAGATGAGCACCGAAACCACTGAATTACTGATTTTTTTCAAAATACAGTTGAACAGGTAGAGTTCTGACAAACTGGTGTCAACTACTGAGGATCATTTCAGAAGAAAATTCCATCCCAAGCAGCACTAATCAAAGCTTGCAGTTCAACAGGGTTTGAGGTTTCATTTCAGAACTCATAAAACCAGATCTGGGTGATTGGAACATAGTGAAGAATGACAAGCAGAGTGCAAAAACGGAACTGAAAAGCAAGTATGAGGAAAATAAATTTTTAAAAAATTAAAAAGTAAAATAAAAAGTAAATCAATAAAAATATATAAACCACCACTAAAAACAACCAAGCCCACAAAAAAAGTTTAAAGATTTTAAGGAAAAAACCATGAAAAGATAGACTGCATAAAAAGATGCCTGCATTGCTACTGATAAAACCTAATAACACGCAACAGAAAATAGACAAATGAATAAGAAATCAGAACTAAGAAATATAAAAACTGTAACTAAAATGAAAATATGACTAAATTGCACTGAATGTTTCTCCCTCTTCAACACACATTAAACATCTTCTAAAAGAATAGCTGCATTATATATTAAAGCAAGGAAGAGAATCCTTAAGATCAGCAATGAGTTAGGTGGGACCTTCTGCTGCACCAATCTGAATGAGGCTGAATTGGCCTTTGAAAGAATTGCCTAGTTATTTTGGAGGAAAAGCATCTCAGCTTTTGTGAACTCACTTGACATTAAATATAAAGGGACCAATTTATAAAATTTCAAAGAGGCAAAATGTTTTCCTTATGACCTTACAAATTAGACTGCAATATTCAATGTTCACTTTTCAGACCAATTGCACATTAGAGCAAGTTAGATATTAAAAGGTCAACATGAAGGTGTTTTATACTTGGATACTTAGATAATGGGAATATAGAATTCATGTTCCAAGGAATTCTGAAACTTCTGTAGTACAAGAGACTATTCCACTCAAAAAGCAAAATTTCTTAGATAACTTGGAGAAGAGGAAAGAAGTTTCCCCAAAACTCTCTGTTAAAAGAAAAAAAAAAGCATTAAGTTACATGAAACAAACTCCCCTAGCTAGGCAGATTTTCTGCTGCCAGAGTGGTAACTTTTGCCTTACAACAGGTATTTCTGAAATCTGTAGTTGCCTTAAAGTCAGTCAAAGGAAGGAAAGACAGCAAGTATATTAGACAAAATTAATATTTTTTCATTAAATACTAAGCTGAAGTAGTGTGTCAATGGAAACATTCCCTCCAAAAGTTTCTGATCAACCCTATACTGATATCTAAAATTCCTTCATGCCTTATGTAAGTACAGTAATTGGTAAAAACAAGCTCATCTCAATTACACACTACAGTAGATTTAAACTACTGTACGAGGCATACTATTCAGCGAAGACTCATACTGAATATTCAATGGCTAGAAAATCAAAACTTAATTCTGAGTCTTTTCCTGAGTTTCCTATATAATGACTCACTGTGTATGCTTTGGTTGCTCCGTCTGTTAAAAAAATAAGATTATAATAAGATTGTAAAAATAAATATCGCTATAATCTTATTATCCTCATTGAAATCTACAAATGAAGAACTAGAAAGTATCTGTTGCTATTATTAACTGTGCTCAATGAACACATTTCATGGGACCAGAATCAACTGCACATGACTGTACAGAGACTGTGTCAAAATACTAATGGACGTAAAACAAGCTGTATGCAGAGACAACTGGTATTTTTAAATTCATAATCTTAAAAATTACTCTGTAATCTGAACATTCTTCTTTCTCTGAACTTTTTTAGTGAGGAATGTTTCATAGACAAATACAAAATAATGTCAATGAAAAATAATACTTGCAATTTAAGACCTAGACCGTTATTTCCTTCCTCACATATATATACATGATTATTTCTATTTAATAAATGACAATACCCTAGGATCATCGAAGTAAATTAGAGACAGCAGGACAGTCCTTATTTCATTATTTACAATGTAAAGATCAGCCAGTCGAGAAAGAACATGTTAAAAAATGTACAGTATTATTCTACAATTGACCAGTTAATTGCCTTAATCAATATATAAGATATTACCTGATTGAAATAGAAATTTCACACACTGAATATTATGGCTTTTACAGAAACAAAGCAAAACAAAATGCTTTAACAGCATTTCCTTCTAGTGCAAGCTAGCACAAATTTAAATATCTCCCAGTGGGCAATATAGAGCTATGTTCAATGCTTTTGTATTTCTATTGGCTTCCGTTTGATTACAGGAAACTGCTTCATTAAAGAAGCAAAGTAGAAGAATTCCTTGGAGTATTTAAGAACAATATTCTGTGCATATGACCACTCAGTGATTCAAAGGAAGAGAAAGACAGTGCTCTTCTTTGACTACCTCATTACCTGACTGAGAAATGAGTCCTTACTGCAGATTTATATTATTTCCATTTTCTAAAACTCCCTTTGCAAGATAAATTTAGTTTTGAAATTTCTGTCTTCTATCACTGACACTATTTATGCTATCAGAAAATGAGATAAAATACAAACATAAAAAACAATCATCAAACATTTAAATAAATGTATTAAAATTTCTATAATTTTGCTGAGGGGATGTTAAAAAAAAGGGTGAAAACAACAAAAACATTTGGCTTTCTAACCTGCTAAACAGATCTAATGTCAGGGCTTTTTTCAGTGTACAGGCATGGATCCTACTTTAGGATCCAGAAACTTGGAGCTAACAGAAGAATGCAGTAGAGTATGAAAATAACAAGCCTTTTCTTTTTCTTCATTCTCCAGTGAACATGTCAGATTTTGAATTTAGAAAACCCTAGAAGCACAAAAAAGTCTACGTATTGTAAGGATATTTCATTAATCTACTACAGGAAAGGAGGGGAAAATATCACAGCCAGAAAATTAGTGATGCACAGGTTATCAAAACTACTGGAAGACTCAACATTTAATAGTATAGAACAAAATCAAAGCCGTAAAATGAAATTCTGCAAATGAAGTAGACAAATTAAAAAACCCCAACAAGACACCATCTAACTAATTGAACTATTTATTTATAGAATAAACTGAAGGCAGCATGTGATACAAAGGAAGCAGAGTCAAGTCCTCGTTCTGAGACTGACAGAACAGAACGTTTGGGGATTAGGTCTAAAAGATGTCCAACTGTTGCAACCTAGAGAAAAAAATATCATAAATGTTATTTTCATACTGCATCTTAGGAATCTATCACTAGAAAGTGTCAAAGTTGACAGTTGCAAATGATTTTCCATCTTAAACTTGACAATACCTTCCTTTATAAGTGGTACAACAGGAAAGTGGTACACAGTGGTGTGGGAATTAATGTGAGGCAAGTCTGGAATATGCTTAAGATCTGGCTGATATAAAACCTGAACTTTTTTATCCTGAGAATTCTCTGTTTCCTTCATATATGGCAAAGTCACAAGATAAAATATTTCATTAAGATATCTGTGTAAGGCTTATTTTAAAGAAGTAGCTTATCCAGAAACAATAAATAATAAATTCTGAAGATCCAGTCAAAATTTAGACTGCCTTTCCTTTAATAAGGTCTGCTTACGGTATAAAATGCATAGAACAGCTTAGTTGAGTAATATGGTATTTTTATGGCTATGATTTTAACTAGTTAAGCCAAGGAAATAGATGACAGCTACTTTCTTTTTAATCTTACTGTTGAAGTAAAGCTGTAAACCTTTTCCTTCCAGAAATAATCCTCAAACTGATTGCTGTCAACTGACTGCTGGAGGGAAAGTCTGTCAACTAAGGAGGGTGGAGACAGGAAAGGCAAGCTCTCTCTTCCCATGTGTAACCACCCTTCTGCAATAATGGAAGCTAAATCTGACATAATCTTTGTAAATTAAAGATCTTCTGTATAAACCTTTAAACAAATTGTTCTGCATAGTAGCCAACACATTAATTCTGTAAAAAACTACTTCTGACTCCATTATCAAAGAGACATGATTATTCAAGTGTTCAGAATGAAACCCAGTATCTTTGCTCCTTAAAAATGAAAGCATATCTTGTATGCTTGAATACTGAGGGATACAGGCTGCCCTTTATACACTTCAAACAAATTCATATAAAAATTCAAACTCCTATCAGATTTCTAGGTCTGAAATATATTCAGCCTATACTATTCATTTGTAGAAGATCATCTACCTGCTTCAGAGTATGCAATGAAGATCATTAATATCTATCAAGAGTTTTGTACACTAAATTGTGACAAGGACAGAAGTAGCACAGTTTCCCTCTGTCCAGAAACTAAAAAAGTTACACTCAGTATTTGGATTAATTAATTCATTCCTGCCTATAAAACAGTATCTTTACTAATTGATATTTTGCCATTTATCAACACAATCTATTTCCCTATTAACTTGCTTTTGGGCTTTCAGATTTTTTCAGATATCAACTAAGATGCCCTTAAAAATAAAAACAGTCTTAGAACATATTCTATGGTCAATCCCTGCAAAATACCAGGAAGGTCTTTAATTAGGTATCTTTTTTCTCTTTAAAGATTATTAAGATGACAAAAAGACTTCATAGAATCATAGAATATCCTAAGTTGGAAGGGACCTGTAAAGATCATCAAGTCCAACTCCTGGCTCAACACAGAGCCAGCCAGGCCAGAGCATGGGACCGAGTGCATCCTCCAGATGCTTCCCGAATTCAGCCCAGCTTGGTGCTGTGACCACTTCCCTGGGAATCCCATTCCAGTGTCCAACCACACTCTCAGTAAAGAGCCTCTTCCTAACATCCAACCTAAACCTTCCCTGTCTCAGCTTCATACCATTCCCTCAGGTTCTATCACTGGTCACCAAAGAGAGGAGATCAGTGCCTGCCCCTTCATTCCCCCTTGTCAGGATACTACAGACTGTGATGAAGGTCTCCCCTCAGCCTTCTCCAAGCTGAACAAACCAAGGGACTTCAGCCTCTCCTCATAAGATTTCCCCTCCAGACCCTTCGCATCCTTGTTGCCCTCCTCTAGAAACTCTCGAATATTTTTGTGTCCCTTTTGTACTGTGGCACCCAAACCTGCACACAGTGCTCAAGGTGAGGCTGCATCAGCTCAGTGTAGAGCAAGACAATCCCCTCCCTGGACTGGCTGGCAATGCCATGCTTGATGCACCCCAGGATACGGTTGGCCTTCCTGGCTGCCTGGGCACACTGCTGGCTCATGTTTAACTTGCTGTCGACCAAGACCCCCAAATCTCTCTCAGCATGGCTTTACTTACAGACACTAAATGTAACACACAAAATAGCTGATTACCATTATGAAGAATCATAGGGAAAAAAAAAAGAAATAATTTTCTCTATTGTTCTGCAGGTAAGGTGTAGCAACTTACATAATAATGGTATCTGCACCTTTTAAAACACCAGTTGAAAAGGATTTGCTTTGCCTTTCCAAGTTAAACAAAGGTACAGCATTAACAGGACGTTTTAGACAACAAAAAGAAAAAACCAAAAGCATTTCTTTGTCTGAAATTCAGATGATAAGGATATGCATTTATATTGATTTTGGAAATCAAGGTAAAGTCTAGAGCTGCACTGGTGCTGTAGCTTAGGTGCTAAAAGCCATTTCTCTCCAAATTCTCAAAGCATCCTGAGATGCCTCAGCATCACACACAGAAGTAAATTTATTGCATTTTTCTAGTGGAGTTCTTACAGAATGTGAATTCAGAATCATATTACAAATAATAGATTACTTTTTGAAATCAGTGTCAAAGTATTAAGTTGAAAGTACAGTTAGCTCATCACTATGTCCCTCAGACACAGTTTATTTCAAGGAGGAAAATAAAAAGAGAATCAGCAGTTTCAGTATTTTAATTACTACCTTTTGCCATATTCTGTAAATGGAAAGCCTTCATTTCATGAAAAGGTTCCTTTTCCTCACTCTTCCATGTACACACACACACACACACAAAGAAAATACAGATTTTTAGCTAAAAGTAAATGCACTGGTACCTTGGTAAGCCAACAGAAAATTCCTGTACAAGCTACATCGAATAAATTTTCCTGACACAAAACCAGGTTGATCCTAGACCAAGCTTAAATAGAGGACTATCACCCTACAAATCTTGAGCTTTGCTTACAATGAGCATAGTCCAGCATATCTTCTGCTCTCTGTTACTGGCAAAGCAAGTGAGAGTGGCATATACTCTCATATATTGCAAATGTGCAATACATACATATGCAATTTTTCTTGAGGTATTTTTCACCATCTGAATAAAGCATATATTTAAAAGCCCTTGCATTTTTCTAACATAACATAGTTGCTTCAACTGAATGAAAGGCCATTTAGACTTCATGAACTTCAGTCATAGCCTGATTAATTCACCCCCATTTTACAATCAATTTCAAGACTACACATTTCAAAGTCTCCCTATCAGGCCCAGAGGGTCCTTCCCCTAAAGATGAGGAGGGAAAGTAAATTAGGTGCTAAAAAAATACAGTGTCTGTGTGACAAAATACTATCTTCTCTTTGTCAAACACGTGGTATGGGTAACTCACACTCATACACTATAACGTAGACAAAAGGACAACTGTCCATTAGTGTGTTTGTACACACATGTGCCAGTGATATTAAATCAGAACAAGGAAAGATGATGAAAATACATTTTTATCTGTTAATCATCCTGGCCACACAGCAGCAGTAATCTATATTACTACTGATGAAGCATGGAAGTGGGATAAAATGAAAACTGGCAGAACTGCTGGGCTCAGAGGATTGTCATCAGCGCCAAAAAATTCAGCTGGAGGCAAGTTACTAATGGTGCACCCCAAAGGGTTGGTATTGGGGCTAATGCTGTGTAACATTTTCATTAATGACCTGGATAATGGGATTGAGTGCACCCTAGCAAGTTGGCAGACCATATGAAATTAAGCATAGTTGTGCTGCCATACACATTCCTTACCCAGAGAAGAGTAACGCTGTGAAATAGTAAAAGCTTAGGGACTAACCACATAGAAATCATCTGGGCAGGAAAGGATGGTTGGGAGGTGGGCTCATGTACAAGAAATTGAACATGAGCTAGCAAATTGTCCTTGCAGCAATGAAGACCAAAACCTTCCTGAGTTGTATAGAAAAAGCACTGCCAGCAGGCTGAGAGGTGATCATTCCCCTCAGCATCATGGAGGTCACACTGCAGTATTGTGTCCAATTCTAAGCTCCCCAGTACAAGGACACAGACAGTGATGTGTATCCATTAAAGGGCCACAGAGATGATATGGGAATTGGAGTATCTGGCATATGAAGACAGATGGGGAGTCTTCTCAGTAGCATCCAGTGAAAGGACAAGAGGCAGAAGGCATAAACAGAACTACAAGAAATTCCATTTTAACACACGAAAAATACTTTTTCATGTGAGGGTTGTCCAACACTGAAATAGGTTGCCTAACAAGGCTACAAAGTATCCATCCTTGGAAACATTCAGAACCCAAGTGGAGATAGCCCCTTGGCAACTTGCTCTAGGTGACCTGATTTTGAGCAGGGGGACTGGACTAGGTGATCTCCAGTTCTTTGATTCTGTGGTTATACATCCATTTGATCTTTTCTGTAAGCAGCTCCACTAGATATATAATGGAAAACTACTGCTATTTAGCATGATAATGTTAATGTCCTATCGTTTATTTTCACTGTATCACATGACATACTCTCTTACCTAGAATTAAAAATTTTAACTATGAAGAACAACACTGGACCATTACCCTTTGGGGACTGAGTAAAATCAACACTAGTGAAAAGTTGAAAAAAGTTGCAATGTCAAAATGCAATAAAAATAAGACTAATGTAAACCACTATTTATAGGTTTTAAAATGAAACATTTAAAAAATCCAGTTTTTCAAAAACACGGTTTAACTTAACGTACTGGGTCTGGCTGAGATGGAGTTCATTTTCCCCATAGCAGCCATCATGGTGCTGTGTACAGGTAGGTAACAAGGTGTGTATAACACACCAGTGTTTTGGCTACTGCTGAGGAGCGCTGGAACAGCATCAAGGTTGTCTCTCCAGCATTCTTCCCTCACCAGTATGCTGGGGGTGAGCAAGATCTTGTGAGAGGACACAGCCAGGAGGGCTGACCCAAACTGACTAAAGAGGTATTCCATACTGTATGACATCTGCTCAGAAATAAAAGCTAAGAGAAAGGAGAATGAAGTGGGGTGGTGGTGAGGCATTTGTTATTTATGACATTTGTCTTCTGGAGCAACCACTACACCTACTGAAGCCCTGCTTCCTGGGAAGTGGACAGATATCGCCTGCTGATGGGAAATAGAGAATAAATGTTTCCTTTTTCTTTTGCTTCCACACATACCCTCTGCTTTTGCTTTATTAAACTGCCTTTATCTTGACTCATGAGGTTTTTTCCCCTGACTTATTTTCTCCTCTCCTGTTCTGCTGAGGAGGGGAGTGATAGAGCAGCTTGGTGGGCACTGTAACCATATCCTTATTCCATATTGTTATTCAAGCCATCACAGCACGTATGTCCTGTTAGCAGCTTTTCCACTTGCTTCACATTTTAGTCAGAAACATCTATTTTATTAATATGAAGAGCTTATCTTTCCTCTCTAGGCTTAAAAATTTCCTAATCCATTTGTTACTGTTAGCCAATGAGATTTAAGTGTTGTTTTCCCCTATAGAAATGTCTTCAATATTTGAACAGAATGGATTCTTACATTAATGATTATAAGTTAAAGTTCTAAATATGCATGAAAGGCTAATGGCTTTTTGAGCTTATATGTGGAAGTGCAATCCTCCAGCAACATTAGCAGGAGATACTGGTTGATTCCACAGTTCTCATTCAAAACTTTGTAGGCAGAGGGAAGACTGATAAAGCTCTGGTAACTGTCACTTGTTTCACAGACACTAGTAGAAATTAGGACTGGATTGAAAATAGGAACCTGTTTTAACAGGCAAGAAAAGAAGACAGCCCAGCAAAAAACAGAATCTTGGAGAGATTCTTCACTTTTGAGGTCAAGGGAACTTGGACATGAAATTGAGAAAAGGCTTCAAAGCCCTTTCAGCAGCAAGACATAATTTTCTTCTATGGAGCTACATGAACTAGATGTCTTCCTAAAGTGGTATCTAGAGAATTACAGTATCTTGAAATCTTTTCAACAAAGTTAGTCATCACAAACATAGGTCAGACTGTTATTTAACAGAATAACCTGGGTAAACTATAATTTATGCAGTCACAGTTAATACTTTCCATTTCTATTCTACTACATTTTCAGTAGTAATTCAATGGCCATTTCTAAGTGTTGCCCATGTCATCATGAAAATCCCACTAAATTCCACCTCTATTCTGTTTTTTTGTTGTCTCAAGAGAACACCATCTGAGGAGCTGAACAGAACTGACAGTAATACTAAGGGGGATGGTGGGGAAAGAAAGAAGCAGTAGGGATACAAAGCTGACATAGAAATTAAACCAAATATTAAAGGGGGAAAAAAGGTGTTTGGATCAGTCCCCTGTTCTCAACAACTAAGGCACAATGGCTTTTGAGCTATTAAATTAACATCCTCCCTGGACTATTAATGGATTGTCCACAGGGTAGAGAATTTACAGACGACGTAGTATCATCATCAGAAATGTGTAGGGTACTACTTTTAAACAATGAGTAGCAAAAAAAGCTAGATCAAAGTGGAAGAGTATTTTGGAGAATAGAAAACATGGTGCTTAGATGCAAGAAGAAAGAAGCAAGGGACTCATGCAACTGTTATCCTGACTTCAATGTATGAAAAGGTGAGGTTTTCTTTTTTCAGTTAAAAGGTAATTAAGAATAAGAAGGACAACTTAAAATAATCAGGATAATGTCAATTTAACTTTAAAAAGTATTCACCTGGAACAAATAAGTTAACCTTCAAAAGCAAATATTAAGGCAAAGGAAATCCAGAATCCAATCTCTCCAGATTTCAGTAGAGTCTTTTGCAGCATTACCCAGCAATTATTTACTGAGTTGGAAAAGATAGGGTGCAACACAAAAATCAAGTGGATGTAAACCTGACTAATGGTGACATATTGAACAGACTTATTTCTAATCTTTCTCCAGACTCACTTCATGCCTGTGAAGCTGGAAAAAATGCAGAGGTGTTTTGATAAAAACTGATTACAGGAAACACACTTCACAGAGAGAAGGCTCTTGCCAACTTAGAGAGGTAATTGGAGGGCCATTGGGATAGGCATGTTAGAAATGGGAAAACGTTTAGCAACTCTTAAAAGCCACATGATTACCTACAGCAGAATTTCTGTGATTACGTCTTATCATTTCAGAGCAACAGGAAAAGAGAAATCACACAGGCATGTCTAGTTTACTGCAAGAAGATTAAACCAAGCTGGCGTACATGTAAAACAAATGTGATCTCAATCAGTATCTGATAAAGTATTTTCAATAGACCTAGTAGAACATTGGCACTATTATTCAAGACTTTGAGGAAACACTTCTGGTGAAAGGTATGTGATGCAGGTAAGGTATGTTCAAAATTCAGGAGAATCAAGTTCCTAGGCTCTGTATCTTCCTATTTATTCTGTTTTACTAGACAGACTGAAAAGGTGCTTGTTTGATCCTGGCACATAAAAGCTGAGGACAGTACATGAACAATGTTTACAGTTTATTGAGGGCTGCACAGCAAGGAGGGAGTTGCTTTTAAATAACAATATTGAGATATTAGAAATTAGGAATCAAGGAATACTTAGGATGGAATTTCAAAGAAAGTTCTAAGCATTGGGAGAGGTTCTGAAATATCTTACCAGAAAAAGCAATAGGGAGAAGTACTTAACTGGCTTTAAGATAGACTGTGGTGGCTTTATGACTGGGATTAGATAAAACTGTTGCCCAACTCTGAAAGACCTTTTCTTTAAACCTGAACTACTACAGTGAAGAACTGCTCCCTATTCTGCTCCCCCTTTCCCCTTCCCAGTCTTTCTGGGAAGTCTTTCCCACTATTCCCATTCAACTGTGGTTATGAGGACTACATACAAATTTTTATCTTCAAGAGAAATCAGTCCTAAAACTTAAACCCCTACCCCTGTAGCTTACATGTTTTTATAGAATATTGCATCAAAGCAGATGATTAGAAGCTCTGAGATCAAAAGATTTAATCAGCAACTAAACAGAGCAGTGCATTGCAAACATACTGAAATGATATTGCCTCTTTAATTCTTCATTAAATATTTGTCCTCTTTGCCAGTTTAATGGATTCCTTCCTATTATATAAACAGACACACTCCCCCTCAAAAAAAGATAGCACTCTATGTGTATATACACCTCATATGCTGGAACTATCCTTTTTATATTGATGCTGCTATCCAAAAAGTTCACATAAGCTTCTGTTAGGACATAGAGCTACTTGCACCTCTCATAACATACTACTTGTATGTTAACACTTTTGAATGGGTTGTTCAATGATTTTTAAGGCAGTCTGTAATTCAAAAGCAGATACAGAAAATAGAGAGGGCATATTCACATTACTACATTGGAGCAGTTGCCACATAGTTATTTGTATAGCATTAAGAGAACATTAAACAATGTTGCAGACAGCTAACTTTTCTCCATTGAGCTCCTTTCAAAGCTATGTCCATCAAGAAACATGCAGCACTTCGGTTTCATGGTAAAAAAATATGCTCATCCTGTTGCAAATGTTGAAAATGTAGGTGGGTCTGTCATTCACTAAATCATGAAGCACACAATCCATTGTAGCAAAACCAATCAAGTCATGACTGTATGTACAATGAACTCTGGTGACTGCAAACACATTTCCCTACTTCCTTCTGAGTGACAAATGGTTTCTTCATTTTAGATTAGAAAAGAAGTAAATGCTATTCCAATGTAACTTAATCCACACTTTAGCAGCCAAACATAAATTACACTTAAAAAACCACATTGGATCAAAACTTAAGCAATCACAGAAATTGTTCAGATCCCTAATTGTTCAGAACTTCCATGTTATCCACGTATGACCTACATAGTCAAAGCACTGTCCAGAACAATGACAAGTACACAGAAAAAGTCTGTTAAAGTTCTATCTCAGACCAATACATGCCTACCACTTAGTGTACTTTGGCCACTTTGGGGACTGTTGTTCATGATAGCATTTCCAGACAGAGACAGAAAAATCACAGAAGAAAACAAACTGCTCTTCTGTTCCATGTTCAAAGATGGCCTCCACCATCTCTTTTTCTATGATAATCTAAACCCACAACCACAGAATCTCTTTTAATTGGTTTGTTCCAGACTAGACTGAGTATGCCACCTTAAATGTCATAAAGTGTTGTGTATTAGAGCATGATTTAGTTCAATAATGACATACGGTCTTGGATTTGACAGAAAAACTCCATTTCAAAATTTTTCTTCCTTTCTGACTAGTCTCCTTTTAAATTTTTGCCTTTTAATTTCCAGCATGTGCTTATTTTTGGCTCCCTTATTTTGTTGCTGTAGAATAATACAAAAAATACTGTATAGACACCTTGTTTTCAAAGAAAGTGTATCAAGTGGTTAGCCTAGCTCATATGTTCTTGCTTACCTCATAGATTTCTGGGTTATTATTAGTTTATTTTACCAGCATAGCCCTTTTGTCATACACATACATACACTTTTACAGTAAGCTCACAACTTAACGAAACTTGCAAATCACATGTGCTGTTGAAGAACAGAAACTCCTTAATTCCATCATTCTGATGACATGACAATACAATGAACAGGCTCTATTTATAAGAAACATCTTTTTAATCAGAAACCAGTATTTTTACATAACTGAAACAAAAGAACTCAATATTTGCCATTTACAGTATTATTAAAAATGTTAGGCTATTGAGCAATTAACCCCAAACTAAATTAGTTCCATCTGAAATTACCGAAGTTTAGTTTTCCCAGTGAAAAGCCCTGAGTCAAATACATGAAAATTCACTGACATCATAAACCTAAATTATTAATAATTTCTACAATATGACACCATGATCTTACCAGCCTAAAACCTGTAGTTCCTATTTATTCACGTGGCAGGCAGAAATACCTGCCACATGAATAAATACCCCTAAAGACAAACGTCTTACTGAACAGTAGTTGTCCCCAGTTCAGGTCATTTAACAGGCAAGTGTCAAGAACTATTGCAGCATTGCTTTAGAGACAGTAAACAAGATTCTTAGAAGTTATCACATTTTAAAAGTTTTATGGTTTTGTTTTTGTTTTTTCAAAGCATGGAAATAATCAAAGCAGACATGACAAGGTTTTGGTGCTGTAGTTGAGAAAGTAATCCTTTTCAATGGAAGTTGTGCTCTCCCTAGTTTTCTCCATTCTGTATCTCAAAATACGTGGTTTTGTACAGAATAAAAACTGAAAGTAAACATTAACAGCCCGGTTATTCTCAGTCTTTCCACATGTAGCAAAAATAATAGGACATACATGCTTCTATA
The DNA here is from genome assembly GCA_027925045.1 of Hypotaenidia okinawae. Lineage (NCBI taxonomy): Eukaryota > Metazoa > Chordata > Aves > Gruiformes > Rallidae > Hypotaenidia > Hypotaenidia okinawae. Next base: position 23,255,890 of record BSDF01000008.1, on the reverse strand, counting down.
GCATCATCCTTATACTGTCAACCACTTCCAACTCTGCCAGAGATTTCAGGCTATAATGTGTAAATCATTACTACATGCTGTAACAGTACTTCCTATTTAATCAGGAGAGAAGTAAAACCCCCTCTAGAATTACAATAAACAACTACAGTTTAGTTTTAAATGAAATTATGTAGTTTATATCTGACCTGAGTTTCAGTCTTTTCCTAGTGGGAAATATAAATTCAGCATTTGGATACATAATCCTACAGCTCCCAGAAGCCGACTCCACTGCGAGCACTTTACATGATTTATAGCTCTCCTCCAGATTCAGATGACAAGTCTCGGCGGAGCAGGTGCAACGGGGTATTTTTTCCTTCCTTCAGAGATCATTCCCTCCTATGTAAATTAATTAGCAAGTCTTCATCACTCTCGCATAAGCGGGGAAGATGAAGCTAATGGATTATCAGCGTTTAATTTCTCACACGGAGCCGCTGACCCGGCAGCCCGGCGGAGGGAGGGGGCTCGCTGTTGTTACTGCTGAAGCCACAACGTTTTTGACAGCGTCAGCGGCGGTAAAAGTGAGCCTGGCTCCCGCACAGTTATGCCAACAGAGCAATTTCTAAATCACGGGCAGGATCTGGGGAGGGGGGGACGGGACCTCGGGGACGCGAGGCGAACCTCCCCCCCACCCCCGCCGCAACACACGCATTTCTCTCCCCTCCTGACCGGCAAGTTAAAACCGCCCTGCCCGCGCCGCTGTACCCCCTTCCACACCCCCGTCAGCCCTGCCCCCTTCCCTGACTGCCGGGGAAAAGGGGAGTGAGTCCCGGTTCCCATTACCTCCTCCGGAGCCATGGAGAGCGGTGCGACCGCGGCCTCGGCTCCGCACGGCTGTCGGCGGCGGCTCCGCGGAGCGGAGGGGCCGGCGCTCTCCTCACTCCCTCACCTCGCCGCGCTACGCCTCGAGCCGGTGGCACAGCCCGCTCCACATAAATGCATTAACAGCAGCCACATCATGATTAATTCATCAGTCCCGGTGACCAGAGGAGGAGGCACACGGAGGGGAGCGGAGGCTGGGGAGGGGCAGGGCGCACCCCTCCTTGTCGGTGTTCACCCCCCGCCTCGGGCGCAGGGCTTCGCTAGTCGTGGGGGGAGGGGGAGGAGGCTGTGCCGAGAGCCCGGGAGCTGCCCGTGCCCTGCCAGGTCTGAGGGAGGGGGACTCCTCTGGGCTGGTGGCCGGGCGATCCGCCCCACCCCGGCCGCCGGCGCCCGTCGCTCCCCGGCCGGCGTGACGGCCGCCTCCCGCGTGGGGAGCCGTTAGGGCTCAACGGTGCGGCACGCGCACCCTCAGCCTGCTGGCCTCGGGACCTCGCCCGAGACCCGGGTAAGGCAGAAGTGACCCTGAGAAGTTGCCAGGGCTCCACACCACGAAGCGAGTTCTAGCCGCCGCTCAGCCCAACGCCGGGGAGGGGTCTCGCAGGTCAGCGGGAAACAGGCCGCCGTCGGAGGTGCACCCCTCGTCTGATCGCTGCCAGCGGCACGCCAGGTGCCTCGGGGCCGCGAGCTGGCTGCTGCCAGGCACGGAGGGGCTGGGCCGGGCAGTGCAAGAGCCCCTGATGGCAGAAAGGCCGCTGAGCATCCAGGTGCGCGTGGTCACATTAGTAGGACAGAGCTCCTTTGCACAAAAGCACACTTCCTCCCCCCACCTCCCCCCACGCCCCAGCCTGTAGAAACAACTCTTCATCCACTTGCTAGAGCCCTGGCTGTCCGAGCACCGCACAGCCGTGTGCAGGGCAGCCTGCTGTGGTATGCTGAAGCAGCAGCACCTACACCGTCCCCATCCTGGCACAGGGCTTTGCTCCCCTCTCTTCTGATGGGCATTGCTGATTTCTTCAAAAACCGTGTGTTTAAAATTGCAGTACTCTGGACTTGGAGTTTACTCACAGCAGGGGTAAGCAACTGCTCAGTTTTTAAGGGTTTCAGAACAGCTGTTAAAGGCAGGAGACCCTTTGCTTTTCGCTGCCTTTATTTTCTATTCCAAATACAGGTAGAAGACCTCTAAGTCCACCATCCCCCTCCAGTATTTCCTACCAGATGTACTTTGTCTACAATACCAAGCAAGAGACGCTTGCTCTTACAGCCACCTTATCTTCTTAGTCAGATAGTTCCCTTATCAGGTGATGAGATTTGCGTAGAACAGATGATTTATCACCTATTCATTACTTCCTCTTCTCATCTATAAACCCAGGTTTGCCTACCTGGTAGCATCATTATGCTTCAAGGGACTGTATTTGAATAGGATATTATCAAGGTTTAACAATTCTTTATTGATCATCTGCCAGGAGCAAAAATTTCTCCTCTCACCTCTTGTGGATTTCAGTTTAGCAAAGAATTTTCAACCTGACACTGCTATATATAGACATTTCCAAGTATCAAACAGAATTCGTAAGCTTTACATAGAGAGATCCCCAAATTGTCACAAGCTCTTAGATACATAATCATAGGCAATGAGGATAAAAGCTGTGCAAGGAGGAAGAACATGAAAATAAAATTAGAAAGTAGAGCCCTTTTGTAGGAAAATTTCATTTACGTGACACATTTTCTTTTATACATTATGCTATAAATTTTGTGTTACTTGTATACAAAAGTAATTTATTGTAACTCCACAATTGAAGTTGCATTGTGGTTTCAATGTACAGGAGGATTAAAATCTCAAGTTTTAATACTCAAATTCTTGCATTTATACTGCACGTTTGGCACAAGAGCACTTGAGAATTACATCTGAATTTTCTTTTTAAAGCAATTTTAGCAGAGAAAAAACTTTATTGTTTTCTGTTTCAAAATTTTCACATTTTCTTCACATTTGTGAATTCTGAAGGTTCCCATGTATACGTGAGCCATTCTTACTGTAGGATAAGAATACATGTAAAGCTGACTTTGAACTTTTATAGCTAAGCATCTGAAGTCATCCCACTAGTTGTCACAGCCAATTGAATTTCACAGACATTTGTCAGAGAGAGATCTGATTTTGTTTTTAAAAGTGTGTGTTCTGGATTAATATTGGGATGAAATTAATTTTCCTTTTAATTCTGGTGTCTGTTTTTCAGGTGAATTTAATTTTCTTCATTGTTTTCTGACTACTGGCTATATCCGTCATATTATTTCACTGCAGTTAGTACTGGTGTTCCAACACAATTACATAATATTAGATAGAAGTGTTCTATCTAGTTTTTATCAAAAAATAAATCAGTTTGTCAGAATCAAAATTTTCACAAGTACCAGTTTTAGCAGGAAAAATTAAGAAAAAAAGGGGGTGGGAGACACAACTTGAGTAAAACCTCTGAATCACCAATCCAAAACTCAATAAAGCAGACTACATTACCTAATATCTTCTGTAATACTGTGGTTCAGCTTAAAACCAATTTGTTTCATTGTTCCTACTGAAGGCAGTGTCTGAATATCACTCCTCTGATTATATTGTTTCATTTGATTCTCTCTCAATAATGTTTATTAGTTTTATTCTCTTTTGTTCACTGTCTTATGTATTTATATGCAACACTCAATTTTTACTAAATTGAACCAGATCCTCTTTTTATCTTCCTTCATAAAACAAATTCTGTATTTACCTGATGACATCTATGACCTATTAGAGTTTGAATTAGTCTGATGGACAGTTTTATACATGGCATTCTAGTAAGCTCTTATTAGTAATGTGCATTAAATCTCTCATCTCTATTGAAGCACTGATAAAGATGGGACTGGCCTGACTTTCTTTCAAGGCTTTCCTATGTTGACAGTTTACAGCATGTCCTATGCTTGGCACATGTACAACTTTTGGCTCTCAAACTACCAGATTATACCACAAGGTTTTCTTGGGCTCCAGTGTGTAATCTTGATTTTTTTTAAATCCAATTACACCATTTCTTTTTAAGAGATACTGAAATAGTAAGACTGATTCTTCAAGAATCTAGCAAATTCCATATTATGGATCTCTTGATCACTGTTGATCTCTTTTCAACATAAACCCTCTTCTTCCTTTTGCTGGTCCTTACCCACGTCACAATTTTTGTACTAGTTTTCATCTCTTCCATTTAAATAGTTGCCCACATACAGACTGCTTTCAGGCAGCTAGCATTAAATTCTGGGAGAAGGAAAGGTGTTATATGGAATGGTAGATGAGGTGTCAAATGTTCGTGATAAAGGGATAAATGTACAGTACTATTCAAAGGATAGAGGAGAAAAACATGTATGGTGACCCTAGTGAAATTCCAGTCTAGATTTCCTACTTAAAAATGGCCTAAGACTATGACATTAAGAAAAAAATCATTGTGGGTGGGGGAAAGAGGGGCAGTGGGAGAAGAACTTACTTTCAATGCTTTTCACTTGTTTCTTCTGAGTATTTTCTGAAATTTTCCTTATCACAAAACTTAATTTGCACAGACAATTTTTTTGCATTGTCTCAGTGACTCTCGTAGAATTACTTTGTGCCGGCTGCTCAGAAGGCCAGCCATGTCCTGGGCTGCATCAAGAACAGCATGGCCAGCAGGCCGACTCATAAGTCTCTCTGCTCTTATGAGACCCCACCTGGAGTACTGTGTCCAGCTCTAGGGTCCCCAGTACAGGAAAGACATAGAGCTGTTGGAGCGAGTCCAGAGGAAGACTGCAAAGATAATCACAGGGCTGGAACACCTCTCCTATGAAGACAGGCTGAGAGGGTTGGGCTGGAGAAGAGAAGGTTCTGAAGAGAGACCTAATTACAACCTACCATTACTGCAGAAAAGTGGGAGAGGGACTGTTCACCAGGGAGTGTAGTGATAGGACAAGGGGTAATAGCTTCAAGCTGAAAGAGGGTAGGTTTAGATGTTAGGAAGAAATTCTTTACTATGAGGGTGGTGAAGCACTGGAACAGGTTGCCCAGAGATGTTGTGTAAGCCTCACCCCTGGAAGTGTTTAAGGCTAGGTTGGATGAGGCTTTGGGCAACCTGATCTAGTGCAGGGTGTCTCTGCCCATGGCAGGGGGGTTGGAACTCGATGATCTTTGAGGTCCCTTCCAACCTGAAGCATTCTGTGATTCTATGTACCTATAAAAGTATTAAACATTCAAAGCCTGTATTTCTCATGTTGTTTTTATTTATTGAAGTACAACTTTATGTTTCTACTAAATGATTAACAACCTTGGTGATACCTTATTGGTACTAAGAGATGGACAGATTTATTACATATGGATGCATAATTCCACTACTGCAAGGTCTTAATTTATACAGACAAAGATTCATTGGAAATATTTCAAGTAATACACGTGTTCATATTGTGGATCACTTTTAGTTTCAGTGCTGTCACATCTAGACATTTACCCTTGGTGCATAGCTATCAAAGGTTTTAGATGAAATCTTGACCATATAAAAATCAAAGAAATTCTTCTAGTTCCTTTATCAGGGCTAGGATTTTCTCTGAAGGATCACTGTATTTCACATGAAATTCCTAATTACAGTAGCTTATATAAAGTACAACCAAAGTTTTCTGGATTTTTTTTCCTAGAAAATTAATTATATTGAAGGAAGAATCTTTTATGATGGGATCAATCCTGATTTAGTAAAACTAAAAGCAAATGATAGTAGTACAGCTATTTGAAATATCCCTGCCCTGAAGGACACTTGCTTGATTCAAGGATTAATATTCAAAATTTTGGTCACAATTATATATCCTCTAAGGTTCATGAAGTTGGTCTGATTTGCCACTATTTCTGGCCACAAATGGTGTTTCATTTAAATTATGATAGAGTGTTTGTTTCAGATTGAAGCACAGAGCAAAACTCAAGGCATGAAGGGTATTTTTTGCCTTGACTTTCAATTAAGTTTTAAATGAATTAAACATCTGATAAATAATGGGGCAGATCTACCTTTCTGTACTCACGTCACTAGAGTTCATTAACAACTGAATTTGACTCAACATTTCCTCATTCTCCAAAGACCTTTTCTTTGGGCTTTTATAACAAAGTGAGATTACCTAGACAAATGTGGATTCCAATCTGCCTAAAATTTACAGGAACTTAATCACAGGAAGCCTCAGAGCTTGACATAGGCAACATCTGGTATTCAATACAGTATCAACCTTTTGAAGACTCTGGAGAAGTGCATCTTCCCTCATGTTTGTTTAGTAGCTGAGAATTGTAATTCCTGACATCTTAATTATCATGAAAGTATTTTTTTCTTACTAAAGTAATAAAGATGTAGAAATCCTTATTAACAGTAAAGTGATAGACATTATTTACTGAAAGGACATCAACGGTGTGGAAATATGAAAAAATTATTTTCCAAATATGAGGCAATTCTGTCATTCCTGAAGGGTTACTGGTGACATTCCAAATAAGTGCAGATAATTTTAGAAGCTAAACACTTAGCTATACTCTCCATTTCTGATTTTTAAAATTGCCCTTCATTTTAAATATCCTCACTCATATGTCCATTGCACTGCTCTAAATTGTGTCACCAGAAGCAGCAAACCGAAGAAAGAAAAGAGAGAAAGTAAGAAGAAAATAGGAACAGTCACAGCAAGGAATAAGATGATCTAATAAAAGACATTACTCCGAATCGCTAGTCCAGCTGAGTTGCACCTTCTGCAGACTCAGAGCAGACTGTAACTAAAAGTAAGATTGCTTTTGTTGTTCACTCACCCTGAAAACAGTCCAAAATGATCTGTACACAGTGAGGGTAAGTTGCAGACAGGGCTGGTGTCTGCAATACCCCATATCTCTGAATATCCTCCTGAAGCTGTGCAATTAGCTGAGGAGTAAAGGGTGTTGCAGACTTGCCCTTCAGAACCTCAATGCATTTCCTGCTTCTGGAAGAACATACATGAGATCATTGGAAGGAAAACTCACCACACCACAATGCTGAACCAAGACCTTTATTGTTTTGCAAGCCCTTGAAGTTTCAGCTGAAATGTGATATATAATGTTGTAAAATTATAGGTCAGGTAAACCTCATTGTAGCTCTTGGGTATAGCTGTCCCTCTTCATTTAAGATAGATGTAAGAAGTCATTATGCTCCTTTGCAGAAACAAGTAGCTGGAATGACTGTAGTCTCTAAACCCCAAACACAATTACATGTCTCTGAGCAAACCAAAAACTCCAAAGAGTCAGCTCAGAATGTGAATGAAGGGGGTGGGGTGGTTTTGCTGGTTTAAGCAGGAAATAAATACAAGTGAATCAAATAGGAGCTACATATGTAGGAAACACATAAACATGCAAACAGGCAATATGTAGGAGGAACTAATGTCAAATTACTGCAAAAGAACAGGCACATAGGAAAAACCTGGACAGGTTTTTGGACTGCTGGCATGGACTGGCACAGGTTGAATGTCTAAAAAAAATAAGCTTTTTCAATATGTATAATTTCTGCTACACTTAAGGAAATGGGATTTTTTTAATCTTGCTTTTTAGAAACAGGACTGCATTGAAAAAAGATCAATCTCTATTAACAGTTTCCCCTTCTAGTGGGAATAGCCTACAAAGCCCCAAATTTTGACCAGCTGTTGGGCACAATAACAAAGCAGTGTGACAGAGTGATAAATCTCAGATCATAGAATCATAGAATGGCATGGGTTGGAAAAGACCCCAAGGATCACAGAACTCCAACCCCCCTGCCACAGGCAGGGCTACCAACCTCAGGCCTGGATCTACACAAGGTTGTCCAGGGTCCCATCCAACCTGGCCTTGAACACTTCCAGGGATGGGGAATCCATCACCTCTCTGGGCAGCCCGTTCCAGCACCTCACTACTCTCTGTAAAAAAACTTCCCCCTCATATCTAATCTAAACCTTCCTTCCCTTAGCTTTAATCAATTCCCCCTTGTCCTGCCATTGTCTACCCTTTTAAAAAGTTGAATCCCCTCCTGTTTGTATGCTCCCTTCAGGTACTGGAAGGCTGCAATGAAGTCCCCCCACAGCCTTCTCTTCTCCAGGCTGAACAAGCCCAGCTCCCCCAGCCTCTCCTCATCGGGGAGGTGCTCCAGCCCTCTAATCATCTTCATGGCCCTCCTCTGAACCCTCTCCAACAGTTCTACACCTTTCTTGTATTGCAGGCCCCAGATCTGGACACAGGGCTCCAGCTGGGGCCTCACGAGGGCAGAGTAGAGGGACAATCCTCTCCCTGTCCCTGCTGGCCACCCCTCTCCTGATGCAGCCCAGGATACCATTGGCCTTCAGAGCTGCAAGAGCACACTGCTGGCTCATGTTAAGTTTCTCATCTACCAGAATCCCCAAGTGCTTCTCAGCAGGGCTACTCTCAAGGAGCTCTTCTCTCAGTCTGTATATATGTCTGGGATATAAATATACATGCTGTTATTAAAGTGATAAATCTCAGATATAAATATACATACCATTATTAATTGAGTTACAGAATTCCTGCCTCACATTTTCAGAACACCTTCCTTTAAAGTGTTCATAAGAATTATTTATGCTTTGAGACCTGAAACTGGAATATCTACCTATCATTCAAATACTCCACAGACCTCCTAAGTCAAAAAGACAGGAGAAAAAGTTTTTAATTCCTAACTTTTATGTGAAGATTTATGTGTCAGTAACCTTCCCAACACACCTACATCCCCTCTCCAGCAAGTCTAAGAAAAAAATAAGAGAGAATGTAGGTAAGAATCTTTACATTTGCCCCTGAAGCCTTGAAAAAAGCTTAGAAAAGGAGAGAGCCTTTGGGGTAGCAGGCTGATGGTGGTTTGGAGCAAGCAGTGAAGGAACACTCCATTGCCTTGTTCAGGGCAATAGAATTTTGTAGTTTCAAACAGGATGATCTCAAAGAAACAGCCGTACAAGAGGACAGCCCATCAAGGTTTGATCCACAAAACTACAACTACGTTCCTAATTTGTACAGTCTTGGAAACAGGAATCTCAAATTATCTTTCCTGAAACCCATGAGGATAATCCAGCTAGTGCAAATGATTGATTTTCTCAGTGCATGCATAACTGGTGACTTTGTTATTAATCAGTGGGGTTTTCCCTTATACCTGTAAATAAATGTTGCAACTTATATGGAAAATGCAACATACTCACTAATGAAACATTCTCAGTGTGAAAGAACAAAACATAAATATTTAAAATGGAGACCTCTCAGCTTTCTAAATCTCACAATATGAGTAAGGACTCCCAAACCCTTTAAATTTAATACCCAAGTATGGAATGTGTTGGGTTTTTTTTAAACTTTGGTACATAAATGTATGGCATATTGTATAATGGTCACATTAGGACAGTTGGTCATTACTGTAAATAAGTATAAATGTTTAAACAGGCACATACATATTTTATTCAACAGTGAAAGGAACCATCTTGAAGAAGACAACACTGATTGCTCAAGCATGGTCCAGTACTCTGTTTCCAATGTATAGTTCATCTGCTTTCCTTTCCTTGGCCACTAGCAGATGGTTAAAGACTATGAAAACAGCATGTGTACTAAGTGGTCCTTTCAGAGAAACATCCTCCTACCTTCTGGCAATATGGACTGTAAAGGTTTTCTGAGCCAGAGATTCTGTACAGACTTGTCATGTTTAATAGCCACTGATGGACTGAATGAAGCAAGAACAACATAAGCAAAGACTTAACACTTACAGAAAAGGAGTAGTGGCAGCTACTGAATCTTCAGTGCCACCACATACAGCACCTTGGGTTTTCTTCAGAGGTCTCCCGTCTAATTACTCACCAAGTTCAACCTGCTTAGCTTGCGAGATCTGACAAAATCACAGCCTGAGGTGGAGCAGCTGGGATTTAACTTTTATTTATAAAACTTAATTAGGAGATTTTTTCTTTCTTCTCATTTTTCTCAGCTCTTCACTGTTAAAATCACATGGTACCCTACATATGCACATACAAACACATAAAACAAAAAGTAAAAGCAAACCACAACAGTGCATGCTGTAGAAATGGCAGTGCTGGCATTAGCACTTCAAAGGGAAAAGCTATTTTAAAATTTAACTGCCTGGCAGATGCTGCAGATATAGAACAGGAACCAAAGAGAGGTAAGGAGGGAGGGAGAGTAGGAAGAGGAGAAAATGAGTGGGGAGGGATAGGAAAGCAAATGAACTTTATATTAATTCAACGTAAAAATAGCCAAACTGTGCACTGACAGTGAAATGCTGGCAAAGTGGAACCCAGTAGCAACATTCCCATTGACTTCAGGGAAATCTCTCTTTCACTCTACATCAATAGTTTTACGCCTATGTACTGCTGGGTGACAACACAATTCCAAAATGCATTTATTACCTTTTGTTTCATAGGTGCCAATTATTTATTCTGCAGTAATTCTACAAATAATGGAAACAGCCCCTCACTACTGTTTTCAGTAATAGCTTAGAAAATTGGGATAGAAACTGGTCAGGTTTTGTGGCATAAATTACTATTCACACCAGTGCTATTACAAACCACAAATAGCTGGTCATCATATATTAAACTCCTGTATTTTGAAGTAACTGGTATAGTGTCTCAACCCTCTGTTTCATGGGATTTCATATCATCTACTACACTGCTGAACTCAGATGCAATAATGATTTTGAAGGGAGGGATTTAAAACAGTATGTTTAATCTGTAATGCAAGATATATGGAATGGTTAGTCAGTCTACATCGATGCATAACTGATTATTCTTCAGGCTGAAAAAATATTCATGGAAAAGTATTTCATATACAGGCAGCCTGATTGCTGCGGTAACACTGAATAACCTTAGTGGGCTCATTAAATCCCTCTATGATAGAATGTTTTCTTTTTCTGTTCTTTGCCAATGGTAGTAATAATAATGTAGATAAATCGTTAGACTATTACAGCTTTGTCATTTACTCTTAGATCTCTTCTGAACAGAGTTCAGATAGCATGGTTAAAAGTTGCTATCCTTGCCAATTGTTCCAGAAGATAGTTCAGGTGAAGTGCATTACAGCAAATATAAAGAAATATACTCATGTCAAAATGATTACAGGACAACCTTTGTGTTATCAGCAGTCCATTTTGTAAGCACTGCATGACATCATAACACATGAAGCTTTAAAGGAAAGGAGATGCGTTCTTCTCATTGCTCCTAAAACAACTGTGGTAGATGCATACACTTATACAATGAGGAGTCAAACTCCATGAATCCGTAAAGTTTTCTGAATGGCATATGGGACATGTATGCAAGCTCATAGCTCCTAATGAAGCTCAGAATGCTTGAAATGGCAAAGGGTGACTCATGATCCTATGGGATCATAGTTGAAGGACTGTACTTGGACTGTAAAAAGATGATGGAACTTATCAACTGGGGGAACAATTCCAGTTTAGGATTTTTTGGGAAATGATTTTCTCCCTTCTTTGTAAGCAGAAAAATTAGAACAAAGCAGTCTGAGAAGACCCTTACCAATTTTGCTTGTTAGTTTTCCTGAAAGTTGCCTGTGGATTTTATTTATCCATACCCTATGGAATGGTTATTACCCACTTATCAGAATAAAACCTCACTTAAGAAGAGACAGCAAAAGATGCAGAAGAGACTAATACAAAATACAGGGTAAATCAAAGGAAAATGTGAAGTCTTACTACTCAGCCAAGTGAAACAGAGACTAACTGATGTATGATTTTGTTAACAATAAACATATTCCATACCTTTATCTTATTCGCTCCATCTTTTATATGATTCCTCCTGCTTACTTCTCCATGTATGTAAAGTTCAGGCCATTTAAGGTTCCTTTATCTGTATGGTTGGTTGACAGTTATTTAATCAAATTTTTAAAAATCAGCAGTTTTGCTTCCTGGCCTCAAATGTTGAAGTCTTTGGCTGTAAAAAGGGTTTGATAGCACATAAGTCTCAAGGAAAAAACATTTGAAAGGAAATTCCCAGGGTTAAAAATAAATATATCTGAAATGCAAATTATTTAATTCAATGTATAATTCACATATGTAGATATAACCATTCTGGGTTAAATGAATCTGAGGAAATGTGGAAGGTTCTAAACATAAAACTATGAAAAATAATACTTGCAAGACTTCTAAGTGAGCTAGTCATACTTTATTCAACTCCCAAATTACTTTATAGGCTGTGTTCATTTTATAGAAGCCAAAACACTGAATCTGCTACAGCTCCCTGAATACATTGCAGATTTCAAAGTTAAGAGTTCTCAGCTCCTTGAAGTTCTGCTTTCCTGTTGAAAACATTTTCAGTTGTTTACATAGGTCTCATGAAATGGACCTTTCACATCTGCACCTACATTTGTAGAAGTGAACTGAGACTTTGCCATTGACCCCTGACAGAGAGGAAGTTGAAAACATTCAACTGAAGTGTTTAAGATTTGCATCACAAAATCAGTATCTATGTCTTTCTTCGAGGCCAATGTCCTTGTCTGAAACAGCCTAACTACAAAACATCAGAAAAAGAGTTGAACAAGGAAATACACACTTTTTATAGGTGGAGAACTGAGGAAGTGACAGTAATTTAAACACAAAAGGATCGTCCTTGACTTAGTTTATTTTTTTATGCTTGGTCTCTTTGTGATACTTGTTTTTGATATTTCAGTTAGATTTTTTTTCTTGGTAAGTATATACATTAATTGGGACATTTTAACACATCAGAACACTATGGAATATTTTAACTGAATAGAATCTACTTCTCTTGGACTGTAACCCATCAAAGAATCTTACTCAGTAATGATTTTAGTCTTTAAAAGAGCAGGTTGACATTTAAAGAAAAATTTACCATATTTGTCAAAAAAAAAGAAATCACCTAAACCAAGAAATTAGTGGTATCTGTATTCTACTGATGTTAATTATCTCTTTTGTTGTGGATTCTACTCTCAAATAATAAACTAATCTTCTATTGAGCAACCTTGCCTTCAATTTGGAATACATAATTCATGCCACAATCAACTCTTTCAAAGCTGTGCCTGTGACAGTGGAGACCTGTTTAATTAGAGCCCCCTCCCCAAAAAACCCAGAGAATAATTGTATTCATGTGGTTTTAGGTACCACATAGTGTTCTAAAAACAAAACAAAAGGCATATGCACAAAATAAACCCTTAACTATTAAGAGGTTTGCTTTTTAGGTAAAGTCTACCATGCAGGTTACTGCAGAAAGCAATGGATTGGTTTGCCTTAGATATTTTTGTAGATTTAATTGCTTATTAACTGTATAGGTAGAGATAACTAAAAGTATTTTAAAATAGACTTTCAATTTTGACATGTCTAATCTATGCAAAACTTGGTCTCGATTTTTCCGAGTGGCTTGTGCTTTTAAAACCCAGCTGATGTTGATGTGGTAACTGTGGGTACTCACCCCCTAAAAATATTCTTTACTGAGTATGAGTATATACTAAATATACATGAAAACCAGAGTTCCGTTCTCAAAATTGTGTGATACAGCAAACCTCTTTTTTGTGAACTCTCTTTTATATAATCTGTATCTTCTTGGGCCATTATACAAGCAAAATATAACAAGCACAAAAAAAATCTCCAACTCCAAAAATTATCTTCAGTCATTCCCTAGCTCAGTTTTGCTGGTTTTTAAATAAAATGTTCTTTTTAACTTTTTTGAGTTTGGTTCCAAGAAATGTTTTTCCCACACTCCTACTTGGATCAATCCTCCATAGAAAGCATTCTGGAGAATTCAAAATGTACAGTTTTCATGGGGGGATCCAAGATTGTCCTGTGGATCAAAGGTGATTTGGGGAGCAGAATAGTGGTGCATCCTCTGTAATTTTAGCGAAGGTTTATGTCATAGTATTATTTTAAAGAGTAACCATTCTAAAATAATTTCAAAGCTAACCAACAAAAATCTGCACGTGTTCTATGCTGTATTATTTATTCTTCTGATAATAACAGCAATGATAGCTTTGCATGTACATAATTTGTTAACTAGTTGTTAACATAGAAATTTTGACAATATTAAACATACTTAAAACATAAATACAATAAGTAACGTTTTAATGTGGTTTTTTTTTTTTCTTCTGGGTGCTTCAAAGTTTTGTATTTGCAGGGTTGTCCTATGTATCCAGAGGCCTCTGAAAAATCCCAAACAAGTGAAGTAGGAATATTCTGACTAGAACTAAGAAAAAGATTGAGTCCAGGTGTAATGAATGACACACTAAATCACATTATGTTAACAGAGGATGTAGCTACATGGTGTTTTACCACCAGAAGAATGATGATTAGCAGAAATCATCTTCAAAACAGAAGCCATGGATTGCTGTGATGCAAGGTGCTGGAACTATGCATGGTGTCATGCTATTGAAACTATATAGCTGATGGATGGATCATATTGCTTCAGAGAATGGGCAGGAAGAAATCACATTTGCCTTTAAAAGCTCATAGAAATCTATCTAACAGTGGAAGTACTAACATCAGAATTTTTGCTGAACATGACCAAAACTTATTTTTCTTATTTTGGGCTTGCTTTGGGTTTTTTTTAAATTCTTATTACATATCTTATCTTCTGTGGAAGCAGATATCAAAGTTGAAAGTAAATATATTCACATGGCTTTTTGGTCTAGTTTTAATTTGGGTAATTTTGCTCAATTTATTCACAGATGTTAATTCCATAATGCATGCAAGATCATGATCTAAAGCAATACTTGGATATATAAAATATAATTTCTTTAAAAAGTAGAGTTCCCCCCCCAAATTAGCCAAGTTAGCAAAGGATAAAGTGATAATTTTCTTTGATACATTATAAAATTTATGAATCCAAGCTCATATGCCATCTGTCGACAATAACTAGAAATATGACATTTTCAGGAACATTTCTAGCAATTACAATATTACTGAAATGCATTGAATACAATGGGCAATTATTGTAATTATCTAGATAATCACAGAAAAAGGTATACTGAAGATCCATTCATTGGTTACTTGATTTATGTCTTTAAAAACTGCATAATTTGAAAGAACTCTTTTGTCTATTTAGAGAATGTGAAGGAACATTTTATCACTGTGATTCTCAATGCATATTTTATAACAGTGTTTCAAATGTGTTTGAGTATGAAGGAAAAAGGGAGGTACTTCCAAATATCTGCATCCCAGGTCTTTCTTATAAATGGCTGTCTCCGAGTTTTCATTACTTCCTCGTAAATACAGTATTTTTCAATAGCACAGAATATCATCTATGGGACTGCAACTCACATAAATACGAGAAAAGGAAACCAAGATATAGAATGCTGAAACAAGGTGTCAAAACTACATGCACAAGGCCACTGAAATCATGACAAAACCTGCTTTTTGTTAGTGGAAGTACCATGGCTACTTTTGGACTAACTGGCCTATTAATAAGAGATTAATGTTCTTGAGTTTCCACATCCTACTAGCAGTTGTATAATACAGCACACCTGACTTCTCAAGAAAACAAGATCTGATTCTGGGTAGAATTACTGTGTGGGTGTAGAGATGTTTGGATCGAAGGTATTAGGGCAGGTACATAACTAATAAGGATGTATCTCAAAGCCTGAACAATCAACAAAGTACCATGCTGGAAAACCTTTCATTTCTTTTCAATGATTAACGCACTAATAACATTTGTGGTGAACTGAATGACTGAAATCCCATTTGTATTTCAAGGAATGAAAAGACTCCCCTTGACTATGGCAGGAAACATGGGTACAAGTACCAAGCCGTACATTCTGCTAAAGAATACTGATACCTCATACCTGTTGTAAAGGCTTTGAGTGATTTTTATTGAGCAAAGAAGTGACTCAAAATTTGTAGAAGACAGATCATGTGAACAAGGGTTATTTCTTTTTTTGGCTAGCAAGCCATGTGGCCTTTACAAAGGCCACTTACTTCTTCATTTATAATCCATAAATAAACTTTTCTTTGTCACTTTTGTCTGCTTGAAGTATCAACACTCAACATCTCTTACTATGCAACTGCACACTCTCCAGCACATAGATAGAGTGTTAGATATGCATCCCAGGCACTGAGGTCTGGAAAATTTGCATTCAGCCTTAACCATGTAGAGATACGGATTAAAAAAATTAAAAAATTAAAATTTAGGTTTTAAACCATTATCCAGATGTGCTCCATATATTTTCCGTAGCATTGTTGCTTTCTAATTTTGTGATAACCTTACAATAAATCTCTCTTATGCATATTTGATGTGAAACAATGCCTCTAGTAGAATAGTTGAAATGAACTGTGGTAAATCCATTTTAGATATTTTTCCATTTTGCAAAATGACCAAAAGTAACAAACTACAGATTATGTTTGTTTAGATGAGAAGACTTTATATCTCAAGGCAAAAATACACAGTCCTAAGGGTTAGGGGAAAGAAGGAAGAGTTAATCACTCATTTATTTATTTGTTACTATCTTTTTGGTTCAACTAAGGCATTCAAGTTCCAAGGCTGACGTTTAACCTGGTTTGGGGTATTTTTGGGTTGTTTTGGGTTTTTTTTTTAGTACTCCTGTGAGGGATCTCCACAAAGAAACCTTGCTGATTCTTCCAGAACAGTTTCAAAAATTCAGAGCTCTCAAATATTTGCCACTCTATTCTGTGGTCAAGAAAGGCAAGGAAAAGCCCTGCTTACGAGCCAAGTTCCTCTTTTTGATGGTTTACCCTTCATTGTCAGCCCCCATCTCTGGAAATGTCAGGAAACATTTTCCCTGTCTTCTCTTTTTTTCCTGGCTTGAGTATCTTGTCAAACTAGTTTATACAGCTAGGTTGGCAAAGCAGAACCTGATGATGGCAAAGTAAAGAAGCCCAAGAAAATCCCCAATAACTTATGATGTATCATGTCAAAGCTCTGCTCATATGTTGTTTTGGGGCTCTGCCACAAAGTTCTCAACTTCAGCAGGCTTTGATGTACTTTCAGATACTGTCCTCCCAGAAAAGCTTACAGTGAAATAGAGCTTCCTTGTAGCAATTGTGTTCTGCTTTGTAGAAACAACATGTCAAAATAACTCCCTTAAGTGAGCCGATGATTGTATGGCCTTTTTCTTGTTAAAGTCAGAGTCTTAACATTTTAAAGTTTTTAATAAGCGTTTTAGTACAGTTTGCTACCATGGAAGCTGCTCATTATGAGCTAATTGTTTCAAAGAGTTGCTGAAAGTGCTTAAATGTTAAATACATGCTACTGTAAGCAAATATTCACAAGTCTTTCAAAACAGATGTTTGAGAAATGGTAGGCTGTCTGCTCATGGTAGCAGTACACAAAAGACCTGAAGAAGTCGGACTTAATAATAAATATTCTCAAATCTATATGGATGCTAATCAATGTTTCTTTTTTATTTGCAATTAAATGCATAAGGCAGCAATAACCCTAATAGTTCTTGTAAGGCCAAGTTCATGGCAGACACCAGTAATTTCTGGCTTTCCTCTGTTCTCCCATTCAACTCACTCTGCAGTTGTCCTACCCACTGTTTAATGCCTGGGCAGGGGCCTCTGAGTCATACGCTCATGCACCTTGTTTCCTTTGGCCAGTGATGGCTCTGTGTGCGTTGCATCCAGCACAGACCAATCTATGACAACATGCTTCACACACTGCTGTGGGTCTCTGTGCTCCCACATTCTATTTCCATGCACAGAGGGCCCACTGCTTTCTATGCTATTTGTTTGGTGGGAGCTACCATGGCCAGAAGCCCCTTTGCTCCACTTTATTCCATGGTAGGGTCTGTATTTCGCCACCTTCCTTCAGCCCCTCTGCTTCCCTGCTGAGGTTATGAATGTGGTATTTTCAGTCTCTGTGCATATATCCTATATGCTTTTCCCTTTTGTTATTATTTGTTTGGGAGATGATAATTTTGGTGTCCAGATATCTTAAACTCTTTCAGGTGCAGTAGCAAGGTAGGATAGAAAGGCATTAAGTGTGCTATCTGTTGCAGACAAACTAAAGCTGAGATTCTGCCAAACATATGGCAAAAGCTTCATTGTCCTCCCTTTTGCCTTTTATTGTTGTTTTTCCTGATACGTCCCTAAATCAATAGTGTTCTGTTGACTGATTCCCTAGAACATTTCCTGGAATTGACTGGCTAGGGCATTCAGCAGAGACGGCATCACAAACAGACAGGTCTAATTTGCTAATCTGGCTTTACAAGCTTTAAGAACCACTATTTTTTACTTTCCTATTTTTACTTTCTATTCTTGTGGTTTTCAGTTGCTTTTTTGTGCTACCTTGTTTACAGCCAATTTTCCTTGGCAATCTGATATCTGAACACCATATGGGTTTATGTATGGTGGAAGTATTTCCTAGTATTTAAATATGCAACACATCATACTACTTTGTGGTTTCTAAGGCATCTGGGGAAGAGATCTCTGGGCTACCCAGCTCAATATCCAGATAAGAGCCTGACCCTTATAACTGTACAGATTACCATTAAAGCAAACATAATCAACTGCTAAATGAGTGTAACTTTTTGTCATTAAATTAAATAGATGGGATTTTTGATCTTAAAGCGTTGAACACAAGTTTGAAATTAAACAAATTGCCATAGTTTAAATCTACTGTTAATTTATATCACAAAGTTCCAAGATAGTAAATACACTGCTGCAAGATTATACTTAGCCTGAGCTTATTTTTCTACCTGCTGAACCTGGAAGGTTGGGTGGGGTTTTTTGTTTGTTACAGACGCTTTGGTCTGGTTATAAGAGTGAATTAGAAGAGCAAGCAGCTCTCACAGGCAAGCAAAACCTGACATCAGTTTCCCCTCGCTATGCTTTTCTATACTTCTACATTTTAACCGTTATCACTCATTTATTGTAACCTCCTGTGGCTTTTGATATATCCATAGCTTCTTAGCTTGTCTCCACAGATTTCTCATGACCCTCTACTTCTGTTCACAACTGTCCTCCTCCCTTCTTTCTATTATTATACCTTTTCTTTTCATGGTGAACCACCCACAGGCTATATCAGAAGCTCAAAATAAGAAACAGAGTTTGCTGAATCAGCAAGTGCCTTGAAAAATATAATTGAAAAATACTTTGCTTCTAGGACAATTGTATCACGTTTGCACAGCAAGGTTTTAGTAGCAGGGCAGCAACAGGGGGTGACTTCTGTAAGAAGATGCCAGAAGCTTCCCCTATGTCCAACAGAGCCAATGCCAGATGATTCCAAGACAGATCTGCCTCTGGCCAAGGATGACCCCATCTAGGATAACATAGTTAAGAAGGAGAGAAGGTTGCTGTACAGCTGTACAACTGCAGCCAGAGAGTGAAATGAGAATATGTGAGAGGAACAGCTCTGCAGATGCTCAGGTCAGTGAAGAAGGAAGTGAAGGAGGTGTTCAAGACATCAGAGCAGAGATTCCTCCGCGGCCTCTGGAAAAGACCATGGTGAAGTGGTCTGTCCCCCTGCAGCCCATGGAGGATGATGGTGGAGCAGATATGCACCTGCAGCCCACGGTAGGTGCCACATCAGAGCAGGTGGATATGCTCGAAGAGTCCGTGACCCCATGGAAAGCCCATGCTGGAGCAGGCTCCTGGCAGGACACGTGACCCCATGGAGAGAGGAGCCCATGGTGAAGCATGTTTGCTGGCAGGACTTGTGACCCTGTGGGGGATCCACACTGGAGCAGTCTGTTCCTGAAGGTCTGCAGCCTATGGAAGAGACCCAGTTCAAGAACTACAGCCAGTAGGAAGGACTCACGTCGAAGAAGCTTGTGGAGGACTGTCTCCCATGGGAGGGACCCCACTTTGGAGTAGGGGAAGAGTGTAAAGAGGAAGAGAAATTGGGAAGGAAGTTGATCCCAGGAAGAAGGAGGGGGAGGGGGAGGAGGTGTTTCAAGATACGGTTTATATCTCATGACTTGACTCTGATTTTATTGGTAAAAAATTAATTTTCCTCAAACTGAGTCTGCTTTGCCTGTGATGGTAATTGCTAAATGATCTCTCCCTGTCCTTATCTCAATCCATGAGCCTTTTGTTATAGTTTCTCTCCCCCATCCAGCTGAAGAGGACAGTGATAGAGCAGATTTGGTGGGCACCTGGCCTCCAGCTAGCAACAAACCCACCACAGCAACAAAAGAGGAAAAAGTTTCTTCCTTGCCCAAATGACCAAGTTATGCCCCTTAGGCTCCTTGCACTGTAAATACAGTTGTGCACTACTTTTCTCTAACATTTGTATTGAAGTACACCATGATTAAATATCCCTTCAGTTAACTCCCTTTGGTATCTCTAGAAGAAGAGACCGAACTGTTCCAGTTTATTTCTGTATTTGATGATTTGTCTGCCGTAAACTGTATGCCAGGATATTTACAATGATAAACCAGCTTGGTTAGTCTCAGGAGAGAAGATGCGGAATGTCTGAGCTATCTTTTGCAAGCAGAGCTTTACCTACCACCATAGCACAGGGGCTCCCTTTTTTGAACTTGAAAATACCCATGTTCAAAGCCAAGTTTTAATGGCAGAGCTGAATCAGAAATGCCACTCATTTTCTCCCCGTGGGCCTTGCTCCATTAGGAAATTGTGAGAGTAGGCAATGATTTCAGAGCCTGCAGATCAGAGCCTTAAATCTTTTTATAATTTTATAGAAACATTGTTGAAGCTAAAGAAAATATTCTCTAATATTCACTAACCTGATCTGCCACAAGAGGGCAGAGGCTTATGTCACTCAGCTTCATCTACTGTCACAGAAGAATGTCAGGGATCTTTAATGGGGAAATTTATCATGGTTTGAACACAAGGTAAAAAAAGAAATTCCATTAACTATTTTAAAATGGCTTTAGGCTAAAAAGCCAAATGCAGAAACACAACTCTCTCATCTCTGCTACAATGCATACAGTTGCAGTAGTTTGTTTATAAGCCATTAATTACGATGCAATTATGCAAAATGGGGACTATATAGAAAAATAATGTGTGTGGAGTAAGGCTTTGTTAGTTTGAAAAAAAGCATCAAGCCAAGATATCGAAACTTTTCTATAAATAGTGTCAACTGTTTGATTGCACTAAGTGAGTAGATTTTGGAGTGGGAAGGTGCTAGGTATTATGCTAGTTTTATGGCAAGGTTACACACTTTGGGTGTAAACTACTTCACAGCCCCATTCTCATTGTTTTATTTTTTATTTTAATCTATAGATAGACCTAAAATAGTTTAAATTATCTGCATATGATTAGCAAATGCCTCACAGTGAAGACATTTAGTAAGCTGTACCCCACACATGCATGCTCCCCTTAATTAGTTCTTCCACTTTATTGGAAAGACAACAATAATTGGAGTTTGTATCCCTGAATCAGTTTGTATCCCTAAATCCCTAATCATGGGTGAGAAACCATTTGTCTGAAACTTCACGTTTTGTCAGTAAGGAGTTTGAAAAACACTAGTCTAACAATACAGTTTAACTGGCAAAAATGTGTGAATCTGCTGCTGTAGGCATAAATAGACCTTCTTTTAGAAGAGACAGTATTAGAAACAATGAATACATGATGGTCTGACCTGCTGTAATTACAACTCACTGCTAGCTTGTGGCTGATTAGCTAGTAGAGAAACTCAAATCAATACAGTAACATTTTGTACTTATATTCTGCACTGATACAATGATTTTGATGAAAAATGGAGGAATGGAAAAAAAAAATCAAGCCTGCTGTTTTCACACTGGGGTAATTTCCATTGCATACACTGACTTTCACTACATCAAAAGGTATTATAAATGAAAGTTGATGGAACTATGGCTTAAGGATTTGCCAGTTTAGACACCCGCCCTCCATTTTCTCCTTTTACGTTATGAAAGAACAAAATAATGCAGAATATTTTCTCAATCTAAGAGCTTATATACCTTGTATATTCAGATTTAAAAAATAAAATTTGTCATCGTTTATCAGCTGATTTAACTACTGAAATGAAACTTTCAATATCAATGTGATGCATTTGTCATTAACACACATTGCTTAGAAAGAGCAGGAATTTCCCTTTCCTCTTACAGATATTGCATTTATAAAGCAAGAGCTGTTCTTGCCCATCTCAGACAGCTTCTTAAGCATCAGTTCAGTAAAAGACTGCACTACAGAGAGAAGAAAGATAATGCTCTTTGCCATTTAGTTAAGGCATGTTCTAAGAAAGTACAGTCTTCTGTATAGGGAGATTTCTACCACATCCCTTCTCCAATGCTGCCTTCAACGATACTGATAGACACAATTGGTGGGAGGAGATACAGCACAAATGCCTGCACATTTACAAGCTCACAAAACCGATAGTGATGATTGTAATTATCAAGGACAGCAGGAAGGAAGCAGCTATAAGTTTCTGTTGAGTTCCCCAATTGCTCTCTCAAAACCAAAAATCTACCCATAAAGAGGGGGAAATCCCCAACAATATCTTTTTCTCTACTTCAAAGAATTTTGGGGAAAAAAATCAGAAACACACACCAAACTCACCCCCCATTTTTCTTCTCAGGTGAGTAGGTTTCATATTCCAGAAGCTGAAATATATATGAATTTTAAAATATTTTAGATGAGACTTTTGTTGCACACATGGCCACTGACTATTCACCATAGCCTTTAAATTACACCTTGGAATGTCTTATCCTAGACCACTGATAAAAGTGGGTCCAAAAAGTACTCTTCATTAAAGCTACTGGGAACTTTAAAAATGTTAGGGTTTGTACTTTTATGATTGGAAAACAGACTGCCATCCAGAGGTCTGGATAATGCACAGTCTTTGTCTCTGCAATTGCCCACGGGCTACCAAGGACCCAAGTATGATCAGCTGAGCTGTTTGGAAACTGAACAGAATTTATCAGAAATTTGTCTGTTTTAATTCAAAAGATTGATCATAATTACCACATTCCCCCTTTTTTCCTGGCAAACCAATACTGCCTGATGGAAATGTTCCATCAGAAATTTTCCAACCAGGCCCAGTCTCTGTTATAAATTAATTTGTGACAGCACTAAGGTTGTTAATGCAGCAGGGACAACAATCAAGGACTGATTCCAGCTTATTCTTATACTAGGCCTTGGACATAAATCACACATCAGCTGTGGTTATCACAGTTTATCTGACTTATTTCAAGAACTTGCAAGAATGTGAGTACTTGAAAGACCATTTTTTGGGGAAGAGCAAATATAGTAAC
The DNA here is from genome assembly GCA_027925045.1 of Hypotaenidia okinawae. Classification (NCBI taxonomy): domain Eukaryota; kingdom Metazoa; phylum Chordata; class Aves; order Gruiformes; family Rallidae; genus Hypotaenidia; species Hypotaenidia okinawae. The sequence continues at coordinate 23,232,909 of BSDF01000008.1, read as the reverse complement.
AGAACAGTAAGAGTGGCAAAACAGATTCCTTAGGATGAAAAGAAAGGGACAAAGTACTTTCCACTTAGCAGCAAAATCTTAGATTCTAAAAAGGATGATCCAGGGAGTCACAGTTAGGTACCCAAGTTCCCCTCAGTGGTAAAGAAAGACAGAAAAGAAACTCAGTTGGCTGTCCCACAAAAGCTAGCATAATCTGTTCAAAAGCATAAAAAATATGGTTTTGAATCTCCTCAGCCTCAAACCTATGCCTCTCACTTAGCGAGCGTGCACCCTTGCCACCAGAATGTTGCAAAGCTACTTACAGCAATCATGAAAATCAGGCCCAGTGTATGTTAGTTTTGGATTAGAATACATCAGGAACTCTATTTGTATAGTTTCCAGAAATAAAAATATACAATAGACACTTCAAGCTCTTCAGTCAGTCTTTTTCCAGTGTCAGGAGACGGCACATTTTGCTGAGTTAAAATCAATTGTAAATTCTCATAGATTTCAACTGAGACAGGTTATCACTGAAACACAGTAATACCAAAGACAAAGAAATGATATAATGTGTTTTCCTTTTATAACTGCATGAATTTGTACTTTATTAATATTTTAAATGTCATTTTTATATCCAGAAGGTCAGCTATCATTCTTGTACCCTTTGAATAAGACAGCTGTGAAGGGGACTGATTAGGAAAAAGCTGTCACTTTAATGAAGCTTCCATTCTTGACTGGCTTTCTCCAAGAGTCTTGCACATGCATACTACCTCACAGCCAGGCCTGACTCCTAGCCATTAGTTCTGCCAAATATAGAAGACATCCATTACCCTCCACAAGAATGTAAAAGATGTTTTTCTGCTGAATAGTCTGCCAGTTTTATTAATCTTTTTGCAATCTAATATGCCTTTATATTAGACATCTACTCCTCATACTACTCTCTTTAGACTTCCTAATTTCTTTGGACCACTAAAAAAAACCTTAATCATAATATTCCTTCCCAAGATGTAATATCAGCGGAGCTGTAAACAGCAAAGAAGGATCTGAAAGGACTCACCTGTTGCAAATATAGGGCAGAACCACAACAATTAGAGCTATCACAGTGAATTGTGATAGAAAGTGCTGAAAGAAAAAAATGTTCTGAAACAGTAATTTAAATGAGTGTTAAATGAAATTCACAAGATGAAGTTGGCCAAAATCATTGTTGGGAAAGGAGAAAAAAGTGATTAGTAGAAGTACATCTGTGATTAGCCTATATTTGCATTTTCAAAAACATTTTGGGGACATTAGCAATTAATGGTATGATAAGAAAATCAGAAGTGGTTCAATTAAACTAAGGAAGCTTTTACCCTTTCTCAGGTCAGATGCAGGAAACAACAGTGTGGCTGCTCCTCTGGTTTCACTATAAAGTGAAATGTGTTCTTTAGGCAAAACTGTTGAAGTTTCCATTGAAAAGATGGAAAACACACACTTCAATTGCTGTAGTACTGATAATTCCCGGGAAAGGGGGTGAGAAGTTTTAAATCTGCAATGCCTGTACCATTTCCATTCATCAAGCAAGACCCTAAACTCCTGTTCAAAAAATGACCTTGAGATATCTATATCACACAGTGGAAAATTGTGTAGGAGACATAATTACATAAAGACATCTGAATTAGCCCTGAACAGCTCTCTTTTTTACTGGACCTGCATGTTACCACTGTGCCCTGTGGTATGATGCAACAATGGTTGCATTGATCTCCCACAACATGTAGGCTCTGAAATCTCATGGACAACCTGTGTCTACAGTGGCTGTGATCTTCCTTTTGTAAGGGGGTCTTACAATTGACCAATATGGGCTAAGGACTGGTCCAAATTAATTGAGGTGGGAAACATCAGAGAACATTCTCCGACTACACTTCTGGCTAGCTCTCTCCATTTGCTGCTGTGTCTACAGTCCCCCTCTTGGGATCCAGCCCAAAAGAAACCAAAATATGCAGGCACCAGTTACGACCTGTGTAAGTGTGTGATGGTTTTTGGATCAGGCAGGTGACATTCTTTCAATCTTAGAACTATCTGTTCCAAACTGATATCAAAGATATACTATTAGCAGATACTGCTGTGAGAAAACATGTCGTGTCATGACTGTCTGTCTCACTAAGTATGCCAGTATTACAGTTTAGCTCATTTGAAAATACGTAACTCAAGAAGTGTTAGAGAATTCATATCAGTATCTGGGTACACATCAATCTAAGCATTTTCAAGTAATACATTGATTTAAAAAAAGGTTTTATAAAATATTGCCCACTGCAGAGCTTCTCTTTAAGTGAAGTAATTCTAGACATTGTTTGTGATATCACAATAAAACAAAACAGTTGAAATTTTTTAATTTTGAGAAGATCCTTTCAAAGTTGCTACTTGCACTTGCAAGTTCTGACCTGATATAATTTTCATCTTTTCTTGTCATGGTCTTAGCTCCACAGAGAAGATCATATTTTTACTCTTCTATGTTGGATGAATTTTAACAATTAACTTCAGTGCTGTTGTCTTAGCTCTTTCATGGCTTCACAGCACAAATGTTTAAACCTGTTGTACTAAACAATTTTTTAATCTGATGCACTAAACTGCTTCAATAATTGCTCCTTTGTGATGCACTATGGAAACTATATGTTAATTAACACGGTTCATGCAGTTCACCAAGAACATTGTTTTTTCCATTTGTGGTAGTACAATCAATGTCCTCAAGTAAACAACATTTAAATACAGAATAAAACTAAGGCAAAATAAACTATTTAAATCCATACTGCTCCATAATAAATCCAAACCTAAACAACTGGAACAATAATTGAAAAGCCTTTTAAAGATTTTTCAGACTTAATCTTATCTAACTTACAGGATTAGTTTCAAAGAAAATTGTAGCTAATACATTAATTTAAGTTCAGTACAGGCAAAAGAATTTACTTTTTTAGCTGGAAAATATTTAATTTCAAATGACACAATTAGAAAATAACACAAGAATGAGGTATTAATGACTAGCATACCAAGCATTTTAGAGAGCATTGAGATGATTCCAAGTAGTTTCTACTTTCAACAATTTTTAGAACTAAAAATAAATCAGAAACATAAACTATTCTTCAAACTTACATAAACAGGTTCCTGCCTGAGGATAACAAATTGTTGATGTTCAGAATACTACTTTTTTTAAACATCTCATGAAGGGAGCAATTTGAGATTCCAATACAACTCAAGTTATAAATCCTTAATTTACAAGACTTTCTCTTGAAAACCTGGGAAATGCTGATGTATTACAGCTTTGAGTTTTGGTCATTGGGAGTCTGTGCTGCAATGCTATGATCTAATTTTTTTAAAGAATCAATCATAATTCTATAGACCAACAGTGAAAATGACTTTACCAAGAACAGACAATAGTTGGGAGAACCTATGAAACATTAAAAGATAATAATTACATGGCAAATGTCACAAAGACACAATAAAAGCAAGACAGAAGAGATTTCACCCATCACTGAATTAATTTTAAAAAATCCCACAAAACCAATGAATCATTACTACAACTTCTATGCAGTACAGTTCAGCAGGTTATGTTTCAGCAGCATGTGTACTTGTCAGCCTTATTATAAATCTCCTTGTAAGAATATGACCTTCATTTAAGGTTAATATGCTTGTGTTCCTAATTACAGAAATTCGCATTTTCATTCACAGTGTATTACAAGCTTTTGTCTTTCTAGATGTTATTCCAAGCAAAGAGAAACATTTGGTGATAACACCTGAACTGTCATGGTAGCTGAGGCCACTGTATCCCTAATTTTGCAAATAAAGATGTACAGGACTGATAAACTGGGACCAAATCTATATTGTCCTGCAAGATTTAAGAATAATTTTCTTCTTTACAAAGTCAGTGTAACGAACCATTAAGAGATGAGATTTAATATTCCACAGGGCATCTGTGATTTTAGACTATGCCTGACAAGAGAGCCTCAGGCTCAGTGAATTGCTGCATTTAGAGTATACACATTAAGTATATACATACTACTCATACTACTATGTGTTTTAAAAATGCTGCTTTAGTTGGTGTACTTAGCTTAGCTGAGGACACTATATTTCTTCCTGGAACATAAGTTATATTTAAGGGACTTTTGCCACCTATAACTACTGGTTCAGAATAAACACAGATATATCTTCACAACCTTGCATAGTGCTATGTGGCTCATCCAAAATTACTCAGTCATTGCCAAGAAAGAAGCTTTCAACTGACCACCAGAAACCCCAATGTGAAATGCTGCTTTACAGCATTAAATAAAATACACTAGAATAGAAACCATAAGAACCTCCCAGGGACACTCCTATCCCTTTTCCTCTCCACCCCTAAAAACCCCCAAACCAAAACCAAAAAACCAAACAAACCCACAGCTAAACCAAATCCAAAAAACCCCAAAGCAAAAAAGTTACAAAGAAATCCCAACGGTACAACAGTAACAAAAGCCAAACCACAACAGGGCATCATATTTTAGAGGAGACAGTGATGGGAACAAAGCTGAATGATATATTACCTCCCACTTAGGGCTTCTATGCATCTTCTTAACAACTGTAATTTCTGCTATATTATTATATATATTGTAAGATCTGTAATATCCTGACAACTCAGTCTTTATTCAAAACTCTCTGTACCTCTTGCTCTAAGAATTCCAGCCAATTCTTCCTGTAAAGTTCAGTTCTCTTATGGAAAACAAAAGTTACTGAATTATGCCAGCTACTTTGACAGTGTTTTTGCAGCCCCATCTCAAAAGTCCAGATAATCCTGGTATGGGTGCCCAGAAAGAATTTGGGGCAAAGATACTAGGTCTACCTAAACTCCATATAGAAAAAGATCCCAAACAATCTAAGTCATTTCATTCTCCTGACCTTTGACAAGAGCAGCCTCTAGCACAAAGCTGCTTGAAAATTTATTTCCCAGGATTGCCAGAACAGTGATATCTCCCATACCTCTTGGCAAAACTTTAGTCATCCAAGAATGTGACCTGTTCAGCTCTCCATTTTTCTTTTCTGCTGCCAGAACTATGCAAGAATCATTCTTTTTTTTTTCCTGGAGCTGGTTTCTTCAAGGAATGTTATGAGGAATGGTCAGAAAACAGATATTTCTGTTATAATAGTGGGAGATGAATAGAAAGCAAATAGTCCTGTAACTTCCATATTGTCTGTAGCCCTCTGTTTTGGAACAGTAAGTGGCTAGAGGCTTCATTTAGCATCTCAACTTCCTATTTTGTCTTCTTTGATTCAGTTAAAAGAGATCAGGGAAGAAAACATAAGTCTGTTTTCTCCCTTCAGCATCTTTTCTTCTCTCTTCACAGGCTAAAGACCCAGATTCAGCAAATAAAGTGGAATTTATTACTGTTTTGCTCACAAAAATGCTCCCCTGTGAAAGTGCTCTAAACCCATGACCATGAGGTCATGTTAATTTTACCATTCATATGACACAGCCATTGGTGTTTTCATTTGGAAAAGTTAACAGCATATGTAAGATGACATATAAGTCTCAAAATAGTGACAAATGCTATCATGCTTGTGAGTGATCTTGATAGACTATGCTAAGAGTGTTCTTTCCTCTTTCCATATCCCCACTTTATCCAAAGTATTTACAATCATTAATTCTAGTTTTCCCCTCATCTTGTTTATTAGGCTTCTTTTGTAATTGTATGAAAATTGTATGAATGAAGGTGAGCTTTCTGTGTGAAAACATTTTTACAGCAGTTACAGCATTACATTCATTAGAAACATGGGCTCATATTAGACAATAAAACCATGTGGTCCCCCATCTAAGTTCCTCTTTGGAAGGGTGCTTGGGGAGAAAGGTAAGGAGGGAGGCATGGTTTCTCTTAATTCCTGTTGCTGTAAAGCCTAGTACAGTGCTGTGGAAAGCAGAGATTGCTGCAGGGTGTTTCATTCTTTACGTTGCTTATGCATTTTCGTAATTGTCAAGGGTGCCTAGGGCTCAGCATAGACACCTCTTCATCTATTTGTATGAATCTAAATAAAAACATTAATTTCATAGGTCTGTGACTTTGCACTCTCCTGAGACTTTCTTTCTGTTATTCTTTAAGAAATGTGTGTTCTTGTAAGCTGTAATTCAGAATTATTTTGCCTATGTGCATGCTTGTTTTCTTCAGCAGAAAGTCAAATTACCTTCATTCCGAAGATGTCTCCTTTTTAGAGAACATGGGAGATTATAGAGAGCATTATTTACACAATATCTCCATGGCTTGTTTTGGCCTACATCTGAGGTAAATGGAGAATCTATGAGGGACATTGAAGAGAATGGAATGACAAGATAGTACCTCTGGTTTTCTCTATATATGTATCATTTTCCATGGTGAAACTACTAAATCCAGGTTCCCCAAAGCCTCTTATGCTCCTACAGAAATGCAGAAAACCCAAGGATGTGCTATTTTCCTGAGCAAAACATAGATTTTTTTTCTTTTGATCTTTTAAAAATAGACTCCCAGATATTCAAATTATAAAGGGGATTCTGACAACTTGCTGTGTGATGCTCAGAGAAGTCCTGTTGCAAAGCATATTCAATCACAGCCCAGAAGATAGTTCTCTGTCCTATGAGCCCATCTAGTATGACAAAACTCTGAAATGAACATTGTAGAAGGAGGGATTATCATTAGACTATTTCTACCGCTATTGAGAAGTTCAACTTTACTCAAATGTGTTGATGGATTGGTCAAGGGAAAAAATAGGAGATGTGCCATTCCTGAGTGCTCCTGTAATGCAGTGGACATCATGTCTGCTGAGTCAGCAGCACAGATCTCTGAGCTAACTGCATTGAAACAAGGCATTGCACCCAGAAGATGTAATGTTGGCTCACTGTTGAAACTGTGCAGTGAGGAAATTCACACACATTTCTGTGTTTTCTGACATTTCAATTGGTACATTTACTGGTTCCAAAGTTACAGACTAGTTCAGGAAATGAATCTGTTGCCCACCTACCATGTTTATAGGAAAGGAAAATAATATAGAACAGACCTCTAGCAAGACGATAAACACTAAATGAAGACTCACAAATCATTTTCTGTAGAATTATACAGCAATGAGAAAAGCTTAAATAAAAAGCTTAGGACACGAGTCAGTAGAAATTAATATCTATTATCAGCTTAGATAATGAAATCTTATTTCTGTTTAATTTTAATATAGGTCAACTAAATGAGCTAGAAAAGATAATTAAATAATACGGCAGTTTAGTTAAAGGAAAAAATCAACAAGAATTAAAATTCAGGCAGCCTGTGGTTTTGAAGCTGGATGTTTCATAATGATTGCCTTTCTTTTGAGGGCATATGCCCATGAGTATCACCTTAGTGTTGTGGAGTAAGGCCTAGAGCAATAAATGAAAAGAAAAATCAGTGTAGAAAGAGACTGCAGCTAATAAATATTTGATCAGATACACAAATCCACAAAGTTTGATAAATCCTTAAGGAATTTTCCATCATTTATTAACTCCTGAAGTGTAAATGTATGATGTTATGTTTCTTAAGAAACAGCTAGCAAATAAACAGCTACTAAGCTTTCAGTCAATTATTTTCCAAAAGTATAAACATCTGAAATATATATATGTGTGTGAATAAAAAAAGAGAAAAAATACAGAGAGGTGCTTCTGCATTATAGAAACTGTAGGGTTGCTCACACTTTTCTGAAGAATTATACACTTTTAATATGGGAATAAAAGATGTTTTTAACAAATTACTTTGCAAAAAAAAATCAGTCCTAAAATAAAAAATATCCTCTCTCTGGAACAGAAACACTTCTGGAAACTGTATTTAGATGTTAAATACTACTTTAACAAAACACACATGGGATAGCACCATGGAACTCAGTAGCTGAAAGAGCAACATCACTAAGAATAAGACTGTACACCAGAAAACATGGTTTTCATAGTCATTTTCACAACACTCTGAAGTACTAAGATATTCCTGTGGTGACTGAATCTTTTCACAGTTTCTGTGCTGATGTAGGTCAGATAAGGCTCCTGCATATCTTACATTGCTGCAAGGTAGTGATCACACTGAAACGTATGGGCCTGCCAAGAGACTTGTCGAAGAGCCAAGTACTGTTCAGATTGGTATTAAGAGAAAGAACCACTCAGTGTTTGCAAGTGGAAAATGATGCAGCGCAAAACTGTCAGGCAACAAGGTGAGCTTAAAGAATTGGCTATTAAAGTTTTATTGGAATTGGAAGGAAAAAATGTTACTTGTCCATTAGCTCTTAGGATGGATTAGAACTTCAAGACATCTCATTACCAAATACAGATATTGGAGGAATCTAGGTAGTATTGATATTTAATGTAGATTTTTTTTTTAATGTAGATGTTCAGTAGTCAGACATACAATGATATATATTAACCATATCATGTCACCCTTTACCTTTGTAGTTATTCTTTTATGGGGGGCTTTAAAGAAGAAAAATCCTTCTTTGTAGTAATTCTAAAATGTAATCATGAGCTTAAACACATTCCAGTCTGAATAAATGGACCTTAAAAATGAGCATGAACAGGACATAAAAAGCATTCATCATCTTCACATTTCTGAACAGTACACTTTTCTGCCTATGAACCCTGTATAGTTCATGTCTGCTGCAAGCAACATGGCAAATGCTCTGCTTCAGCAAAACTAAAATTGTCATAAATGGTTGGACTTCTTATGAATCAGGTAACACTGGGAAATCATAAATAGTCTTAGGAAGAACTTACGAATTGGTGTATGTACTAGAGTTTCCGTAAGTTTCCAATTACAGTTTGTGCTACACAATCCTAGTTAACCACATGACATCTTCTCTGCAGTGTCTTAGTCAATGAAGCTGTGACTGGGCATTTTTATTTAGTAATTTATAGTTTATGAAATTACACTGATACATTGCGTCCCACTTGTGAAACACTAATTCTTACAGATTCTTGCAGGTATTTTGGTTGGTCTGTTTGAGGTGCAGGTACATTCAAAACTATTTTTCCTTTTCTTTTAAATAAAAAGTCTTCATATTGTGTCTTGAATACAATTTTTGTCATCACATTCCATGTGAATTTTGCTTGGTTTTATGAATTTGGATGAGTCCACAGTTTTTGAGAGGCATGTATTTTCTTAAGGAATCTGTCTTGTTCAGTAACCTCAAGTATGAAGAGGAATGTCTGAAATGTATAGCAATTTTACTTTTGCAGAAGCTGGGCAAAAAGAGAGTCAATTTAAACTGGTTAGAAAGATACAGTACTTTATTAACTCTCCGTGAATATTTTATATGAATAAAATATATATCCACATTTAACTTTCCTAAAAGAATAAATTACAGTAATAAAACCTTGTGACATATTGAAGTCTGATTCCTAGAGTTCTCCAAAGCACTGGAAAGATATTGGCAGAGATTTTTACAAATGATTCTGTGAATGAAATGTTCAGCTGCCATTGAAATACAATACCAACTGTGGAGTCTTTTTAATCCCAGTGAAGATTCCTTCAAACTAAATATATATTTCAGCACCTTTTACAGAGAGACAAAATCAATATCGTAGTCTGAATGCCCACGCAAAATATAGTCCTACAAGTTAATATTTATGAGTACAAGAACCCACTGAGGCCACGCAAGAGAATCTTTTAAGGAAACGCTACACAAAGGGGAAAATGGCATTGAACTTCATGTAAAGGATAGCATTGTAATTAAGCCACAGGTGATTATTCAGAGGGGACGTCCTTTAACCTGAATATGGATGGTGCAAATTTTTCTGTGCTTATACAAAAGAAAATAGTTAAGCTGGTTTATTTTTCATTTCTTTTTTTCTCAAACTTAATAGTCATACAATACAAAAATTAAGCAGGTGATAGGAGGCGGCACAGCCAGTGGATTGAGCACCTCTTAAAGGTTAGCAGACTTGGGGCCTAAAAATACTCTTTAAAAAAGTCACTGTACATGATGTGCAATTAGATGGATGAGATTCTGCATAATTTGGCATATGTCAGAGATAAGATTCCCTGCAGAGCTACTTTGAGTGCAGAATATAATAGATGTGACCTTTTAGGGTCATAAAGACAGGAGTACATTTAAAAATCATACATTTCCAAGTATTTTGAAAAAAGCTCTGAACACTTCAAAATACAAAAATATGTTGTCCTAAAAGCCAATCAAACTTAGTGCAGAAATAAAACCCAAGAACTAAACTCACTTTGGTGAGCTTGGTCTTGCAAAGTCCCTAAGGCCCTGGATCTAGCTTTTAAAAAAAGGACAAGGCAAAACAATCAAATACTTTCTTGTGATTGAGCGTTATTTCAATAATATCTTTCACTGTGGCTTGCTGGAACTCAAAAAAGCAACAGATAATGTAAGAAAGGCATAACTGCTATCCTGCAATATTCTTTATCTTTTCTCTGCACCTGAGCAAAAGGCACTAATAACATGGCTTTAAATTAACACACACTATTTTACAAATATTAAGCTAACTCACTTCCTTCATTTGTCTGTAGTAAACTGGTAGGTCTTTGAAGTGAAAATATGTTTTTTGATTCTAAATACTCAGTACCAACTGATCAAATCAGATTTTGTAGGATTTGATCCTGTACATTTCTCTGGTTTCTTTCCAAGGAATTCCTTTTTATTAGTAATAAGAGAGCTTACATGACTTGGTAAAAAAACTGGAATGACAGCAGAGACTGGTTGTGGGAAGTGAAAACCCACTGAAGCTGATTACAGTCCTTCCAGTGATTTTAACAGGCTTTGGATCAGATCTCTAGGGAGGGAAAAACATCATGGCACTGACTGAAAATATGATAGTGAACATAGACCAACTAGGACTGGACACTACAGACAATGCAAGAGCAATTGCAGATGAGACTCAACTGTATCTGAAGATACAAAACTTACTGTGTAAGGCTGGAGGCTTGATAGGATGTTTTCAGAACTATGCAGTACTAATGGAATAATTACTTGAGTGAATAATATCAAGTTCTGGTTTAAATCAGTTTTCATTTGCTATCCCATATATTCTTAATTTCATAGAGTAAACAGAACATACCAAACAGAATTTTTATGGTTACTGTCAGACTATGAGAGTTCCTTTTGTATCATTTGGCTTATTAGCATTGGAGTGGACAGATAATTATTTGAACTACACTAACAAATAAAATTCACTGCTTTCCTACCTTACTAACGAGCTGTGAATGAACAGTGAAAAGGATTGCCATGAGTTGGACACATTGATCATTTGTCTACCCAATGTGGCACTCGATAAAGGCAGTGGAAAGAAAAGGGTAAAGCATAGGATTTGATGGACTTTGAAAAATGCATTAACATCTCTGCTGCAGCATCTGCAAAGGTATTTTTCTCTCAAAAAGCACATTAAGTGTCAAGACATGGGAAGTATCTTTGGCCTGAGGACAAATGACACCTGGCACTCACGTTTAGAATGAACGTGAAGCAGTTAGAGTTTATTAAGTGAATGTTGTAGCAGGAAAAATTATGATGCCTTTCAAGAGAAAGTTTAAGAATGAGACACTTTAGATTTTTTGCTTTAAACACTATGTACATTTTTTTGAAAAGGTTAGTGCATGGTTTTCAAATATCACTGCACTTCTGCGCATCAGTGCATTGTTTCATAAGCCCTGGTCTTTTTCCCTCAGTGACCTATCAGTGCTGGGAATCTCCTTCATTTTCAGAGGTTTCTGGACTGATCTGAACTACTGGTAATTGAAATGTCACTGAAAAAGACATCATGATGGTGGGAGGATATGTATTCCACACTGTGAAAGATTTCCTTGCTGTGAAAATATGGAAGCTACTGTTGACAGTGGAACTGGTGTGAAGCAGAAAGCTTAAGTTTGTGGGTCACATTCTTGTGAGATACAATACAAATAGTTGGAGACTGGTTCAAGCAGCTGGGAGGGCACTAAATAATCAATGCTATGAAGTAAGTAAGCAAACAGAACACAGTTCAATTTCAGGTGAGCTCTCAAATAATATCTGAGTATATCAGCCTAAGCTGAATTTTATGCTGTTGCACCTTACCAGCTTCTGATACTTAAGCTCACTCATTTACAGCTAGTTTGTTATCAATGTACTAGATTTAAATATGCACCCTCATGAATAAAGTGAATTGACATGACAAAAAATACAAAGAAAAGAGGACATTTTTCAGTTGCTTGTATGCATGTCCTACAAGAATCTAAGAACCAAAAGGAATTGGAAATTCTCATTGTGGAAAAGGAATTGGACGTAACTGGCATTCCTGAGATTTGATGTGATGATTCGTGACTTGAATGCTAATATAACTGGTTATTTCATATTAAAAAAGAAGGTAGACTATGTAAAAGAAGAGCAGATAGGAGAAACATTCTACATATTCAGCATTCTACATTAATCTCTCTTAGAATTTCTGGTAAATCATAAGTATATGTTTTAAATGCATCTAAAGGAATATGATAACAATGCCAAGGTAGAAACCTGGTACAGACTATCAGATGAGAAAGTGAGATGAGTTCCTTTCAAAATGCCTGTAATAATGTGTACAAATAAAAAAGAAACCTATTCTTCTATAGACTGGCAGCTATACATTGAAAGTTTTGCGCATATGGTGACAAAGAAATATTTACTGAATGGAAAAAGCAAACGAACAAACAAGGACAACTTTACCCAACTCATATTAACTTTTTAAAACCTCAAAATCATAGGTTAAAATTGATTACTTTTGTGATAGGAGGTTGGTTGTTGCCTGGGAAACAGTGACCATGAACTGATTTCCTTAAAAGCAAAACAAAGAACAGTTTGCAGCTTCTCCCCCATCGTGTGCAACAGAAACCATGCTGTGTTGGTCAGGGTTAATGTAGGAAAGGTGGCTGCTTTAGTCTATGCTTTTACATCTTTGGTCTTTACTGATGACAACTTTCCTAAGCTACTGGAAATTATGCATGAAATGACTATAAGGAAAAAGCCAGTGAAAAATGATCCATTTGTAAGATCCATAAAATGAGATAGTGGAAGGCCAAAATAATCAGTACAACAGAAAAATAGTTGCTTTAGCTAAGGCTTCAACTTTGATGAGACTCCATCTGGGATGAAAGCAGCAATTTTTAATACAAATCAGTGTATCAAAAGTAGGAAAATAAAACTATCAATAGCAATGGAAAACAATGTGGATTTTACTGATAAGACTTTAAGAAAATATACATCTGACAACTTGAAAGTAAAAGAAGTAGGATCTTTTACTCTGTATTAAGAGGAGGAAAAAAGATCTGGAGTATTTTGAATAAGAATTATCTGGTGTTATAAATTTTTTTAGAGGTCAGCTATGGAACAGCTATACTACTTTCCACAAAATGCTCTACAGCATTTCTGTTTTACCTAATATTATTTGAGGACCATTAGTGCTGCCTGGTAATTTTATCTTCTCTTGTTATTCATAAGTTACCAACAAACACTCTTCTGGCACTGGTTGCTGCACAGCAGCATATCTACATTGTTAGATACATTGACTTCATTTAGTTGACATCAGAGTAAAGGATGGAAGCTCAAGTAAATATGCAACTTTGAAGCTTCTAACATCTTTTCCACTGGGGACATAAGCATCATTTATTAAATTTATGTGCATAACATATAAATCAGCTTCCCCATCTAATACATCTCAAAACCTATAAACATCATCTATTTCAATTGTGCCAATGGATAGATATACTAAACCTTATACCTAGAGATGCTACACTTCCCTTCTCTTCATTTCCCTTCTAGGAGGTGTCAAACTGAAAAGACACAGGAGTGCCATAATTAAGGGGGAGAAGCAAGTGCCATTATGCTTCTAGTTACCTGCCAACTTCCTAGTAAACTGTGAGGATACCCAAAAATCTCAGAGACAATAATATCTACTTGTGACTGCAGCTTTTGTGGGCTGTACTCTTGCTCTTGGTATGCATCACATCTATCTCTATGGAATGATATAAAGGAGTACCTGATGAGGAAAAGTTTCCTTTTGAGATTCTTCACCCGAGTTCTCATCATTTGCAGTATTCTACCATCTGGAGTGTCAGAATCAGCAGAATGTTACAGATCATCTCCATTCCTAAACCAGAGAGGATTATCTGCATACAGGAATGCTGTAGAAAGAAATTAGACATTTTTCTCTTCTGTTTAAAATAACTATCAGAACTGTGTTCCTAAAGACAAAATCCAGAAAAAATATATTGATAGTCTGACAGCTTTTCTATTACTTTAGTCTTATTTTCCCAGAATTCTGCTGGGAAAATCCCTCATCTACCATGCCTCTTCAGGTTCTCTGCCTGATGTCCTTTTGATATCCTGGGTCCTGCTTTGTGATCACAAAAATGCAATGAAGGTGTGTAGTCCCTATTGCCAAAAAAAGTCTGACAGCTTTGGAACAGAAAAATTAAAGTGACTGTATGCATTTGTTCTTGGCTTAACTTTGTTCTCTTAAAAATGTAAAGGGAATAGTAAGCAAGAGACATTGGTCTCAGGATATTTTTGGTTCCAAATTTCATCAGTATTGGCTATAGAAAACTACCAAGACAAAAAGTGTTTTTCTTAGTCTTTTAAATCACTCTGCCTCCATAATACCAGTGTTTAGATTAATTTAAATGAATATGAACTGTTGATGCCCTGATTGCCCAATGAATTAAGTGTTCTTGGTTTAAATTGTCCAAGTAAAAACTAATATTAAGTGTCATATTAGGAGGTATACCATCTATGTCTCTAGTGCTCTGACAGAAACTATAACAACTGTTGTCCAGTCAACAGCTTACACTTTGAGGATGCCATACTTATTTTTGTTCATCACACAATAATTTTCTGTTAGTTACATAAAACAGATACTATTTAAATGCTATCTATATAGATGGGTGCAAAATATCCACATAGTGGGGTTTATTTTGTACATCTGAGGCACCGTGCTTTCAAAATCCCACTCCTCTGTGACCTTGCTTTCCAGGTTTTAAAGGTTATAAAATCCTCGGCAATTTATAGCTGTGAAATACCCATGGTTGGTTGCCAATTACTTAATAGCCAAAAGCAAAAGAAATAACTCGGTACTGTAGTTTCACTACTTGCTATACAGCACCTGCAGGAAATGGCAGGAACAACCCTAACTAAATGAGATGTTAGCTACCTTTTTACTCTTTGACAGATCAAAATTCAGTGTGAAAAAGGGAATCCTATACCTATATTTTGCAGGTATGAGTTCATAAATGAAATGTAAAAAATAATAATTACATAATGGAGCTGTGTCCTGTCTAAGGTTATCTTAACAGTTCCTTTTTTTCTAAAAAACCCACCAGATAACCCTTCACATTAACAAATAAAGTCTTATAAATAAGCTTCATTATATGAGATCATCTTACAAATTTATCAGTCTGCACAGAATTCTGACTTATATTCCATTCTTCCTCGATCTTCTCACATATTTTTATCTTCAGTTCTTCTTTTATCCAGCTATATGGAAAGCACTGGGAATAAAAAAAAAAAGCATTAATTTTTTGAGAAAAAATCCTGAATATTTATTTTGTATTTGTATATAATGTACTGTTCATGGCTGAGCATGACAATATTGGCATGCTTGACTTACACACTTAAAAGTAATTTTATGGGGAATTACAGCTTGTCTGAGAGTTAGCAGTGAGTGATACCTATGAGCCACATTGCAATAATAGCTACTAATGACCACTGCTAACCCTTGCCATCAATATGAGCTGCACAGGATAAAAGACCTACTAAGTGGCAACCAACCTGAAGTATAAACAATAAGAATGCAATCTATATTACAAGCATAATATCCTTTATTTTTTGGTCATTGAGCTAAATTTTACTTTCACTTTATACCAATGTAGCCTGAGTAGACCAATAATAAGTGAACAGGAGAACTTGGTTGATTAAATTATTTTAAGGTGATTCATGTGGTTCTAAAAATGTAGGTTCCAACAACAAATGGTGATGAACATTGAAATGGAAAGAGACAAATAACATTCAGTTAGCTGAGGCTAATTTTGATAGCAAGTGGTGAATACAGTCCATAGCTATTACAGCGGTGAATGAAATGCAAACAGTAAATGTCTCTAATACAGTAGGTTACAGTCTGCATATTACTTAAATTTTATGCAGGAATCCTATATTCTCAGATGTCAGCAGCAACTAATTGCTATGGATAATTGCTATCCATTTGCTCTAATAATGTTTACTTTGAGAGATGTCTCTGGGAAAAAAAAAGTAGAAAGAATTATGCTTGGATGCACAACAGGGGTCACAGGTACTTGGAAGTATTTATCATCTGCTGGCTTTAGTGTACATCTGCGTGTCTTATTGGCAATAAAATTCTTGAACCACCATGATCAAATTAATTCAGAAATTGATGAAACCAATACAGCTATAAAATCCTGATATTTGATGGTAGCTAGATTCTACACGAGTGGCTGGTACTTAAACTCTGGATGAATGCAGGGTCATTCTGACCTCATTCACAGACTGACTAGGTCAGTCTCTGTGAATGCAGGGTTTGAATGCCCTCAGGCAGAGGAGGACTTTGATTTTAGGTCTTAAACCTTCTGAGTAATGTTCTGACTTCTAGGTATCATATTAACAAAAGTAATTAGGTACATAATTCTCCTGGGTTTTAGTGGGAGTTGAGGTCCCACTGAAGAATTGGACTAAAGCCTGTTATATAAAAGGAGCATTGTCACTACCACGTTGTCTCCAGCAGTTAATTTTAGCAAAAAGTAAACCTACCCGAAATTTTCAAGATAATGATTAAGTGGCTATATACTGGACAGGAATACTAGTTGTTGGTCCTTAGTGGACAGTCATGAAAAGGTAGAAATTATATTCACCTTCTGAGCATTTCCTTCTTGGGTAATTCGCTCATCACATAGAGATTCTAAGAGCTGCTCTTTCGTAGCTTACCTTTTAACTCTTGCAGATATCCATGGCATTTGACTTACATTCCTGGATTCCATTCTGGAGTCCATACAACTAAATGCCTGCCTCAAAAATGTAACTGTAAACATCTACATTCTTTGTTGTACCCAGTCTGTGATTTGTGGAGTGAGATTTTTTTTTTTTTTTTTTTACAGTAAATGGATCTTTTTTAACCTTGGTTTCTTTCTTCACCTTATTATCTTCTGTTCTTTGCCTGAAATAAAAATATTTTCTCTTGTTTTATAGTTGTAAGGCCAAATGTTGATTATGCTTCTCAGAGTTGCCTAAAATACATGGCTATCACTTGATCATATTTCATAGGATTATTACTGTATCAATACTCAAATACACAGGATTTTTGTTTAGTATTTTAAAATAAATGTGATGTTTTCTGCTGACTCCTAGTCTCAACATTCCATATATTTTTGATGCCATTATTTTTGTTTTGTGAGTTTGGGTAATAATGCCAATTCACTATTGTGAATTGTGTAGCAACAAAGTTTATCAATTATGAATTCACCATTTCACCTGGCATGGATAATCCAATGAAAAAAATTTAGTTCTTTAAAGGCAATTTTGTATTCTCATTGCAATTAATGGAAAACTAGGTCAACAGCCACTCCAGACAGACAGTGATATCAAATGGTGTGTGCAGGGGGGAATGTTATACAGAAATAATTAATTACTTGCTATATTAAACTGTGATAACATTCTTTCACCTGTACCTACTGACATACAAATTTGAAAGCAAATTCTTTTGCTTCATATTATATTCCATTTCAGAAATATAACACAATGAGAACCTCACTTTTCTTTGGAGCCTCAGTAATTGCTATGTGATAAACACGCAAGCATACTGCATGATAATGAGTGGACTTATATATAGAAACCAGTAATTAAATTTTTCTTTTTTTTATAACTACCTTAATTGGTAGTTAATTTATGCACCTGATTTTTTCAGGTGCTTGTACATACTCATTAAAAATGACCTCCAAGAAAAACAGGAATGCTGAAAAAGGAGGCAGAATGACAGTTCAGCTGCTGCTAAGTTTAGCATTGTTCTGTGTTGAGAAATGTTTTTGTACATATTGTAATTATATATGATGGAAACTTTCAGAAACTTTTCAGATTCAACAATATCACAAAGTTAGTAACAGACTTGTCAGTATTTCTTTTCCAAATCACTGTTTACCACTTTGTTACAAAATTCACTACAGGCTGAAACACGACAGTTAGCCTAGAAAAGAACAATACTGCATAGGGTTTTTTAAAAATATAAAATCTGCTCTTTTTCTATCAGAAAATTAAGAAATTGTTTATTACATTCCAATTAGAAGGACGCAAGGAAATGAAAGAGTAAATTTGTTTTAGTCAGTGCAGAACAAGTAGATGAAAAATTTGTTTTTAACATAAAACTGTGTAGCTACATATTAGTTGCAGCACACTTAGCATGAACTGAACTCATTACTTTAATACAAGCATCCTTAAAACTTCACACGGACTGACAAGTTGTGAAGCACTGGCTGCATCCTTCAACTAATACATACCTTACAATTGTGAGAAGCACATAAACGTACGTTTTCATTTTATACATTAAATGTATTTATAATATTTGACATTTAAAAATAATGTTGTATGCAGTAGCCTTAATGGCTTTATAGACATAGGAATTTAAAGGGTACATTTATTGTCTTTTGCAAATAAGTCCACTTCACAATACTTTCACAGACACATTAAAAGTTACATATGCATCTGGTGTCAGAAACAAGCACCTTCTTCACTGGTAACCCCACTAAAGTTACATAAATGCACTAATAGAACTCTCGCCTGCACTCACTGGTAAAGACCAAATGCACCCAGGACTTTCAAAATCTTAAATCACCTTTTCCAGTCATCAATCCACTCTTGCTTTGCCTCTTACACACTTCTCAGGTCACGGACATCTATGGGAGCAGATTTTGTGCTTGGTAAAAGGTAAACACACCCACTGGTAGCTTTTCACTTTTCATCTAGCTGTGACTGAATTCCTGGCTGCTAAAGTAAGGAGAATGTTAAGATGACAATCCTTTTAAGTTGTGTAAACCCCAATACTCTAATGTGCAGTGTCAGAGGTCTTTAGAATTGCTTAAAAAATATTAATTCCAATAGAATGTTTTTCTAGGTGAGAAAAACTTTCCAATAGGTGTTTTTCTGCTATATGAACTGAGAATGTCAAGATGGTGGAGTGATCTCAGTCTCTGAATGCTCAAGGGTAACATGAAGAACAAATAACAACCAGGCCACTCTAATGTGTTTTTCCATCTTTTACAAAGCTTACCAAAGCTTCAGATTTCACATGTGCTGAACTTTAGAATAGGGGCCATATTTTCCTAAGTACTTCTATAGTAGCTAATACAGTGGACCATAATCAAGGCTTTATTGAAAAACTAAACATTAAGTAGCAATAGCAATTCAAATACTACCACCATCTCTCTAGAGCACAGTGCATTGATCACCTTGTACTTTTCATAGAATAATTTTAAAAGCAAAATAAAATGTGGATTGATTGATTGTACATCAAATATGGAATGGCATTATGTATAGTACAAGCATGGCAAAATGTTCTCTAAAGGAAAATGCACACTAACATCTAAAGTCCACTCTGTTCTGCTTCCTTTTTCATTATAGCTGATGTTTCATTTTAACATATACATTTGAAACTCACTTTGTGCTTTAATGGAATGCTCTGGGCCAAATTGATCCCCAGTGTAATGTTGCATGTGCATGTCAGATAATTATTACAATTTTTAATGGCATGAGTTTGGTGCGGCTACATTATTCATGTGGGGCATATTGATGAGAAGGTCATACAGGTCATTGCAAGATTTGAAAGTACTTTGGCAGTTCTGAAATGTATTTTTTACGTACATCTAAAATGCGTGCTTATGGGTTTTGCTTTTTTAATTGACGAGTACTAATATTATTTATTTCACCCTCTGCCTATAAGGTCAAATTTCATTAGCTACTATTTTCAGACTCAGAATGAAATAAAGTCTACAATAAGCTTTAAATTAGAAAATCCCAAAAGAAAATTCCAGTGTTGTAGCAGATTCTCACTCTCTTAGAAGATTAATGGAGCAGGCTTGTAGAACATTTTCTGTGTCCTGTGGCTATTCATTTAACATATTCATTATGCTGGACATCATGTTATGTTTGAGTATTTGCAAGAACCCGTTCTATTTTTTTTTTTAGTAACAAAGCTGAATTTTCTTCATTATGAAAATATTGTTAGATTCTGCAGGGCTGTCTATAAGAAATACTTGAAAGAGTTCATTATATTTCTGACATCTTTATAAAAATATCCTGGAATTATATTTTATCTGCTGTGGTGACTCTATGCCCTTCTTGCAGCTCCTGCAATAGGGGATGCAGCCAAGGAAAATTGGCATCATATCTATATTGCTTATACATTACTCCTGTTCCCCTTGGAATTGTGGTTTTCATCTGTAAACTGGAGGAACCCAAATAGGTCTTGTAACTTACATCATAGACCAGACCATCCACAGGCAGCTCTGGTATTTGGCATGCAGAAACACGAAACAGAAAATCATAGAGTTTCATAAACCACCATCTGTCAGGAACAATAACTTACTGTGAGTGGAGGTATATAGAAAATAACCTTCATTCAACATGGTAGCATCATAGCTTTAATTTGACCAAGGGCTTTGTGAGTATAGTAAGCCATAGCCAAGAGAACCCTGCAAACAAGTCCTCAGTATGACAAACCATAGCTGACATGACAATGCAAAGAGGATCTGTCTGTGACAAGCCTTGCTGTGGGCTGCAGAATATCTGACAGGAGAATGGTACCTGAAACTGCTGGAAGCATCTACTGAGATCAGATTATGTCAACATCTGGCTTTAAAGACACTTGGCAATAGAGACTGGAGATGGGGAGAACATTGTAATATGGACACTCAACAGTGTAGAAGCAAAGTCCCCAACGTGGAACTGCCATGCATTGGTGCTGAGCTTCTGCCCAAGAGCCTGGTCAGAGGGAGCGTCATATATCTCTGGGCTTCACTTTGCTGGTAACTGGGGTGGGTAATGTGTCAGGTACTTGTGCATATGTATGTGAAAAGCTTTTTCTGACATTGACTACATGTTGCATGATCCACTTAAATTGAATTTATCAGTGTCACACTATTTAGTGTTCCATTTCACTGGGTGACATCATTCCATTCCTTTTTGTAGTATTCAAGGATAGAACATTTAATTTAGGTTTCAGTTACTTCTTAGAACCATTGACCACCACTTGGCTTCAGTCTTTCAAGTCAGATTTAAGAAAAATACCACACCTGGCAGAAAGTACAAATGCCACAAGAAAAGCTAGAAAAACCCAAGTGATTTCTAGGTGTTGTCAGCATTTTGTGGCATTTACATGCAGCAGTGTTTAGAAAATATAACATCATTCAGAAAAAAAGTTTTGAAAAATCCTAGTAAAAGAAGTGAGGCTGGGGTTTAGAAAACTGAAGCAGTTAGTAGTAAAACTGTATTTCCAAAGAGCAAACATCCCTGAGATTCTACTTTGAAAATTCTCTTTGTTTTGAGAGTATCCAGAGGTAGCTAACCAAATCCTCTGCAATCAGGAAAAAAGCTCCTGCTGATCTTGCTTTTCAAGAAATTATCCTGTGTAAATTATTGAGAAGATGAGTCACCATTTCCACAATTTCCTGTAAACACACACATATTTCAGGAGATCCTGTGGGAGCGGAATATTTTTGAAGTATAAAACCATAAACAGAATTAACTTCTGTACTTCAGAAATGTCTGACACACGTAGTCCAAGCATTAATTTTTAAACTCAAGATTTACATTCTCACTAGAAAGATCAACTAATTTTTTATTTCACAGCATTGTGTTTTACACAACTTCTTTAGCCATACTTCCTGTCATTAGATTAGTGTATGCTTGCAAACAGAACAGGTTATAGAGAGAACAGTTTGTGAATCAAATCATTCTCAGTCCTTTATTCTTTCCTCTTACGATCCATGCATGTTCTTGGTATTAATCATGAAAAAACCTTAAGAGTAGTTCTTGTTAAAAATGTAACTCAAGAATTCAGCATGACCTTTTACATCTAGACCCTGATTTAAGAGCCAACACAGCTAAAAACCTAAGACAGTATGCTGCTGTGGCACATTAAAAGGTCAAATTTAAATGAGTTCAGGTTGAGAAATTTAAATGAGTCCAGGTTCCTTTTCTTAGGGAGGAATCAATTAGAAACTCCTGTTAAATATATAACTCTCATGACTTTTTCCCCAAATGATGTATATTGATGAATTTAAGCCATAATTATGCTAGTATTAACAAATACTTAACATCTGACTCCTAATCAGTCATACCAGAGTCAAGAGGTATTTAATATTTGCAAAATTAAGTATATGTATTGGTGTTTGGAGGACTGATGTCTTCTACAGTAAAGATCTGATATGCATGCAGCAGTATTTCCCACACTACTGAGTCCAAAGGGAGATTCCTGTCCTCAGCATACAGAGTAACTTTTACTTTACACTGATCACTTGGGATGTTTTTAACAGTTAAGATACCAAAAGAAGGACTGGTAATTACCTTCAATGAATCTGTTGTAGACAAGGGCTGACTGAATGCTGTCTTCAGAAATTTTCTTTTTTCTCCACTTCTTAATACGAGGTATCTCTGTTAGCTGTGAGGTGGCCAGAGTATAGAAGTCAGGTGGAGACTTTTCAAGGCTCTTTTTCCCCACCATTGTGAAGGTCATTTATTTGTTGTGTTGAGCTCTTGTAATGGCATGCATTTTGCCTGTGGGGTTTCCCAACAAGGTCAGTGTGTGTCTCTAGAAGTGGCTCTTTGTGAAGGACTGAGTCCCATATACCTAAATCTCAAATTAAAAAAAATTATTCTCACCCATCCACAAACCACCCTCTCTGTATGTGCACATAAATCTACATATGCATGTGCATATATGTGTATAGACATAAACATACACATTCCTAAGACAAAATTAAATAATGTGGATGGGGCTCTAACCATTGTCTCAACTTGTTTATTCTGAACAGCTACATCAGGGTTCAGTGGAGTCTGTTGGACTTATGCCACTGACTTCAAAGGAATCAAATTCAGGTCACAAAAAAAGCAAATTTTTGAAACCAATAATATTTAAAAGGCCTGGCTTTGAAAGTCATTATATGAAGCTCAGAGTTTACTCTCCCCTACGTAGAAATAACCTGTAGGGGGGAGAATGGGACCTTTAGATAATTAACTATTCAGTAAG
The DNA here is from genome assembly GCA_027925045.1 of Hypotaenidia okinawae. Taxonomy (NCBI): domain Eukaryota; kingdom Metazoa; phylum Chordata; class Aves; order Gruiformes; family Rallidae; genus Hypotaenidia; species Hypotaenidia okinawae. The sequence goes on along the minus strand of BSDF01000008.1, from coordinate 23,209,703 downwards.
TCTTAAGCAGCTCAACAGTGCTTTTTATCTTCAAAGTGTTTTTTAAACATTAAGTAAGTAATCCTTTCAATCCTCTGAAGTAAATAATTTGGTATTTATTATCCTGGTGAAGAACTGCTATAAAATAAAAGGAAATACTAAAAATACTACCTGTTATTAACATTTTTTAAATAGGAAAAGGGGGAAAAAAAGGCAAAAATCTGCATTCCCTTGGTACTTACTCCATTTCAAGAGTTAGTGCTCTGAAGGAAAACCAGGATCTGTATGGCTGCCCATTGCTAGAGATGGAAAACCTATTGCAGAAAGTAGCTGCCTCTAAAATGCTCCTCTCCTAGACAATTGTACTCTTTAGTGAGCTTTTCTGGCAGAAGCTTCAGATAACCTTCACTGTCATGAATTACTCTGATTTGTGGAAGGATAGTTTGACTGCAAACTCTCACAGTGGATGAATTTAGTATAGATAAGTGTAAAGTAGCGCATCTGGGAAAAACCCCAGAGGACAGTTAAAAGAAAATTGTTACCAAACAGGACTAAGGTTGTGACACATATGTCTTTAAAACCATCAGCTTGATGTCCAAAATCATTTTTAAAAATAGAATTAATATGCTAAGAATTATTAGGAAACATTCAGTGGGTTTTCTTTTTAAATATGTACATCAGTGAGTATTTTAGAAATAATGAGATTATTATGACATGCACAAATAAACTAGAGAATAAGTGTCTCATATAGGATTCTATGTGTTGGTGTTACTTCTTAGCAGTGTAATTAAGCACAATTCCAGCAACACTTTTCAAGCAAACAATGTTCCTGTACAATTAATTGACAAAATACCACACACACTTGAGCCTCTTGGATTTAAAATTGTTATGAAAAAACTGAGAAAGAAGGTAAGCCTATATCAGATCATTCAACAGGTATATTTGCATTAGAGAACATCAGAATCCCTTTAATTTAACTAACTTTAAACTCTCCTACAAAATGCTGACTGCACAATACCAAAGTACTAACTAATGTAGTTCTGAGTTGTATTAGTGGTCATGTCAGTATAGTTATTTTGTGTTTGAGGGGAAATGAAATTTAGAGAGGGATATGGAATGTTGCAGAATTTATTTGTACCTTACTTTTACCAACATATACCTAATATTAATTTGCTAAATTAGAATATTAGCTTTATACCCATATATATGGTAGGAAAAAGTTAGGCACTTCCTCTTTTTCCATTACAATCTTTCGTATATTCTTTCAAGGTCATACCTTTCTACATCTATAACGAAGTTAGGGGAAAAAAAAACCCCAAACATTCAAGAGAACTTTTCCAATGTTGAGTTTGCGATTGAGTTCATGGGTGAATCGAGCAACAGCTTTATGCTTCTTTTCTCTGCCCATATCTGTCTTCCTGAACGTGAAACAGTAGAATGTTAGCATGAAGAAATTAAAGTCTAAATGAATTACTGGATACACTTCCAATAAATACATCAGGAAAAAATAATTTACTTAATTTCACAATTCCAATTTTAACATGGTGTAAATTATTTCTGATGAGATGGTTATTTTGCTCTTCTGCTGATTATGGGGGAAAAATAAGCCAAAGAATACCTCTTCCCACAGTATTGTGATTCAGACTATCTAGTTCAAGATTTTTCCCTGTTTTAAAAAAAAAATAAAATCAAGCATCTTGATCAGAAATTATATAAAAGGAAGTGGTAGGATAAAAATACAATGGTCTAATTCCTGCTTTTCAAGGACTCAGAAACCTTCCAATCTTTGTTTCACCACATTTCAGTAAGAGCTTCAGGCAGCATCAGAATCTATACGTTAGTGATGCTAATCCTGCTTTGTCCGCAATAAATGTGCTGTAAAGATGGTTATAAAAACCTTCTACACAAAGTAGAACAGTGTCATGTAATATAATAATGTGAAGCATTCTCACAAGTAGATCCTGCCTCTATGTAACTTGGGCATGACCTTCACTTTGTGTTCATGTCGTTGGGGCAGCATTTTCTGCATACTTGTAGCTCTCAACTCCCTACCTGAGATTACACCTGGACAAGTATCAGTATTGATTTGTTCAAATTCTTTGATTTATTGAGATACTCTAAGTATTACTGTCAAATCTTTTTTTAAACTTTTTTTGAAAGCTAAGAATAATAAGAAACTTCAAAAAAATCTAAAATAAACATTTTTGGAAATAATGGTTTGGGGTTTTTTTGAAATAAGGGATTGCAATGGTTTTTGTTTATGAACTTGTCCAAAACGTTAAACTTTGAATATTTTATTTTATGTATTATTTTGCATTTTTTCTTTCTGTCTCTATTATTATTACGTATGTAAGGGTTTTTGAGGGCCCGCATTCTAATACTTACCCCATCCCTCCCCAATTAGTTAAAATTGTCCATGTTTTCAGTATTTTCTGTTATGTATACATTTTTCCTTTAAATTTTCATTTACATTCAACATATAGTGCTGTTTCCACAAAGACTTTTTCACCAAAGCTTGTTTTCCTACACATTTTAGAAGATTAAGTTATTTGAATTTAAAATGGCAAAACTCTGCAGACATTTTAGTAAAAATGAAGATCACCCCACTATCTAAAACCCTGCAAAAGGAAAGCAGGAATTTTTAATGGTAGGAAAATTTTTCCCCACCCCGCTTCAAGTTTTAGCAATTGCAATTTATAACAAGCAACATTCTAATTAAGTGTTAACCATTAAAATGAAATAACAATTAGTTCAGCTCATATCTGAAATTTATCCACAGCTGATTTTTCTACTCCAAATTTGGTTTCCAACCTAAGATTTCCTTCAATTCCAAACATTTTGAAATAAGGACCAGAAAAAAGAATTTCTTATAGACTGTTATTCCTCCTTCTGCTGGTCAATAACTTACTCCTGAATCAAATTGCCATGCTGTTAAAGGTTTTCCTATTTGAAAGCTTTAGCTATTAAATTTTTTCATCACTGATACACATTTAGGAATAAGTTGGACAATTGATAGAAATGTTAAAATGATATATAATGTAAAGCTTCAGATAACCAAGGTTTTCAAATTATTCAGCTGCAGAGAGTGGTCAGTAGAATTAAATCTTCTACAACTTTAAATAATTGAGTTTTGCAGAAACAAGAGCTCAGTGAAAAACTATCAAACATATCTCACATGATTCAGAATAATGCTGGCAAAGAGGTATACCTTCTTAACTGTTGGTGACAGGGAATAATTTTAATATAGTTGGGTTTGTGATATGCTGGTCAGTTCACACCTTCCACATACAATTCAAAGATGAATACAAGCAATGAAACAGTCTTTCTAAAAGGCATAAGGAGAAGGGCTCCAAAAATAAAAATATGAATGTATTAGTAAATATACTCCATGTTAAAAAGTAAGCTACTTAGTGCTGGACATGTTTATTTTTTAAAAAATCCTTTCCCTTTGGCCAATCGTTTCATTCTCCAGTCAAGCATCTGACACTGCCTGCTGTCAATGTTAGGACACTGAATTGAAAGGACTCACAAGTTCAGTTAGCTACTGAAATTTCCACTGCCCAAAACTAGAATTTCCCACTGACCTTTAGAAAGTTCAGGTCCTGACTGAAACAGAGACAATAAGGCCCCATTTTTTAGAAATACTCTAACATGAAGAAAAAGAGTGTACAGTTGTTGTACAACAACGAGAGGAGGTACTTAGAATAGAACCAATGATAACGGTTAAAAAGAACTTGCTCAATAATAGGACAATTGATTCACCATGAAACTAAGCTATAAAGGACACTTTAGGAGAATCTTCCATGAGTGGACTTATAAAATATTCATGGGGTGCCTCTACATCCAGTCTGTAACTAGGATACTGTTTCTGGAGATGCCATTACAGAAATATGATATTCAAAATATGAACATCTGGTAATAAAATGCATGACAGTGTAGTACTTACATGAGCAACATGATTTATTCCCAAGGAAGGATATTAATTCTAAACACAGGGCTTCCAGACTTTCTGGAAGACAAAAACATGGAAGAGAAAGGGGAAAAAGTAGAGCTGTGTGTATCAGGAGAAAAATCAGAACTGAAAAATTGCTATAGTGAGCCTTGGAGAAATATAATGAATCAATCTGGGATTAAGCTACTAGATAGGAAAAAGAATAAGGATAACACTAGGGAGGTTGTACAGACCTCCAGGGCAAGAAGAGACATGAGAATAAAATTCTGCTTAAAGATGAGGTGAGAAAAAGAAGTTAAAAAAATCCAACACACAAGACTGTAAGAAATCATAATTCCAAGCCTCTAATTATGAAACAAACCTCAGAGACACAGAAGAGGAGAAATATGGGAATGAAGATGTAGTGAATGATAACAACTGACTTAATTAGGGACACAAACACATAACTGCAAAGATCTCATTGCCAAGCATATTAGTTTGGAATTAACTAGTGATGAGGGTGACATTAATGCTTTTAGAAAAAGGAAATAATTTGGAAAAAAAATAATTAATGTGAGGAGTTGATAGGCCTTCCATATATCAGTACAGTAATAGATGGTAGAAAACCTAGAAAGGAAAGCAAGTTCTACATGGATTTACACAGGCCAGCTGAACAAAATAAGAAAAAAGTGCTGAGTAATGGACGTGAAAGACAAATTCTTTGTCTCTGTAAAATGGTGCAGCTCCATTAACTTTTTCATACAGTTCAAGGAAGAAAGGATCCATAAGATCATCTATTCTGACCCTGTATATCATAGGTCATTAAATTTCATTTTCAATTGTACTCAGCTCAGTAGTTTATGTTTAACGTATTACAGAAAAACATCTAGTCTTGATTTGAAGTCAGAGAGATGGAGAATCAAACACCGCCCTTGGCTTTTTGCTCTGAAGGTTAAATACTATTGCTGCAGTGAAATTGTGCCTTATTTCTCATTTGAATTTGTTTGGCTTCAGCTTCCAGTCGGGAGTTCTTATTACAAGATTTTTTTTCTTTTTCCTGCTAGCTTAAATAGTCTTTTAACAGTACATTTTTTTCTTGCATCTCCATATCATAAGCAAGTCACTTCTTCCTTAGGAAGCCATACAGAACAATTTCTTTTTGGTCATTCCTCTCTATAAGGCAGCTTTCTTCAGCTTTAATAAATTTTCGCTTTTTTAACCCTCCCATTTTTAGCAATCAGTACCACAATTCTTGTACTGGTCAAAGTGAAGTTACCTCTCTACTCACACTCGTTCACACTTTGTGTATACTTTGCAGTAGTCATTCTTGTAGAACATCACGTTGAAGTTCAGTTTGAGTTGCTCATCTGTCCTGATTTTGACAGGGATAGAATTAATTTTCTTAGCAGCAACAGGTATAGTGCTGTGTTTTGGATTTAGAATGAGAATAATGTTGATAACACACTAATATTTTAGTTGTTGCCAAGCAGTCAAGGACTTTTCAAGCTTCTTATACCGGCCTGCCAATGAGAAAGCAGGGGGTCCCCAGGAAGCTGGGAGAGGACACAACCAGGACAGCTGATCCAGACTGGCCAGATGGGATAATCCGTTACCATATGACATTATGCTCAGTATGTAACTGGGTTTTGGGCTAGGAGGCAGCATGACTCAGGAACTAGCAGAGCACTGATTCAGAGTGGTGAGCAATTGCACTGTGCATCAGTTGTTTTGTGCATTCTACTAACATTATTTTCCTTTTCTGTCCTATTAAATGGTCTTTATCTCAACCCATGAGTTTCACCTTTTTTTTTTTTTTAATCTCCATTTTTTATTTTCTCCCTCATCCCACTGGCAGGCAGTAGTGAGTGAACAGCTCTGTGATTGTTTTAGCTGCCTGCTGGATATTGGTTGTGTCTTTCGAGGCACTGAAGCACATTCCTATATAGTCAAGATACAAAGAAAGATAGCTTCTTTTAAAGGATGACCTGTATTTCAGGTGACTTATCTCCATTTACCTTAGAGAGAAGACAAATTAACAAAGCTCCTCATTTGGAAACTGTTTGGTGTCAATAGAACACTAGGAGATACTGTAGGACTAGGAGATGCATACAAAGACAGCTCAATTTAGCTCTCTACAATGTACTTGGAATTTTATTATCTTTCCTGGTAATTTCTACAGCCAGTGGGATGAAAGTAAATTCTTTTAAACTTATTACTCATTTCTCCACCTGCTGTCCACTGTTTCCTCTGTATTTGATAGTGTCTGTAAATTCTGAGAAACAGGATCACTATACGGTTTGCTGAGGAATTTACAAAAATTACAAAACAAATATTATTCCCTGCCTTCTTGTCTATCTGTAATTATTTTGTCTTTGCCTATGTTAGCAGAAATAGTTTCAGGATCAAAGCTAAAAAATGCAATACAATCCTTTACTTATGTTTACAGGCACATGTATTGCTTACTTCCAAACCACTGGCAATACCACCAGGCACTCACACTTCAACCAAGGCATTACTGTTGCTTCAGCACTCAATATAAAATATTATAGTCCACCAACACACAGTCTACAATGAAAATTGGTGTTCCATAAAGAGAATTTGTAGAGCAGGCTGAGTCTGTATACACCATTTATTTCTACTGATGACTTTTCATAACTCACTTCCAGCTCTGTTTTGCGCCATCAGTCATGAATTATGAGGTCATCTACAACTCATGGAAATAAATTATATATCATAAGTTATCCTTTCGTAAAATGTTGTGTTAATGCATTTAACTCGTATCATTTAAATTTTTCCCCAGAAGCAGACATAAATTTGTTTATGACATATCAACACATTTAATTCTTGTATTGCATGTTAAAGTAACAATAAGGCAGCTCCACTCATGTCTATTTCTATCACCAATCATTACAATGTAAAGAAATATTAAAGTGATTTTTTTTTTCAATTTTAAACTCCAAAACAATATGGATTAGAAAATCTCTCATTGAGCTGGAAAAAATTGCTACCCTAGACATTTTCCCAAATGATCTTCCCTTTATTCTTTTTGTCTCACATTCTGATTTTGTCGTCTAGAATATTTTCATTCTTCTCAAACAATGTCCTTCTCTTATGCATGGTACTAAACTGTGCCTGGAAATAAATAAAGGGGAAAAATATCAGTGTGATGTTTTTCTGTGGTTTTGTTTTAGGTTTGGATTTTTTCTTCTTGGCTGATGAGAAGCTGTTTGTTTGCTTAGAGACCTTATTAAATCTGCCAAATACTATTAAGTTGCCATCTCATAAATTAAACAGTATGGTCTATGCATGCCCTGCAAGCAGCCTTTGCTCCTACTCAGGCAAAAACTTGAGTTTTCCAATAAATCGGTTACAGCAATGAGACTAGATGGTTCAGCTCAAGCTATTGAACTTCTTTGTCCTTTCTGATCTTGGGTCGGTTTCTATTTTCTCATAATTCAATTCAAGCAACCTTTGGGTGGCCACAACTTTAGAATGCCAATATGACACTGATAAGACTGATGAGAGGATAGGTAAGCACCATATAGTGGGTGTTACTTTAGCTTTTCCCCCATCGAAGGATCCTTGTCCCCTGTCCAGCCCACAATTCAGAGTGCAATGTACTGCAGGAAATGCCTCACGGTTTAAAAATCTTTGGTGATAATGATTGACCTTGAAACCCTCATAAATCTATCAAACCCTGTGTAGTTGATATCAGATGGTCAAAATAGTGACTTGAGAATAGAATATTGCTGAGGTGCCTTCTGTCCAAACCAGATTTTACAAATAACTTTTCATGAGGAATATTCTCTGCAAATCTGCCTGGTGATGATGAGAGCATTGTTGCACTCCCTTCCTTATAAAAATAGAAAATCCTATGTGATAAGGTGGTATATTTATCTCAGTGTTTAGGCCAACTGTAGAATAAACCATTAAGATCAAGAATAAAAACTAAAATCGTAGATAATTAAAATGTAAATTAATGTATATATTTGAAAAATTGTTACTAAATTGAAAATATATATAAAGTTACATTTTTTCTTAAAATGGTCAGCAGAATAAATTAACAAGTATTACCACCCCAACTAATAATGGATCAATTTATATAAACTTACATATTTTAATGTAGTGACATATTTTTAAAATTCTTTACAAATACTAAGGATTACTTAAAGATCATTTTTCAAAGACTGTCATTAATAATGACACAGAGCCACAGTATATACTGGTAAGGCTCTCACTTCAATTTCTTGTCCTTTATCACATGGTAGATTTTTGAAGAGTGTTTAGACACATGATTTCTTTTCATTGAGACATGCATCATTTCAAAAATGACAAAACACTATTCACTGGCATTCTACACAAAATCACTTCAGATCTGCAAGGTGTAAACCATGAATTGTGGTTAACACTTATTTTCTCTACATAACTTTCTTGATCAAAATTGCCTAGAGCACTTAATGAGTTATCTGCAGAACTCTGAAGGCAAAGCACTAGAAATATGAAGTTGCTGAAATAGAAAAGTGTCCTTTTCATACCACCAGTATTCTTTCTCTTGAGAGTGGGATAGGGAATAGCGTACTTCTGTCTTTCAACAGAGAAGTGTTTGCTGTTGTGGCTCTGGACAGAGTAGAGGCTTTTACTCACAGGACAAAAGTCTATTTTTGCCATGTATACTTGGAGCCAAATTTCATCCCACACTCTAACCTCTTTGTAAACAAAAAAAAAAAACCAAAAAAACCAAAAAAATAAATTGTGCTTACAGGAAGAACTGGAGGAAGGGGATTTTTTGGTAACATTTCTTTTGGAGTACTGGATTTTCCATTACCTGTTTACCTCTTTAGTGTGTAAGGAACATCTCTTTATGAACGTGGTCTTTGTTATAGACCTAACAAAGCAGGTTATACTACACCTCAGCAGTTCACAATCATGTAAATCATTATGTTTCTATTCTAAGTTGTATGGGCTGTTTCAGACCCTGGATAAATTGTAGACAAAGGGGCAAGTAGTTGACTTGTAAATTCTTTGCCCTTTCTTTTCCTCCCAATTTGAACTGTAAAGACTCTGGGAGGATTTGATTTATGGTTCTTGTAAGTTTTGAGGCTACCTCATCCTACAAAACACAAAATTTCATGTCAATCAGGAAAAAAAAAAAAAAAGCAACAGCTCGTGGCTTTCAAAAGATTGGAAAACACTTCTTTTACTCTTAAGATTTGGGCCAGATGTCACCTACATCTTTCCAGGTAATTAGCAATGAGAAATAGCATTGAAAAAATAAGTAGGTAGGAAGTATTTCAGAACATGCCTCTAAGGGATAGCAATAATTTAATAAGGGATAACTAGCATAGTACAGCATTGGGAAAATTCTACCCACCTAACTTTGTGGATATTATAGTGGAACTTACAAATTTTAACAGCAGATGACATTACTTATTTATATTTTTTAGAAAGCCTTTGATGAAGTTTCTAATGACAGACTTCTATTAACTATGGAGTTCTAAAGTCAGATAGCGAGAATGAGTGAGTATCTAATTAAAACATACTAAAAAACCCAGCCCACTGACCTAGCCCACTGGAGACAGTTCTGGTTCTATTGAGGTCAATCTTCAATCCTCTATTTTGTTAGTAGAGAAAGGTGGTTTTCTTCACCTAAATTTAGTCATCTTTAACACTGTCTGACTGAGCTTGTTGCCTAGGAATCCTCTGTAGCTATTTAAGATGGAAGTAGTGAACCTTCCGGCAGATGCTCTTTCTCTCTGATAGTTACCAAGGGAGTATTAGTGACTAACAGAGTGACAAATATCTTTCAGATGGCTAAATTAAATCAGCTAAGGAATCCAGGCTTGCAAACTCTTCCCAGTCTTCAGTTATTGAGTAGTCACTAAGCCAAATGAGTGCTAATAATAAATAAAATGAGGAATCAATAGACAAAATTATTTGCATAACCATCTTCCATCTTTAAAGTGGGAGATGCAGATGCTATAAGTGGTACAAAAGAGATAAATTCAACTGCATCTTGTAGTGCACTAAGTGGAATTAATTATGTAAACAGACAGTATCCTTTCCACAAAGTAGAATACATTTCACTAGTATGTGGGTATATCTGAATCTAAAGGAAAGTAGTACACAAATTCAAGGCTGTCACTTTCCTTCTGAAGAAGCAAAGACTGTCCTCAGAAGAAAAAAATAAAAATGTATCACAGTATTGCAAACAAGATTGCAATGTTTTCAGCAAGCACATTCAATAGGCATAAAGATATGCAGGAGTAACACTAACTTGGGCCGTAGTTTACATGGTGCTATACAGATTACTCTGAATAGTGTTTAAATAAAGAGATTCTTGTTCTAGAACATTTTGGCCTTGAATCTAGAATTTGAATTTTTAAAAAGCTAGATTGTAAAAAAAGTAAACACATATAGAAGTTAAAAAACCCAAAAACATGCTCTTCAGAAGGTCTGAATACATTATGGGAGGCACTAATATGGCTGCTATGACTGAGCTGTGCAAAGTACTGCTTTCTGTTACAAGCAGAAAGTAATCTACAGAATCACAATGCAAAAGTAATTACTGATACTGTCCATTTTGTTTTCAACTTGAATGTGTATGTCATGGAGGAGTGGGGCATGAGGGGAGAATACAGAGAACAACTGAGCATCTTGTAGCATGTGCTTTCTTTAGTTATCTATAGTAACTGATGGATGAGATCTATAATATCTCAGGAAACCAATTTGATTCTACATATAACTATAATTGATAATGACAACATTTTAAAATTTGACAGAAGGGGAAAAAAGGTTCAAAAGTTCTTTAGAGTGCCTGTTGATAGCTTGTAATCACAAGAGACTGAAACAAATATATGAAATTGTATTTAGAATGAAAAGATGATCCAAAAGACTTTCTGAATTACTTGTAGAAGATTCGGCTATTTTCAAATTTCTAATGGATTTATTTCACATTTCTGCAAATCCAGAATTACCTGGAAGGTCTGTAGCTGAAATATCAACAAAGGAATTTTCCAAATATATGAGCCAATCTCTAGGTAGTGATCAGACAGAAATGTCAGAATTTCAAAATCAGTATACTTTCTAACTAGTCTTCCCATCTGCCATTAAGCAAATAAACCATCAGAACTTGGAGAGAACTCTCCTTCACCTCTACCACTGGAGGTCATTTAAAATTGTATTGAAAACCAACTAATGACAGGGTGCAACCACTAGTTACTACTTTTTCCATCCTTGGTGTAATATTCAGATCCAGTCTATTCAATTTCTCATTTCACAGGGAGCAATTTAATACGAAAAAAGAAGAATCCTAAAAATATTTGCTTTCCATGAGATCACCAAATTGAGGGGGAGGCAGGAGAAAGCACCACTGCCCATTTTGAGGACAGCCTACTGATGGGCAGGTATAAGGATAAAATGCCTCCTATCACTCCCATAATACAATTACTCAGCATTAATATTTAGATACTCAAAGCGATCTGGGATTTTACATTTCTACTGGTACCTGCCATCACCTGCTGAGCACCTTTCAACTCTCACTGAAGTCAATGAGAGATAAAGAAGTTCAGTACCATACAAGTCTAAGCTCCCACTGAATCAACAGCTGAGATCTGAGACTTTAGAAACAGCAGGAATTCATGGACTTACAGACTGTAGCTGCTCTGATTTCATCATAAGTTTTGCCTGAGTTCGGGATAAGTAGGCTGAATTGCTGAAAACATCCTTTGAGATACTCAGCACCCGTGTCTCCTTGGTGAGCTTGAGTCACATTGAAATACAAAAAGGATATATTGTCCATTTGAACCCTGAACCTAAATTCTTTTAACAGATATGCAGGACTGAGGTCCTACAAAGAGGATTAGACAGAGAGAGAAGGTAGCAAAAATAATGGGAAAAACCACCCTGATTTTTACTAATCTTTTTGGCATATGAAACACAAGCTGTTACTTGTATCAGAATACATCCACAAACTAATGACATCCAGCACATTATTATATAGCACCCCAAGACTGCTGGCAGTTGGCAAAATAAATTAAGACACAAAACTTGCCCCCAAGGAATTTACAGTATAATTTTAGATATGACAAAGGATAACACAATGACAGAGAAGAAAACTGGGGACAGGAATGATAAGTGTGAGATGGTGTCATGGTATGCATGTTTAAATGATTGTGTCAAGTACTTCAATTAGTTTTTAGCTCTTTCAATACTACTTCTTTTCTTTAACTGACACTGGCTGATGTGCAGATACAATTGAAATAAAAGGTTTTTGCTGTAAATCTCAAACAGGTGAGCCAATTGTCTTCAGACTTATTTTTTGATGTACAGTTGTTTTCCCTTCAAAATTACAGCTCTAACCCAGCTGTTTCTGTTGCTGTGATTGCAATCCCATCCACTTTATTGTCTACATAGAATGGAAAATTATATGAAAACTGTAACTGCATTTAATTAGGTGCAAAACAGAATTGTTCAGGATGATAACCAACAAATATTGGTATCTGCTTAGTTTAAGGCACCAGAATATTTCCCTTTTATATATTTCCCTCTTAAAATGTCTGTAACTTTTTGAATCACTCTTTCTTTGCATATAATAAAAGTTGTGCCTTTTAAACATTTTAATAAAGCAAATTTGACACGGTATTTTTGTTCAACTGCTAAATCATGCATAAACCTATTGTGTTTTAAATGTGGTATTTAAAAATGCAATAGAAGTTACAAGCAGAATTCTTATTGTATTTATAGTCTCATCCTAGAGTGTATAAGACTATAAAGCACCCTTTCACATTCTGGTTTTTCTAGCCCAACTTTATTTCTAGCTGTGTTTGAAATAGGTTGGATGACTGACAGATCAAATAAGCAATTCCAAGAAGAAAAAATGGCATCAATTGCGCTTATTTTGGAGAACAATTTTCTCGTTGTTGTCTAACCAGTAAAAGAAAGGGATAGATATTCTTTGTGATAGCTTAAAAATGAAAGGCAGACAAAGAAGATAGTAGATCAATACAGAAATCAGTAATGTTAGCCAGCAGATAATATGAGACCTGTGTGTACTGAAAAGCTTCCAAAACTTCCATTTTCGGGTGATGTAAAGAAAGAGCTAGATAAGGTAAAAGATAGGAAATTAGAAAATTGGAGATCTTGTTAAATATATATGTATTTTGCAACAAAAAAGGAAAGACACAGAAAACCATTCAAATCAAAGCTACAAACAAACTTATGCACAATGGGACAATGAGAGTAGTGTCTAAGTGAGAACCCTTGCTAAAGAACTCAGATGTTATGACCTCAGACTCCAATGTTTTGACCTCATACTTCAGCTAGGATCATTGTAAACCCCTGTTCTTAAGAATTAAATTGCTGGCCTTAACTAATCTGCAAGCAGTTCGGAATCGAAAGCAAGCAGGACAGGGCAGTGACAACTGTTTACTACTCTGCTCCTGTCACTATTTACATGGATTCAGCAGATACAAATTCAGGAACAGGTTGCTCACCTTTCAAGTACTCTCTATAGATACGGATCACATCAGAGAAGTCATCTATTTTTGCAAGCATGTACATAGTAAAATAATGAATGGGACTTAAAGATCCTTTAGACAGTAAAAAGCCAAATTATAAAATGAAATTGTGTAGCACAGTCTGGATTCACCACCTCTGACTTGGAAGCAGGAGATAATCAATCAGTTAAGACTGTGAGAGTGACCACAAAAATCCTATATTCCTTAGAAAATATTTTCTCACACTACATTTCAATAGTACAATAGGTACACAGTCAGGCCTGACCTGCCAACCATTCAAAGAAGGAATTGCTTCTTCCTGGCACTTTTATGCAGGTTAGGTTCCCACAGAAAGTGAAGTGCATGAAAAATAGATGGTCTGCCCTGAGCTTACCTAAATAAGCAGGTGAGTTATAATGGATTCATTTGCAGTGAAGTACTATTGAAACCAACAGTTTAAGTATTAACCAGAACACCTGGATGTAGTACATATTTTATACTCTCTTATGAAAAAAACCCCCAAAACACAGTCAAAATGAAAACTATTCATTTTGTTAAGAACTTTTACATAAATTTAAAATTGTACACGACTAGCTTTTCTTCTGCATTAGATGAATGCCCTGTGAATAGGGATTATAAGAGTTTAGCCAGAGCTACCAAGTAAAAAAGTGATGACAAAGTGATAAAAATTGCCTACAGATTTTTTTTTCCTTAAAATAGGTAAAAAAAATAAAGCCTTTTTATAGTAAAAGCAGTTCCTCAAAAATATCAATGCAGTACAAGACCAAAAGCTTGCTTCAACATTACACTACGGATAGCATGTAGGCAATTCACAACAAAATTCAGGCAGTCAAGACACCTTTGATATAAGGACATAGACAGAAGGCACACCATACAAAAATAAGTCTTTGGTGTATTTACAACATGCTTGGAGTAACATTTTAAAACTGCTTGATTTAATTCACAATGGAAATTAGGAAAGACTACTTGGTGGAAAATAGACAACTTGTATATGTCTGTATATTCATGGAGAAATCGATGCTAAAGTTGTACAATATCTTGCAGCATTAATTTATAAAACATGGAGTCAAGTGCAGTTTGCCCACAACAGAGAATACTGGTGATTTCACAGTCTTATAACTTCTACTAAATCAAACTTTTCCTTTAAATGCTGTATTGGGAGAGGCTTAAATCGTATGTGGCAAATCTAGTCCATTTTGGGACTTTGCAGTTGTAAACTAGTCTTTTTATGTTCTCAAGATCTTAAATGTTGCGATATAATCCAGTTCTTTTACCTTTGCTATTCTTTTTCCGTATTTTTCTTGGGTGACACTAATTCTCACAGGTTATGAATTGGAAAATGTGAAATCCATGTGGCTGACTGAGAAAAGTATCTGTCTACTTCAGATCACTGGCTAACAAGCTAACTGTTCAAAAGTTACTGTATGGAATTTGATGACATAGCCACAAAATATTTGAATCCTACTCGACTTTTCTGGGGGAATAATAGTTCTACTGAATTATGCCAATTGAACTGAGACTGTGATTTTGATTATACAAAGGTATAAGTATTGAAGTTGAGGATAGCACATGCCTTCCAATTAAGTAGAATATTTTTTCCCATTATAAAATTAAATATCAGTCCATTTGTGTTACAAAAATTATAGCATACAGCTAATTTAATGTAGAAATAAAATCTGAATTAATTACTGATACAGTAGTCAGTGGAGCAGCAATACAGTCTATACGCTAAAGTTCAATCAATAGAATTAAAAACTAGAGGTGGGTGAGCTGGGAATATATTTCACCTACTGCTCTCATAACACTTCCTGTCATTTCAAGTTGCAAATAACCAAATGAATTTTCACAGGCAATTAGTTGCTAGAAATACCTGTGAAAGCAAGTATACTCCCAGTGTCTCCAAGTAATTTAGACCAACAGGTGTTGAAGAAGCAGTACATCTTCAATAACGCACAAAAAAATTTCCACAGTACCATTGGTAGGGCTAAAAGAAATGCATTGCAGAAGGATAAGCTAGCCTAACGTTTCTGCCTTACATATAGCAAAGAAAAAAAACAACAACTACAAAAGCTACTTACACTCTTTGGAGCTTAGCAAGCCCTTTTCAATCAGAAAGATATTTCTCAAAGTGCTGTGAGTGTTAACTGCACCATAAAAGAATAACCCAATAACACACAGAGCTTTATTGCAAGACATGTAAATCATAGAAATATGGTTCTGCTTTAAGTGCAGAAAAAACATAGAATTTTATCAGAAAATAGCAAGGTAATATGTCAGTGTCATATAAAACCAGTTAAAAATTATGAAAAGTACACTTTTCAACATATGCTCATGCTTAAATGCATGTATATGTGTGCTTGCCTACTGAACACTTAGATAAGCAGTGTTGTAATCTTGTTTGCACAGTATCAGCTCCACAACAACACTGTTAAGTCATCCTGCTTTCTGTTATACTATCTATTAAAAAAAAAAAAGGCATAACTTCAGTGTGCATCTACAAAATATGTGTAAATTGGGGGTGACTGTAGTCAAACAAAACTCAGAACTGTGCTCAAACATCTTTCCATTCCTCATATTTAAATATAGACTTTTTTAAAATTCAGGCTTACCTCCAGGTAAAAACCAATTTTCTGAAATCAGCAACTGTATAAAGATGACTGTGATTCACTAAGAGGAACTGGAGCTGTCTGACTCTAGCTGAGTGATACTTATCTGATAAGTTATGACAAAATGGTTGATATATTATTTGACAAATAATATAAACATTATTCAATTGAGTAATTTGTAAATGAAGAACCTTCTGTTAAAAACAGTTGATAGTCACAAACCCCATATTTGAATTACTTCAATTAAAAAAGTTTAAAATCATTGTTTCTTTTGGAAAATTTTATGAGTATATCCTTTGAAAATTTACTCCAAATACATTTAAAAGCATTTTATTTGGAAGAATGAGAGTCTTACATTTTTAAGTAGATCTGTTGATTTCATCTGCTTTGAGGGACCAATAATGGATATGGACAGCAAGAGAAATCTTTTGATTTAATAAAGGGTCAAATAAAATTTTGATATAGCACAGATGATGTCAGGAGAAATTGTGATCAGTGCTTCACTACCTGACTCTGAAGTTCGCATGTAATTCTGTTGTGGATTATAGCCCTGGTATAGTATAAATAAAGTATCAACAACATTTCTACATTATGCAAATGGTTTGAAATATAGGTCTATATAAACACTAGGAGTTTGCTCAATGATTCTAATATTCATAATCTGTATTAATATATAATTGACTGATATACAATTAGTCCTCTAAGAAAAAAATAGATTATCCCTTGAAAATGGAAGGAGCAAAGGAAAGAAAGAATAGAAAGAATTAAGTTATATACTTTTTACTTCATTTAAGGGTTTAGCTGAGACATTAGTATTAGAAGGCTAGTAACCCTAGGTTCCGTCTGTAGTTGGGAAGAGAGAAGGCTTTCTAAATTTGTGTTTGCTTACCCATGAGACGACTACCTGCTGGTAGTGCCTCTCTTTTGCTGGCAAGCATCAAGGATCACAGTTTAGGGTTTTTTAATTTAATGTCTAAAAGTCGGTAGAATGAACTTGGGTATGGATGGCAAAGTCACCCTGTTGCTGATGTCCTGGTATGCTGATATGGAGACAGCACAAGCAACCTCAGCTACTGAAGTTGTGCAGAGAGGTTTCAACAGAAACCCTATGCATGGTGAGGCTGCAATTTACCAGTCAGAAATAGAAATTTATGCTGTTCTCTTCTACCCAGTGAGTTTTCATATAGAATCTAAGACAAATTTACTAGCTGACAGTGTGCTGGAATATACTTAACAGTTTTCTTTAAAGTCACAAACTGGTGCTAGCTCCATAACTACATTTCTTGTATTTTGAAGGAACAAGTTTATGAAATTACTGGAATTAAATTAACCAATTTCCAAATACTAAGAGTAAGCAGCTGACAAAAATATAATGAAATAAAGGAAGATAGTACCAAAGAGGACTGTGCCCTAGAAAATTAAAAAAAAAAAAAAAAGGAAAATAATTAGAATTGTCTGAAATCACACAATTTGAGTTTGCACCAAAAGTTCAAGTACATCATTAAGAGGATCTTTGGACAGAAACTTAAAAAGACAAGGGAATAAGAGAGATTTTGATAGATTATAGTACATTTTGATGAAAAGAGCACAGCCTAATACAATCCTTGAATTCTGGGATAATAGGGCTCTGAATCCATAATTCTTTTAAATTGAAATAAAGAGATTTAATAAAATAGATGTTCCCACACTTATTTCTTGAAGTAGATAACTGAAGGTTTTGACATACAAACCACGGGAGATTTCGAACACAGTTGATAGACATAAAATACTATCGCTTAAAGCAGAGGATGTACAAGCAGTATTAGGATCACAAGAAAATATCTAATAAGAAAATAAGTAGCATTGTTTCTTCCATATTGATATTAGAATTACATTTATATCAAGAACAACTCTGCACTATGCACGGAGTGTAAAGAATAAACAACAAAAACTTACTATTGCATAAAAGATGATATATATTGTGCTATCTCCTTACAACACAACACTTCAGTACTCTAAAAGCTATAGGAATGGAAGCAGCAGGAAAGGATTCTCACCCTAATCCCACCTCCAAAAAAACAACCCCAAAAAAACCCCAAGCCAAAAGCTAACTCAAAAAAACCCCAAATAATCTTTATAGCTACTTCTTTATTTGTATCTTTTTCTTGCTTTTTTATCCTTCATTTCTTAAATTGACATTCACTTTAAAACAAAACAAAAAAGTTAATAAAATCCCATATTCCTATGCATTCTTTCTCAAAGGAAACACGAAAGCAAACTTTGCTATTCTATGTAATTATGTCATCAAAATTAAGAGCTGTTGCATGAGAATTTCTTTACTAAATGTTTTTTCTTTTATCATTTATACAAACTCAAATGTATCAGGATGGAGGAAAAACCTTTTAAATCACAAAAAACAACCAGAATGTACAGGTGTTTCTTTTTGTGGAGAGTTGATTGCTATGGCAACAAGATATAATTGTGTTTAATAAAGCAAGGCGAATTAGTAAAATTAAATAAAAATTCCACTCAGTCTTTAACTGGGGAATGACTTGTGGTACTTTCTTCCAAACTTACTCCATTTACATCTTTGAGTAATTTTTCTCCAAACAGAAATTTTACTGACATCTGCAAAATATTTCTAACACAACAAATACATTCAGATATCTTTACTGAAGCTATACGTTCTGTTTCAAGAACTGTAAAATATGCATATGGTTTATTCTTCCTTAGAACTGCTAAACATCATCTGAAGTACACTTTGAAAATCCTTATCAATATGTTGTTGAGAAGTTCACTCTGCTTTGTAAGCACAGTCAAGTATTTGATTTGCTGGGCCACAGATATATAAATCCAAAATAACAACGCTGAGGAAAGACTCTCTTGGGATTCAGTAATCTCTGCTCTTTTCCTTTCTGAGAGTGAAACTTTACATCAGCTTGTACACACAAGAAAAACGTTTTCAAAAGAAGGACTTCTTGATCAAATGAGAAACAACATCTAAGAGTTTCATCAGCTCCAATAACTATTAAAGTGGTCTGAAGTTTTCTGGTAGTTTTGTGACTCATTTAAGGCTGTATTTTAGAATGTAAATTCTTCTTTTAAACTCTATATTTTGTTACATGAGTTACCTCTTCTCTAGGAATGCACTCACTTCAGCTACAGAAGTACCAAGTCATAAAGCTTAGTTTTTTTAAAAAAATATTTCAAATTACAGCATCCACAAAAGGTATGAGTATCATATTAAATCAAGGTTTAGAGGACCTGGAAAAAAAAAGGTAGAGAACTTGATATCTATTTAAAACATTCAATTTCTAAATAATTTCAATATGATCATTCATAATCTGCACAAAGATTCCCACATCAAAATAAGAAAAATACAATTAACTATACTATTATGAATAATTGAAATTATGAATTTTAATGAGTATCTGATCACACAATCTACATAATTTCTACTATTATACTTATTTATAGCAACAAGAGATACACTAATATCATGTGAATAAAAGTCCCGATTTGTAAATCTTAGATACAACCACAATTTAGAATACATTTGAATTTTTAAATCATAGAATCATAGAATGGTTAGGGCTAGAAGGGACCTTAAAGATCATCAAGTTCCAACCCTCCTGCCATGGGCAGGGACACCTCACACTAGAACAGGCTGCTCAAAGTCCCATCCAACCTGGCCTTGAAGACTTCCAGGTAGGCGGCAGCCACCACATCCCTGGGCAACCTGTTCCAGTGTCTCACCACCCTCATAGTGAAGAATTTCTTCCTAATATCCAATCGAAATCTACACTCTTCCAATTTAAAAACATACCCCCTCGTCCTATCACTACATGCTCTTCTAAAAAGTCCCTTCCCAGCTTCCTTATACCCCCTTCAGGTACTGGAAGGCCGCTGTAAGGTCTTCCCTGAGCCTCCTCTTCTCCAGACTGAACAACCCCAACTCTCTCATCCTGTCTTCATAGGAGAGCTGCTTCAGCTCTCCCCTTCATCATCTTTGTGGCCCTCCTCTGGACCTATTCCAACAGTTCCATGTCCTTCTTATGTTGGGGACTCCAGAATTGGACACAGTACTCCAGGTGGGCTCTCACGAACATGGAGTAGAGGGGGCAGAAACACCTCCTTTGACCTGCTGGCCACACTCCTTTTGATGCAGCCCAGGATACGATTGGCCTTCTGGGCTGTGAGCACGCATTGTCGGCTCACGTCAAGCTTCTCATCCACCATCATCCACCATCATCCCATAATTTTTTAACATACAAAAATTCCGTAATCTGGACAAAAACCATTTAGCATATAATCCAAAAAATACAGGAATACTGAAATACAGGAATACTGAAATACAGGAATACTGAAATACAGGAATACTGAAAAATACAATACCTGGTTTGGTTGGTTTCTTGAGGACAGCACGTGGGATATGAAACCATTTTTCCTTTAATATTACTGAGTTTTCACTTAAGTAATAGATTAATTTTAAGCAATTATTTTTCAAAATTAGAGCATTTTCTGCCCCACTGTTATAATCAGATACACTTTGCCACTGAAATAGAAGGCTAAATACCTAAGTTATCTCTAAACTCTTAAAAGAAAAATAAAGAACCCTTAAATTTGTTTAATATCCTTCCTTTTAAAGGCTTTGTAGCAGAATATAGTGATGTGGGATACACTATATTTAAAATGGAAGTTTAAAGAGCAGTAAGGAAATATATTTGAAAATAGAGCAAAAAAGGTTCCTTCAGTTCTTCTGCAGGAGCTTTGACTACTTTCTTACTAAGAGTACGTATGTGAATCTTAAACAAGATTTCTATAATATTTTTATATCAGGGAAAGAAAAGGCAATCCTCACATCATTTGACATAATTTTCCAGGTCATCTATAAATATAAGGATAATTTTATATGGATTTATAGTACAAGACAAAAAGCTTGAAATTTTGCCTTGGGTGATTATAAAAAAGAAGAAAAAAAAAGACTATGATTTCATGAATGCTATTTTTTTTTTTCTTCTCAGTGAATCTGTTAAATAAAACCAACACAACAAGAAGAAAACCCCATAACACAAAAATAGTTAACTCCCAGATCTCGGTCTAGGATTTGTCCATCTCCAAAAGCAGGAGACCTACATAATGGAGTGATATGGTTAAGGTACATTTTACTTCAAAGGGAAAAATGAAATGACAAACAGCAGGATTTGGAATTCCCCTTCACTAGTGATTTTATAACAGCAAATTTGTACTGAAACCTTTTGCTCTACTTGATCATTTATTTGAACCATTTCAATAAATTACAGCTTAGAAACATTATTATGGTGTATGGGGACTTGTCCTATCGAAATTTCTAGAGGTATTAATTTACCCACTTTTCACATCTCAGCTGTTAAGCCAAATATATCTATACCCGAGGAATTCCCTTAGTATTGTAGCCTGGTAGTTTCCAATAAACTAGTAAAAATTCATCAAGTAAGAGACCTCCATAAAGCATTTCTTCCACAAACTAATGTTACTTATATAATATTGATGCTATGAATACAATTGATTAATTTATTTAATTTATAAAAATTGCACAGATTTTATTTAATCTATAAAACTGCCCTGGTCTGAGGCAGGTAGGAGAAAGATGTTATACCTTTAATGAATGACATGCATACATGATGAAGAAAAGGAATACACATTCTTTCCTGCTATTGCTGCCATTCATTGAAGGACATTTAACACACTGTTTAATAATCAGTTTGAATATTATGTAATCCTTGGTCAACCTTTTTGCTTTAACTTTCCCTTTACTGTTGATACACTGTACTTTCAATGTTTTCTGAATATCAATTGAGAGAACACTGTTCCCATATGTTATCAAATTCATAAAAATAAGATAAATTGTCTAGATATAGTGTATCATACAATAAAGTCTAGGGACCACAGTCAAACTAGGGAACAAATCTATTATTTATTTGACAATATTATAATTATATTATAATTATAATAATAATTATAATACAATGTTTTAGCATAATTACATTTTGTTTTCTGACTAGCATTATCAAGTTCATTTTAGGTTATAGATGACTATAGAGCATGTGGAAGAAAAGACAAACCAAACTATTTTTTGAAACTCTCAAGAATCCTAAAAGTTTTTACAAATATTAATTAATATTCCTATAGAATTAGTATTAATATTGGAAATCTTTCTCAACTACGGAATGGTACTGAGTCTGCGATATTGGTATAAACAGTGAAGTTCTAGCACAAATGCGTGCATCAGTGCACTGAATGACTGCTGAAAGTCTTCTGTGTTTCAGCAGAATACTT
This sequence comes from Hypotaenidia okinawae, assembly GCA_027925045.1. NCBI lineage: Eukaryota > Metazoa > Chordata > Aves > Gruiformes > Rallidae > Hypotaenidia > Hypotaenidia okinawae. The sequence goes on along the minus strand of BSDF01000008.1, from coordinate 23,187,375 downwards.
ACTAAATCTATCGAGATTAAGAACCGTGTGCACGGAAAACTTAGTTATGATGTCATGCAGAATAATTCTTAGAAAAACTCCACTGCAATCTTCTCAAAAGACAAATCAATACTTCAATGCACTAAATGAGTAAGTTAATGTTAATAAGCACCATTGTTGTTTAATAACATAAGGTATGAAGGCTGAGCTTGTGTAAAAAAATACTTGCCATTATATGTTGCCAACTGAATAGCTATGTTCATCATAAAGAATTGAAATCTGAAACATTATCTAAGAGCTTTAGCTTCTTTCCCTTGAGAAAGATAATGTAAGCTAATTACAATATGCTGCATTTGAATATGAACAGTCATATCCATCTTATTTAATTTTTAAGAGCTAGAACCTTTTCCTGATGACTTATTTTCTAAACTATTTCAAGCATTTGGTTTTACATTAATTTAGAAAAATATCTGTCTGTAACAGTAAATTCCATGAACTGCCTGGCTGTTGACCAAAAAAAGGAGGATATTAAAAACAGCGAATAAATAGTCACACAACGTATATGTTCAGACATTTATCTGGCTAAGTTTTAAGTATCTCCAAGGATGGGATTTCACAGTCTCTCTTGGGAACTGCTCCAGTGCTTAAACATTCTGACCATGATTATTTTTTTTCCTTATATCCAACTGGAATTTTCCTTGTAGTTTGTAATTGCTACCTCTTCTTTTCACTGTGAATCTCCTGGAAGAGTATCATTCCCTCTTGTCTATAATACTCCTTTACATAGAGAAGACAGCAATTAGACCTCCCCTTAGGTTTTTCCCAACTAAATAAACACACTTCCCACAACCTTGTATCCCTCAGGCCCCCAAGCATATATGTCTCTTTTTTACTGGGGAGACCAAAATTGAACATTCTGTTCTGGACATACACCATCTTAAGTGCTGAAAGGAGGGGAATGTTCACTTCTCTAACCCCACTGCCTCATTCTTACTAATGCAGTCAAGGGTGTGTTCAACTCCCATTATTCAAAGGTCACATCGCTAATTCATATTCCATCTGTCCACCAGGAGCCCCATGCCCTTTTCTGCAGAGCTGCAGAGAACTCCCAGCTTGAACTGATACATAGAGCTGTTCCCTCCCAGGTACAGAATTCGCTCCCTCAATCTGCTGTTATCCACAGGTCTATAATGGTGCACTTTTTTTTATCATTGCATTATAGTCTTAGACCCTGTACTGATCCTTGAAGAAAACCAGTTCACAATGGGCCACACAGAATTCGAGTCATCAACTACAACTCTTTAAGCCAGCAGACTACTCAGTTTTTACTATTTCAGTCCACCCAGTTAGCTCCTATCTCCTCAGCTGGCTAGATAAACCCTACAGAAGACTGACAAAAGCCTTGAACAAAATCAAGATAAGTGAATTTAATGTTCTTCACAGTGTCAGTCATTTCATTATAGAAGTCAATCAAGGTTGATCAGCAGGATTTGTCCTTGGCAAATCCACACTGAAGGTTCATTGTTGTCTTCTTGTTCTTTGTGTGCCTTGAAATGACTTGGAGAAGGACCTGTTCCAGAATTTCCCTGTCTGAAGAAAGTATATAATTCCCCACCTTCTGCTCACTCATCTTAAAGATGAGGTGGATACTTGCCTTTTTTCTAGTCATGAGGAATCTTCCTGGATCGCCACAGTTTTCCAAAGCTGATAGAGAGCAGACAGTTGGCTCAGCAGGTGGGTTTGTTGGGGCTTGGGTGTTTTTTCTTGTTTGGGTTTTTTTTTCTGCCTGCATGGTCCTATGAACTTGTACATGTCTATTTTTATAAACTTTTTCCTCTTTGAATATCAAAACCTTTTTTTGAGAGTTAAATGGATTTGAATATTTCCAGTATGCAAGTATTCAGTGGTAAACCCATACTGGCATACTGTGATAACACACATACATTGGCACTGAGTGACAAACCATGGAAATATCCATGTTTCTAGTAATTACCTCACTTATCCATTGCTTTAGAAGTCAAAGGTTCCTTTTACAGGCCAAGGAGGGATTTAGGGTGCAGCTTCCTCCAGCTTCTGTTTTGCTTAGGGATTAAATGGAAACCATTGTCCTCCTCCTCTGTTATACCAATGGGACGGAAGCAGAAACTTCAGATTTATTTCTGAGAATAATGGAGACAAATCTAGAGGGATATATTAACAAATGAGAGGATTCTGAAGTCTCCCTGACAACTGCTGTTGACGTATTTTCTGGAACTTTGGCAGACAACATTTTGTTGCAGAAAAGCAATTCAAAATGTATTAAAAACTTTGCTACCCATGACTACCTTCATATGCAATCACTAAGTACAGATTTGTAGCCACAGAAAGAAAGAAATCTATTGCAAATCAATTCTAAGAAAAAAACCCCACCAACTTTCAATGTATGTAATTCTTTATAAAATGTATATACGCTGACACATGTAAAACCAGAAGACATTTATATAACTTTTCCTAGTATTTATTATTCTGTTGATCTTTGATAGCTTACTGATGCTTCACAGATATCCACCATTATATATGAATTTAAAGTATATTGCACTGCACAATGTAAATGCATTCCAAGTTCCAGCTTTAATTGCCAATCACATTTGATTTGCACTAATAAAAGTGTGAACTTGAGAAAAAAAACCCATGTGATTTGAAGAAGAAAGGTTTACAAGGTCTGCAAGCATCTTGAACAAAGCTCTCAATGAAGAGAGCTCAAACAAGATGAAAATTGCCTTTTTTCAGTATTTCAGAACTGAATCAAAGACAAATATTGATCAGTTATGTTTATTAGTTTGTGCTTAGTTTGTCACATGCATTGTCGTTTGCATAACACTGCAATTCTGAAGAATAAATGTGGGCACAAGGGGATGCAAAGAATTACGTTTTTCTTCACCATCTTTTGGCATCCCATTAGCATAGAAATCCGTTGTCTTTAAGATTAATACAGTCAGAATTCTTTAAGGGTTTGTAATCTGACAGTCAACCTGTCTCTTGTTATCTTAAATATAAATCACTACATGTCATATGTACATCTCTCTAATGATGAAGAAAGTGTAGGTGGTTGTAGTTAAATGGAAACCCCTTGCACTGGCAGGAAAATGGTGACCTAACAAGTCATTTTCAGCTGTATTTGTCATAATAGAGAATGCATCTTTAGTAATTTGAATTAAAATGAAATGCAAAACTACTTCTGTACCAGAGCAGTAGCATTGCTTATCATTGTGGCTTCAATTCTTTTACAATTCGGGTTGTAAAAAGAAAAATGGAATTAGTACAATGGCTATAAAAGAACATTGAACCGAAGTTTGCCACATACACCTTTCATTTCTTTTAATATCATATACCTTTTTCTGTATTCTTTGTGAAAAATAAGAAAGATCTTTTAGTCAAGGAACTGGACTGTGAAATGAAGATGGATAAGCATAAATATTTCATCAAAATCTTGGAAAAGTTGCTATTTAAAATGCTTTTAAAACAAGAATATTTGCAGATTTGATTATTTTTCACAAGCTCAATTTAGAAAACACTAAGGTTTTGGGGGTTTTTTTAAGAAAAAAGTTAAAAAAATCAAGATAAAATATTTTTCTTTTAAATTTAACAAAGCACTATGCTTTTATCTGCCTACGGATTTTCAATAACTTTTCATTGGAATTCTCAATTGCTCTCATTCTATATTCCACAAAGAAAGTCTGAATTAATAGAATAAGGATTTGATTTTCTTTTGGCTCTAGTTAGTGCCTGCTTCACTTGTAACTTTGTGGATAACCTTGGGAAAACTTTTTAATCTCACTCAGTTCTGTCTGGGAAAATAATATTTCCTCATGAGTGCTACAGATTTTAAATTAATTTATTTTTCTGAGATGTTCTGATATTATGGTGGTAATAGGACAGCATACCAGAAATCATTTGAGAATAATGCTTCACGAATTCTAGTCCCACAATTTTTTTTCAATAAAGCCATGTCATAACAGGTCTCAAGTACAATGTAACTGGAGCTCATTCTTTTCTGGCTTTCTGCCAGGAGTGAATTTCACCCTTGCTGAATTTTACTGCTTTCTGTATGCATAAGACAACATCATTCAAAACCACATTTTTCCCACCAAAAATTATTAATTCGCAAATTACTAAGATATTTGAAGATCTGAAAAATGACATTTCAATTCACTAGAATAAAAAACAGAAAAGAAATTAAGCAGGTTTATATTCTAATAAGAATCACCTCAGGACTCTGAGATTTACATGACTGGCTAACCTATTTCAGTATTAACATTATTAAATCCATGGCCTTCTATCTGGTTTTGAATTTAAACTGTTTAAGTGTCCTTAACTGAAGTCACAGTTTTTAAAAGTACAGAACCTTATAGACTTATTACTGTAACTGACTTCAGTTGAGAGCTCACAAATTTTGTATTCTTTCACTTCTAGAAAACTATTTCAATTTTGTGAGTGACAGATTTTGTGAATTCAGATTGTAGTTGCAGGCAGTTGAGTACAATTCATGTCTTTATCATAGCCTAGTATATTAATAACTTGAATAGTCCAAACCATAAATTAAATATCATAGTATATGTATATATTTAAAAAATACCATATTCTGTCTTCCTCCCTTCTGCGGACAGAGCCAACATAACTGAAAATTATTTGCAAATTTTAAAACCTTGGGCTGTTTAAGTAACTCAAAGAAAAGTCACATCTACCAGAGTACTTGGTGAGATCACTGTCGAGTGAACCTGAGTGAAGAAAGAAGCAGTTCTGAGTCACTTCGACTCCTGTGTTCTAATGAAAGCATACACTTTATCTTCCTGCAAGCACTCTTCATTTCTGCCAGAACTACTGTTGCTACAGATGAGCAAACTCAACCTATTATTCTCCACAGATAACCCCTTCCAGACATATGAGTTACTACATTTAACTGTAGCAGAGAGTTTGCTCGTTACTAATTATTTGGACAGACAAATCTGTAGAACAAAAGCAATGTTTTCAATACACCCATGTTTAGTGTGTAAAAGGACAATTCCCAAAAATCTAACTTTGCTTTCTCTAGATGCTATTACAAGCCACACAGTAAAAAGCAAATGATTGGACTATTGTCATCTGTTGTCACCTGTCACCTGCATCATGTACAGTTTCACATAAACATACCCATGATCAACCCTGTAACTTTTTAAAATTTACTGTAATTTATTAAAAACAAATAAGCCTCAAAACATTAAAAAGCCTCTAGTTTTAAATATATTAAGTAGTGAAAATGCACCCATTATTTTCCTTTCCAAAATTTCCCTTGTAAAAAAATAACTAATCTGAATTTCTCCAGCTTCAGATTCCAGCTATCAGATCTTCTCATATCTTTATCAATTAGATTGAGCCCTTTACCATCAGAATATTTCTGTCTATAGGAATAGCAATAAATATATTAAGTTACTTCTTAGTTTTTTCTTGAATAACTAGATAGAGCTTCTGTCTTTTATTCCAAGTCAGATCTGCTGACCTTGAATCATTGTTGTGGCTCCTGCCAGAACATTTTCCAATTTTTTGGCATCTATTTTAAAGCATGGAGGGCATGGCCATAATGGTCTCACTAATGCAGACTAATACAATATCACTTGATTTACTCAGAACGTGCCTACTTGTAAACTGAGGAACTTTGTCACAGCATTACTTTGGTAGGTCTTATATTTCTGGTTCTGTACTATGAGCCTTTTGGTACCACTATTTTTTCATAGCTCAAGAGTCAATCATTTACATTCTTCCTTTTAGAGCAACAAGATGTTAGAAAGAAATGATGTGGGTTGGGGGTGGGGGGAAGTGGGATTCATTCAAATACTATCTTATGGCTAGGCCATCAATCCAGCAACCTAGAGATTCGCGTACTTGCTCTAGTGTAACCTTGGATATGTATCTTCAGGTCCAGATCTTTAAAGCTATTTAGATATTGAATCCAAACAAAAATATAGCCATGAAATTTGTTGCCTAAATATGAGGTTTCTGAACTTTAAGCTTACAATTTAAATTTCAAAGCCATGAGCCTTCTCACCCAGGACACCTAAGACTTGCTGTGAGAGACACATTCCCTGTGTAAATGCTCACCTTTTGTCTGAGTTGTCCTCTGAAAAATATTGTTTTACTTCACTGACCCCAGTCTACTAAATTCCTAAAAGTACCACAACAAATACAAAACTTTACACACTAAATTAAATTCATAGAGTCTATCAGTTTTTCAGATGTTATGCCAGATATTTCTTGTTCCAATTCTGCACATTATCATAGAGCAGTTGCTGTGATAATAGATAGTAGTAATAAATCAGGCTAGTGCCACCAAGAATGTATTGGAGACAGCATTTTATACTTAGTGTAAAATAGAGCCTTTTAAAAATTACTCAGAGAAAACTTTTTACATAATTCTAATACACTAACCTAGATAAAAGGACATTTAAAAAAATGTTTTAACTCATGGTATTTTCAAAATGAAGCCAGGAAAGATTATCAACCATGAAATAAAAGAGACTAATAAATTTAATGGATTAAATGTGTACACGAAATCTCAGAGAACATCGTCTTCTAAGGAATTTTCTGGAACAACAGGTTAATAACATATAATTGTTAAAATAATCAACAGTTCATAGTTATTTAGCAGAGAAAGGATTATTGCAGTCAGACAGTTTGTTCTGCATCACACAGATGGGAGAATTTCCTTGAACTGTTTCCAGTAAGAGCTTTAAACTCCCTCCTTTCCAATCTTATCACCACATTCATGGGTATTCTCTAAATGCCTTAAATATTTTTGCATCTTCCTGAAATTATGGATTTGACCTAGTATTTTCAGAACCATTACTCTCTTGTTCATACAAAAGATAGTATCCGTCTTTCCAACTCTTTTTGGTACTGCTTTCATGACTTTCAGCTCTAACTTCAGCATCACTATGATGTTCAACCAATTTTCTTCCCTGGCTCCAAATAACTTTTAAAATCACTACTTTCCAGTATACCATCTTCATGTCATAGGTGAGGCCATCATTCCTAGTTTCTAGATGAGTTTGCACATAAGAAATTCATATTACTTGCTTCTCTTGATCAACTAAAAAGAAGTTTTTTGATGGGGATGCTAAAATTTGGATGTTTATTATTGTAAAGATGCTTATTATAATTACTCAAAGGAGATCGTGATTTGACATTAATAACTATGTAAGGAAACCTAACACTTCTTACGTGTTCTGTCTGAAACAATGTAAAAAGATACATAATTAAACAGGACCAAAAGTTTAGCTATAAACCGGTGAATTAATGTCAAAACAACCCACCGAACAGTTCCTTTTTTTTTCTTTTGCAATCCATAATAAAGCCCAGTGACTTTATGTCCCACAACAGCTTTAGTAAGTTCAACAAGATGTAATAGGAACACTAAATCACTTCAATTCAATTTATTTAAACAAGTCAAAAACCCTGAGGAGGTCTCCAAGCATTCATTTAAATGACAACATCCAAAGTTAGGACCTAAAATAAGTGAAAAAAAGAGTACTTTAAAACGTATATCCAGTGTACAAATGTTTTATGTCCATTTTGATACATTTATGACTTTACAATTGAAAATGCCAATCACTGAATACTAGTGAGTTAGTATCTAAACAAATTATAATTAGGAACATGACTCTGCAAATTTTCATTTTGAATGCTTAAATATATTAGTATCTTTAGGATTTCAATATGCAGAACACAAGACTTTGGAGTCTTATTTATAAATGCACATTTCTATAGATGAATCTGTAAGTAAATGTAAATGAACACAGCTAGAATTTTCATTTCAGCATAATCAGTTCAGCCAATGCAACGGTCCCTGAGGAAGCTACAAAGATAAAAATTTAAATAAATCACACAAAATTCAAGCAATGTACCATCTTTTTAAGTAAAAGTGACAAAAAGTTACACAATGAACATGATCACTGTGATGACTTTGTAGCAAAGAAAAATGGGAAACTAGGCGTGTCTTTCACAAGAACATAATCTCTTACTAATACAGAGAAATAATGTCCTTTTATTCAAGTCATTGATAAAGTAATCGAACAAAAAAGCTAAAAACAAACATTTAGAAAAAACCCACCAAACCAATACACACACCCCCTCATTACTCAAAAAGACTATGTTCAAATGGCATATTTTGAAAAAAACAGTACATAATTCATAATCAAGATGAAAAAAGAAGAGCTTGTTAAATCTACTTTTTAGGCAATCAATTGTACAAGGCTCAAATTACATTGTACTTCAACTGGAAGGTCTGTGACAGATGGCCCTCTAATGCAGATTGCAAAGTCATCTACATAAAAACAACACTGGAATCACAAGGACCACTAGTTTTCCTGAAGAGGAAAGGTTATCACAATACATGGAACTCTCTGGGGCTCCTTGTTAATTATGGCAGGGTCACATTTCAGTGTAAGATTTTGATCTTAACTCTGGAGCTAATTTACAGTCAGTTTGGTGTGTGTTTCTCAAAGCCCAAGGCCAAAAAAAGAAATTACAGTAAAAACTTGTGAAGGATGATTTGAGAGTTTTCATTAGTAAAAAGTAGTTATTCATCAGTTATGGCAAACTGGAGACTAAAAACTTGTGAAGGATGATTTGAGAGTTTTCATTAGTAAAAAGTAGTTATTCATCAGTTATGGCAAACTGGAGACTAAAAACTAGCTCAAATCAAGACATAGCAGATCATATGATCCCCAAGCTTAAATTCCAGCCTATAAAAGAGGAAAACAAAATAAAATAAATCTAGTTTTGTTAATGGAATTGTGCTATCAATTCCTATCCTAAATTAAGCCTGCAGTTTGAAATAATAATTTTAAACCTTATTAAATCATTCAGACTATTTATTTGAGGTCTTTCACTCTTCCAATCTCTCTATTTTTTTCTTTTTTTAGTTAAAGCTAATAGCACTTGAGAGTGGCTGCAGTTTTCCACCTGGAGAACATGCAGTATCTGTTCATATCCTATTATTGCCTGACAACAGGATAAGTAGTAGTAACAGGATCCAAATACTCCCCATACTCTTTGAAAATGTCAGAGCTGTGTTGCTGATTTTACACTGTGTTGTAACGCTTGAAAACAGTGGCGTTCTCCAAAAGAATTTGCATCCTTATGCCTTCAAACTGTACCATACAAAAGGATATAGGATATCCTATCTATGCTGTTTATTACAACAGGATAAGGAAAAAAACCCAAACAAACTGCACAGGATGAAAGAAGGGGAATGTTCAGAGTCTTCAGGCAGGGAGTGAAAAAGAAGGGGAAAGATATTTACACCAAACTACATACTGCACATTAGTTACAGCATTAAAAATAATGGTTGGTCTTTCTTATAGGGAATATATAAGGGAATTATAGACACTGAGAGCAATTTTCCCCTAAGCAGGGGAGAACTACACCTAGAGCAAGCACCCAGTCAGGACCTTATTTTTCTTTCTGGGAAAAGACTCTTTCTTCACAGGTTCCTCCAGACAGGCGATAATTCTATTGTGAAAGATTAGAGAAGCCATATGCCGATGGAATTTTATCACACTTTGCAAATGAAACCTTTTGAAATATCAGGTATAAGTGCAAACCTTCCTATTAAACTCGAGCCTTATAGCTTACTTTACTATGAATAGTACCAGACATAAAAATCACTTTAACAAACACATGACTTCGTTATACATACAATTAGGTCAAAGCATGCTTTCTAAGACATCAAGAGCTACATGTGACCCTATTCTAAACCCTCCTCCCAATTTCTTGGCTTTCAGCTCCAGATCCAATCAAGATTGCTGCATACTAGTGACAATATCCAATGTAAGAATATTCTTGAGAACATTCTGCTCACAAATCTTTTAATTACAAACACTTCTTACTGCTTATTTCCCCTCCTATCAGTAATGCCAAGTTCATCCTAAGTTCACTTGCTAGAACTACTTCCTCGGATATTGCTAACCATATTATTCTAATATATGGTACTACTACCCTGTTCCTACATTTTATTTCTAATTGTGCTTTTGTAACCTCAATTTGAAAAAAGCCCCAAACACCTTCAGCTCATCAAATGTAAAGCATTTTTTTTTTTCAAAAATCTTTTGTATAAGAACTTTTGCTCCACAGTTATCTTTCATCAAAATGTATCAATTTTGCGTATTTCTTTTGTTACCATGAGAAGTCTAAAGCAGACAACACAGACATGAATCTTTTTAAAATGGAAAACAGAGAACTTGAATTTAGTTGTTAAATAACAATCACTCAAACTATTTAGTGCTATTCATGAGAAGATCTTTCTTTCTGTTATTATTTCTGGATTTCTATCTGCAAGACAGAACTGGACTGATATCCTAACAAGCATCATTCACAGAGATCTGAATTCAAAATAGGGACCTTGAAATACTTTTCAAACATAAGTTGAGTTAGAAGTGATGTTGTGTCGAGCTGCTTTGAACTAGTTGAGTCTGACCCCCCTCTGTTGTCAAGATGACACTTGAATTGATGAAACAACTGCACTTTAAAGTGGAACAGAGCACCAAGTTGGCAGCCTACCAACTGAAAATAGGAAGAATATTAGTTACTCATACTAATAGTTCAATTACTTCTAACTAATAAAAAGTTTGAAATATTCTTCTTACCATAGTGAAGAATATTCTTTCTTAACAGAATACGCCTCTCTAATCTATTACTGTATTTCAGATAACATTAGATCATAGGCAATCTAAATAGGAAAAAAAGGGAACAATTTATTCTTTATCGCTTTTCTCTGACAAAGATAAAGATGTAAAGCCTTTTAGAAGCAACACATTTTGTCCAAATTCTCCTGATTTTGAGTGCAAGGAACATCAGCTCTACACTTCCTTCATTTTTCCTCAAGGATTCTGGCAAACTGTGGATTTCTTAAATAGGAATACCACACACAACTTACGGTTTCACAGGTAAAGAGCTTTGACAGAAGCTGAAGTTTTCTTTTAAGGTATTAATAATATTATTAGGTGTATTTTTAGCCAGACATTTTTAGTTTTGGTGTTGGTTTTTTTCCTTTTTCCTACTGGATTAGAAGCAGTGACAAAAATGTACTATGATAAGAACTTTTAAAGGTCAGAATCAACTGCACCTAAAAGAAAATTGTGACTGTCATGTTGTAAATAATTAAAAAAAAAAAATCTAAGAAAATACATTCCCCCTATCATTTGTTTAAAAATTGGCTATCTGAACAGTTTGCAGAGTTACCAGGATTCTCTTTCTGATAGATGTTTTAATTGGGAAGTTGAATACAGAAAACATTACAGGGATCTTGAGTATGGCCAAAGCTGCAATTCTCCACACATATGTAATGCAGGTTTGTTTTGTTGATACTGGATAAAGGAGAATCATTTGATACCTTTTATATTTTTTGAATGAGTTATGTTATGGAGGTGGAAAATAACAGGATATTGCCCATGACACAGATTTTCATTGAAAGACTGTATACAGTTTGGAAAGTGGGGTGGTGTCTATGATGTGAAAAAATTATGCACTGACTACTAGGTAATAGTAGTAATCACTGTTAAAATATGGAAGGAGGTTGCTAAGAATGCAGAAATACACATTTCTAATTGGTACCCAGGGAAAAACCAAAGCAACTTTGAAAGAGTTAATCCTCATTTGAAAAGAATTAGTTATCCCTCATGGAACTGATGAAAAAGAAAGTTTGAAAGCTTGTAGGTGTATTTATAAATCTCAAAATAAACCCAGAAGGCAGCAGAATTGAAATGTTGGAGAGCTTTCATGCCTAAAAATTCTTGCTTATTAGAATATTTAGTGGCAGACATAAAGGGTTAAGCAGGAGGAGAATGATCTCTTACAGAAATCCAATAGGGATCTAATAACCAGATGGAAAATTCTTGCTTTCTATCTGGGGTCTCTTCCATGCCCTTGGGAAGCCAAGCTAATATTACCTTAAGTCTCAAAGGTGCCATATTCCCAGAAGTGGAGCACAGTGCAAAATATGTATTCATACAGACAATTCTCACAAGGCCCCGCCTCATTCCTCTTTTTCATGCATGAACATGGGAACGCCTATTATTCTACTGTATTGGCTCAAAAGCAGAAGGCAGTCCAAAGTTGAGTCTTTGCTTAGCCCTTACTAAGCAAGTTTTCTGCCTCTGTGAATACTGAAAACTTCAGGTGTTAACAGTCATGAACTCCCTGTTCTAAATCAGAAGAAAAGGTATTTCTTACTAGTGAAGTGAGAGCAGATATAATGTGAAATGCACCAGGCTCATGCTCCCATCCTGGTTCTTCTCTCTAACAGACTCGTGTTTGCTGGGCATGACCAGTCAGCTCCAAGCAAGTCTAGAAGCCAACAGAGCCTTCTCTTAACCATTCAGCCCAGGTATGCAGCCAAGTCCATGCAGAGGATCCCTGCTCCTTATGGAAACAGACATCCTGCCTGCCATCACCTCTTCCCAGCCCGGGGAAGACCTGCTGCAAAACCTTCTTTGGTACTGGATTTTTCCCGCAGCTCTGCTGCAAACCACCTGTCTTTGCACATTCAGTGACACCTTTCTTTCCAGTCTCCCTCTGCAAATCACAGTTACACGAAACTACATCCTTTTCATTCCAGTCCAGATACAGAATCCTTAAAACACAGCAATAATAATGTTATTTCAGCTGAGAATAGGACAGTTAAAGGACCTAGGTCAAATGAATGCCAGTATCTTCTGCTCAGATAACTGAAAGAAACAGGTTTATGGAAAAGGGTTTATTCTGGTATGGTTAAGAAGCTCCATTTAAAATAAGTTTGCTTTGTTATTTAAAGAAGCACCCTCTGATAGAGTAAAAAAACCTTAGTAATGACATATTAATGACATATTAATAACTGGTTACTGGTGAAGTGCAGGACTAACGATTTTTCAAAGTCAGTTAGTATAAGTTAGAAGTATGATATAAGATATGGCAGGACATAAGATAGGGCAGATCAAAAAGTTTTCAAAAATAATTCAAAGTTTCGTAGACGCAACAAAATTAATCAAGACTTCACAATTCTGGTTCAGGGGATGAAGTATAATTTTTTTAAAAAAATATGCAGAGCTCCTACAACCATACCAGGATTTTGATTAAGTGCTTCAAATCACTTTTCGTAGTTTAAAAAACAGAAAAAAACCCCCCAAGACTATATTGATGTCACTACAAAGAGAATTTGTTATTTATGAGAGTATATTGCCTTTGTGCTTCTCTCCAAAGGGTGTCCATGAAATGACTATAGGAGAGGTAGGTTTTCAAGTTAAAATAAATTCAGATGAACTTTTCAAAGTACTGAAGAAATCAGTGTATTACAATGATATTCGAATCATTTCGTCTCAGTTCATTATCACTATACTGTCATAATACCTTTATAACTAGAGATGTGTAGTTTTTGAAAAAAAGGTGGAACACATAATCCAGATGAATTTGTCAGTACCATAGTAGCAAAATCACTTTGATTGCTTGATGCCATTGACAGAAGTACATAAAAAGCTAAGTGTCAAAAACTTGATATCATTTTAGTGATGTGTCTCTTCAACAAGCCAGTGGAGAGCTTGCAGGACCACCTAGCAATCTCAAGGATGAGCCTTTGAATTGTATTACTATCTTTACTCTTTATGGTAACTGTACTCTATTTTTACACCATTGCAGATTACATTGTTTTTTTCTGCTAGGTCCAAATACACAAAGAGAAATTATATCTGTGATGTTGCCCAGAATTACATTTAATGATCACACTAAGTAGAACCCACTCTCCCTGATGAAGTAAATTCCTAATCAATTCCTGTCCACATCCAAAGTGCTACAGGGCAGGAATATGGCCAGATGTAGCCCACCTGAACTGTTCTAGCAGCAGCTCTGTGTTCTTGACTGACTTCTTCCCCACAAGCTTCCCACCACTAGCAGCACATACAGCAAAATTCAGTCACATTTCTACCTTTTTAAAATGATTTTGCTGTTTCCTTTAAAATTCCTACCAAACTTTCGACTTTCAGAAGAAAATTCTAACAACTAAAGCATCTCAAATCATAGTGCTACCAAGAGTTTATCTAAACAACACTAGATCCAATCAAGACCCAAAGAAGATATACTGAAGGAAATTCTGTATGCGGAAACAGTGGATGGAATTTCAAAAGGTACCCAATAATGTAATGTAGCATTAACCAAAAAAAATGACTCCATTATGCTACTGGACCTGTTACTTATTATCAAAACAGCAAGAAATCTGAAACACTAGTCAGTTATGCTTACTGAAAATTCTGTACCATATCAGTATTATAAAATGAGAAAAATAATTACAATTTGTATCCTAGTTTCAGGTAGATTTTTTTTTCTACTCTGAGCATTCTAAAGGATTGCTGAGATCAAATAAAATCTTGTTAAAAGGTTACAGATTTCTAATGCAGAGGAGGTTAGAAAAGGCTCATAGGCAGTCCAAAATTTCTTGATTGCTTTATACACTGTGGACAAAGCATTTTGATCCAGCTTGTTTAATTCACTAGCAACATTAATGTTTTGGTAGTTTACTCAACATTTTTCATCAAGGTGATTGTACAAACTGCATTTTCTCCTCTTCCAGGCTTAGTATAAACATTTAGTAGTTCTAATACAAAGTCCAGAATACAATTATAACGCTTCTGCTATTATCTGACAATATGAAAGCAGTTCTTAACACAGATATTTCACTTAAATGCCTGAAGTTACATAGTGTGAATACTCACTTTAGCATTTACTGTTTGCAAAGTGTATTTCAAGTAAGGGTAGTAAACAAGCATACAGTATTTTCCATTCATTCTTTGTTGTCCCTCTGCTCAAAAAACGTTACATATTACGGTTTTGCTCCATGAATGAAAGTGAGCCACAACACATTATAAACATTCAAAGTGAATATCCAAACGATCAGTCAGTATTTGAAAGCTGTTCAATGCTACTGCTGTTATTTTCTGAATAGATGTTATGTGATTGACTATGGTCTGGTATAAGTTACAATAACAGAACAAAGAAAAAGGATTACTTTTACAATATTTATGATATTGTTAAGTAAATTTCATTTGCTTTGTTAGTTTGACTGGGCAATCAGTATCTGGAGACACTCTAACTGAACTAGGGAATAAAATTACTTTACAAGAGGATTGTGGATTATTTAATTAAGTGTGAAGTGTGAAATAAACCTCAGATAAGATTTTTTTTTAAAAGCACAGAGAAATAATTATTAATACTTGCAGTGCAAAAAAAGAAATTACTAAAAAAACCTCAAATACTATCCTGTAGATTTAGTGTCTTTAAATATGTGATTTGTGTACAGAATATGATACGAGGCATACCTCTAATAAAACATTCTATTCAGTAAGAGTACTGAAATTCCAAATTATTAAAAGCTACCTAGAAACATTCACCAAACACACTGTATGATTCAGATGAATAGTCAAGGTCAAAGCATGAGGGAATCTTAGAAATACATCCTGACACCACACTTAAAGAAATCTAGTCTACACGCAGATTGCTGGCATCAGTGAACAATGCAGTAGTATTTTCAGGAAGAAAAAGATAGCATTAAAAATGCGTTACAATAAAGGACAAATCTTCTATGACATACTCAAAAAAGCAAAAGAGTAATTTCTCCTCAGTTATATAAAGTGTTTGGAAAATTGTAATTTTTTGTCTATAATGAATAGGTTGTTGCTAGCAAGGGCAGAAATGAGTAAAGCAAAATAAGGATGTTCAGTAGGAACTGAAAACTTTTCCATGCGCTTTTCTATAGCAACAACTCTACCTTTTGTTGAAGGTCCTTCTCTGGATGTGATACTGAGGTACCCAAAATCTTTGGGCATTTCATTTGTCCTGTGAAAGGATGAATATTCTTTACATTCAGCAAGTACGTATTAACTTGAAGATGTGAACCAGTAATAAGTGGACAAAATAAAAAACACACAGCATTAGTCCAGTTGCATACTTAAGCAAATATTTTTTCAATTTCTCAATAGGCCACTAGTTTTTTCTTCAGTTAACAGCATGGATTTACAATACCTTGCTGTAGGTAAACATCCACTGGATATTTATAAAGAAGCTGTATTCAAGCATGTGGTGAACAGACATGTGAACTAAAGAGCAAACCAACAAGAAACTTAACATCTAGAAACACAGTTTAATTGGGAAACGTGATCAATTAGATATTACTTTAAGCTACATAAGACTATTACACCATCATCAAAACTGATTATCACCTAAGCAATCTGTCTCCAGGCCAATTGAAAGGAAGACAGGAGACCCTGCTAAAGAAGGAAGACAGTATTTTAAAAAAGAAACCACACACCACAAAAGCACTTTAATATTGCAGTGGAACAGAAAACACTTGGTAACCCCAGATTCAACTAATGCAACCATGAATAAAAAAAATGGGGGAAAAATAGATGCCAACTACTCTGCCAAATAACTACTGTTTTTCTAGAGTATTCAACTATCTTTAAATAAGGAGTGAAAGTTTATGTAGTTCACATCTCTACATGGCTATTGTTTCTATATGTAAAATTCACTAAAGCATCATTGTCAGCACTCAAGTATTATCTTAATAAGGCTTAGTAAGATGATGTGTTTCTTCATTAAAAAAGTAGAAATTTGCATGACACAGGAGAATTATTCTGATTCTTTGGGATCTCAATCAGACCCCTGGAAGTTTACAATTCTTTGCACCAAAAGGACTAAGTTGCACAGTTTCATCAGATAAATGCAGCGTTAAAAAAAAATAAAATCCTTTTTATTATTTAAATGTGCACTAGCCTCCCTCCTCCGCCCCTCCCCTAATTTACCATTTATAGATTATTTCCCATATGGATTGACATTAGGTATAATTTTGATTATATTTCTTATTACTTCTCTGAATTCCTTAAAAGTAGCCCACTGCTACACAGGAGTTTGTGTAAAACTCAGTGAATATCCTTGCTATATCTAGTAACTATATGCATAGCATTTATTTCAGCTCAGTGTAAACTCCTAATTAGGAGGACTTGTAAAAGACAGGGCTTTCCAATATGTAAAGTTGCTGCTGAAGAAACTGGCAGATACAGCTTTATGAACACAGGCTCATGTTCTCAAATACTGCATTATCAATGCATAAATTAAGAGTTAGGCACTTAAATATAAATTCATTAGCTACATCTTTAAATATGCTTTTTACTACTGAATAACTGATTTAAGAGGACTGTGAAATGAAAAAAAAACCTTACAGAGATTCAGGCACTGTCTGCAGATGTTGACTCTGACTGGACACCAATGTCAGACTTGGCAGCATTGTAAAGTAGAAAATCAAGAGAGAAGTATTATCTTCCCCACCATACAGACATACAGGGTGTTGGAGCTAGAGTTCAGGTTTTTAGAAATAATGTAAGATTTTATGCTAAAGAGAAGATAAACAGCCCATTACTTTAGAAGATACAGAAGAATAGTTTTAGAATATTTTTATTGTGATTTTGTTAATACTCACATAACTAATTTAAAGTTATTTCAGAGTGAATATTTTTAGCCTAGAATAGTATTATCCAGCAAATATTTTAAAAATTCTTAGATGGTAGTAGATATGCAATTGATAATTGTGCTCAAAATACATTTTGATAGGTATGATCTGGCACCAATTTTCAAGTGACTGAATACATCTTACCCCCTAAACAGTGTACTCAGGAGAAAACAAATCAATGCAAATAACTAGGCAATGTAAAACATGGTTAAGTAAATAATAACCAGGGAAGCCCTCTTTGTGACCTACCTTTTCTCCCATTCTCTTACTGCTATTCAGTTTCAGGCAACTAACTGAAACACTCTTTTATCAAAATCAACTAGGAGCAGGTCAAAGTAAATTTATTCTTAGCTACTCTTGTTCCTGTCCAATCAATTTGAAATTTAATGCAAATTTAATCATCTAGTATTTCTAATTGCCCTCAGGAAGTACACTAGGTGAGAGTTAGAAAGGCAACACGTGGGGGATATTTTTTATGCTATTGGTTTTATTTCTTGCAGTAAAAATAAAAAGGTTGTTAACTGTTCAAAAAAACCCTCAGTATAGGGCCTTCTGAAAGGCATATAGTGCATTATCCTCTTTCATTTCAGTTTATTGACCATTTATCTACTATTTAGTCCTCATATTTGTACTCTGTGGAACCGAATTTAAGTGTCATTTAGTCATTTTTCTGCTTGGCACTAGTAGAGAAAATGATAGGTTACATTATGTATCTAGAATTATTATCTGTTCAGTTCTCCTGAAATTACTGCAGTAAAGGCTGGTCCGTTTGCCTGCTTTTCAGATATGCTTTAGAAAAAACACAATGAACCTCCCAAGGCAAAAAATCTTCTGTTATTAATTTTACACACATTTAGCTGCATAATTTCTCTCTTGCAGTTTTTAAATTAATGCCAATCAGCATAGTAGGAAAAAAACTTAATGGTATTAACGAAACCACATGACAGTGAGAAGGCAACTTACAGATCTTCACAAACGTATCTAAATGTTTGTTACGGATGGAAAGAACTTGCAAATGCTCCTGCTGAGTAGCAGAATAAAATTTCACAAGATATAAAATTAAAACAATCCTATGAATTTCAGACTCAAACTTTCCAAAAAAAAGCACCATAGGCTAACAGGGGAGCAACACTAGACTGAAATATTCTTCAGCTGTGACATTCATCCACACCATCTTACAGTTCCCACACATTTATCACTCACTGGTATGTGTTGGGAAATGAGAAGCTATGTCTTTCTTTGCAATTAAAGATGAAGACAACTGAGAAGTAGAATTACCATCATGAGTGCTAGGAGAATACCTGAAAAGATACAGGTAAGATTTTGTTTAGCAGCTTCTCCTCTCATTCTTACCAGTGGAAAATAGTCACCCTCACACAGAAACTAACTCACAAAGCAGTAAATTAAAACAAAACAAAAGGTATCCACCCCTCCTTCAAGACCAATAATTCCACTATAAAAGCCTCAAAATCTCCCAACAATAGGGAAACCAAACAGCAATAACAAGAGCCCTCAAAACCCAACTGAAATAATAATGTGCAGACAAATGACACCTAGTTTAATTTTACAAAAATGTTTTCTTCAAATACAGTCAAAAACCCCATATCAATTGCTAGATCTTTAACATAAAATCCTAACAGAACTTCTGGAGAACCAGCTTGTTGAAAGTTCTCAGGACCGTATGGAATTTTTAGAGAAGTGCTTAAATTCATACAAGTCTGGGAAATTAATTTCTGAGAAAATGAAGATTCTCAAAAATAAGATCAAGATGAATAAATAGAGCTTGCAGTTTGCTAAAATGAACATTTTTCTAGAATATCTACACAGACACAAACAAAAGAACTTCACTACAAACCAACCAGCTATCTGAAGTGGCATCTCTGTATCTAGCAGACAATCTAAAATTAAACATTCAGATAATTAAATCATCATCCAAATCATTGCCGTATGCTTATGTGCACAAGTCGCTCAAAAAATGTCACCTATTATTAATTTTGGTTGAAAGAAATGCTTTTGACCCATGATAACAAAACTGGGAAATGTCTTTTAATATTAGGACAACAACTGCCAAAGCTTTACATGATGAGAAGCAGACCATGAAATTAAGAAAAGAGGAATTTTAAAGATCTGGCTCTGAACCTACAATATCAAGTAGCTTGTGGGAGACAGAGAAATTAGCACTGATCCAGTGAAAGTCAATTTGTCAATTAAGACGGCATAGGCCTGAAGTCCACGATGATTGTACACTCATGTAGTAGCATCCGCATCACATAGGTTGTCCTGAAGGGTGGTGCATTCACTAAATAAAAGATTTGAAAAAGCTGAACTGCTTAGATTTGTTCAAAGCCCGCATATATATATTGTACAGTTTCTTCATACACTCTAGTTTACTTACCTTTTAGGACACATTAATGTTGAGTTCCAAGTTGTTCACAAAGGATGTCTAGACAGCTTTCAAACACAAACCTTTTCTAAAATGCCAGGCTTCTTAGAGAGGGACGCTCACTATTCCTTCAATCAACATCCTTTCAGTTCACCTCACTGTACACACTGATTCAAGGCATCCTATGCTCCTTTGGGTACAGTGGGTAGACAAGAGTTCAGTTCCAGGTGAACACAGTGATTACTGGTCGACTGGGAAAGCTTGCAAGACTTGAAGCAAAACATTATTTAGTATAATTTAGAACTAGTAATATGGAACCTTTTGTCTATGTCTGCTGTAATTCTGCAGGGTGTTAAAGGGGAAGCATAGGGGGAAAATGTAGCAACTGTGAAGATGTCAAGGACCTCACAGCAACATTCTGCAACATACTATACCTGATCCTCAGCATATAAATACATGATTCCAAGGCAGGGCACAGGAAAAAAGTCAATATTGCTTTATGTATATTCTCTGTTCTCAAACTTCAGGACAGCAACTAAAATGTGGGTGCATGAGTATTATGTAGCAGCTGGGCATAGGCCAAGTTATAGTTTGAGCACTGAAATAAGCAAATTAACATACTAGCACTTTCCAGTGGATGTCCCTGTCTGAATGATGGGGTTGTTCTGATCTACTCTTGTTTCTAATTCTTCTTTAAGTTTCACCTTGGGTGAAATACTATGGAATAACAAAGTAAGAAAGTACTGAGAAGATATCAAAGTGTGATTGATAAAAATCAGCTCAGAGGTAAATGATTCCAGTCAACATCATCATAGGAGTTAAAGGGTAATTACAACAAGTGCAAAAGAACAAAATGTTTTGAATGGCTTTTGGATGACAGGATATCAGTTATTCTAAGGATTTATTTTAGTGCTATTCTTAACAACTGAAATTTTACAAGAGTGAGGATCACCACAACATATAGTGAGCAGCAAATTAGCACAAAACAGTTCATATTAGATTAACAGTGATATGCAATAATAGGTGTAGTGACTGTCTAACTACAACCTGAATTTCA
Organism: Hypotaenidia okinawae; assembly: GCA_027925045.1. Classification (NCBI taxonomy): domain Eukaryota; kingdom Metazoa; phylum Chordata; class Aves; order Gruiformes; family Rallidae; genus Hypotaenidia; species Hypotaenidia okinawae. The sequence goes on along the minus strand of BSDF01000008.1, from coordinate 23,166,417 downwards.
AGGGTAATCAACTCCCAAGAATTTACCATCACCACCTGACTCTTCTATTTCTATCACATATTCCATCCTTCTTTTCCAATTTTTCACATCCATTGGAATCATATGCCCACTGAGAAAACTTGCTTTTCCTATAAAACTAAAGTGTACTAAAATAGTTTTCTTTCTAGATTAAGAGCAGATCTCCATTTCACCATGTCCTTTCCATGATACCTGTCATATGCTCAGCCATTTAAACCTCTGTATCTGTCATCTAGTGCAAGAGACAGAGAGTATGAAAATAGGAACATAGCACAGGGTGAACAGGTATGCTAATGCCAGAGACAAGTCATAGGATAACAAAGAATGTAGTAGAATTTTAACATTTATTCCACTGTGTTGATGTAATCGTAATCTGTGCTGAACATCCTTTTTGGGAGACAGAAGCAAGCTGTGTCTTGTACACCATCTCCTACACAAAAAAAAAAATCAAGGTTGTCCTGTCCAGTCCTTACTCTACTCCAGAAGAAAGCACACTTTCAATGCTATTATAATTATCTTTGGCAGAAGGTAAATGAAACAGGGCAAATTCACCCATAAATGTACTTTCCATAAGGTCTTTACCTTTTGCACCCTCTTCCCACCCAAAAAGTTTATACTTATTTTTGTGATACAATGCCCTTTCTTTTCTTCAAAATCAGAAACTTGCTGCTATGGCAACTACTTCTGGTCATAATCTGAGAGAAGCATATTCACAGGCAGGAATTTAAGGGAAAAGGGCCTTTAAATATAAGTTATTTCACACAAATTACACTATCAATTTGTCCATTAACACTAGATTGTCAGTTGTATTTTCTCAGTTTTAAGCTCCTACACAAACATACTAATCATGACAGACTAATCAATCAGTTTCCCTTAGCTGTATGTCATTAACACATTTGCAGTTAGCTGTAAAAAAAGAGAGGCATCTAGTTTAAGTTAATTACTGGATTCCCTTTACAGTCAGTGTAAGACATTGGTACCCCTAGATGCCTTTCATCTGAAATAACATGTCTCAGCAGGTGGAATAAATTACTCTTTGGAATGCCTACCTTAGTCTCAATCCATCGATTGTTCAATACACCTCTAAATACATGTTGTAAGTTTCCCCTTAGATTCCTAGTTAATGCTCCCTAAGCTATTGTTACTGAGTCTTCTTAAGGCCATTTCAGTTTTTCATAGAGCAAGTAAACTGGCACACCAATGAAGTGCTTTTGCTAGGTGTATCACAAATAGTTTGCCTTATTGCAAAAGGATCAAACCCCACATTAAACTGGTTATCTTTTCTTCACACATTCTTCTGGTAAGTTATTATTATGAATTTTAGACACTATTAACTCAGGCTCCATTAGAAGTGACAACAGAGAAGACTGAATTCCTGTGAAATATCTCCCCCTCCCCATCATTAACAGTCTATGTTCTTTCATCATGGTCTTTTGAATTTCACAAAAACATTAACTACAAGAGTATCAGAAATAAGAATTAAAACAATGTTTCAATAGTGAACATTTTGGTGATCAAGTTACAGAATATACACAAGAGTTGGAGTCTAAGTGAGTGAGATAGGGAAAAGTCATATATGATAAAGTTGAACATGATTTCAAAGTTCTCATCATTCTTAGAAAATAGCAATGAATGTAGCACACTTGCTGGGTACATAGCTATATAAATTTGTAAAGAACGAAGAAAAAAGTTTTATAAGCGTATAAGTGGATATTTTGAAACACCAAGTAATTGTAATGAAAATTCAGTATCAAATTGCTGTAGGCTTTAAATTAAGAAAGAACTTTCAGCACTTGCCTTGTAATTCATTTTCTGAGTAACACTCATGTTGAGGACCTGATGATTACTTTACTTTTTCATAGTAAGGAAGCTTCAGTCAAGTCAGTCATGTGGATCATAATTGCAAGATTTTACAAAACATGTAGGTATGAGAAAGAACTCCAGATACTTGAAATGTAAATCAAAAATTTATAATTCGCACCCATTTTTCTAATATCGTATATGGTTGTCATCTTACAGACTAAACAGTGAAAAATAAAGGTTATCTAATGAAATAAAAGGTGTCTAAGTGTATCTAATAACATATTATTGGACAGTTAGACTGTGGCATTTAATATAAATAAGAAAACCATTTTATTGCATATTATTGGTTAAAATACTTGAATCACTAGAGTAACATTTTTCTTTTTTAGAAAAGAATATCACATTTCATGGTTGTGACTAATGGAGCTGACTAAAAATACATAGTATATGCTATTATCTATAGTAAAATATGGTATTGTAAGCTGCTTACAGAATAATTAGTTCACCAGTAAACATCACAAATATTTACTCATTCTTTACACCTTGCAGATTGAGGGGGAAAAAAAAAAAAAGACGACATTGAAAGCAGAGAAAAATCCCTGATATCACAGACTAGGAGAGAACATAAAACAATTCAGCCTGCAACCCCAAGCTCACTTCCTTTGTTCTTTCAACTCTGTTCAGAAAGGATCTTTATTTCCTTTAAAGAAATCTATAATAATTTCTGACAGAAATTATGCATCTTTAATATTAAAACTAGATTACAGAGTAACTGTAATCTTTAGAGCAAAAACTGTATTAACGTTGAAAAAATTAAAATACAGTTCAATGAAATGAAGATTTAACAATAGAAAAATAGTCAAGTAGAGAAAAATGTGTGAGGGATTAAAAAAATTTTTTCTCCACACTCATTGTACATCTTCTAACGGGCTGATTAAAATGAAAACAGAAGACCTGTATCGAAGAACAGGAAAAAAATTATCATTATATCACACTAAGGCTAGGTGTTGGGGGGAAAAAAACCAAAATCAAAACGACTCTGTAAAACTCCTGCTTAGGTAAGCTCCTACAGCAATTATTTGCAATATTGTACATTAACAACTTAAAATTTCTGTAATCACCAGTTCTACTTTTTTTTTGTGCAGTAGTCTCTTAAAACTAGACTTCTTCTAAAATTTATTCTATGACAGCATGCAATTTTTAAGTGAAAAACTAAAAAACAGGCAACAAATTCCATGTTTAAACAAAAATGTACACTGAGTTTTATAACTTTCCCTGAATAAAGGAAAAAACCAAAAAAGCACTGAATTTCTAAGGTATAGAATACTAGTATATTCATAATATAAGGTTGATCCATGTCCTAAATGAGTTTGTTTGAATTACATTGCAATTCTTATCCAACAGCATCTCAACTCTAGGAAAGCCTTGGAGAAGACACTGCATATATGTAAGAATGAAGTGTGTGTAAGAATAAGAGACTGCGTGTGTACACTCATACAGAAGCATGTAAGACAGAAAACCATTTTTTCCTCCTAAAGCCATGTTTTAACAGTCTTAAAATTTTTAGAAATATTCTAAAATCAAATTGCCAGTTGCATCCCGGGCTGCAACAAAAGTGTGGCCAGCAGGTTGAGAGAGGTGATTCTTCCCCTCTACGCTGCTCTGGTGAGACCACATCTGGAGTTCAGCATCCAACTCTGGAGCCCTCAGCACAAGAAGCACATGGACCTCCTAGAACAGGTCCAGTGGAGCACCACAAGGATGATCAGAGGGTTGGAGCACCTCTCCTAGGAAGACAGGCTCAGAGAGTTGGGCTTGTTCAGCCCAGAGAAGAGCAGGCTCAGGGGAGAACTTATAGTAACCTTCTAGTACCTGAAAGGGACCTATAGAAAAGCTGGGGCAGGAGTGTTTGGAAGGGCATGTAGTGATAGGATGAAAGCCAATGGTTTTAAACTAGAGCAGGATAGGTTTAGATTAGATATTAGGAAGTTCTATGAAGGTGGTGAGACACTGTAACACGTTGCACAGAGAGATGGTGGAGGCCTCATCCCTGGAGACATTCAAGGTCAGGCCTAAAGAACCGCTGAGCAATCTGATCTAATTAAAGGTGTCCCTGCTTACTGCAGGGGATTGGACTAGATGACCTCTAAAGATCCCTTCCAACCTAAGACTTTCCATGATTCTGTGATTCACATTAAGGATACTGTTTTCCTTCTACACTCACTGTACAATATACATTTAGCCACAGTAAAAACCCCCCACATTTTTACCAGCACAAGCACAAATGTTCCAAAACCAAAATTAAATTGACTGAGTTTTTTTAGTTGAACACAAGTGTAAAGTGGAAGCTTATAAACGGAAACTTTACAAGAACTAAACTGGAAATTTCTTGCAGTTACAAGCCGTTGCATAGTGAAACTATTGTGAGACATTAAAGTAAATATAAGTAATTAAAGGGCTAGCTTACTGAAATTAATAACTGATACAGGTCAAGAATACCATCAGTTAAAAAATTATCTTTTCCCAGATAATACTAAGCAAAATGCATGAAAATAAGAAAGATCATTCAGGGACGAAAATAAGTAAACAATAAAGGAAACATATGGTGCCTAATATAACACTACCTAGATCCTCACCGTTCTCAGATCCTATGCAAGGGAAATGATGCACAACTATCAGAGTCACCTTTGCACTACAGGTAACAAATTATTCAGAAGCTTCATCAGGACACAATTGGAGAAACCAGAAAAATAAGACTGACTCAACAGGAAAAGAACTTGCCTAAAGTTTGAATGACAGCTTTGAGGAAGTACCATAGTTACTCTCTTTCTTTTCAACAAATTATGCCCCTTTCTTTCCTAAGGGCAGAAACAGAGTACTTTGGCTACCCCACAACTAGTGGGGTAGGAGATGACAGGTTCAGAGCTTTGCAGTTCTAAGACTCATCATCCAAGATACCCCAAGTTAAGAATGACACTCTAGCTGCTCAAGTTTAATGACAAATCCCTTCTGAAAGATTAATAAAAAAAAAAATATATTCCACACATTAGTTAACTTGTCATTAAAACCTAGATTCATAGCTCATCTGTCAGAAAACTTCAGGCAGTAGCAAGAAGCCTAGGTTTTATCCCCAGGTAGGTCATGAGTCGTTTTATAACTTTCTACCTCACATACATTCAAAAGCAGAAAAAAAAAAACCCACCAGAGTTGCATAACTATCAAACAAGATCAAGCAAATGCAGACTGGGTAGGTATTATTTTTCTGACTAGATGTGGCATAAATGGTCAGAAGGAATCAAAAAGGGTTAGTGAGAAGAGCTTTTGAGAACTAGAGTTTTATAGCCTAGAGAAGAGGCTAAAGGAGAATGTGATTGCATAATTGTTGCCCTTAGTATGTAACGGAAAGTTGCAGGTAAGAGTGAAACCAGCTCCTCTCATGGATGTACGGTAAAATGACAGGAGGCAACAGCTACAAGATACATCAAGAGAAATTTGAGATGGATATATAAGGCGAGGGGGGGGAGAGCGGGGGGCGGATATATCTCTATCTTGGCCTGTTTAAGCACCAGAAGAGTTTCCAAGAGAAGCTGTAGAATTCCCAGTTCCTGGAGATACTCAAAACTCAACCAGATAAACGGCTGCAGAATGTAACCCAACTTGCAATTTAATCATGCTTTGTTCCATGGTGAGGCTAGACAGCCCTCGGACACCCATCCCTACCCAAGTTTATTATGATTCGAAGTTGCAACAGACTTTACTACTAATACAAATTACACAAAATACCCTCCAAGGGCTGAGGGGATAAGTGCATGAAAGCGTTCTCCTGAAAAATGTATTTTTAATTTTTTCACATCTTCATGCACTGTCTTAGAACAAATAGATTACTCTGAAATGTGTAATTTGTGGAACATATTAGGGTGCTGTCTCAAAGAATCAACAGCTTTAAGAAATCAGGTCTTCTTATTTAGATGAAAGATTGCATTTTAAAGGCAAACCTCATAATGGGGGTTCTACTCACTGCAGTTCTACTGTCTCCTGAGAAGGACAATATGATTTTTGGAATCTTCCCAGTTGTGTTGTTTCTGACAGAGGGTGTAGGCTGCTCCCACTTGATATTTATATCATTGCAGGCTTTGGATCAGTGAATGACAGTACCATTCATAATATAAAAAACCCCTACTCTGCTCAGATCATTTTTATCTTTCCTTCTCTTTTTTTAAATATGGTAGTATAAGTACCAGCAGCAGATAAGAAGGCAAAGGAAGAAATGTAGAGTGAAAAGGCATTATGAAAATACTGAGTTATGAGCCTACACCTTTTCCTACTTGCTTACAGGACTACTTCTGCTAGCTAAAAAAGCTGATTACATCCCCAAGGAGTGCAGGAAATATGGTCAACAACTAGCCTCCAGAAAATTTTATAATACTTGCAAACCAACACTGGCCTGTGAGCTTATGGCAAACTCAGAATGTCAGTGGTCAGTAGAAATTTACTGCACAACTGTTGGTTCTACTTTTAGTACATTCCAAATATTAGTCCTCATGTGAACAGGCAGAGGTTTCAGCTAATTTCTGGCAGTAAGAGGAAATTAAAAAATTATTTAAAAAAATCAACAGAAGATGTAGAACCAAAAAAGACCAATGGTGGAGATGCACAATATGGATGAAATCACTATATAAAACAATCTAGAAGTAGGTCTTCAGAATTTTTGAGATTTGGAAGTAGTTGTAGATTTGTGAAAGGGCTGAGACATGGCTAAACTAAAAACATAGATACAAAATATTACATAATCCAACCTTCCTTTAGAATATAATAATAGTAATAATCATCAGCAGCAGCTCTATCAGCTTTAAAAAGAGCTTCAAAGCACTCTCACAACAGCAGGAAGCAAGGCCATTTGTCACAGTCCCACCAGTCACTGCATCATAGCAAGCAAAAAAGGCAATTCTCAAAGACAAGTGAGCTAGTACTGCGGGGTTAACACAGCACTTGTTTGGAAAAGGAGTTACCAACCTAGAGCACAGCATTCATGTGAATCTTTGTGAAAAAGTTCAGCCCTGTACAGACAAGTCACACAAATACTTTTATACAGTTTTGGCAATTTAAGGAAACCATGACTGAATAATAGTTCTTAACTACTCATGCTGGTTTTTTTCTTCTGTTAAGTACTATATATACAAATTAGCATTTATATATGGCTCTTAAATTACAAGTTTGTATGCCAAACAGTAGTAAATCAGTAATTGTGATGAACTTCACTGCACTGACTCTTCAGCAGCATGCAACCCAAACAGGTCTTCAGTCTATTCTGTTCCTGCTTACAAAGATCACAACTTTAAAGAGATTAGTAACAGATTTAAAGTAGCATTTTTACATCTACTTAAAATGATAAAAAATATTACTCAAATTTTCAATGCTGCAAATGTTTATTTATACATTTCATATGAACTTAGAAGCTCCATCTCACTATAGCTCCTAAATAACTGCATATACAAGAAGGAAGAAACCAAATTCACTCTATTCACTCCCTGGACCATGCTACAGGAGCTGCAGAGTGAATAACACAAGTAGATGACCAAGATCATACATGCAGAAGTGCAATAAAACAAAACTGCTGAATTAAAATGGGTGGCATATCTCATTACAGCCCAGATGGAAGTGCCCTGGCATTCCCCAAGATGATGCTCTCTCACTTGCCATCATTGCCTCACAGGAGATTATGATGGCTGTTGCTTGAGGAGCACACACAGCCAAAGAAACAAATGGGTCCAACTGGTTCACAACTCAAAATTTTACTGAGAGGGGTCTTTCACCTCCTGTTCCTGAACAGAGTAAGTTGCTCAGATCAAAAAGCTTCTACATCTAGAGGCACGACAAGATGACAGTCCTAAAAATAGTAGTACTCAGCTTGCTTCAAAGTAGAGGCTAGACCAGCCTATAACCCACATTAAATTGAGCAAAAGACAACAAGCACAGAAAGTGTGATACTAAGACAAGATTAATTTTTCATCTGTTTCTGGAGCCATCTAGCACATTCTGGCATTTAGAGCCATCTGTAAAAGTGAAACTAACTTCCTATAGCAGACAATGTGATCCTTTAGTTAGTCCTTCCTATTAACAAATAAGCTTAAAGGTAGTGGTCACATGTGGCCAGTGGGACTAGAAACTAAAATTATTTTACTGTAGCCCTACTCTAATGATGTATGCAAGCAATCCTTCGGAAGTTTTAGCTGCATCAAAGATTCTCACTCAAATATATTCTTCAAACCACAGAAGCTTTTCAAGAATGTAAAAAACTATTTAAATGAGTGCTCCCTAAGTTAAAAGACCCCACACCTATATTTTCATTTACCAAGATTAGGAGCTGGCTTTACAAGTCTGGACTGGACCACAGAGTATGGAGCCACTCCTGCAAATACTCAACTTGGAGAGCATTTCTTCTACTGTCCATTGGCACTTGAAGAACTGCAACCTGCTCCTCTCCTCTCAGTTTCATGAAGTATTTTGTACATTTGTTTTTTTAGACACTTCCCATGGCAGCCAGTGTCTAAAGTTACTTTCCCACCACTGCCAAACACAGCAGGGAATTACAAATAAGAAAATGTATTTGGCTTATTTGTGTATCAAGAAGCACAAAGCTAAATTAATAAGAAAGATTTCATAGTGATTTCAAATGCAGTCATAAACAAGCTTTACCTTTCTGCACGCAGTTGAGTTAATTCAGCACTTTTAGATACTGTGGCATATGATGGACTGGGTCTTTTGGAAGAACCTTTATCAGATAGTCTTATTTCACTAGCAAAGCTAAGGACAACTGACGTTATCTGTAGTTTACATTTCAGCTAGTTTAGATCTTCCTGTCTGAGTAGGTAGTTTAATAAATGATAACAAGATCACCTATGTAAACAGAGTATCTCAGTACAACACAAAATAATACTTTCCTGTTCTCATAAGTAACATCTGTTCAAGATGCTGAATAGAGACCCAGAACATTTCCCAATGTGGTAAAACCCACAAAGGAAGAGCAAATGAGGATTTTTCACAAATTATTTTAACAGCCCCAGTTCACAGAATCAGAAACTCCTTTGAGGTCTGCCACACACAAGCAGTGCCCTGTAATTCATAGGAAGAGCAATACTATACAACAGACGGTCACTGATGCCTTCTTTCAGTTCTTTTAATAGGATTTCCAAGTACAAAAGAGTTTCAGTAATCGGTACAACCATAACACACGTATCAATACAAATTCCCCGTTACTCCATTGGACACAGAGAAGGAAAAAGAACCCCAACCCTTACTCATTTTCCTGGCTTTTGCTTTGCAGTTCTTAAAGGTCATGTCTTCTCAAGACATCACTTCAAAGCACATAAAACCGACTTCAAGCCTGAGAAGTGAATATGGTCAGCCAAGTGGAGATTTACTCAGAGTTTTCTCAATTCATCTCAAAGTAGATATGGAGTCAAACAAAACAGGTTACTGAAGTCAGTGCAGGCTACAGAATTACTACCTTGCTGAAAAAACTACCAGACAGCACTACAGTCATCAAAATGTCATCTAAATCTATCTTTGCAGGGTCAACAAGAATAAAGTAAAAAAGAAATTGTGTAGAACAGATTACATAAAAAATAATAAAAGTCATAATACATAAGCAGTATTTTTCTCACCCACTGATTGGTACTGCTAGCTTAGTAGCATAGTGGACAAATGAAGATAATAGCTAAATAATGGCTTGGAAAAATTAAGGAAATTCCTGTGGAGCACATAATAAGAAGAGACTGGATGATGCTTTATAGAAAAAAATAAAATATCTCATTGGAATGATGCATGCTGAATATAGTACAAAATAGTAGGTAGAAAGCTGGTTTCCAAAGCGTACTGGGGAAAACAGGAAGAGTTTAAGAGTTAACTTCAGGAACTGTCACTCCTATATTGCTGAAATCAGCAAGGCCTTTCATGGATTACAGTGAGAAAATTTCTGTTAGAGACTAGGTCTGCTTTTAAGTAGAACAGCTTTCTTCTGTGGTTTTGAAATACTTTTCTGTATATGTGAGTGCAGTATAGTTACATTAGTTAAAGCCTGTTCTCCCTATATAACTATCTGAATGAAAATATTAATTTTGGTAAGTATACCTATCAGAATTATATAAATAGGCTGAAGAATAATCCATGACATGCAAGTGTAACATTTAGATTTTAAAAAAAACACCTCTAAAAACCCACTTATTTTCCTGCTAAAAATATGGCAAAATTTAATTCTACCCACAAAACTACAAAGTTTATGAATTACACATATTGGTCCACAGAGCTAGGTAAGTATCATTTAGAATAAACCCCAAAGCAATTTTCTAACTACAATTGCACATCTGACTTTCCTACCTGCGTTAGCATGCTTACTATACATCATGTTAATCTGTGATGGGTTATACCATAGGTGACAAAGTCTGATACAAAGCCAAGGAAAATACATTGCTTACTGCTGTCAACTTTGTTCCATATTAGATATTACCACAAGTAGAACACTACAGGATATCCACTGTTCTTTGAATACCTAAGAAAATTACAATTCCATAATTGGAATCTCAGATCTGGTTCCTCATTTAGAAAGAAACAATTCAATTTATCATTTATCTGAAACTTACTTGAAGTCTTACGAACTCAAAGTAATTTCTAAGTCATTTGATGATATACAGATCTTTGTGCCCTGCTTTTTTCTTTATTGTGGTAAATCTCTAGTTTTTAGATTATCTCAATTAAAAAACAATCACATTTATAAGGTTAGTATTTGGTTTTCTTCCCGTTTTAACTGTCTGAAAATAAATACACTGTATTTATCTTTTTTCTTTTTCTGTCTCAAGACTGAATGCCCATTTGGTTCCTTAGACAAGAAGGCAACGCAGTTAAATGGGAAAACAATGAACTTGCATCCCTAGCTATTATGCGAGGACATTCATTATAAAGATATGTCACATTAATGAACAGCGTGGTTCGTGCCACCCACATAGACACATTATCAGAAACAGCAGCCCTGCAGGGCCTCAAAATTTGTCGTCACTTTGGAATGTAGAATCAAATTAGCAAAGCTGCGCTCAAAGGATGAGATTCTGTAAGGTTTTTAAACATCTCAGACAGAAATTCGATTAAGATTAATTCAAGCCAAGCAAGCAATTTTAGAGGCGTTGGAAGCAATTTCCTTTCACATCATGGTCGTGTGCTACTGACATGAATGCCTGGAGAAAAATGTGCTAAGTTACCAGAGACAAGACCTTACTATGGAGAGGGAACTATATTATGTCCTTGTAAGTTTAGTTTTTAGAATACTAACAATAAGGTAACAAGTCTTGTAAAGAAATATACAAAATATTCATCACGCATTATAAATAATTGACTCTAGAGACAGGGCATTTCAAATACCACAATCACATTTTCAAGCTGGTTTGTGTCATCAACTTTTAAAGGTGAGACTCTTCAAAAGGATTTGCTGGATGAATAAGATTTAATCTAATGCCATTTTAGAAAAATGATAGCAGTGCTCATCAAATTATTAGTGCACTGGTAAAGCATTTTGAATCTAAATCCTTCAACACTTTCATTTATTTTATGATGTTGAAAAGGTTATCCTTCAAGAACTGTCAACCAATTCATATAAAAGATTTAATGTTTTAAGGATAGATAAGAGGAAAACATGCCATTATATCTTTGAAAGAAGATGGATTCTAACAACTGTAAAATTATCATTTTTCAGAAGGTGGAAAAGGAATACACAGGCTTTTCACTTCAGTTTCAACGCAACACAGGCAGCCTAAAGCTATGTAATTATTTTCCACATGTAAAAAAGTTCAAGGGAAAAGAGACAGAATTTTTCCTATTGAAATAATCTTGTCAATGTAAACCAAGAAATGTTTTCCAGCTATTCTAGGTTTTTCTCACCCAGTTCATTTTTTTTTAAAAGATAGACAGAATACCACACAGCTAATTTGAAAGTACCAACAAGTTGTCCCATTTTCTAAGATGCCACTCACAGATCTTTTTAAAGTAGTTGGTGGACCAAAGAAAAGAATGAATAAAAACCAAACTAACAGTGATAGTTATTTTTATATAGACGTAAGAGTCTAATGTCATATGAAATGGGGAACTTGGGTTCAAGAAAAGATGAATAACCATGAAAAGAAAAAAACCCATGTATCTAGGAAGTGAACATATGAAACAATGACTGGAATTAATAACAAGTATGAACAAAATTCCAAGAAAATCTTAAAATACATACTAGTAAAAAAGCCATACAATTTGGGTTGTATCTCTACTTGCACAAGGGCAGCAAAATACAGGAAACAGGAATGTTCTTTCACCTGTCTACAAAAATCATTCTAATAGTGTTTTTTAAGTGGTTAGACAGGTAATACATGGTGAACATATTCTTTATGGACGGGGTGGGGCTTGCAGATTACTTGCTCCAGTTTGCAATGGTTGAGAAATTATAAAGCAATATTGAGCAAACTTGAGGTATTTACCATTTTTGCCACAGGCAAAGTTAAAGTGAGAGATATTTCTATGAGTGATGAATTCTTCATTCTGGACTACTGAGAGATCACATTTAGCTTGCATTTTCTTTGATCAGAGTCTGTCAGACTGTGCAGTGGATTCTTTATGCCCTCAAATGATTTGGTTAGCAATATTTTTAACTTGGCACAATCTCTGTTGTGTTAAAAGACAAGTCAAACTGTTCTGATTTCTTAAGTCTTGCCCTAAGCTTTAGTCCTCACATGCTTCGCATAAATCCACACAGCCCTTTTTAATAGAACTAGCAGGGAAAAAAAAACCCTTATAGTACAAGAACTGCAACTGGACAGAAAATCTTTTCCAATTTAAGATTTACAATTGTGGAAGGAATACACATGTCACCTTTCCAGCCTACTCTTTGCCCAATGAAAAGCAAGCTTTTGACATATTCTTGGTCCAATAATTCTCATTGTCAGTATCCTGAGGATCAAAATTCTATTACAGTTTGATGCAATAGATGTAGCGACTTGCTCAACTCTGGAATACACTATCTGTGTCAAAAAAAAAAAAAAAAGAAAAAAAAAATTGGCAATATGGTCACGAGTCCAAAGTTGTTCCAGCTAGCTCCAAATGGTAAATTATGATTAGACAGAGGGGTTATATTAACTGCTCTGAATGACTAAGACTGCTGTAATTATAATTTCCCAGACTGTCATTTCCATTTAAACCCAGTGCTTTACAATTTCTTAGCTTTAAAACAAGTTTGTTGTCCTCCTACCAAAGGAGGGCAAAAAAACCCCGCAATGTAGTGATTTGATATGTTTTAATCTTGGTATGAAAGCAGCCCCAGGAGAAAGCATTTCACTAGGGGGAAAAAAAAAGGCAGCAAAAAAAGCATATTTTAATATTTTTCATCCTGACTACTTTGCTTTTTTTTTTCTCTTACTACATATGTTATCAATCATGTAAAACCTTTTTGCAGTGTCTAGGAAATCAAATGGATTTTGAATGACTGGAGATAACACACAAATGCTAAAATGGCAGTGTTTTTGGTGATATGTATTTCAGATCCAGTATCATTCAAGCAATTAATGCTTTTCCCAACCACTGAAATTTTTTTCTTTCACTGAACTTCAGACCATTATTCATTATAAATAATGGGGAAATTCCTCATAAGCTGGAGCTCAAAAGCATAATGCAGTGAAGTGAATGCAAGATCAAGTGTGATCTAAAATGTATCGGATTTTGAGTGTTTTTTCCTATCTTGCTCATTAAAAAGATGACAAAAACTAACACCAACCCTAACTGTTGTTGATAAAAACTTTACTGGCTACCCATCATATAAAGATACAGAAATACAGATATAATTCAGTTTAAGTGCACTTACACAATGTGGAAATGAAGGATTCAAAATTAGATGTTTTTTCAGTTGGGTAAAATAAATAGAAGTGTTTACTTCTATATAAAGGTGCTCCCTAAGGAGTATATTTTTGCATAAACATCACTCTTGATGTAATAATAAAACTTTAAAAAAATAAAAATAACGCTCTAGTTTCATGTTCTTAAGCTCTTCATATTGACTCAGTGGTGTGGAAAAGTTGCTAATACATGATTTTGATGTATTTTTGCTTGTCAAAACAACAGAACAGCTCCATGCATGGAGTAGCTGAGACTGTTGAGAGCTTGAAACTGAGAAGCACCAAGTCATCTATGAGAGAAATGATATGTAATATGTGGCAGAAATCTGTTTTCAAAGAGAAAGATGATGAGAAATCAACATGAGTATCACTTTTCTAATCATACAAAATTGCCAGGTTGATTTTCAAGTCATTATCCCTGTAATCAGATAAAAAGTTTTCGGAACCAAATTGTTCCCATTCGTGCTCTCTTGATCATAGGCTGTGTAGACTATTCTGACAATACATTCTGTTTAGATGAAATGTTTGCACCATCTGCACTGTAAATTAAGGAGGAGAAAAACATTTTAGAACACTACCCTTCACAAGCTTGGGGTGAATGACAATATTCTTCCAAGAACTTGCCCTTCACTTAAAAGCACAGGGAAGCATTCTTCAGCAGTCAGTTTACTTACTCATTTGTATTTGAAGCACAGACTTTCCTTACCACTGAGATAAGCAGTTTCTACTTTTATACAGGGAAAATATGCTCTCCAGCATAAACTGATTCAAAAAGTGCAAAAAGTGCATTGCTTCAAATATCTTGAACTTTCAAATAGAATATTACATGTGATTTTGTTTATGACATTTTTTTTTAAATGATGCCACACTAGTAGATTCTGATCCTAGCTTGGGTGAACTGAAAAATATATTTCTTCAGCCACCTGCATAAATTCATTTGTTTTATATGGAAAATGATAAAAGAAACAGTAAGAATAATTCTCTGAAAGATCAAGTTTGTTTATGGATCATAGTTAACATTCTCAGTGAATGTATTATTAATCATGTGTAAGAAAAATCCAACAAAACACAAGCCCCTATTTTACAATTACTCCAGAGGCAGAAAGGAATGAATGTTTAACAGACATGATGAAATTTAAGCCTTATGTAAGCATGACCTTTTCTATCTATAGAGGATTTCATTGTAATAAATGCTGTAGGTCAATGATACAGACAAAAGGGATCACTAAGTACATGAATAAAAACATAAATATATATTACATTTATATAAATTTATTTACAAATATAAGTGTTTAAATACATTTAAACTGCTTGAAACTACTTTTTATATACATGGACTTACATTGTCAACTGCTTGCTTCATTAGGTAAAAAAAACAAACTAGAGGTGGTGATGATAGTGGTAACTGGTGTTCAAGAAGCAAAGTCATAGGTCTTTTTGAAGAGCCCGCTGTTTAAAAACCTGTTTTAAAAACTTTCTTTCTGTCTGTGGTCAGCCAGAAAGAGATTGGTTTCAGCTAACACTTCATTTTTTCATTGGCCTCTTACCCACATGCAAATAGTCTATTGTCCCAGCCTTTTGAATTTTACAGGTCTATTTTGGACCGTGAGGTATCATAACACATCGCCAAACTTACTGCTTTAACCTCTGTAGAAAAGCCATGGGATTACAAGGAAAACAGATTTATATTTTGCGTGTATTTTAATACACTGTGATACAGAGAATTCAATAATATTCAGAATATGAAATGACTAGCTATGTTCTTTATATGTACAGATACACAATCCTATTTAGGATTATCCTGTTCATGTTAAGATTAAACTATGGAACTCTAAGAAAAATGTCAGAAACACATGTGAAACGCTATAAAAGCTGTAACGTGTGAAAGTCTCTAGCCACATACAAACAGTAAATGTGTTACTACAAATGGCAACATTTGTCTTTCCAGCTTTCATTATGAAAGCTGTGATTTTCTCAGCATGCTCAGTAGCAAATTGCACTGTTTTGAAACTAATGAAGTCAGTAACACTTTGCTATCTATGGTATTACAGAAAGAATCCTAAAAATACTAACAATAAGTAAACTCAGACATCTGTTCTAGTACAAGTGATTTCTGTCATTATATTTGCCATTTCTGGGGAGAAGGCTTAAATCCTTGTTTTAAGAATGTGGATTTTATATCTGCAAATTTCAAAAACCAAAACATGTCTAATTAAGCAGATGATTACGAATGTTCCCATCTGTTTCAGCCAACAGTAGAAGTATTTACAGGTTTGTAATATGAAGAATTTACCGAGAATCTAAAACTGGTCCTATCTTGAGAAACACAGTACCCTCCACTGTACCCCAAACCAACCTATTTCTAATCACACATCTAACTGTGAAAAAGATAAATTTTAATCAATTTTCACATACAGTATTTCCACGTATGCCTAGAGGTAATAAGTATACTTTAAGTACCTGCTAGTACCATTTTGGTGTGCTTTTACATTTAGAACAAAGTTTCTGTTTATGAATAAAACATTGAGTATTTAAAGGTAGAGATAAATACATTATCACATTTATTATTGCCCAAGCATTTCAGAAGCATGCATACATAAATGATGTTATATAATTTTCAACAATCAACAGATATGTCCTAGTTGGCCTGGATAGGGAGAAATGAAATGCGTATGCCACACATTGCTATTAAATATTCTCTTTAACTACAAAAATGTATTTCTCTTCCTCTATAAAATAGCACTTTTTATTAATACTGGGACATTCAAGATTTAACAATTCAATAACTCATCCAGCCTCTGTAAAATCCAACTTAATCTCCAAACATGAAAGACTGTTGGGCTACATTTGCAAGAAAATGTTTAAAGATTTCTAGCAGAAGTTCAACTCTAAAGGTATGCATTTTTTTCAAAACTTACCTATCTCATTGTATTCAAGGCAATAAACCTACCTATGTACATACGTTACTACCTCACTACAACTAAAGGAGTTTCAAAGGCAGGCGTAATGTATCTTCTACTTGCTTCAAACACAAATAATCCTTTTCTAACACTTAAAAGTAATTAGCTATGGAGAATCATCTAATTTCTCCACATTTTAAGAGCAGAAAACTTGCATGAAAACTGGACCATCTTTAAAGAAGTCTTACTTTTAAAGAAGGAAATAAAACTGGCTTGATGAACATGTAGAATTGGGGTAGTGATTTGCAGTGCATGTAATTTCTGTGGCACAAGAAGAATATCACATTTGTAGTGGATTAGAAAAAGCAACCAAAGAAACTGATCCATTAGACAATAAAACAATTGAAACCTGTGAATTTGATTGGTTGAAGATCACAGAACATTTCAGAGTGAGCTGAGAAGGGGTTGGTTATTATCCTTCCTGTACAGAAGTGGCACTGAACAAAATTCACACAGAGCTATAATTGGGAAGACCAGCTCCCTATCCCGCTGAAGTGATCACAGCTCTGTTGTATCTGGAAGCTTCCAGCAGAAATAATTTTTTAGCCAAATAGTTGCAGTTTGTTGCTGTTAACCACATGCTTTCCTCACATCTCCTAGGCCACCCATTGCTGAGATCCTTGCAATCAGCTCTTTGGAAAGGACTCAGTGGTTTATTGAGCCTGTTTACCTCAACACACAGGTACTCCTGGATAATGCTCCTTTTCTTAGTAGAACTGCTTCAGCCTGACACAGGACACCATAGCAGTAATAACAGGGGCCTCTCAGTTACGTCATCCAGACATTTTCAAAGATGAATACAAATATCATTATTGTATCAATATAAACCACTGTTAAAGCCAATATTGTTTTTAAGCCTAAACCTTCAACTCATCAGACTTGATGTCTTCCTTGGTTGACAAGAAGAACATAATGCACTACTATACAGCCCAGCCACACTCATGACTGTAACAATGAAGTGTAAACAGGTTCATTACATGGAAAACCTGACATCCCACTTTCTGGTTGTCTAGCAGATTACAGATTGAAGAATGAATACTATTAAGAATATAAAAATAAGTGTATTATCTAATAAACAGAATTTCCCAATTATCTCCAGGAAAGTGACTTAACCCCTAATCCAAGAAGATTCAGTCTTAAGCTGAGGAACTTAATAGTAAGAATAAAGAGCTGCTGTAGTTCTTAAAATGCAAAAGCTAATTTGCAATGGATTTTAATGTAAGTATATCTTTACAAAATGACCTTTTTTTATGTTAAATAGTCCTAAGAACACAAAAAAAGAAGCAGTGTTCCTGAAACTCTGTTTTCTAAAAAGGCAGAGTACACTAAAGGGTAAAATTCCTAGTTTAAAATAATCTTGCAGTAATAATTTAAATGCAACCTTTGTTAAAAGCAGCTAACTCAAATACAATCAAGAATGTCATTAAATATTTTTTTTATTTTTTATTTCATTTTTATTGATGTTTTATTCAGTTTACATTTGAACAATTATTTTAAAAGGTATTATTTGTCTAATAGGTATATATTGTCATGTTAATATAGTTATTACTTTTTTGTTATAGAAGTATTAAAATCCATGGCTTATTAGCATCGTAATTGTCCTTAAAATGAGATGATACAATGGAAGTCAACCTAGGAAAATATGGAAAAGGAAAGAGCTTCAAATCTATAAAGATTTCTCTGCTTTTTAATTTGAAAAAAAGCAACAATGGCAAGGTGAAACATCTATGATTCTAAATGATGAATGTGTATTCTATTCTCAGCATGTTGAAACTTTGCCAGAAAAGGACTGACAACATTGGAAATACCTGATGATCATTTAGAGATGACATGAATCCAAAAAAAAAAAAAAAGAAAAAAGAAAAAAGAAAGATGTGACAGAATACACATCCCCTCCTCGCTCCTAGCAATGACAAACAGGCTTGATATCATTGTAATAACTCATTTTTATGTCTCAATGAAAAAAAAGCTGGAGCTATAGGCCTCCAAAATGTGCCATAATACGGAGTCAGAACAAGGAAAGTTTTGTGAAATACAGTCACAAAAGGAAAGTAAATGGTATTAAAGAAAGTGATTCTTGCATTATTTTCCTATTACCCAGTAGTAGGAAAAGAAAGGAGTATTTCTAGAACAACGGAGTATAACACTAAACCCTTCTATACCGTAAACACATGGCTGTCAGTAGATATAAATTATCAAAACTGTGGAAGATGGAAACTTTCCAGACTAGTTTCCATTAGACCAAATAAAAATGTGTTCTACTAGAACCACATATTAACATTTTTTTTAAAGAACAAAACAGTATTAATAGTAAAATTGCCCTCTACAAGCATCCTAACCAAAACAAAAATATTTTTTAGAAGACAACAGATTTTTCAACTTTATTTTTCTAGGGTTTTTGGGTTTGTTTTGGGGTTGGTTTTTTGTTTTGGTTTTTTTTTTTGAGTTATGAGCTCTATAAAGCAAAGCACTGAAAACTTTCTTATGTGAACAATTCAAAGCTTTATTATGTCATCAAATAAAATAAAAACCCTAAATGAAACAGGTGTTCTTAATAATGTATTTGTTTAATCTTTTACAGTAAAACTAGCTGGATACTGAAATTCCTTAACTCTTTTTATTATTCCTTGATTTCTGCTGCAATTATCTTCATTGTGTAAGTTGCCTCATATCCAAGTTTGCAGATTTCCACAGGCCTTGTTCTGCTATAGTGTTTATATAAATATTATTTTTCTTAAGTTATAGCCACTGACAAACTGTGCAACTTTGCACACCAAAAATCAAACCCCAGTATCATCGCATATCTTGTATTCTACTCTAAAACGAGTATATTTTTCACACACCAAATTTCAATGAGTGGTAGGTGAGCCAATGTAGTACTTCCTCAGTCAGATTTGTCTGCAGAAGACAAGAAAAAAACTGTATGACCAATACCAGTGGCCAGGTGTTGTCAGTTTGCCAAATTAATTGTTTTTATGTAACCTGAAAGCTTCAATAGAAGGCTGTGGAAAAATCTAAAGCCAATCTTAAGTATAAGAACATGTCACTATCTATTTTGGCTTTTTTCTTTCTTGCATACAACTTTAACTACAAAAAAACCCATAATACAACCATGACTATTCATTGCAACAACTATTTAATTTTCTTTCTGCAAAAGACTCCAGCCTTTATCTCCAGCAAGCCACTAGATATAAATTCCACAAGTGAATATCTTCTAGTTTTTTCTGTTTGAAATCTAAATATTCAGTGGTGATATTCAAAACCTTCCTAAGAGATTATGCTTTCCTATATGGCCAGAAACAAGTTTCAAAACCTCTAGTAATCATACTCCACAGGGAAGAAAAGATGTAAGTAAGCTAAAGGTGTAAAACTTCTTTCAGGCTAGTCCTTACACAGCTTACAGATAGAAAATCAGGTATCTCATTCTAGATCCTGAAAATTGTCTCCATTTGATTCTCCCAAATCATCTTGAGTCAGTTTTTCAAATGAAAATTTATCTAGAAACTAATACCTTTTTTGGTTCAAGCTGATATGACATGACCTCTCATCAAATGTTCAGTAGAAGTCATTGTTTTTACAGCTTCTCTCAGCTGTCTTTAGTTTATAAACAATTCATTTTCCCCTTCTAACCAAGGAAGAACTGCTTAAAAGTTCTGTGTGGAAAAAACTTTTTAAAAAGCCAGAGTACATTGCTCTATACTTAATTTTCTTTATCTGTACACCAAGAATAATAAGATCTATTCAAACGTTACTCACACATTAAGAAGCTTTAGAGGCAACAGAAGCTCCACTGGTCAGCAGCATGGCTGATTCTACTACTGCTGGTAATGGGAGTAACTGCTAGCCTGTCCTACAGGGAAATGTCATGCCTGCCAATTTAGAGAACCTGCAACAGCTGGAAATGGTAGTTTTCCAAGAGGAATATTCCATTATAAACTGTTTTCTTCTCATGCTTGATAAGCATTAGTAATAAAGTAAATGCACAGAAGCATCAAGTCTGGCCCTACTATAAAGCAACGAGAAAAGGCCCAATGAATTTGATGACGTTGACATTTTACCCAGGACATGATTACATGCAGGTGGTCAAGAAAGGAAAGTAGTATTAAGTTACACAAGATAAATGTATACTGCACCTTAAATATCACTCGGAGCCCAGGCTGTAACCTGCCTGGTCATTTCAAGTACTGTAAATTAAATTATAAGCAGAATGTTTAGCACCAAAACCACAAGTTTTCACTTCTACCTTACTTCCACCATCAAATTTCCCACATACTATCTAGCTTTTTTATTTCCCTAGCCTTATCTATTTTCCAAATTTATTTTTTTCTGCTTCATTATATTTCACAGCTTTGAGACTGGTTTGCTAAATGTTAGTTGTTTTTACAGAACAAAATGTGGAAATACAAATAAGTAACAAACCCCCACAAAGTTCTACAGTTTTGAATGGCAAAAACATGCATTATTTTGTTTCATGTAAGGTCTTTACATGACTCATGGAAGTCACATACAAGACTCACCAAAGCTGATTTATCTCAGCTTTGCTTACACAATCAACTCTATGGGAAGATCAAGAAGAGAAAGCATAAGCAGAAATAGTAACATGAGGGAAAAAACTCCCAACTGTTCTTAAGCAGAAGGAAAGTAACAGGAGTGAAGGATGAAGAAATAATTTCCTGACAAGGTCACATTAGTTTTTTACTTTTAAAGCTTTTTAACATAAATTTGGAAATTATTTTTATTTTCAGGATTCTTCAACACCTCTGTAGATATGTTTCTTCATAAGGAAGTCAGAAAGAAATAGAAGAAACAATATATTAGAAATGGCTAAAAAAAAAAAGGAAAGAAGTTTCTATAAACTGTACATTATATATCAAGTCTAAGCTCCAAATTTCATCATTCTGTGGCATCACATGCAGTTTCTTTTGTCATTTTGGGGGTGAAATCGGTAATTCACATCTCTTCTGGAAATGATATGACACATAAATATTTCATGCCACAATAATTATGCAGTTTCTATTTGTATAGTGGTTGCAATGTATGTAAGTACAATTTTCCTGCACTTTGTAGGCTAATTTGAGCAGCCCATCATACCTTGATCAGCACAGGAAATACATGTGCTTTATATACATCCATTATATAATTCCCTTCAAAACAGACAAGCTTACATTACCACATCTGTTTCTAGCCAGGCTTCTGAACAAAGCAGAATTCCATGCCATAATTTTACCTAAGTATACAATATTTTTGTCAAACACTGCTCTTGAAAATATGAATTAAACATCATAGAAATTTTTCAGTCAGTACATCACACATGAAATAGATGAATTCCCATAGAAAGACTTCATTATTTTCTTAATTTCTACTGGGAGTCACAGAGGTGCCCTTTTCTTTGTCTTTCACAAACAATTAACCTTTTGCCATGTATGCAATTGGCTGAGAGCAATCCTAAGTGGCTCAGAAAATAATTTACAGCACAAACTCTACAAAGTTAATTAGTAGTAGTCTAAGAAGGTTATTCATATATTATCAAACCGGGAAAGTGGTCAGCATGACCCTCATGGAACTTTAAGCTACTGCTGAGTTTTGTTGTCATCAGCTGCAGACTACAAATGCTAATCAGGCTCAAGTACAGATACAGGTTTTGTAGTCATGCTCATTTTAAGTCTAAATGTCACTGCTTCTGAAAGTATGGGTAAGTACAAGCATTCAAAGTAAATAACTGTTCTATAACCCCCATAAAAACAAACAAAAAAAATCTGAGAAATAAACTAACCAAAACCAGAAATACTGTTCACTTTCAATTTAGGTGAGAACTTTTTTCTTGTTCTCTTTTTACAGAGCAGGTCATTATGTTTTTACAGGGTTTTTTTCCTTGAAAATAAATATCCTTTAGAATTAATTATAAGCATGTATACTTCAAAAGGCAGAATCAAGGCATAGAGAGCACAGTCTCCATGTTAAGTTTGGTGACTCAAGAAGGGAGGTCTCTGTGCTTATTACAGCACCTGAAGTGCAGACTGTTAGATTTCCAAATACCTGCTACAACTACTAACAGTAACTTCATGCTTCTGTTTGGAACCTATGGCAAGTGTGACTATCAGCAGTGAGTCTATTATATGGAATCACTTTCTGTGCTTGCATACCTTATGTACTCATTTAAATTTAAATGACATTCTGACTTATAAAGTAGACTTATCTTCCCCATTTAGGCACGTACTTGTGTAAGTCGCTGTTTAAAGACAACTCAGAAATCTTAAAATCCAGCTTCAGTGGCCCAGCACTTTCCCAGGCTCCATCCTGACCAGGGTCCCCAAGTTTAATAATATATCCCCCTTGTTTCATTTAAATTTCATTTAAAAAATATATTGAATGATATAGTCCCCCTCGTTTAATTTCGTGTCATGTGGAACTACACATGGGCACAGGTTTGCTGAGACAGCGACTGGCGTCTCAAGACCAGCCACATCAGGCAAGACTGTGTCAGTAATTTAGTCATGGCCATGGCACCTTCAGGGCCACGCTGCATAATGTTGTAAAGGCCCTGCACTGCAGAGCAGCAAGGCTGATATGAAAACTTGTTTCTGAAGGTGGGAAAAAAGAATAAGGAAACTACCTTCTGCAAAGGCTGCTCCTAGTCTAGCACATGGGTGTGGCAGTGGACTTGTGCTGCAGCCACCAGAGTGCAGGAAGTGATTTCTTCAAAGAAAAAAATTTGGGGGTTGGGTTTTTTTTCTCTTCATTTCCCTCACCCATGGCCAGGACAGCCCACCAGCTGGGCCTGGACACAGACCACAGTGGCTGGGCCTGGACAGGAGCTTTGCTAGTGGGTAGCTGGGTCTCCCCTGGCCCTATCTGAAGGACAAACTTAGGGGCTGATTTGAGCTGATACAAAGCTTTGGGTAGGGAAGATCCTTGAGCTCAGAAAACACCAGATCAATGGTACCAAGGATTACAAGTCATCACCAGAGTTCTTACAACAAAAGTGGATACCTGGCTGAAAAGACTTTTGTTCCTGGAAAGAGGATTTGTTCAGCAAAGGTCTCCAGCCTATGCTGCAAAGGAGGTCAGTGTGGATGATACCAAAGGACACTTCTGGCTTTATAATCTGTCAGTCTACAAAGTCTAATTAAACTTACGCTTGTGATTAGGTAATTTTGAGCAGTTGTCCAAAACAGCTCTGCTCTATGGATTGCCATATGAATGACATTTATCTAGTGAACTATTTCTCATCACTGAGCAGAGGTCCTCTTAGACTCTTTTTGCAACTGACTTCAGATCTCAAAATCATTTCTATTATAGTTTAAAAACATTGGCATCTTTATAGTTTTTCCTTGCTGGAAAGTAAAAACAAACTGATCCCTGGTTATAGAAAAACTCAAAAGATCTGCCTTATTCAATTATTGCTTCAGAGAAAGAAGTAATCGCTTTTTACAAATACTGAACACTTGGAGATTTCTTTTCTGGCTCAGCGGAGGTTTTTAAATATTGAGTACCATAAGGATTCCTTTTGTCCTTTTCCCAGTTTCAAATTTAAGAGGAAAATGTGTTAAACTCCGATTCCAGTATAAGAATTGCATTCCACTGAAGTTTAAAAAACAAATGACCAAAAAGACAATACACAGTGAGAAAAATCTAATGTAAAATAAATAGTTTTTAAAATTGAGAGAGCTGCAGAATACAGGGTATGTGAAAGGAAAATTGTGATTTGGAAAGTAGGAAAAAGAAGATAAAATTAGTTCTTGCAGCTACAGACCACATAACAGGAGATTGGAGGCATTTTTCTGCATCTGGAATGGTATAATTGCTAGAAAACTGATCACTTGCTGTTGACTTCTAGATGAATATGAACATTTGAGCAACAAAGGTAAATGATTCATCAACTTGAATTAGTTTAATGAACCTTCAGAGTAACAGCCTGCTCTGAGCTTCGTATAGTTAGACATTTTTCTGGTTTACAATAATATTTTCTTTTATTAAGCCAACTTTGACACAATGTGCTAGTATGTCAGCTGCAGGGGACTGGCTAGGTGCAAAAAATCATGTTCAGTTACCAATTAACAGTCCATTGTAAGTCATTATAAGAAGTCACACTGATTCAAGTGGCTTTGGCTCCAGTCCTAAGGCTCTAATCCTACCATTTACAATCTGTGCTTGGACCTGGCGTCCACTTGGATGTGTCCAGGCTCAGCTCTGTGAAGTAAATAAGACTTTGCATAAGTTCATACAAATTAAGACGAAGTATCACTGCCTAACTTATGGATTTTATTGATAAATATAGATGTTGGGCTTGACGTCTGCCTGTTTTGTCTGGTGTTCTGAGTAATGTATCATTGCAGATTATGTTGTGTTATGTATTCATATAGGGATTTAGCAGGGGTTTTAAGCTTCCCTACATTTCATGTTTGCTTTTTAACACTCCACGATATGTTTATTTTACATCCAAGCAAACATATGTTAAGCATAAACTTCTTTTTTTTTTACATAGCAACACAAAAAGAAAATATTATTCATTGATATTAAAAAACCTCTCTTTGGGAAATAATCACATGTTATTTCCTGGCAAAATTATGGTAGTGCTCTCTCTGGACTGCATTGCTAATCCTTAGGAAATGCTTGTAAAGTCAATACAAATATTTTAAAATATTTATTACAAGAATTAAACATGCCACATATTGTTTTGTTCCACTACATTCCATCTTTCAATCCACAGTGGAATCAGATGCAAGGAAGATATGTGGCAGACTTTCTAAATTACCTGTCAGAATGAGGGAAAGAGACATTAGAGAAAGAGTAAAAGACATGATAAGACATAACTGTGGTGTGTACTATAGACCTGGAAGAAGATTGAGGCCAAACTACCAAAGTAATGAACTGGATTAAATATACATTAATGTCACAAAGAACTCTCCTTATCTGCTTAAATCAGGGGGCAAAGGTAACAGTAGAGAAGAAGGAAGTTGGCTAAACCTTATTGGGAATCACAGAAACTACAGCATAAATTGATAGACTGCTTAATGGACAGAATGCTAAACATTGAGGAAATAATTCTTCCTTTGTTTAATTTTAAGCATCTTTTAAAACAGGTTCCATAATAAGTATTTTCATACATCCATTCAGACAAATGCATTTTTGTGCAATGTGTTTTATGTACACATTTAGGACACGGCATGTGTAGTGAAATGTACATATATGATATGCAGAAAAGTTACTGCAGAAACACTGAAAATGAAATGGAAATGCAGTCAGCACTAAGTACATCTTCAAACAGGTGAATCTAAAGGGAATTTACAATTTTACTAGAACTCTGTAAAGGAACTTCTATTTTCTTCATCTTGCCTAAGCAAGCTGTCATCAAAACAGATCTTAAACTGGGATGTCAGTTCCCAAAGAGAGTTATCTTTGGAGTCACTAAAATCTGCTGATTTTAAGGAAATTAAGTATTGTAAAAGCTACACTATTCTTCAGGTTTTACTAGTATTTGAAATTTGTGAACTCTGATAATTTCTTGTTGTGGTAAAAAAAGTGATTTTTCTTTCCATTTATTGCAGCTCTTCTTTTTTTCCTGTCTGTTTTAACATACAGGCTTTTTGTTCCTCCCCAAGGCCCAAGACAAGATGAACTTAATCATAGCATGTAATAGAAATGAAATTCATTTTAGTGTATTTGAATGTTATATAATCACCTGGATGACTTAGCAAAAGAGAGCTCCAAGATTTCCACTCATAGCAATGCATAGATATTGGAAGGTCTTGCAAAAGGTTTTATGCAGGCTGTTAGATGCCATTTAAGCAAGCAATTTCTTCCTTGCTATTTATTTATTGTAAGAAAATTAACAAGTAGGTCCTCATGTTCTGAAGTACTGCAAGAGAACAGGTTAGTCCAACTCCTTCAAAGAATTGGAGCATACATACATGATGTTTGACAGTATTTGTAATTCTCTGGTATTCTCTTTCCATCCATCATTATCACTTCATTGCCTCCCCTCAAATGTGAGAGAGTACATCTCTTGTCTTTTTGCCAAGAAAAAGTCACTGTACAATGTATTCAGAGTGATTTATGAGCTGAAAAGCAAAACAGAGGCACTGAATAACCACACATACATGCAGTAATATCATTTAATCAATTACATTATCCATTTTTATTATACACTTGTGAATTATGTTCTTTTTGCATGTATAATTAGAAGGTAGAACAGATGGTGAAAGCTTAGTTTAAAGGCCTCAGATAAAGTTTTAAAATAACCGTTGCTGCCAAGTGATCATTCACTGTAACAGGATATATTTTTCATGAAGCCATGTTTTGCCATGGTCTAATACACTGGATAGTAATGAGACTGTACCAACATTACTCTCCGGGGTCTTACTGTACCAGAGTTCACTGGAATGAAATGTGAACATGGAGTGGAAGATGGGGGAGGGGGAGGAGCTCTAAGGTACATTGGTACATTGTCATCTCTCATATAAGTGTACTCTAAGGAATCATCACTCTGAATAATCAGGAGGATCAGCTCTGAGAAGCCGGTGCAGAGAAAGAGAAAATATATCTTTAATATGTGAGTGTTAATGGTTTAGGCATGTTCCATTCTCATATATGGATGTGTACCAGAATAGAGCAAACTAGAAATGCTAAAAGAGGGACAGATATGCCCAATTCATTAAAGACTGCTATAGCTATGGGCAGAGTGTAGCACCAGGCCATCTTACTACAAACCTGCTCATATATGCTTCTGTCATCACTGCACAGCACAGCTAACATCTGGTGTGAACTGTGAATCCCAAGACACAAAATACATTCCTTAGCAAAACAGTATTCTGGCACTTCTTTAGGTGGACTGCTGTTTTCTGCTTTGTACATTTTTGGGAAAACAGAAGTATGAAATTGATACTTTACTAGTTTCTATTTCATTCATGTTCCCTGAAAGTTTGAGATTTAGACCTTGTTTATATCAGAAAGCATTTGTAAAACAAGGTTGGTTGCAGTTTAAAGTATAACAGCTTTCTCATGGGCTTTGAGAAAGCAAACCTGTGTTTTTGTATGTTTGTCTTTTTGTGCTTGAGTATAATTCACTTCCAAAGGGGGAAGCATTTCTTTATAGGGAATGAATGAGTCCAGTAATGAACCTGTGTGAAATAGCTATTTCCTCACAAACATAATGCCTGGGACAGGTCCTGGCTGCTTGGCACAGTCTGGCAACAGCCTGGAGGATACACAGTCTCTGCACAACTTTTCAATTCCCATAGCAGTCCCACACTAATGGACACACCATATCTTGCATAAGCAGGAAAAAAGTAATTAACTGTCATTCAGTCTTTGCCTTGCTTCTGGATCAGCATAGTGACATGTGACCTTGGCAAAGATACAGCCACACCCTTGGAAAGTTCAGCCATCGTTGCAGATGCTGACTCTCTGATCAATGTGTTGGTGCAAGAGAAAGATGACAGTGGGTAAGGTATGAAATGTGTTGATTTTCGGAAAGAACTATTAGATACCAAGCCAAAAAATGGAACAAAAATTTCTGCATGCTTACTTAAACCCCAGTGGCACATCTGGAAAAAAGGATACTTTCCCTTTTAAATGCTTTAGAAAGCCTCCAACCGATATTTTACAAAACCATGAAAGCAAACACATTTGGATGAATCCTCTTTTATAATAAAACCCATTCTATTTTTGCGTTGATTGCAGAACTGAGAAAGCAGCATATTTGGAACCATGATACCTGCCTGCTTGCACTACTTATTGTACAAAACTAGGAAAGTTATTTTAAAAATTAAATATATAAAAAGATATGTCTTCTTATATATTTATACGATTGGCAGTGACTTGGTTTTTGTAATGCCCCCAACTAAACAAAGAAAAAAAACTAACCAAAAGCCAACAGAGTCTAATTCTGCAATTTTATTATTTTTGGGATTATAATGGTGATGTATTCATTTAAATGGTCTTCAATATATCTAAGCACAGACCAATGAATAACTAGTCCTA
The DNA here is from genome assembly GCA_027925045.1 of Hypotaenidia okinawae. Taxonomy (NCBI): domain Eukaryota; kingdom Metazoa; phylum Chordata; class Aves; order Gruiformes; family Rallidae; genus Hypotaenidia; species Hypotaenidia okinawae. The sequence continues at coordinate 23,137,739 of BSDF01000008.1, read as the reverse complement.
CTATCAGCTGATTTCACTAAAAATGCGATGTATTGATTGTTCATTAACATCCCAGAGGTTTGATAGCCTGTAATAAACCAAGATCTTTCCAGCCTGTAAATTTTCCTATGCTGCTCACACAGTCCACCTAGTGAACAGAGTCTATCTTGATGTCCAGTCTATCCTGATGCCATGCCCCCAACATGTTTCTCAGACTCATATTGCTCATATCATAGGAATAGTGAAATGACAGATATACCAGGTATTCTTGAAAAACAATGTTCTTTTTATAAAGGTCTTAAATGCTAGTAATCATTAAGTAAAAGATTCTTATTGCCAGTTACTGTCTTGAGCATGTTGTATATCCCAGGCACTCGCAGCTAGTAGCTGTTCTGTATTGTATTATCTACATACCACGCAAAGCAAGCTATACACTAATGGATGACAAATAATTCCCTATTTCACTACTAGAAATCTAACTGGTTAATTTTACAGAACAAATAATTAAACTCCCTCTGAAACAGCTGAACTAAATTCTCTTCAGCAGTAGGAAAATTTGCTTTAGCAAGCCCAGACAGCAATTGAGAACCAGATCAAGTTTAGTATGGGGCAAGAATGCAGAGGATGAACAAATGCTGCAGGAAACCACAGAATTATTCACAAACTCTTCAAACTTGATAGGAGCATTCCTGTTACCTTTACCTTTGCTGCATACATCAACTTACTTGTGTCCTTTGTATTCCTAATTCAAGTAAGAATTAAAGATCGGTGGATCCCCTACATGCCAAGAAATAACTAAAAATATTTTTCAATATTATGCAGAAAAGTCCAAATTTGTGTCATTTAAAAGAGACAGAATTTGTGATAGACATTCTAAGCATATCAATATATTCAGCAAACAGGCCTCTGAAGCAAATGTTCTAGAATAGCAAAAGAAGAAAATTATAAACCTAGGATAATCAAACTTCAGCATTTATGTAACTGTTCTTAGGACTGTTACCCAAATTTTGGAAAGCTATTGAAAAAACTATGTTCAAAGCCTCATTCCTCTCTTTTTTTAAATCCCTTCACCTGCAAAAGCTATATTCTGTTTTTTCTGTGAGTCCGAACAGAGAGTCCTCATGAATAAAAATGCTAAATAACTTGTTAAAGATCACAAAATCCTTTAATCTGAGACCATTTTCATGTTTTATTCAAAACCTTGCTGTGGATCAGAGAGAGATTACCACTTGTAATGGGGGATTCCCAGGAGCCTTACAGTCATCCCTTTCTAACCTTCATAGTTCACAACCTTTTAGCCTTTGAGACTCTCACACCTTAAAACTAATTCAAGTCTGAGTAGTCACTATTCCTTAAGTGAACAAGCATGGTTTTCTGTACGAGGAAGTAAGGGAGGAACATTATGGTGTAACGTTTTAAAGAACATTGTTTCAGCTGTTTGAAGATTCTCAGATTTTGTGTACACCAGTACTCATCCCAATAGATACGGATTCATGAGCCAAGAACACACAGCATGGTTGAAATGTCTTCACTGCTTGCATATCTTTCCTGTCTGGGTGTCAAAAGGATTTTCAAGAGGCAAAACTAGAATATTTATCTCACAGAAGACTTCACTGTAAGTTTTAATTCATAGTAACTGAAGTGTCTGAGACATGATACCTCTCAGTCTTATGGAATAATTTATTGTAATTCTCCATGTGTGATGGTCATCCTAAATCCCAGATGGAGTACCTTCCTGCTTCCAGTGGATTATCCTTACATCTCAGGAAGTCTTTCTACAAGAAAAAGGCAGATACTGCAGGATTTAAAAAAAACCAAAAAACGAAACCCACAAAACAAACCACAAAAACAAAGAATAAAGCAAGGTAGTTCTTGCTCATAATGGTAATCTTTTAACTCAATAAAAATGTTAGAGTATAAATCCCTCATTCTTACAGTAAAAGGATCTGTGAATTCTGAATTTATAACAAAGGCAAACCTTGTCCTTTTTTTGTGCAACAGTTGTTATAGAGCGCTTTTTTTGTTGTTGTTGTTGTTTTTTGAGGAGGAGAAAGAAGAGGAGGAGAGGGAAGACAAGGGAACTAATACATTGAAGTCTTCTGATACAATATGAGTCCTTGGATGCACCTACACTACTGTTTTGGCCCAGCTCCAGAATGAGTTTTTTGAGCAAATTTCCTGATTATTACTACTCAACACACTTTGGCTTGCGGGAGATGCGCTCTAGAAACATTCTAGAAACATACCTAATACATTCCAGTTCTTAATGTGCATTGAGTCCAAGAGAGTTAAGCCAGAATATAGTTTCTAGGAAAGATTCTGTTAGGAGTAATTTTCAAGTATATAAAGTACAGAAGAGAAAAAATAAACCAAACCCAAACCCAAGACAACTGGAGGACACAACCACAGGAAGAACAAAGGTTATTTTCTTTGGGACAAGGACCAAAGATCTATTTCCTATGTTCTTTAAACCCTGTGATTAATTTTCAAAGGAGAAAATGAAAGTTGTTTTTGTTCCTGTGATTGTTCCTTCAGTAGATTTAGAAAAAAAATGAAAACATTGAGCACAAGCAGAGTTGTTAGCACAAAGTAAACTTGCCAGCATGATTCTATTCAGGATTCCTTCCCACAAGGAAACAGTAATAATTTTCACCATCATTTCAATCATTTTCAAAACAGTAGCTATCCTGGCAAAGTCTTAGTAGTATATTTCAAACAAAAAAGACTTATTCCAGTCAGAACAAGAGTTTTCTCAGTGTGGGGTAGTGTGTTAAAGACAAGACTAAATTTCAAGCCCTTTTCCCTGCTGCTAGATACCTTGAAAAACTGATTGTATTACTGTGTGTCTCAGATTCTTAATATAGGTAACAAAAATAATTCAAATTACACTGTAAAGAGGATTTTAAGTATTAGTGAGCTCTTAAATATTATCTGTTATCTTAAAATGCCCTGGAGAATAGTTCACATGTGTAATCAGTTTAGTTTTGACAACTCAAATGTCATTCAAAAGTTTCAGGCATTAAAAGAAAATAAATGTTTAAAAGCACACAACACTGTTAGGACTAGAGAAGATAAATGTAAGTCAAGAAACACAGCATGTTTTGCAATGTAACCTCTCTTTCAGCTTCCTGTTTTAAACTTACCCCCATTTTAAAACATCTCATTCCTCCTCATTGGGAAATGCTGTGTGTCACCATCAGGCATCCCAATTCTCCTCTGTGCATTAGACCCATCCTAGGACCATCAGTGCATAAAACCCTAGAAAACAGTTTTTAGTTTTCTGGGATACTGTGGGGAACTATAACCAGCATCTAATCCACTGCTACTGAATTCTTGCAATTAGGAAAACAAGCAGATGTTTCATATTACAATTATATATTTGTATTACATTCATATTTTATTACTTCTTTGAAAATGAAAATGTTTTAAAAATGAAAGGAGTGACCAGAAAATTTCTATAATTGATAGATAAGTAGAAAAAAATGGGATATAAGCCATGAGGAAACAAGAGCAGACATGTAAGTTATAGCAGGGCTAAAACTGTATCTTGCGGACACCATTTGAAAACAATAGTTTACCATATAGCCAGATCTCTCTTTATTAGAAACACAAGCCACTTAACTGATAAAGCCAGAAATGATGGCATTGCCTATGCCAAATAGCTCATAATAATTTGAATTTATCTACTGGGTATAATACATGCACTGTTTGAATACATATGTAATACTCTCATCACAGTAATGTGGTTTCTCAAAAATACCTTGATAAACAGGAATTGATGTTCTGAGGTAACTGCTGTTTTGTTTCTTCACCAGTTGAAAATAATTTACTGTGTTATTTATGTTACACTCTTAGCTTTAAAAGTTGTACAAACAAAATCTAATCAACCTGTCATCTTTCACATTTTAAATATCCAACAGTCGATTAGAACCATCACCCTCTAAAGAAAAATAAATAGTGTAAATTTTAAATAGACTCTTGATACAAATCAAGGGAGGTAGCAACATGACTTTAGTGTTTGCTGTTGGTGTGTTATCAAGAAAGAGAACATGCTGCCACTTCTTTTTAATAAAAAAAAAATCTTTACAGACCTTAGAGAATCAAATTTTATGCATACAATAAATAATGCAGTATTTTCAAGTGCAGAATGTAGCTAAGATGAAAGCTACAGAAAATCCTCCTCCATAACTAGAGGTAAATTGCATAATGCTCATTAATTTCTTTGATCCCGTTTTAACCACCGAATCTTGTATTTGCAATGGAGGCTTCCAACAGGCTTATGTCTGCTTTGACTTTGCAATATGTCGTTTTCATCTTAAAACAAATTGAGAAGAATTTCTTTTGATCACATAGGAGGAGACGTGGCAATCTGCACCATGCCTGAATTTCCTCCTATATATGGGACAAGAACTCCCCCACTGCCGTGTCTGCTGCAGCCCTGCAAAAAGACAGGCTGACACCCTGGTGCAATGACACTTGCAGAATCACAGCTGTTGCTTTTATTCCTCATGTGCTTTTCATTTACTTCATGCTTTTATTTGTATTTAGCTTTATAGCAATTTCCTCAATTTGGGCCTTATTTACCAAAGCATTATTTTTAAAACTTTTGTTCCCCAGCTCTTCTATGTCCATTTTCTGCTGTTGTCATGCATACAAGACAGCCCTTCATCTTGGCCTGTCAACTGCCAGCACCTCTGCTCTCTCCCAGGAGAGACCAGCTTCTTGCAAATTCTGTTACTGCCTCACTCCACATATCCCCTTTGCTTCTTGCATTTCACTCCCTTGTCTGTTTTCTCAGACTTTCCTCCTTCATTTCAAAGATTGTCAAACAAGATTTCTGACATATTTTACAGATGCACAATGATCAGGTTGGATTTTGCACAGCAGTCACCAGCACCTACTATACAACACACACTTCCGTGTTTCCTGCCAATGTAAACACCTGTTTAAGAAGGTCCCCAGATTCACAGAGTGCAACTTACATTTAGTATAAAAAATAATAATCATATAGTTACACTTTTTTTTGTTTCCTCAAACTAAAATATTGCTTTTTACTGCCATTTGACTTGATTTTCTGTTAGGACAATCACCATCTTACATTTCCTATATTGTATAAGCTTTCAGTTATTTGTATCTTGCATCCAAATGCAACTTCTCCTTTATATCTGCTATGAATGATTTCAGAAATATATGACAGAAAATATAAAATTTTTCAAATATTTTCAGGTTTTAATGCACTTGGTGTTCTTTCAGTCATCACTCCACCATAGGACTCTAATGAGATTTAAAATACTTGATTTTTCCTACACTGCCTGTGTTAGTCTTGGCCAGCTGCAATTTGCAGTCCAGTGGTCAGTTTCTGACCTTGGGCTGTTGTGGGAATTTTAATTTCCTACAGAGCACGGGCCCAGCTCTGATGTCCCTCAGAGCATTCCATTCGTGGCCCAGCATGGTTCCTAATCTATATGCTGGCACTTAAAGGCCAAATTCTTTGGCAGTGTTTGCGTGCCCCTGCATGGATGCTGACACTCAACTATATCTTTCTTCAGCACCTTCTGTCCCTCGGGCATTTTTATTGTTCTTACATCATTTGCTGATCTCTGCTACTGGATGTGCTGTAACATTTCCCATCTAAATTTGACAAAAAAAATAAAAAAAGAAAAAGTGCCAAAAAATGCAAGTTATTCTTTCTGACAAAGGTTGTTTAGCTGCTATTTTTCTCTTTAGTACACAGCCATTCCTATATCCAACATTTAGTCCAAATATGAAAAAGAGAAGAGAGCTGCTAGATTGGTAATTGATATTTCAGGCTTCTGTCCATTCTATGAACTTTTCTTTAATTCAAATAAGAAGGACGTGTCACTCATTATCTGAGTATTGATATCTTGGGCTGTGCTTTTATTTGTGACAGCAAGAGAACTGTCCATATTTTTGAAAGTATTCTTTGACAAGTTGGAGCTTATCAAAACCACCGTTGACTGTGTCTTCTTTGGAATTTTCTAAACCATTTATACTCGAGTGGAGTTTATATCTCTTTGTACAGAGGAGACCTGAAAACCATACCTGCACCCCAATTTTTTAAGAGTGAGTGCAGAATAAACCACAAATCTCAGGAAAGATTGACAGTAGAAAACGCTTAAGCTAGGTAGGTCTACTAAGAGAAAATGCATTATTTCACAGATAAGGGGTTAGAGTAGGTACTCTTGATAGACAAATGGTAGTACGCCTGACGAAACCACATGTAGCACAGTTTAGTCCACACATTGATCCCCTTTGGTATTTTGAATACTAATCCATAGAAAATACTTCTTACGGTGTAGCAATATTTGGAAACAATTTAACATACAGTTTTTAGAACTGCTACATCCAACTTTTTTAGTGTTTATTTTTGCAAAGACTTTTCATGACGTGTTTGGTCAGTCAGTTCTGTTGCACATGATTAAATCACAGAATCACGAGGTAGGAAAAGACCTTTGAGACCATACCTGCCCTCTACTAAACCATATCCCTGAGCACCTCATCTACCCATCTTTTAAATACATCCAGGGTCAGTGACTCAACCACATCCCTGGGCAGCTTGTTCCAATGCCTGATAACCCTTTCAGTGAAGAAATTTTTCCTAATACCTAATCTGAACCTGCCCTAGCACAGCTTGAGTCTGTTCCCCTCCTCCTATCACTTGTTGCTTGACCGAAGAGACAAACACCCATTTTTCTACAACCTCCTTTCAGGCAATTATAGGTGGCAATAAGGTTCACCCCCTCAGCCTCCTCTTCTACAGGCTAAACAGCCCCAGTTCCCTCAGCTGCTCCTCATGAGGTTTGCTCTCCAGCCCCTTCACCAGCCTGGTTTCCCTTCTCTGGACACACTCCAGGATCTCAATGTCTTTCTTGTAGTGAGGGGCCCAAAACTGAACACTGTACTTGAGGTGTGGCCTCACCAATGCAGAGTACAGGGGCACAATCACTTCCCTGGACCTGCTGGCCACACTATTTCTCATACAAGCTGAGATGCCATTAGCCACCTGGGCACACTACTGACTCATATTCAGTCTGCAGTCAACCAACACTCCCAGGTCGTTTTCCACAAGGCAGCAAAAGCCACTCTTCCCCAAGCCTGTTGCGCTGCACAGGGTTGTTATGTCCCAAGTGCAGGACTCTGCACTTGACCTTGTTGAACCTCATCCCATTGATCCAACCTCCTGGGCACCTTTGGACTGTCTCCAATAGAACTTTATGAACCAGACTTCTGAACAGTCCAAAGTCTGCCTTATGGAAGTCCAAGACGGCCATTCTAATTAATCCCCCCTCACTTCTCCTAGAACTGAGAATTCTATCATCTCACAATAACTATGCCCCAGGCATCCTCCAACTGTCACATCTCCCACTAGGCCTTCTCTGTTCACAAACAACAGATCCAGCAGGGCTCCTTCCCTAGTCGGTTCACTCACCAGTTGTGTCAGGAAGTTGTCTTCCACACCTCCTAGACTGATTTCTCTATGCTGTATTATACTTCCAGCAGACATCTGGTAAGTTGAAGTCTCCCACAAGAATAAAGGCTAACGATTGTTAAGGCTTCTCACACTTGTTTGTAAAATAACTTATCAGACTCTTCCTCCTGGCTGGGTGGTCTATAGCAGACTCCCACCACAACATCTGCCTTATTTTATGCTCCTCTGATTTTTACCCATAGACATTCAACCCAGTCATCGACATCTTCAAGATCAATTCTATCAAAACACTAACATAGAGGGCTACCCCACCTCCTCTCCTGCCTTGCCTGTCCCACCTGAAGAGTGTGTATCCGGCCATTGCAGGGCTCCAATTAGGTGAGTCATCCCACCACATTTCCATGATGGCAATTATGTCATAGTCTCCTTGTCTTAAAATAACCTCTAATTCCTCTTGTTTGTTGCCCATGCTGCGTGCATTGGTGTAGATGCACTTCAGCTGGGCTATTGATCCCACTACACTCCTAAGGGGAATAGTCTCACTTCCTAAGTTACTACTTGCTAGATTTTCTAACTCATCAGTGGTCTTTGCATCTTTGCTACCACTTGAAATACTATCCCCCACCACCTCTACAGTGTCAGACCAAGGGTCACTGCCAGTACACTATTCCTCAGACACTGGAGTGCCATTCCCAGGCTCTTTCCTGACAAGCCTGATTTTGTCCCTCCCCCCTCTGAATCTAGTTCAAAGCTCTAGTGATGATCCCCACTAGATACTTAGACATCATCCTTTTGCCCCTTGAGGACAAGTGCACCTCATCCTTTGATAGCAAGCCTGGTGATGTAGCAGTCAACCCATAGAAAAAGTAGCCAAAATTTTGCTCCTCACACCAGGTTTGAAGCTTCTTATTTCTTCCCTCATCGTTCCCCATAGTTGGAATGACAGAGGAGAACACTATCTGTAGCCCCGATCCCTTCAGCATTCATCCCAAGGACCTGAAATCCTTTTTAATTGCCCTCAGCTTTCTTGTGTAGATTTCATTACTGCCTACTTGAAAAATTAAAAGGGAATAATAATCTGTGGGTTTGACCAGGGTTGGAAGTTTTCTAGTTACATCCCTAACAGAGGCCCCAGGTAGGCAGCAGACTTCCCTATGTAGCGCATCTGCTCTACAGGCCTTCTGTTCCCTTCATAAGGAAGGGAGTTCCCTATGACAATGACCCACCCTTTCTTCTTAATAGAGGCCATTTTGGTGGTTGGCTTATGGTGTTCTAACCTAGGGAACATTTCTAGGCTGTGAGACCCATCATCCTTGCTGAAATTTTGTTCCACATGCAGCACTTCATATCTATTGTGCCAGGCAACCTGGGAGTTTGACACTGGGGAACACACCTGTGCTGGGCAGGAAGCTGCTGCCATTCCCCTCCATCTCTTAAATACCTCTCAGCTGAGCAGAGAGAGGATGTGTTATGTGCTACCTCACACTAATACAAACACTTGTGAGACTTGCTTGAGTTGACATCCTTAAGGAGGAAAACTCTCTCAAATAATGGATACATGAAAAGAGTACCACAGGTATTTGCAGTGCCATGAAGAACAGTATGATGAGTTTAATCCAAATAAATAGTCTAAACGTATTTTGTCTGTAGCATTCTTCCATTCTTATCAATGGCCTGAATGTGAATGCAAACATACTGGAATACTGAAGAAAAGAAACAATGGCATGCAGGACAATGCTGGAGTAAAAAACTTAAGCACTGTGGATACTGATACTGACTAAGAAAGCATCATAAGAGTTCTTGCAGAGAAGCATTACAGAAGCCCAAATCTTCTTGACTAAGGGTTCCCAATCTTTTGGATTACTCCACAACAGAGTAACACCAGCATTGTGCATGCCACAGGATAGTTTTTATTGCCTGGCAAGTAAACAACATTTTTAAATGATTAAACAAGTAGAACCTGCAAACCTTTACAAGCACAAAATTACGTTGTTTATCAACAGATTATGATTAATTCCTTCTCACAGTGTGGAGGGAAAAAAGGAAAAAGGTTTAAACTGAAACAGTTTTATAAGTTCTCTTCCTTTAAAATACATGTTTAACTATACATTTCTGCTTTACTTAAGAGTTTGTTAAATATGATAAAATCATTTGTGTTTTCCATGAGCTGACAAGATATGCATGGAGAGTTTTCAAGGAAATTTCTAGAATGCTGGTGGTGCTACCCTTTTTCTATGCCAGTAGTATTCTGAGAATTTCACTTCTGCCTCAGCTGTCCCACTCAGTCATAAAAAAAGAATTTGTGTAAGCACTTATAATCAATTGAATAATCTGAAAACAGGATACTCTAAATCAGAAAACAACCACAATAAAAGCATTACTTTTTACAAGGACTAATTTTAGATTTTATAAGATTATATTCCATTTTATAAGAACTAGCATGGCCCTTAGAATTCCGAAACTACTGCCCATTTTCCATTTTTGTATTAGTTCATCACATTGAAAATATATGGTTACATTTATGCATTGATGATATTTGTCATTATTAAAATGGAATAGTCTTTTTATATGTTTCATGATCGTGATTTTTATCCTATAAGCCAGAAAATATAGACAATTCCAATAATATCACAAAGTGCAGTGTCATCACCATCATGAAAATTCTGGCACAGAAACTTCTACTGTAGAGGAGCACATTCATCTATGTCCCTGCTATGTTAAAGCATCTCATAACTGCAGATGATGATTGCAGCAGGCTGTCAGTGACTGGCTTCAGCAAAAGCCATCTGGATGGGACATAGCACAATAATTTCCTTCACTATCTCAGAAATACTTGCAGCTGAGCTCTTCCTCTTTCCAGCATAAGAAAGTAGTTGAATGCTTCTAACACAATAGATTTTCAATGTCCAATTTATTTATTCCATACAGTATCTGAACATATTGCATACCACATAAGCTCTGCAGTTTACATTTACCAACAGATGTTTTTCTTTCTGGAGCAGATGGTATATTGAGTGTACCGTGACATAATTCACATTTGAATTATCAGTCATGAATGCTAATGCATTCCATAAACTGAGGTTTGTGTTTTGATAAGATATTTTTAATAGCCATGGCATCTTTGTAAAAATCAAGTAGTTTGATAATACAATCAGGGAAACAATTTTTTTTCTTCAGTTGCAGAGAACGGTAAGATTTTTTATCTAAAGGTAATATTTATCAAAAAACAAGAATAAGGAAAGGGGAGGGGGGCAAAAGAGATATAACACTTTATTATTACCTTTGCTTGATCTGTGCATCCTTACCCTGTGCTTGGTAAATGTTCAACTTCAAAGATGGAATTACGTTTGAAAGAATTGCTCATTTTCTAAGATATGAGCTAATCCTGACTAATATATTCTCAAATAGAAAACTTGATAAACTTATTTTATTAAGTCCTCACAGACATAAATAGTGAAATAATTACAAATTGAACAATATGTTGCCAAATAAGTTAGTAACTTCACTATTCTTGGGCACGATGGTGGTCCTGCTAAATAAATAAATAGAAAAAATAATATTTGGCATTTTTTCTCAATTTACATTATTTTTTCCATTACTTTGGGATCCTGGAATCCAGAATGCTGCTAAGTGTCTGGAATACCCTACTAATTAACTTCCTAAAATGGATATATCAAATAATATAGACAGTTCCCAATAGTATTCTGTTTTTACACTCTCTTTTTGCATAAATGAAATCTTTGTTTGCTTACTTTCTGACTATGATTATAGATTTTTGATTCAAACAAACTTCATATTGTCAGATTATTTTTCTTCCATGAATTTCCCTCACTTAGACTTTGCAAGTGTAATCCAGTCCTTTCACTGGCATAAATGAGCACTGCCTTCTTTCAAAACAGTAAGTTTAAAATCATAACACTGTCAGCTGAAACAGGTCTCCTAGTTCAGAAGCCTAGAGTTTGGTTTGTGCTGAGTGAGAGCAACCATATTATACATCTAAGTCAATCATTTTCTCAGACTATGCTGCTGTTAGATGTCTTAATATTATCTTTATACAGTTTGCTTGGATTTGCCCAGAAATGACTGGCACATCTGACTAAGCACCAAGGAGTTAAGGAAGTGTTAAGCAAATTGTGAAACAACCCAGATCAAAGAAAGGACACAGTGGTGGAAAGACCTGTGGTCTGATGTGGCACTGCAACTCTTCATAATACTTTCTTGATCAGCTTTGTATGAAGATCAAAAACTGAAACCATGACTTTTGCATTTTGCAATAAGAAATCAGTACAATGGTGAGAATTAGAATCATGCACATAGAAAGCTAAGAAATTCTGTTCCCTTAGAGAACTGGGGCAGGATTTAGTCTGTACCCTCCTTACTGGGCATGAGAAGTACTTGCATCTAGGAGGATTTACCACATCTCACTGAGGTGCTTCTTTTGATTTCTCAGGGATTGGAATAATTGTAACATTAAATTCATGACTGACAGTTCTGATTAGTTTTCATACCTGTCCATCCCTCCCTTATGCTAGAAAAATGGTTATTCTATGTTCATCCTTTTTTCTTTTTAACAGCTCATAATTCCTGATTTGCTAGCAATTTTGTATGATCATTAAACGTCAGTTCAAATGTTTTTTGGAGACAATTTTTGTGTTTATTTGTGGTTTGCAGGCTTTAATGTATATTCACTTAGCATGTAGTGTGGATTGTCTTAGCAGCCATCTGTCACTAAAATTCACAGTAGAGTGGCCTACTCATCTACACTTTCTTTCTCACTTGGTTGCTTTTGAAAATATTTCCCTATATACACACACACACACAAAAAAAAAAAAACCACCAAAAAATTCATTAGGTCCATTTATTTGCATCCAACAGAAATTTGCCTGAAGATGTTCAGTATCCCACTTTCTAGTCATACACAGTCCAGGGAAAACTCTTGGTCCTTCAGGCAAGTAATAAAGAAAGGGGTTGTAAGCCCCTTCAACAAGAAGCAGGACAGTGGTTGTTTTCTAGTTGCCAGCAGAGCTCCTCAGATACATGTCCTCTTCCCCTAATGAAGTCAGATCTATCCTGGGGCAAGGAGCGAGACAGATCAGGAAAGTAGCTCTCTGTAGTTCTGATGTATTGTCCAAACAGTTACATCCTGATATTTGTGGTATTTGGATTCTTTTTTACTGTTGGTATCATGAAAGATTCAAACTATATTATCCATCATTTGTCAAGTGCCATGCAACAGCTACAGCCCTGCTACTAGTCTGGAGGGTTTCCAGAACAACCACTTCCCACTCACATGCCACCAACACAAAAAATAATTTCTAGCAGCCTTTAACACACTTAAAAGTAGTGCAAAAGGCTCAGATGCACCGAATTATGTTTTTGATACCACAGTTTATTTTAAAAGACAGAAAACAAACTCATATATAACAAATATAATTTAAACAAGAACACGAGGATTTCAGGATCACTAGAACAGTAAATCCTAGTTACCCTGATAAACATTATCTATTCGATCTTCTGTGTTTCAAAGTGCAAAAGCAAAATTTCCTGGCCATTGCATATTGAAGTGTGGGATTCATAAAGTACAGTTATGGAATCCACCGGACCATATAGTCTTTCAGCCCATCCTTAGGCTACAAAAAATTGAAGACTTTCAGGCTTGTATCATCAGCAATAGTTTCTAACTGTAGAAACAGTCCTACCTACACCATTACCTAACTTCATCAAGCTCTGTTTTAGAAGCAATATAAAGTCCTCAGCCTCTCTGCCCAGCTGTGAAGAAAATTCCAAATCATCTCTCTTTTAGTGGTTGCATATTCATGAAAATTACTATTTTATCTTCTAAGTGCTGGGATAAGGTTTTTATTATTTGCTCTTTTTCCCCCGCTGTTGCAACCGCCAATTTCTGGAATATAATCTACACTTCCCCTACTAGAGAAATCAACTAGTCCTTAAAAATGGAGACTTTACTGCCTATTTTATGTCTTCATACATAACTTCTTGAAGAGAAAAAGACACTGAAGATGACAGGAAACTTGGGATAATTTGGATATAGTGTGTATGTATATATAGCAACAAATATATGAAATCATAGATCAAGGTCAGTAAACATAGAATCATACAGTAATTTTAGTTAGAAAAAACCTTTTAGATCATCAAGTCCAAAAATTCTAGTCCTGCTAGAATGGCTTTCTTTATTTAATAGAAATACTTCTGATGTTTTTACCTTATAACTTCAAAAATAATGGCAAAATGATTAGGAAGCTTCAGTGTTTCCAAAAACTCTTTGAATTAACATGGTGATTCTGGAGATAACACAAAAAGCAGTATACCATTTAGCAGTATTTTTTCATGCACAGTCCCAAAGGAACTAGAATCAACTGCCTACAATAACAAACAAAACTAGCTTATTTTCTAAATAAAGTGTGTTTACTCACTAAAACATAGCACACTGGGAGCCTTTGTACTTACCCGACTTGTGGTGTCCCCATGGTCAGTCACCAGCTGCAATCATGATTGACCCTGACAAACCAAATGATGTAACCGTCACCCAAAGCACCTGGGATTCTGGGATATGTAGTTTATTAACCCCCACAATACAACTCACATGGACTGCCTCTGTTTCTAGTAGTATTTGATAGTACTATTTGTTTGGAGGCATTAGATCAATGAGATTTCATGTGCTGCCTATAATGTACATTTATTGAAGAAGTAATTGCACATATTTTTAAATTAAGTATTCTGAAGGGTTTTGAAAGGCATTCATGGAGAAAAGCCTTTCCTAGCTACAATTTGACATTGCATGAGGTGATACTGAGAGAATATTGGGCCTCAGCAAAGCACCTTAGGCCAGGGTGAAATGAAGTACATTTTCATTGTATTCCATGCAACCTTCAGACAAGGAAATGACCATGCAAACTGAAAGAAGCAAAGACCAAGGAGAAGATGGAGGACAAATAGTAATTGATGAATACTGTTTGTGAAATTTGTTTTTTTATTGTTCAATATTTCAGCTGGTATTTATTTTGGCCACCACAGAATCACATTCTAGATCTGAATCACTGTAACGTTGAATACAGGAAAAAGCATATTTTCACACACCATTAAAAGAAGTACAGTAGGTTTCTTTTTAACTTTTACCTGGTTTTCCCAGAGAGTTGTTAATCAATTTTTAGAGAGTTAGTGTGTAGATGCTTATAAAACCAGTGATCCTTCTCCTCTTACTATTTGCCAAATTGCCTTGGCATAGAAGCAGGGGAGGAGGGACAGGCATTTTAAAAATCAGCCTCCAGGGAGTTTATAACTGAATTACTTTTGATATGATTTGTTTCTGATTAACAAGTTACCTATAATTTATCACTTTGTTTTCCTGTGGGTGCTTTAAAAGTAAAGTCTATTAATCATTCTAGCAATTTCGGAGATACTAAGTGCATTGGTCTGAACTTCTCTCTTCTCTTCCTCCTATTATAAACAAAGGTTTATTTTTTTTACAAGTGTTTGGCCTTTTTCAGGGCCACAGGCCTCACCTGTCCTTCATGAGTTCAGAAACAATATTACCATTGATTCCAACAGTTCCACCACACTGTAGGAAGTTTTCAGTACTCTCATGGATCCAGATACACTCGACTGATAAAGGTTTTCTTTCCTTTAACCTGTTCCATTCCAGTTCTCTCAGCTGACTAGCACTATCAAGAACAACTGAAATTGTTACAGGGCTGAGACTCCTCAGAACTGTAGTAGATTTAATTGATGCAAGCAGCATCATGTTATGATTCAGAGTTTACTACAAACTCAGTTTACGCTTTTCTGGCACGCTATTGCATGCACAATGAACTTGGCTCATTGGCATACAGTGGTTGTGATAGTGACTGCAGTATCAGCTTCTTCAGTGGAGTTTTTCATCTAATCTGATCTGCTTAATCTAACTCCTCATTTGACAATTCTGTATTTTTTTATAATACTTGATCCAGTCAGTAATCCTGTTTTTAATTCTCTGTAAGATATATTCTAAAAAGTTCAGAAAAATTGACAGAAAGAATTAAGTGACATGCTGTTTTCTTCCAATCTTGTAGGAACTGACACAACTTGTGTTTAGTATCTTCCCCACAGGTGGTATAATCGTAACCAATGCATAGGCAGGAAAGATG
This sequence comes from Hypotaenidia okinawae, assembly GCA_027925045.1. Taxonomy (NCBI): domain Eukaryota; kingdom Metazoa; phylum Chordata; class Aves; order Gruiformes; family Rallidae; genus Hypotaenidia; species Hypotaenidia okinawae. The sequence goes on along the minus strand of BSDF01000008.1, from coordinate 23,122,166 downwards.
TGAGTTTTGAATTTCATACATTTCTGTGGAAATCAGAATGTTTCATATATCCTCTGTGGCTTGAGGTATGCAGAAACAGCACAAGTGGAATGTATAATTTCTGATAAATGTTGGCCAAGTAGTAAGGATATTTAGATAACATACTGTAGCTTTTGTTCTCTTCCACTAGAACTGAAAAATGTCATTGCTATTTAAGTGTCAGCATCCTGATTCAAAACACAGAGAAGGTGCTCCATACATCAGCACAATAAAGCAGGAAGCAATGCCAGTGCTTTCTAGAGCAATTTAGAAAGTAGTGTTACATTTTTAGCTCAGTTAGCAAAACTGCACTTAAGAAGGATGGTTTTATTGGCACAGGCAAGAATAAAACTCCATGCTGTTATCGCATTTTTCTATGTCTCTGACTGAGGTTTTAGAATAATTTGCTATGCAGTCCTCTTAAAAGTCCATTCCTCAGTTGAATTGAACAAGTAAACAAAATCAGCATACTTTTTTGCTTAGTATCAGAACTGTCATGTAACTAACTATCTGTTAGAAAAAGTCTAGTCTACATTTCTACTAATGGCATAAAATTTGGTTTAAATTACAGAATTTAAATTGCTTGTACCATAAAATTAGAATTATCACAAATTACAGAACAGATTCATAATTTAGCATGCATTCATGTTTAGCTTTTCTTTCAGACTGTTTGCTAAAGCTTAGGAAATCTCCCCATTACCTGTGAGCCATGTGGGTGTAGTTTATTGAATGAGGTCCTTGTAGCAAAACCTTATCTTTTTTTCAGAAATATGTTTCAATTTTTTTTCATAATCACTTTCTGACCTGATTCTGTAACAGTCTACATTGTCAAATAAGTGCATAAAAGTGAATGAGAATATTTTACTTTAATACAGTAGAGGAGACAAAGTGGGATGCATATACTGTCTCCTAATAGATGAAAAAAATTATTTAATGTGAACTGATGTTTGCAAAGAGTCTAACCACAATTAATTAATACATCTCACCAAAATACAGTGACTGCCTATTTTAGCAGCTACAAAGAGGTGGCTGCATATAAAACTGTACAGTGGAATCTTTGTTAATACTTGTACTATCCTGTCTACTGTGCTAATAAAACCATCCTTAGGGGAAGCAGCTTCTCAGAAGTTCTTATTTAATTTTCTCTTTAGCAATAGCTTTGGCACCTGCACTTCAAGTAATTCATCCTTTATTTAAGCACTACATTTCTAAAAATTAACATATTTTATGTACGTGTAGAAACTTCAAGAATATGTTGCCATGGAATATAACCATTGTTTGAGTAGGGGGAGTCATTAACTGTCAGTAATAACTGTTGTGCACAGCCCTGGCACTGCCCTTCTCTACCTGCCATGCCAAGTTGTGAAATCAGCTTTAACAGGGAAAAAACATTCAAGCTTTTAAGAAATAAAATTATTTGACCAATCTTGGTGTTCTTAATCACCTTTATTCTGCAAATGACAAATGGTCAGTAAGTAACTTCATGTACTCAAGCACTAAATGTCCTTGTTCATTAAATGATAAATGCATTATAAATTCTTCATTATCATTACAGTCACAACAGCTACGTGGAAATAGTCTGAAACCAAAATATCTTGCAGGAGTAATTTTATCAGAAAATCTCTCACATCTCAGATTAATTTCTGACCAAAAAAGAGGGAACACCATTCCAGAGCAGCTAATAGCCAAAGAGCTTAGGTAAACTTCAATTTCAATGCATATATATCTACTAATAAATAAATTTCTGGCTACCTAATTTGAGTAGAGACAATTTAAAACTCACCTGAGAGCAGCCACAAGCCTGACAGCTAAGGTACTTGTTTTCATGAAGGTTTTGACTGAAATTGCTAATTGAGGATCATCATATTGCCACTTGAATATACTTTAATCCAAATCAGTACTCCAAATTATAGGATTTTTTCCTCTCAATTGAAGATTGTTACTGAGTTATTCCACATTCTTTTCCCCAAATCCTTTCCTGTGAAATGTTTTTAACTCTAACATGTTTATGGTTTTTGTAGAGAGGTGCTCCACCTGGAAAAATATCACAGCCGAAGTCTCAACTTGTTGAGACTGCCAGACTAATTACTGCCTAGGTCATTAAGCAGCAACCTTACAGATGGATTCAGCTAAACACTTAAGAAATTCAGTTAAAATTAAGTGTGTGGTAATTTTTTTAACTCAGCTCAAATATTTTGTATTATTATAGTTGACAGTATTTTTACAGGCAAGTTAAATTTAACAGTAATGTTAAATCCTTATCACAAAATCATACCAATTTAAAGTTTCTCCCCCAAGTCAAGCTCTATCTTGTCATTCCCACGTAGAACTTAAATTAAACTCATTTTCTAGAAATTTTAGCATGTATAATAGCTTATAACTAACATATTTTAATTTTTTTTACTTGTCTTAGAGATGCATACAATATATATATCTAAATCAGACGTATCTAAACAGAAACACAATTGCTGTCGACTGATGAATGTACACTGGCAAAGTGTTTTAAGCATTCCTTTCCCATGGTTCAACGTAATCCAAGCCAAGATGTGCAAAGATTTCTTCTTCACTTCCAGCTTTGAGAAAGATCCTCTGAAAGAAATAAAAGGAAGTCAATAAGGATGTCAGAGAGAAATTTCAATTAATGGTTTTTGCTGTTTAAAAGGAGTTAATTTTTGACAGTTCTACCCATTGCGTCCTCTATAGAATACATCTTCAATAGTGTCCTGACCTTGAAATGTGAAAGCAAGTTCAAAAATAATTCTAATGCTGCTCAATGTTTTCAGTTCTAATGACTAGTTTACAAGTCTTTGATTTAGTTTTTAAAAACTCTGTGCTCAAGTATTAGGACTAGAACTCAGATAAAACCTACATTTCCCTTCTGTGAGGATCAATAGCTTGACCTTCTTAATAAAATTAGCAGTTTTTAAAAATTAATATAGTAATGTTCTCTATAAATACATTCAAGACAATTCAGTGGTCACACTAATTATGAATAGCCAAGCATTAAAAGTATCAATGCTTTCCAAATTTCTAATACTTACAGAAGGTTTATCTGAAAAGATATCTGGAAAAGCAAGCTGAAAATGAGGGATAAACAGCTGCAATTGTTGTTTACACACATACACTCTTAACAAATGTTTTAGGGTAAAAATCAGTTTTGTGTTTTCATATCTGTCCTTCTGATAACACAGCATAGTATTCTTGTCCAGGAACCTCCCACAAACTCTGCCTCCACTAAGATGACTGATACAGTTAAGTACATGGCCTTATGAATTCCTTTTGTCATTGAAGCATGACATAAATTTAGAAAGCTGCTACAGTAGATGAACATTAAAACAGTAAAGCCTCATTGTTTCGAGGAGTTTGTAACCAAGGAAGAACTTAATATTTCAGCAATTCCTGAATCATTTGAAGTTGTCTCAGTCTTCAGCTACGAACAATCTCTTAACTCCACGGTCATGAAAACTTCAGGGTTAAGGTTTCATAATCATCTAGATTTACTTTCTGCTGTGAAAGGAGAGAAGCTATCTAGACAACTACTCACTGATGAATTCCACTTAGGTGGGAAAATCTCTGACTACCGTAAAGTTTTGGAACATTTGTGCCAGTACTATTGGTTTCGCAGTTGCCAAGCACTGCGTCCAAGACAGTTGTGCTGTCCAGCATACCCCTGGGAATGGGTTAGGAAAAAGACTCCAGAACTAGATCAGAGTGGTCCTATGGTATGGTGGAACAAGTTCTGGCACCAGAGATTTTTCCTTCTTATTCTTTCATGTTCTCTCCTTCTTGCTCACGTTCAGTCTTTGCTCTGGATGGTGCTTCCCTGTCTCTATCCCACTGAGATCAGATAAACCAAGGCACTTAGAAAGCAGCAGATTACTGGAACAGGTAAATCCTGCTTCTGATGACTGACACTCCACTTCTCCTCCTTTCAACCCCATTGTTACTTATTGGCCAGCAGAAAAGAACCTGGTAAGAAAGACTTAGGGATGCAGCTTGGTCAAGATCTATGGCACCAGAGCATGTAAAGGGTACACAAAAGCTGTCTAAGATGTGCTATTAATGAAAGGAAAACAAAGAATTGTCAACCAGAAAGAATAAGCAAACCCACTGAGCCCTGTGCAGTCTCATGCTGCCCCTGAAATATGCTTGAGTGTCATCAGTAAAATTCACCTCATCAGCTAGTACCCACTGGTTTATTGTTATTCTCTATGAGCCTTATTCTTTCTTGTGCCTGATCCATATCTCAAGTCCTATCAGAAGCCCTATTTTTTGACAAGGCATAATAAAAAACTGAACCCCTGAAGTTAAATATAACTGTCAGCTGGTGTCAGGCTTTATCAGCGGTTCAACCACATCAGAAACCTGTCTCCATTTCATTGTAGAGGTATATGAAATTGGAAGTTCTAAGTCCAGCTGTATAGAAAAGGCCCATCTTTCATTGACAGTGCTCAGCTTCAACAGCCAGAGTAGTCACACTGGCAGCTTTCCTAAAAGCTATTTTTCATTGCCACAAAATAGAACAAAAGCCAGTTTAACCGTGCTAGAAAGGTTGTGAAGACTAAATTGAATGGTAGAGGTTAGATGCTCCTGAGTGAATAGAGCCAGAGGACATTACTGTTCCCTTGAGCTTGGAAGGACAGAAAGGACAGAATACAAGATTCTGATTTGGCTCTTCTAGAGTTCCCAAAGCAGAAATTTAAGAGCTGATCTTAAGAGCTGATAGCCTCTTGAATCCATTCAAAGTTACCAAGACATTTATCTTTCTCAGGAAATTATTGCTATACAGTGAATTACTAGGGAACATTTTTCACTATTTTATTTAGAGACAGTTCATCTCTAATTAGACAAACAGAATCTTAACAGGCAGATAATTAAAGTCAATGGTATTTACTGCAACATGAAGTAATATTATGTGCTATTAATATATTACAAAATGAAAATGCAATTTTTTTTATTCTGTTTCTGTAATGTCCTATATCAACAAGTACAGTGCAGTCATCACAAATAGTGCCTTGCCATGCTCAGAAGCTACTTGCTTATAACATTAGCATTTTGGCATTTATATTCCCCAGATTTGCATTTATGGATCTGTTGCATATCAATCACACTTTACCCAAACCAAACCCACTGAAATAGTCTTTCACACTGAGGTTAGTAGACACTGTATTAAGCTCTATTATAAAGGCATTAATTTCAGGCAGTGATATATTCCATATGGATTGGTTATTTTACATGAGTGCACTGTGAAAGTACTTAGCAAGGTCTGTGAAGTTGTTATCACTTTCCCATAATGAATGCCATTTATACAAACACACCATTATCAGAAATGTGAGAGAATAATGCCCCATTGCTTCAGGTTTTGTTTTGATTGGTTTGTTTGTTTTATTTAAAATCAAATCAGGAGAAACATGGTATGCCTCTTTGCTTTGAAACCCACGGCATAGAAACAGTCTCCAGTTTCCTAAGGTATTTTATCCTCTACCATGAAGTTCTCAGCATATGACTATTCAGACTCTGGGACAGTGCCCCAGACAGCTGGAGAGTATTGCTGGAACACGGAAAGCTGAAAATAATCATGTTTCCATAATGAACTGACAGGTCAAAGTTGTGTCTGCAACAGCAAAGACTGCTTATAAAGCACGGATAATGTTCAAATGTCAGAATCTAGAATAAAAGGAACCTAAAAAAAACCACTGACCAGGGTAAAATGGATCCTTCTTTTATATAGACAGGACTGGAAAAAATGCCAGAAAAGAAAATACTGAACAGAGTAAAAGAAAATACAGACATTGATAATCAGCCATCAGGTAACATTACTGGGGATATTTTGTTCCTAGAGTATGTCCTGTGAGGACAGGAATTTAGGGATATTCTTGGGTGGGTTTTTTATCTTTTTTTCCCCCCAAGACTAAAAGAGGTCAATCTATATACATATATTACTGCAAAAAAAAAAAAGTAAAACAGGAAAAAACAATCTTACACTTGTAAACAGATGTTATAGATACCCTTTAATAGAAGCTCTTCATATCTCTGGACCCCAAATTGCATCCCATTTCTTTTCGTTCTGTCACTCTATGTTTTTCTGCAAGCAAAACTCATTTCAATTGCTTGACAGGGAAAATTTCTAATACAAAGTATCTGATGCTGAATACCATTCTTAGTAGCTACAAGCTATGTTTCTAAATGAATCTCTGGCTGGTATCTGCCAACTGCTTTAGAAATGTGTTATTAATGTAAATCATAACCTATGATTTTCCTTCTTTGTCAATCTATGCACAGCTTATACAGTGATGCAAATTTGATTATTGCATTCATTACTGTTCTTTCTTCCTTTTTTCTTTTTGTTTTTCTCAAGAGAAGTAATGAACTGCTTTTGCCCAGTTGTGTTGGGTTTTTTTTCAGCCTCTTACTGATATTCATCAGATCTGCGACATGCCCAGTCAACAACAATCAAACTTAAAACAACAATGCTCTGAAGCAGCTGGTATCACTCTGCTCTTATCCCATTTAATCAATTGTTATTTCAATGGATGTAAACATTACATTTGTGGTTGCAAACATGACCATTAACTACACCTAATGTAGAACAGATGTCATCCAAATGTCTTCTTATGTGAACAAGTACCTCTTATTTTTCATTTCAGCATTAATGATCAATAATACTTTTGATGAAAGAGAAGCAGAGTGTGAAGGCACAGAGCTAGTACAGCTTGATGATATCCTAACTAGCACTGCCAAAGTTCAAACAGATGTTATACTACCACTGCCACTTGGTTTCATTTCACATTTTAACATGAAGAAGCCAGCAAAACAAAACCATTACTCAATAATGTAGAACTATAGTTTTAGTTATATATATCAGCATTGGCCCATATTTCTTTGGGTGGAAGGCAAATACTGGTTTTACTGATTTTGTTTAAGTGTCATTTAAATAATTGGAAAAAAGTTGAATGCACTGGAAAGTACCTCAGATTCCATTTTCTGTTCTATTTTTGGAGTACTTCCATGTATCTCCTTAATTTACTTCTTGAATGCAATGTAAGTAGGTTGACCCTACACACCGAGACAAGAAATCTTAAAATATGGTTAGTATAATTTTCTTCTGCTGAAGATACAGAAGAAAATAACACATAAAATCAGCTAATAATGGAAATTACTGTGCACAAATTCTCAATTTTCATAACTCAAAGGGTCTTACTATTATATGAAAAATTAGGCCACTGGACATGCACTTTTCATGTATTAAGCAGCCTGTACTTTTAGCAAGCCTAGATAAATTCTTTAAGCTGTTGAAATGAAACAATACTGCTTAGACACCCAGCCCACACTTGCCTCTACCATGGCCATCCATTTTCCTTTCCACTGTTTGGTTAGGAAGGAAAAATACTGCAGTGATAGCAACTGCACTGAATAAAACAGTACTTTGCTGAGGTTGCTCACTCAGGAGACACAGAAGCTGCTGTTCTGCCCATAACTACTCTGTCAAATTTGTTTACACAAAGTTCTCAAAACCAAGTCTACTCATACTCTTCATCAATATTAACTCAGCAAAAATTTAATCAGATTCCAAGTAGACTTATATCCTACTGCTTATTACCAAATAGTTTGGTAATGTGTGTTGCAAAATACCAAATTGAGTAATCTATTCTAATTGACTCATACCGTCACCATGGAATTTAATTACTATTTTCCCCATCCCCACATGATCTTAGGAAGTTATTTTAAAAACGTGTAACTCAAAATAAAAGCCAGTAGAACCATTTAGTTAGTTTCATTAATGATATGGGATTTATTTTTCTGAACCAGCAGAATCTGCTGGAGAGGAAAATACTCCAGGGAAGTATGTACAACATATGTACTGTTTGCACATATGCAAAACCCACTGTTCTGAAGTTGAGACACATGCGGAAGTTTGATTTATTTCTTTATTTAAATCCTTATCATGCTTGGTACTAGCTGAGAAGATGGTCCAATTCTACTTTATATATTATTTGAGAGTTATTCTTGAATAAGTCACAGCAAAATCCTGTTTAAATATTTAAACAATTTAAATATTGTTTTTCTCTCACTAATTTTTATATGGTGTTTCATATGTGACACCTATTCACATCTGTTTATAGTAAAAATTTTAAATTATTAAAATGGTGATATAATGGCAATATGGCAATGTCTAACTTTGCTGTATTTCCAGTATACTGAAAGACAAACACCAAGCAGTCTAAACCCCCATCACTTGCCATGCTGGGAGTTATTACAGTTGCAGTAAGCATGGCAATGATAAATGAACAACAGGAAAGAAGTGGACAGACTGTCATTTGCAAACCTGGAACTTAACTATTCATTGTGCTTGGGCAGCACCCATTCTAAAATTAAGTTTTGTGGGTAAAGTCAATTGTAGATGAATGATGGTGGCAATAGGACTTGCTTAATCAACCATAGGAAAAGATACCATAATGCCCCCTTAAATTTATCTTGTATATTAGTCACATTAGTGACATCTTCACGTGTCATTGCTTATGCAAGTCAATTAAAGATTTTTAATTAAAGATACTTGGAACTAATGCAGAGATAATGCTACTCACATTACATGGAATAGCTTCTGAGATGTGAAAGCACTTCTCTAAGTCTGAAAGGCATTGCATTCAGTGAAGCAGTGCACCTTAGCACACAAGACCTAAAATTTACAGAATATACTAAGAGTTTTTATTAAAGTTGTAAAGCTATTAAACTCCTCGCACTCCCTTTTTCTCTGATTCCATTTGCTTAAATAACATTTATACCCTGTAAAAAATTAAATAGCTGTTAATTAAATGACTCAAATGAGCTTACAGAAACGATTGTGAAGGCAGAAACACAAGTACTCCTTCAAATAACAAATACTTTTCACATGATCAGCAGTCAGAATGTTTACCTGACCTGGACATTACCTTATCTGTTCCCTGTCACTGGGCCATTTTGCTAGATGCTGCAAGGATTGGTGCACCAACACTGAACACAGGTGGTACCAGTACTGAAGAAAACTTTAGTAAGATGGTACTTGTAATAAATCAGCCTTTTCTCATGTATACCTTACAATGTAGGTATACATTTCATTATTTTATGATTTATGATTTTCAGATTATATTGACCTAAACTCCTGCATATAGTGAAGATAGTCAGCTAATAAGGATGTCTGATCATTGCACCAAAATTGACAGTTGTGCCCACAAAAACTAGACATTGAAATCAATCCTGCAGTTCTTAGATTAACTGCAGCTATCTTCTGTACTCAATGTTTGTATTTTATTGAGTTCAGAGCAAGATTCTGACAATGGGTATATAGCATTAAATTATTTATCATCCATGAAAATGTTAGAAATAGCAATATTTAGAAACAAGTTGGAATAGGTGCAAACAGCTGCCATTTTTATGGAAGAATTTCTATAAACGCTAAAACAGCCATTGTTGAAATTTTTCTAAAAAGGTAGCAGTAGTATATAAAATTGTTTCTTGATATATGATTATTAAATGTAATATGTGCCAATAGCCTCAAGCAGCTTCTAATCCACAAAACTGAGGAAAAAAATCAATAAACAGGCATTTGAAAGCATGAAGTAGTCACATTTTCATTTATTGTATGATCAGAATTGCAAGTTTTGGGGATTGTACTACAAAATTCTTTAAACACAGAAATGAGATCTGTCTGAAAGGTAAGGAAAAAAGAAAAAACAAAAAGGCCAGAAAGCAAACAACATGGCGTTACTATAGCTGTCAAAATTTTGGGAAGTTACATTAAAAAAGCATTCATCTTTCTGGCTCAATTTTATATGAAGTTAATATGATTCAATAACTAAATTCCACCGCATGGATTTTGTTAACTGGAAGTTAAAAATCCTTAGGCATGCACCTAATGGTTTATATTAATATCATTCCCATTGCTTCCTATTTTTGAGAGTTAAATATTAACTCCTGTGACTGACAGTACACAAATTCAGTAAGAGGAGAAATGAAAGTTCTCAGTGCAAAATTAAAGACAGGCCAATGTTACAGGCTTTTTCATTTGACTACAGCGAGCTGCGTGCTTTTCTGGTGAACTTTAGCAAACAAGCTTTATGAAATCATGCAAGTTCACTGCTACTTTTCACCTGGGAAGCCTGTTCTGCTTCACTAGCCTGAATATCTCCATCAGCTCACAACCAAAAGAAAACTTGAAAAGTCTGAGGTCACAGAAAAGTCAGCTTCTGGAAAGGAAAGCATATTTTTCAAATAAAATGTCGAGTTTCAAGTCCAACAACTGAATGCACTGAATGCAGACATCAAGGAAGTCTTGGATGTAACAAGTTACAAGGACCACCATCAAAGAAACTGAGTCAGGAAAGCCCAAGAGACGACAAGACAGACAGGGAGAACATATGTTCTGTTTCAGCTAAGCACTTATAACTTCTCTCAGAAAGGTCACTCGGAAGAGAAGTAATCAGATTATACAGACTGATTGATGAATAATTATCCAAATTCACTCCATGGCACAGGTAGTTGGATGTTCTATTTATTGACAATTAAGTTATAGCAAGGCCCAAAATAAACAGAGTTGATTATGTTCTTGATCTCCATCAACTTCAATTACATTTATCCTGGAATCATAAATATGGAGATGCTAGTAACATTTTATAAAAATAAGTTAAAAATAAATGAGGAGAGAAGGACGAAAGGAAGGATGTCAGTAACAGACTAGCAAAAGACAAAAAAAACCAGGAGGGAGTGTTACTAAATGATTGACTTGATATGACCTTATAAGGGCACCTCTTGTGCTAACACTTTGTATAATACCAAACATACTGATGAGCTTCTGCCATTCAGCACTTTCATATAGAAAGTGAGTGCAACACACATAACAAGTCAAGGAAGTAAAACTGAAGAAAATATTGAAAAGAAATTTTCAGTGGAATTTTAGTTCATACATTCTGATTATTTTTCTTCAGGTAGACATAAACTCAGATTAAAATCTCTAACAAAATGAGTCAGAATATTTTACTCTAACCAAAATTTACAGAACCACACAAATTTACTCCAACCAGCAGCCAGCCAAAAAGCAAGAACAAAAGGATGCCTAGAATAGAAAGTAATGGAAAAAGAAAATGGAGGGAAAGCAACAATCTAGATAAACTTCTTTGAGTCTTAATAAAGCCCTGCAGCAGATTGAATTAAAAAACATGATGTTTCTGTTTTACCTTAATGGATTTCTGAGAGGAAAGTGCATGAAGGTGCATGTAGTGTCTACAAAGTGACTCAGCAAAAATCGCAGCCGCAAGGGAGGGTGAGGAAGGATGTTGCAAACTTAAGTGTGTTTCAATTGCTTCCTGTTCAAGACTTGTTTACTCACAAAAGATATTCCCACTTTTCCCATAACCAAAAGCAATTGCTTTCTGGAGTGATTTCTTGCATTAACTGGAAGCTAATAGCTCTGAAAGGTATAAGCCACAAGGTTTGAAGAAACCTATGAGAACATTCATAAAAACTCTCCACAGCAGTAAAAAGGAACAAAATAGGGAAACTTTTTGCAGAGGTTAATACCATGTGTTTGTTGTCTATATTTGAATTTACTAACTTAAAGACAATCAACATTACTTAATTAATATCATTTATAATAAAAGAGATGTGAGCAAAAGCTACCCTCTCTGAAGCGTATGTCTTTAAAATCTTGCCTGCATAGCTCCCTGCTATTTCCTACTCTTGCCATGTAGAATTTGAGTCACTGAGCACCACCCTTGCAAAGACACTGGGCTGTGATTTTATTTTATATGCTGTATTTCAAAAGGGAATACATGTACTGTGTAGAGTACTAACTAAATAACTAACAGGAGTCCAATGGTGTCATCAATGCTTAAAAAGTATTGACTTCAGTAGCAAAATTTGGTTATATCAGTGTTTACCAACAGGGACTATGATTCTGTTTTCTTTCAACAGCTGCATGTGCACCTCCTCAATACATGTATTTATGTCCATCAATAACAGGGTATAGCCCCTGCATCAGAATTTCCAACTGCCATTCAAGTCTGTCATGTTCTACCATGCAGTCTGGCTTCAGTGTTGCAACCAGCTCCACTCCCTCTTTATTGACTTGTAATGACCAAGATGAAAATACACTTTGCAAACACTGTTCAGATTTCTTCTTTCCCATCTCTATGCTACTGTTAGCTTTACAGGAAAATAGTGTTATGCATCTTTGGTGGAAAACATAAATGTGCTCAGAGCATCGATAGTAAAGAGCTTTGCAATTTTACACCAGTTGCAGACCCAGAATTGTTTAAAGTAACTTTAGAGAAAATATTACAAAAGATCCATAAGCTCCTGTAGTAGAGTGGGAGGTGTGAGGTAGAGAGCCATCAATCTACAATGAAAGTATGGGAATACATTGTAGCATCAATCCATAAAATGGTGGTTACTTCTCTGAAATCATTAGCTGACTCATTAGGGTAGCCAAAGCACTAAAAAGGATCACTGTAATCACTAGCTTTCACAGGGAGCTAAATAATTTTATGGAGAAGGAATAGAGGAAGCAAAACCAAAATGAAAGTCTAAGTAAAGCCATTTCCAGATAAAATGCATACAATCACATCATTACAGAAAAGTTTTCAAATCATTGCATTCAGTGATTCTCCTGTGCAGGATGGCAGCCCGTGGCTTGGATGGGTACACCCTTGGCTGGGTAAGGAGCTGGCTGGAGGGCCGGGCTCAGAGAGTGGTAGTAAATGGAGTTAAATCCAGCTGGCGACCGGTCACGAGTGGTGTTCCCCAGGGGTCAGTGCTGGGGCCTGTCCTCTTCAATATCTTTATTGATGACCTAGATGAGGGCATTGAGTGCACCGTCAGTAAGTTTGCAGATGACACTAAATTGGCTGGGAGTGTGGATCTGCCTGGGGGTAGCGAGGCCCTACAGAGGGATCTGGACAGGCTGGAGAGCTGGGCTGAAGCCAATGGCATGAGGTTCAACAAGAGCAAATGCCGAGTCCTGCACTTTGGCCACAACAACCCCAGGCAGCGCTATAGGCTTGGGGTGGAGTGGCTGGAGGACTGTGTGGAGGAAATGGACCTGGGGGTACTGATTGATGCACGGCTGAACATGAGCCGACAGTGTGCGCGGGTGGCCAAGAAGGCCAACGGCATCCTGGCTTGCATCAAAAATAGTGTTACTAGTAGGAGCAGGGAGGTAATTGTCCCCCTGTACTCAGCACTTGTGAGGCCGCATCTCGAGTACTGTGTTCAGTTTTGGGCCCCTCACTACAGGAAAGACATTGAGGCCCTGGAATGCGTTCAGAGGAGGGCTACTAAGCTGGTGAGGGGTCTGGAACACAGGCCTTACGAGGAGCGTCTGAGGGAGCTGGGATTGTTCAGCCTGGAGAAGAGGAGGCTCAGGGGAGACCTTATAGCTCTCTATAACTTCCTGAAGGGAGGTTGTAGTGGGCTGGGGGTCAGCCTCTTCTCCCGTGTAGGCAGTGACAGAACTAGAGGGAATGGTATCAAGTTGCGCCAGGGGAGATTCAGGCTGGACATTAGGAAATACTACTTCTCAGAAAGGGTAGTCAGGCACTGGAATGCACTGCCCAGGGAGGTGGTGGAGTCACCGACCCTGGGGGTGTTCAAGGAAAGACTGGATGTTGTATTGAGGGATATGGTTTAGTGGGAGCTAGGTGAATGGTTGGACTGGATGATCTTCTAGGTCTTTTCCAACCTTAAAAATTCTGTGATTCTGTGATTCTGTGAATGCTGTTAGAAAGCAACATTGAAAAATGAACCTTCTCCATGATCTTGATATTCACACTGCTAGCCAGCCTCAGGGGGACAGCATCTCATTCCATCAACAGTCAGTGAGACAACATTCTCAGAACAAGACACTTGATGAAAAAATGTGACAGAATCAAGCCCTAAGGAATTGTGTAGCAATTACCCATTAGAATATTTTACTCTGAGTAATATTTATCTTCATTACAGTCAACACACATTACCTACATGTTGTGGATTGTTATAATATCTGAGCATCTATCTTCTAGTACTTTCCTAAGCAATACAACTAACAACATTCAGGTGTTTTTCCTTTTTATTTTTCCTTTTTCTTTTTATTTTTTTTTAATCTTTTGGGGGGGGGGGGGTGTGTTTGTTTTAAGGCTTGCATTGGTGATTTTTGCGAGATCAATAATAGTATTCCACAGCTCTGTGTAGACACTGTGCATTTTCCCTTTGATAGTATCATAAGGGTTTTCAGTACCAAATAACCTGGAGTGCTTCTGACATTATATTATCCCAAAATGTAATTTTCATGTTTAACTGGTATTTTCTGCAGTAATATTCATATCACCCTGTCTGATTTAAAATAAAAATTAATCTGTTCCTAATCCAGCTACAAATAAGATGATAAATAAATCAGAGAGGAAAAAATGACTCTTTGAAATGACATTATAACAAACCATGATTGAAAAAGTAGTATTACAAGCATTACCCGTTGATTCAATACCCTCAGGGAAAATAATGTGCAATGGTATTGATGCAAAATAGTGCAGTGGAATTTATTCCAATAAGTCTGGGTATGAATAATATTTGAAGGTAATATAAGCCAGAATCATAAATTCTTGTTTCATCTTACCACTGGACACTTCCTGTGCTTTTAATCAGAAATATCATACTTGAATGTTTCTCTTGAACCTGTTTTCTAACTCTATAGTTATAGATTTATTTATAATAAATTTCTGAACAATAAATAGTAGATTCACTGAGTGAAATAGAATAATCAGGCTAATGTTCAGATATTCTGGACAGTTATTCTATTAACTATTTTATAACATGGAGTAACAAAAAAGGCTTTCTACATGCAGTCAAAGTGCTTCCTCTCCATGTAGCTTTGATGAAAGAGAAAGACCACTGCTGAAGAGCTGGCACTTTGGAAAATAAAATAGTAGAAACTATTAAAATTTGTTGACTTAACTGAACAACACTTTTTATTTGCTAAAATTTACTTTGTAAGCAAGACTATGCTGTGCATAAAATGGAATGATTGTATGTTTAAAATTACTTATGTGTAGTTACGTGTTGCAAAATGCTACATGCTTATGCATCCAATTTCACATTACAGTTTTAATAACTTTAAAAAAATCCTACAATAAATAAGACTATAGTACATTACAATCCAGACTACAAAAATATGTTTTCGGATTTGGACAAAGTGAAGAGAAGCTTGGAACTAGCTGACAACCCATATCATATTAAATAGCACATTGTTGTAAAGAGAAACAGAGCTTGCAGATAATAGGAATTCTCTACTTATTGACCCCTGTAGTTCTCTGACAATGTGTCCTACCACAAAGACACTAAAAAGGTTAACAGGTATTACTTCCTTTTCCATTTTAGCTATACTTCTGTTTTGCTTTAAATCTATGATATTCACAGTAGCCGTCACTTGTCAAATACGGTTTTCTTTATAAAGCTTCATATCTATGAATGAAAAAAATGCAGAATATCCTGGATTTTATGAAACACAGTTGAGCATAATACATATGGGGTTAATACAATCAAACCACTTCAAAAAAACATGATTGAGACTGCAAAATCAATGACCTGCAATTTAAGCAATCCTAGAATGTGGTTTGTTGTATTTTAACCTTAGCTCAGTTTCCCTATGTATATGCATTGAGACTTCTTTTTCTCCAAAGAAATAAAGCTTCTTTCAAGTCCTGTAACATACTTAGGCTTCTTTCACTAGGCAGGAAATGCACCATGCCACAGGGCCAACAAGTATTTGCTGACAGCATTCTTGGGTTGACAGGACAATATGGGATCAGCCAATCTTAGTGACCTGAGCTTTTACAACCGATGTCTGTTCTAGCTCCCTCTCTTCCCTACTTTCCTATTCTAAGTTGTAGCCTTCATCTCTCCCCTCAGATTTCTAATGCAACTTCAGGCTCCACTCATACCATATTCAAAGCGAGATAAACACAATTTACTCAGTTATTTGGGGTAATTGAATGTTTACCTGTTTCTTGTTTCCACCTTAAAGCATTAGCCTCATTAATTTAATTTCTTTTTCAATCCATCAAACTTCTACTCATATCTCTGCTCAGCCATTCTTTTTCCACGTCCCTTTTCAGGTCAGTTTCTTCAACCAACCCAGACTCTTTTCCACAATGCAATATACCCTTTCCATCCATCATCATTTTGTCCAGCTGCTCTGCACTTCCTTATCAAATCTATACATCCACCACAGAATTCCCATTCTCACTCCCACTCCACACTCCATTTTCCCATCTGGTTGTTGGCTTTTTCATTTTCCAGCGTCCTCTGTCCCCAGCTTCTTCTCAATTGATTTCTTTTTTTCTTTTAACAGAAAATCTGAGGTTGTGTTACCTGCCCCACATTCCAAAATTTACCTAAGTGTACTGGTGGGATAATTGAATTAAAACACTTGAACGTGGTTGGCTCTGCACTGCCCTAGAAATAAAAATTAAGAGCAAAATATAGTAAAACTATTTGGGGTTTGCACCTACTTATACATTTTGAGAGTTTTTACTAGAAATACAGGTTTCACAGGATTGTTCAGAAAACACACTGGGCAAAGGAAACAACAATTACGTCCATTTATCTTTGTGTTAGATGTGACGCTTGCTATTACAAAGAGATTAGATTATGCTAAACATATACATGAGCTACACTCAGACTTTGTAAAAATGGACTATCATATGCAATACGTGAATTATTTAAAATACTAAGAGAACACTGGGGAGAAGCATACTTTGGAAGAAAATGCATAATCATTTTTTAATTTACCAGGAGGTAAGAAAAGTAGATTATTTTAATTCTTAATTTTAAAAAATAAACCAGGTGCAAAAAAACCAAATCCCCCAATCACATACGCGATTTCCACTTTCCTGAGAGACAGCAAGAATTGGAATGTAAATGAAAGTGTGTACATCTGTTTACAATGACTCAGTGTTTAATTGTAGTAATGATTGTGTGAACAACTGATCACACTGGAAATCAATATTATAAACTTTGGATCTTTATGTTTACTTTAGCTTTAATCCAGTCATTATTGTAGACATCTAAAGCAAACTCTGCAGCTGCAGCATGTTTAATTCATCAAGATGTTCTCAAGACTGACTGTCTCACTGTTATAGCTTCATAATTTTAGAGCAGCATCTGCCACAGTAAGACTGTAACATCCAGTTTTTAAAAGAATCGTAAAAAATGTCTCTTTAACTATGCAAGTAAACTTCTGCAGGCACCTTTTTGAGTGAAAGGTAGTGTGGAGTAAACATTCTCAGATAATACAAGAAAACTGATTGAGACAATAACTTTTGAATACACAGTTAAACATGTGGGAATATTACACATCTTTATGCAATAAAATGAGTGTATAGAATCATAGACAGCTTTTCTTCCCAGTGATACATGTTTTTGAGAAGTAACAATTTGGGTAGTGATAAGAAAAGAAATAATATTTGGAAAACAAAGCTGATTTTTTTATTAGGAGCCTTGTTCACAAAGTTCTGGGAAGCTCAGGCAACAACCCAGCCATCTGCAATTACTCTGGCTTCCTCAAAGCTGTTTCCATCCTTGAAGACAAGCCACCATGCAAACATAACTTTTCTGACCATTGTGGGTAATGTTGGGTAAGATTCATTTCAAGATAAAATTAACTGGCTAAGTGGCATGCCAGCAACACAGACTCACCCAGAGAAAAAATTGAATATCATAGGGGTGGCTGGGAGTTGAAGTATGCTGGCAGGCATGACTGGAGGGGATGCCTGCTGCTAACACTGCGGCTGTCTGTGAAGCAGCTACTCGGGCAAAGGAGGGGCAGTAGCAGAACTGTGTGCCTACAGAACCCCTGAGCCAGCTCATAAGATCATTACGGTCATATAATTGTCATTTACCTGGGCTGCAATCACACTTTCATTTGGCTCTACAGATACACACAAAGACAGACAAGGCATCCCTGCTTCAAGAGTCAGTTAAGGATTTTTCTAAACAGGAATACATTCTGCAGGCAAGTGATTGAAGACTGCAATACTGCTGATGACTATTGCATGTGGTAGAAATCCCAGGATAAATTTCCCCTTTCATGCTTTTACTGGTTTCCCAAAGAAAACTAAATATTCTTTTAAAAAAACTTGTGAGCATAGGGTTTTACTACTTTCATTGCACTTTCATTTACTAGTTTCATTTCACAGCACTTAATGTTTTGCAAAGCTGGATCCCATTATGAAATGTTCAGAGCATCTTATGAATTTACTATTCAGAGCAGTTCTATAAACCACCTCTCCTGCTATTCAACAACTAAATAACATTTAACACCATTCAAATTCACACAATGGTTTTTAAATGCAAAATTGTCATCAATCATTCACAGTCTTCTGCATTGTGTCATTTTTTCCCAATATTTCTCTAACAATAAAAAACATTAAGGCAGCTATTTTCCCTCTTAAGTTTTCATAGGACACAAAACTAATAACTGCTTTTAGCTCCAATGACTCTTCAAAATAACACTGTGCTTGGGACCATCCACTTATAAAAAAAAAAACAAACAACCTACGATGTTAGTGTAAGAACATTCATATGCTAATAATTTAATCAATCAATTATACCCTAGGAACCCAGGCTACTCTTTTACAAAAATGCAATGCTAATTACTTGGATCACTTCATTTTGCTGCTCTGAACTGCATAAAGCAATAATTTGACTTAGAAGTGATTTTCTGTAACATTGTGAAAGCATATGGGTTTCTACAAGATGAAAATCTAAATCTACAAGACAAAGTCAATCCTCAGATCCCACAACCAGCTTGAAGCTCTCCACCGGGAAGTGGTGTGATAAAGGGAGGGGAAAAGAGACACTTACTAAACGGCCACTTTCCAGCCATGAAGCTGGACATCCCTAGCAATCTCCCACCATGATACAGGAATAGAGAAAAGTACTTGCAGCAGCTTAATGCATCCAGCCCATCTCACCTCTCATTCAAACTCCCACACACTCACTTATGTACTGAAAAGATAACAATGTGAGGAAACATATTATTCAGAACTTCTGGCGTGGGGCACTTGAAACTATTTCCTGGTTTATGCAGAGTCTGCCTGTGAAATGGGAAATGATTACAGTTTGGATGCTGAATACAGCAGGCTTCCTTGGCTCCAAGGAACTGCTGAACAGCAAATGGCATCAAGAATAGTGAATATAGCTTGAATGAAAGGGATTCTTTATTGCTCTCTTTCCACCACAGCTGAAACTGTGAGGTACAGTGTGGAAGTTTCAGCCTTCATTGTAGCTAAAAAGAATAGTTACCAGTCACCAAAATGTAAAAACAACCAAAAGTAGCTTGTTTTCTTGACTAAATGGTTTCTGAAGTATTTGGTAAAGGTACTAGTTTGAAATTAATTCAAATAAGGGAGTTTAGTTAGGAAATAATAGTTAAAAAGTTTGATAAATGTTGCATTTTGAAATCTGAAATGTATCCGTTATGTAAGTGGTAGGACTGGGCATAGTAGATCTTTCAGAAGCATCTTTTGTACTTAAGCTGAGGCATCCTCACACCAATCTCTATTGAGAACCAAGATCTATGAATTCTGCTGGCTGAGAATCACCAGAATGCAACCTAGGATTCCCAGGGAGAAGACAATTCAGGGAACAAAATTTCTACTTAACACAGGTACAGTCAGACAAACATGATATCCTACTGCCTTGTGAACACATCTATTCAGCAAAACACTAATTAATTTTTTATTGGAATTTTCTTGCTCATTTGTAATTCCTGATCATTCTGTGATTTCAACCCTAACTGTTCTATGAAAGTTATGTAATTAGCAAAATATTGCCCTGGAAACAAACTCAAAGAATAGAATCCAGTTTATCAGGCACTTTTATTGAGATCCTGCCAGCTTACCCATCTTCTCAACAACTTGCGTGACAGGCTACTGGGAGCCTGAGTTCAAATAAGTCATTTTAATTGCATCAGAGCCAGGTTCATGAGCCTGGAGCAGCCAGCCACACCGAGTGCCTCTGAGCTTGCAGCCCCAAGTACTGTCTGAGTTTTGGAGGTTTGGAACAGTCTGATCTGTTTCCCAAGTTGAGATTCAAGAAGCCTTTCCCTTTGCAACATTTTAAATTTCTCTCTGATTAAGACAGCAAGCAAATTTTGAATGATCAAAATTCTTCATTAAACATTTATTCTTTTTCTCTAGGGAAAAACAAAATGCTGAGTGATCAAAATCCTTATTAAACAGGACTAGTTTTTGTCACAGTGGTGAACTATTTATCCTTACTGTACCTTTGCATTGTGGGAATTAAGTTTTACTGTTGGGAAGTAAGATCAAGGAAGGTTAAATGACCTGCTTAAAATAACAGAGAAAAAAGCAGGACCCAAGTCTTAAGCTAACAGTCAAGTCTCTGGACTATCTTCCTTCCTCAGGATATGTTATAATGAAGTACGAAGTACCTGTTCTCTTCAGCTCACACGACTGTCATTCGTTCTGAATGTTCAAGTGCTTTCCTCCTCATGTTGCCTTCTCACAAGTCAAATCAGGATTAAAAGATGGATTGGAAAACATTCTAGAGAACATGAAAACCTGAAAATTGTTTAAATACACCTGCCAATGTCACACGTTTGAACAAGTATGTAGTCCTTTAGCTGCCCTTAACCATGTCAGTCTAGCAGCCTGACACTATGCCCTGTGATAAGAGCTACTGTACAGTAAGAAAAGGCACAAAGAGAATAGGTCACCTCCAGATGGTATTTTCAGTCTGCACACAAGTGCTTTCCACACATGTTAACAGCTGTTCTTGCTTCTGTTCTCTGTTGAGCCAAAATACCAGCAGCATGTGCAAAATTTTATACATGTTTTAGAATGGTTTGGCTGTGCATTTAAGATCTTCCCAAGTTCAGAGCTTGGACAGTGTTTTTTTATAAGCCGAAGAAGGACCTTTTATATCCAGTGAATACACATAGAGAGACAGAGAATACTTCATTCAGCCAGACTGCAGTAGTGGGGTAAGCAATGTAACTTCTCAAACTGACATTTTACACCACTAAGCTGTAGCCACACTTTTTTACAGTCATTCCCTGGATTTTGAAATAATAATACCACCCAGGAGAAAGCAGACAGCAATATCAGAGTCTACAGAACTGAATGAAAGTATGTCGAATTAAGAAGAAAGCAAGACTTCAATGAGATTAATCACAGAGACCGATTAAAGGCATAGAGAGTGCAGACAGATAATAAGACATTATGTTTATGATGGAGCACACATCAAAGTTAAAGACGATGCTAAGTTTATAAGCCAATTGGACCCTTAGCATGTCATGTTCTGGCGAATGAGGAAGTTTTTCCTTAAGTAACATTCTTACTGAAGAAAAAGCACACACACGCATCTGAGAGCTATTTCATGGGAGAACAGTCATTCCGCATTAAGTCTTACCCACTCTCTTGGTGAAGAGCGCAAAAATCCAATATCATAAAGTCCAGCTTCAGACCCGCTCCACAGAGCCCTTCTGCACGACAAGGATACTTTACTCCAGCTAACAGCATCAGAGTTTGGTAAAGGAGCAACCAACAACCTTTGCATTCCTGCATCTTATTCCAGGCTGCTGACACTTTAAAAGCGGGGAAGCACTCATACTTGAAGGGCAGCTACTCCTTTAAGAATAAAAAGTCTGTGGTTTGCCAGGCACCTTAAAAATCACTTTAAAAATAAGAAAGCATTAAAGTGAAAGTAAATCACACATTTACTGCACTCTCATGAAAGCAGGTGATAGTTTTCATCTTGAAGGCAGGTGTTCAAAAGTAAAACTAGTTAGAGCTGTATTTTCTTCAGCTCATCCACTAATGACTGCCCTAGTACATCACAAACTTTTAATTATTGCAAAGTGCCATTCAAATCTCAGTATGTGGCAAACTATATACACATGTACATGAAATCTGCAGTTCAGACAGTGAACGGTGACCACATACCATAAAAACACAATAGAGGTCAGTGCTTATGGCTTTATTGCCTCCTCATTAAGTCTAGACACAATGTTCATGTAGTAACCAAAAATTCTTTATTGTGGCTTAAGGGATAAATGACCACAAATCCAACATGAAGAGTACAAACAACCAGTGATGCCATGATTTCCAGGTTAAACACTTTAACTTTTCTAAGGAAGAGCCTGGTGTTCAGCTGGCCTGATTTATGGTTCTCACGGAAAAATGAAAATCCTTTTTTTTTTTTTTTGCAAAAGCACTTCCACTTTACCTAGAGAGCATATTATTCATTCAGGAATCAGTGAAGTTTTACGGTGAGAATTTAGTTGACCCGGTACATATAAGTGTCATGCCATTTGTAACCAGTGCAACAGCAATAATAATAAGACACTGGGAATATACAATTTCTATTTCTTCCTTATGGCTGATCAATGAACTCCTTCATTCCATAACTGTGAGAATCTTACAAGATTTGATCTCCACCTGTATATCACAGCCGGTACATACAAATGACGTTTTCCATAACTTTGGGATACAGTTCTAAAGAGGCACAAATTTGGGCATCCAGTCATCTTTTTATGAAAAAGAGGCTGACAGATAATTGGGAGCAAATCTTCAATTTTTCTCGTCACAGTTTTTGTACCATGGAAGATCTAAAAAAAAATCCCTTTTTGCTACAGAAATGAAAAAATCGCTAGTTTGATAGTGTGACACTGCCTTCAAAAACTGATACATATATGAAACAGATTTACACCATGAGGAAAAAAAAAATTACAAAATCAAGGCTGAGGAATAATTTCACAGTGTAACTTTGTAACGAGTCCCTGGAGGAAATATCTGTTCCTTTGTTCCCCTCTGCAAAGCCATGTAATTGATTCCTAACTGTTGTGTTAATGCTCTGTATTCCTGTCAGAATCCCTTTGGAAATACATTAAAGTAACTAGGATTGTCTCCTGATGCAACCCCTTGAATGCCGGAATCTTGGACTCTCTGACATGCATCACATTTCAGGCAGTGGGCCACAGAGCTGACATAGTCATTGACAGCAGGTAATGTCTCTCCAGAGAAAAAGGAGAGGAAAATGGAAAAGATGCGATTCGGGTTTTTTACCTATGGTGCTTAACTAACCTTAATTAAGGTTGTGTTGGGGGATCTTCAGTAGCTTCCACCAGGGATATCTGCTTCCTGATTGTTTTTAGCTTTAAGAAAGCTTTCCTTTGGCAAAGGAAATTTGAACATATGAAATACATATGTTCATGTTCAAATTAAATTTAAGAGATGGTACAGATAAAACACCCCTGTGTTTAGTCCTCCCTCCTAGTCAAATGTTTTTTAAACAAAAACATTAGAACTACAGTAAAGGAGTTTCTCTGGTCTTCATAGTTAAATTAGGAAAAAAACTTCTAAACACTTAATGATTTGGGTATACATTTCCAGAAACAGCACCCATTTTAAGCTTACTAAACTGATGGGGGTGGGGAAGCTGTGTGTCTTCCTGCTTCTTGCTGGAATGACACTACTTGATAAAAGAGCCTGTTTTAAGTAAATTAAGTTCAGTGCTGCCTCATGTGAAATTTCTCATATTCTATATCTGACTTAGAATTCTTTTTTTCTTTGTGGAAAATTTCAGCTAATGCAATTTAGCTATTTCTGAGAATGCAGCAGAGACAAGAAGAGTATTGTGCTGTATCAACAGATTAACATGACTTCTTTTGAAAATCTTTAGTACATCTGTGTTTTGCAGCAGAAAATAAAATTTGGAAGCAAACTGGTTGCGCCTGGGAATAATGAGAAAAGGGAGATTTACATATTACTGGGGAGGATGATGACAGACAGACAAACTTTCTAAAGGAAACAGAGTCCCTTCCCAGAAAGGAACGACTGATCCATTCATGTCCTTCACTCAATAGATTGAAGTTCTAGATTAAGGACTTCATGGTAAAGAAAATTGAAATTTGCCCTGAAGATCTGGAGGGTTTGGTCTTTTTCCCCTAGCCCTTGTCATATTTGCCTTAGAATGCAGGAATTCTATGTCTTGCTTCTCAGCCCTATCACTAATTCTGTTTCTTCAGTTTTGGGCAGTGCATTGAGGAAATGTAAGTTGAGTCTCAGACATGTAGATGATTTGGAGATTCAGCTACGGCTATAGATGATGGTTCTGAGTAACATGTCATGGATATAGATTTCCATGTATTTTTCAAAGTCCTGTGGCAGACACTCAACTAGAGAATATTGAGAGCAGATGGTGCAAAAGTGCCCTTCAAATGTACAGATTTTGAGGGTCTTAAAGTTTGCCTCGATTCAGTTCATTACTTGAAAATTTGGAAAGACAAGAGCATCTTTCTTCCCAGAGGGTATTGTGAAGATAAATTCATCATTTATCTGAGAGACATCCTGGCTAGTCCAGTGAAGTATAGATGGAAACTCACATTTTCTTCCCCAGAAGGATTAGGATATAAAGCCTAAGACAATAAATAAAGAAAAAAACAATACTGATTGATGCTGTTCATAAATGAATAGTGTCTATTTTGCATCACTGAAGACTTTGGGGTTCTGAGTAATATACATTTTATATCTATACGAACATATAGATATATATACACTGATATATACTTGTACACCAGCCATGCAAAAAATAACACTGGCATTTCTTTATAACTTTGTATTTCCCTAATGCAGTTATGTTACACCGAAAAAGCTTTTTAACAGAGCACATATTAACTTGCAGATAATAACATTTGCTATATTGAGGCAAAGAATTTATGTTTTCAATGCTTTCAAAATATGAAAGATGGGCAGGAAGACACATCATTCATGAGTTTATGAAGAAACTCCCCCCTTAGATATTTGATAGCATATTTACCTATTACGCAATTTTATACTTTCTTCTGAAGTGTCCAGTATTGACAATTGTTGGAGACAGGATATTTGACTAAATGGATCATTAATCTGATCATTTCCCCAGGTTTATATGTGACCTGAGTGAGAATGCTATAGCATATGAGCCTGACAAGCACATATGGAGACAGCTGAAATGGAGTGAGGCCTTAGATCACTGCTGCATCACACAGTGAAAGTAAGTAGAGACGCTAAAAGCAATTTTTGTTCTATGAGGAATATACAGGAAAGATTAATGTAAAATCTTGACATCTACTTTTGCTTTCCCCTGTAATGATATCAATAAACATCTCCAATATTGATTTTTGCTTATTATTAAAATGGCCTAATACAAATACAGACATTAAGCCAGATAAATGCAGAGATCAGTATAACTGCAACCAAGAGTATTTAGCCCAGAAACACTACCAAGTACTACCAAGAGCAGCAAGACTGACTAAACAGAATGCCACAAAGACTTCCAAATGGAGTGCTTTAAAGGCAGGATGATCCCTGTTCTCCACTTAGTATCCCTGTAAAATCACTATCCCTACAAAAACTTCCTCAGGCCTTCTAGATGAACCTATATCAGCCTATTCCTTCTTCCTTTGAAATGTCAACACAATCCCTGTTGAAATCATGCCTGTGGCAGAGAAATGACTTTTCCTACTGAAATGAGATGATAAGATAATTTTTTTCAAATACTTCCAGATGAATTGTGTTCAGTTTTGTGAAGGTTGCACAGTTCCTTCAAAAAAAACATTGCCTAATGTACATTTCTTGTTGAAGTTCAGAAATTATGTCAGCAATGACAAAAAAGACTTCTGGACTTACTTCTTTAGAGGTAATCAGGCTCTATCACTGAAACTAAATCTTGTGAAGGTGGGACTTTTTCCCCACATAACAGAGAATCAAGCTAAAATATTCTATATATTTGAATATCAAAAATAAACTGAAAATGCAGACTTAGAAATAAAACACCATAACTTTTTGTCTGAGAATAAACAGTACCTTTCTCCTGTCGTATAAGGCATGGTTATCCAACATCATCTTCTTTTCATGAGTAGCATATCTCCGTATATCACGTCCAAATTGCTATAAAATAAATAACAAATAACAGCAATTCTGACTAATGAACATTGTTATCTTTAGTATAAGAGTTCCAACACCAAGCCAAATAATAAACTAATGTAAAAATTACCTCTGAAATGAACATTTTAGTCTGAAAAAATAGATCATCTGAAAGGAAAATATTTTGATAGGCAATGTTCCATCATTTCAGCTGGTTAGTCAGAAAATCGTTGGGAACTGTATGAGAAAGTAAGTCTATGATGGACTCCCATGGTCTGTAAGTGAATTATCCCAATGGGGAGTAGGAGTTGAGGCAGAGCAAGATGGAGTCATTGCCTACTCAAAGGGCCTCACAAAGTGCATCTTTAGTGTAGACACATACCAACAGAGTTGAGAGAAGGGCTTTTAAGCAGCCAAATACTTCCAGGATAAGAAGGGGCCCAAAGTCTGCCAAAGTTAATCCAAGAAGCAGATAAAGACATTTCATTGTCTTGAAAATAGAAAAGTGACTGAAGTAACTCATCAGCTCAGCAGGAGAGAACATCAATTGCAACATTTTGCTTGGTCTAAAACATCCTGCTTCCAATTAACCTGAGTAGAAGAGAGAGGCAATGCACCTGTACTGCTTCTAGTACATCAAAAAGATCACTCAGAGCAGGCTTAGGAGCTCTCCATTATACCATGTAATCACTCCCTAAGAAAATGAACATCAGATGGAAAGCATGTAAAACAGATTAAAAAATAATTCTGTCTGGAAAGTAATCATTTGAGTTTGCATTTAGACAGTTTTTGGGTTTTTTTTTTTTGGAAATACTGTACTATTCTATATTATACTCAATGACTATAGTGCCTATTGGGAAAGAAGCTATAATTTCAAGCTTTCTTACCTTATTAAAATAGTAAAACATGTTTTATTCTAGTACTAATGTGTAAATTTAGTTTTTCTGGTTTGGGGGTTTTTTACAATTTAAAACATTCAATTAAAATACAACTGAAATTAAAATGTTATCTAATCCAAAAAGAAAGATGTCAAATTCTTTTCCAGTTTAGAACATCTCTTCCTCAAATGTTTAATTTCCTGCAAAATTCTGTTGCACTTTCCAAATAATCTCTCTACTCAATAAGCATTTAAAATTTAAATTGCTTCTTAACACCAGTATGATATGAAAAGACAATGCAACTGACTGAAAAGGTAGCTCCATGAACCTAAAAACCAAGCTTTGAGCAAAATAGATGTTAACTCCTCCAGAGAAGCATCCATAAATGTCAGTGATCAGCTCCAACCTATGATTACGTGCTGATGACAGCATGAAATGCGATGTATGGAGAGAAGGAACTTTTGTAAAAAATCTGTGAACTCTGAATGGTTCTGCAGCAACAAAAATAGGTTAGCAATGCCAACAAAACATAGACTGTTGTGGTTACTTACCCTGGAGCCTGTCCAGCCTAACAGAGCGTATGCATATTGCTCAAAGGGGGTTATGACCAGATCCACACGGATTGCCTTCCAGTCTTTGACTTCTACGTGAAATTTTTTGATGTGCAGTAACTGCTGTTGTCAACTCTTGGCTGATATAATTTTAAAATTGCAAAACACTTCTGAAAATTATCCATGGCATCAACTTTTCTGCTTGGTAGCTGTTCCTTTACAAATGTTGATTCAATGATATCACAATATAGCAGTAAGCCCTAAAGAAAAGATATTGCTCACATTGAATTGATGGACTAGTTTTACTGTAATTCCAGAGTTTCTAGAAAGTTTTTTTATAATATTCATACAAAATGTAGTTTTAGTAAGCACAGACCATGCAGAGATGTATCTGCGCGAAGCAGAGAAAAGAAACTGCAACTTTTG
This sequence comes from Hypotaenidia okinawae, assembly GCA_027925045.1. Classification (NCBI taxonomy): domain Eukaryota; kingdom Metazoa; phylum Chordata; class Aves; order Gruiformes; family Rallidae; genus Hypotaenidia; species Hypotaenidia okinawae. The sequence goes on along the minus strand of BSDF01000008.1, from coordinate 23,094,362 downwards.
GAAAAACACAGCAGATTCTTTGAGGGAAATCTGCTGTGGTAGTCATCTGATATACATAATGACTTGCCCTCTAGTAACGACACAATACTTGCAATTATTCTCCTCCATCCTTTACTCCTAAGTCTTTTGCAGTTGATACCAACAGAAGTTTCCAAGCAGGGATTGATACCTTCCCATGTGGCGGACATCTAGAAAAACAGATTAGTCCAGAGCACAGTCTTGCTGACAGATTCCAAACAGAGCATTTGGACTTTGTTGTGGGAGATTTCATTGTGACAAAGTCTAGAGTCTCCAGAGATGTGCAATGGTCCTGCTCACACCTTTTGTTTAAAGGGAGTGCATCAAGAAAACCTACTGATCCTCAAGACCCAGATTTTACTAAAGCACAAATAAAGTGGGGTCTTTTTTATTATAAAGAACACTGAGAATGAGAAAAATTGAAGGAATAGAACATTTAATTACTTCCTTCTTATCCAGCTTTCTTTCATCCTTGCTCTGTAGCCAGCAATTTTTCAATGGCTCCCAGGATTACCATAAACTCTGCAGTATCAATTCTAAGCCCTTAGGAAAGCATCTTTCTGCCATTCTTCAGGCCTGTCTTTGCGCCTGTTCTTTGCATTTCTAGGCAGCTACCAAAGATACTAATTTCCTGGACATCTAACTTACCCTGCATTCCCAAAGCTTCTTAGAGGCTTCTTAGAGCTCTGCATTTTCAGCTAATACTCAGATAAAGAGCAATCTCCCCTCACAAGCCAAAAAAACCCTCATTGTCCTAAGCACAGCAACCAGGACATGACAAGGAGCACCATCCCCCTCTCTGCGGCTCTGTACATCTATTTTAAAGAATACAAAATGTCAAATACACAGTAACAAAGAAATAAAGCAGATATTGTCCATCACATTATTTCCTTCAATATTTCTCGAGTCTTCAGAATAGAGTTGGAGGTTGATATATAGTAATACAGCACTGCTCAGCATCCCTCAAGCCATCTCCAGCAGTGTTGTGGTTTAACCCAACAGGCAGCTAAAGAACCAAACAGCCATTCACTCACTTCCTCCCGAACCCCAGTGGGATGGACACAAGAATCAAAAAGAATAAGGTAAAATTCATCAGTTGAGATAAAGACTATTTAAAAGGATGATAATGATAACAATAGCAATAACTACAGCAAAATATACAAAAGAAGTGATGCACAGCACAATTGCTCACCACCAGAAGTCAATGCTCAGCCACTTACTGAGCTGTACTGCCTCACAGTCAACTCCTCCAGCTATATATGGAGCGTGAAATCATATAGTATGGAATATCCCTTTGGCCAGTTTGGGTTAGTTGTCCTGGCACTGTTCCCTCACAGTTTCTTTGGTTCCCACACACCTTCTCATTAGCAGGGCAGTATGAGAAGCTGAGAAGTCCTTGACTGCTTGGCAACAACTAAAATATTAGCATGTTATCAACATTATTCTCATCTTAAATCCAAAACACAGCACTATACCAGCTGCTAGTAAGAAAATTAACTATCCCAGCCAAAACCAAAACAAGCAGGAGGGCTCAGCTGGCAAAAAGATATTGCTTTCTGAGAGTGGTTCCACATGATGAAAATACTTGCATGGGTGCCTAAGTCCTGGACTTAATTTAGATTTTATAGATCAGTAAAATATAGGAGACCACTGTGACTGCCTCTGCTCAGCTTCTGATTTCACAGGAAGACTTCTGAGATTTGGCTTTTCAAAAGAAATGTAACTTTGTCATAAAGTTTAGCAATAATAGGTCATAAACCACATCATTCATAGTCTATCAGACATTTAATTGTTATTAGTAGAAGGAAAGCCACTAAACTGAACTTACTAACTTCACGTTCTGACTAGATAAGCTTATTAGTTTTATCCTCAAAATCAACAAGCCTACAACTGTCACATGTCTTTTCATATCTCCTTTTACATTTCTTTAAAGCTACAAATTTATCAAACAGACTTCTCAGCTTTCTCACTGATGAGATGAATAAACTCATTTTCTTAAAATTTCCATAATCAGGATTTCTTTAGGTCCTTGGATCAATGTTTTTTTGTCTCTTCATTGAAGTCTCTCAAATGTTTACACATTTTCCTTCCTCTGGATTAGGAATTCTTATACTAGTATCACCACAAAAAAAAAAAAAAAAAAAAAGCATGTACAGAAATGCCTCCTGAATTTAGTTAACATATCCCTTATCACATTAGTTTTGGGATTGGATTTTTCTGGGGGCTTTTTCAGTGTTTTGGGGGTTTGTTTGTGTGTGTGTGATTTATTTTGGGGGTGGGTGTTTAATTGCAATATTGAACTGAGAGTGTATAGAAGTGGCTTTATTTGATGGCAGTTGATAGTTAACTACAATGGTCTGCAGGTCAGATCTCTTACGAGCAAAGGTGACAAACTGATTTTTGGAAGAACAGCTCTATACTAAACACTGGGTTTTGAGATATATATATATGTATACTCTTGTATAGTGCAAGTGTGGTAATTTTACTTGATAATATATCAAATACCTTAGAGAATACTTTAGAGCAATATAATTCTGACCAAAAAAAAAAAAACCAGTATAACAGAAACACTTAAGAAGTTATTATTTCCATGAAGGAAATAATAACCATAAAAAGTTATTATTTCCACACAATGATAGGTATTATTATATTCTCAGCCTCCAGGTATTGTAGATGATAGTTCCACTTCAATGATCCCATTATTTTACTGGGAATCAGTTACAGGCTGCTTTATGGGTCATTGGGACAACCCTTTAAATGATAACTATTTGACTTGCACTGAAATTCTCTCATTTCTTTGGAATTTTTCCTGATTGTGTTAAAAATTTATTACAAACTAGTATGAGAAAACTCATAGCTCGTTCTTTTGGATTACTAGTTGCAAGTCTGCTGATTTGAAAATGCTTAATTTTAGCAGGTGCTCTCTCACATCCATCTTTAAAACACAGTAATTTTTTCTTAATTTTATCCCAACGTCACAAGGCACTGATGCTTGCTATTTCTAAATATAGACTCAAAACAGCTATTGAATGTTAACGCATAACTGCTTATTATCTCACTCTTTTTGATGAAACTATGCCTGCCTTCAGGTTAATATGCTTTTAATGTTAAGAAGTGCTTTAATCTCATTGATCGTTGACCATTAATTGATGACTTCAAGCTTTTTTAAGCACTGACATTTTTCCCATTCTCTATAAAAATCTTCCAGCCACTTCATGAGTTCTTTCTCATCTTTTGCTTTATTTTCCTTTTTCCTCTTTGAGATTTGGGTCATCACATAGCATATGCCAGAACAAATCTAAATAATTTTTTCCCTAGGTGGACTCCTAACTATATTAGGTTTTGGCAAAGTCTTATTTTATAGTTTCAAGTACCTTCATTTCCAGTACCTGTAATACTGTTTGTAGACAGTGTGCTCAGATCACTGCAATTGCCTGAGTTTATAGTGTTTGTGTGCTCTTTGCTCAAATGAAGTTGAAATCACCTCAGTTTTGGTGCGAGAAATTAGGAATTATAGCACATCTTTAGGTACACGATGAAAGGAATGACATTCCTACTATAGGTGGGAAGTCAGGATTTTTTTTTCTGGCCGCTTGAGAAATACAGCAGGAAATCTCAGCTTTCAGTAGTCAAGCATATGAATCCCTAGAGTCTATTTCATCTCAGTGAGACCTGGGTATATAACCATGTACTCCATATTTGGATTTTTAGTCTGTAAACTCTTAGGAGATACGATTACGTATTGCCTGTGTGTCAGTAATAGTTTCAATGATCTTGATACAAACTGCTCATACCATTTAAGATCTTCATTTTCGTCATGCATAGTATCCTCTGCTTCATCAGGATTTTCATTCTGACACTTACCTGTTAACATCTTAGAGATGTTCTCTTCTGCATCAGCTTTACTTAGTTTTCAGAGTAATTTTTTCCAGCTTCCTACTTATAACAGGAATATAGTGTTGTAAATTTGACATGTCAGTGTTTACTGTATTGTCCACATTAAAAATGAAGAAGTTCCCATTACTCTATTTAGGAACATCAAGGGAACGTTCCCTGGGGTCCCACAGATGTAACATCAAGGAATCACGGAGAAGTTACAACAAATCATTATCATAGCCTTCCTACTGCTGTTTTCCCTCGCTGACTAGGCCATGTCTTCTACCTGAATACATTTTAAGTATTTGCAGATGGCCACAGTTAGCAAGTGTCACTAGAAAGATATTTCCAGTTATTTCTCTGGGTTATTCTGTAGTGTTTTTTCAGTTTGTAGTCCAGGCAATTCCTAAACCAAACAGGAATTACTAAATATCTACTTCAACTTAAAATAAACCCAAAACAAACAAAACAATTAGGTAACAATTACACGAGTGCCTGGTTCAGTGAGCAATTGAAATCTGATTGAAATCCAGGATATCACTTTTAAATAGGAGCCAAAGCCTAGGTCATATCCATTGAGATAATATATCCAATTAACCTAATTTGATTAGCCACTGGATATCACCATCACCCCATAAAGTAAAGCTATGATGGCATTTCTGTACATTTTGCAAAAGTGTTGACTGAAGGGGCAGTCAGCTATGAAAATTGTGTGAGGTTTTGGCTACTGCTAGCTGCAAAACAGCAGCCTTCTCATTACTCTGTGTCAGGGAAGCTGCAGTTCTTTGCAAATTTCAGCTTGATCTATACACCCATAAAGTGTTTTAGACCTTGTTTACACAGTCAAGCTTTAAAAGCTGGACATTTTCATTTATCAAATTTACAACACTATCAAAACAAAACATATTTTTTAGGACAGTTACATTAATAGATATAAGTTTTTCCTTTTTAGAATGGTTATGCACTTTTGTTTAAATAGACTGAGTGCTAGCACATCAATGGCGTTGATATTGGAGTAAATCCCTGATCAAACTGAGGTAAAGTGTGAATTTTTAGAAAAATATGTAACCAATAACTGAAAAATAAATCCAAATACAGTCATTAGCATTTTTTGTAATTTTTAATTGAATTAAATCCTATACCATTTTTAATGTTACAAGCTGTCATTACTCAGAAGTGTTAGTAGCTGGATTAATTCTGTTAAAGCTAAGTAGGACAATTTTATATCACTCCATAATGTAATCCAGTATCTTATGAAATTTATATATGTTGTTAGGCTTATTTTCCTTCTAAGCTGGTTTAATAAAGTGAAACTGGATTTTTATCCAAAACAGGATATAGGCATGTTAATTCAGAAAAATCTCTACCTAGATGAGACAGATGGAAATATATAAAGCAGAACAGCTCGAGGAACTGATGCCTGGGAGCTTTCAGGCTTGTTAGGGCAAGGAACCATTAGCAAATGGCATCAAAGTGTTGATCAGCAATATGAAACTTTGCAGCATAACCATGCAGCTGCCTTGGTCCCATTTTCATGAAGTTTCCTGTACTTCAAACCAGTCTAATTCTGGGCACGTCCTGAGCAGCCTGGGGTTTACAAAAATGGACGGACCAGCACCAGAGTCCAGGAATTAAGATTTTTGCCCTCTTTATGCCATAAGCATTTGTACTAGAGGGCAAGACGGACGCATGGATGGATGGAGACATATACGTACCCACATGCTGACAAACAATACACACTAGAAAGACCAGATGTTATGAGAAATTTTGCAGCTGTCTGGATCTTCACTTAAAGCATCATCAGACATAGAATGCTTCTATTTACTTTATGTAATAACCTCACAAGCAGGACAATCAGATTCAGACCCATCCTCTTCCTAAAGTGATTTAAGCCAAGCTCTCTCATGTCCAGTGCTCTAATCACCATGCAATAGTCTATTCCAGGTAAGAATATTCCCAGTTCCTGCTGAAGAGAGCCAGAATGCAACAAAATATTCATAATGCATTGAGTCAAAAGGTGAGACAATATGGGCTCATCTGAAAAACATAAACTCTTTGTCCTGGCCTCTTAACCATTTCTCCATCTTAGAAACAGGTTTTGTTGCTGCTAAAATCCATCTGTCACTCAATAATGAATGTGCTGCTGTCAAAAAGTGTTTCCAGCAATGAAAATGTGAGACCAAGTTACTCCTCACCAACCACCTTGATAGGACATCAAGCCTTCCACTTTCTGACCTGGTCATTCCAGCCAGGATGAAAAATAGTCTAAAACAGAAAATTAACATACTAAAATAAGTGCATTTATATTTCTCATTTTCCTAAAATCCAAAAGAAAAGTATGATAATATACTTATATGAATACAAAGGGGAAAAATTAAGAGTGCAGGAATGCCTGTAGCAACAGTACCTCTTCCTTTGTTGAAAGTACATAGATAACAAGAGCAGTGCTAAATAGAGCTATAAAGGTTTTTAGCAAAAAATGCTAATTTCTTTACATGGCATGTAAATGAAGCTGTATTGACAGAGATGTAGCTTGGCCTGTTTGTCCACAGACTTTCAAGATCTAACCCACAGAAGAAATTTCTTCTTTTATAAAGCTTTTTGGAATCATTAAACACAAACCCTGTTAATTGCATTACAGCTTTTGCCACTCTACTTTGAGGCTCGGCAGAGACTTTGTGCTCTCTATTCTTCAACCCATTTATCCCTGGTAATTCTGCTAAGACCATTGTCCTCATCTGGCCAGGCCAGAGTCAACCTCCCCAAGCAACCAGCACAGGTGAGCTGAGTTAGCACAGGTGAGCTGAGTTAGCCTGGGCTGTTTTCCATACCACCTGACATCACTTCCCCATAAAAGGGGCTCGCTGGGGAGGGATATGGGGTTTTGGTGCCTCCAGAACACTGAGTGTGGTTGGGGTGTTGGTCTGTCCATCTGTGCAGCACTCTGTAATTGTTGGGTTGGTAAGGTGCTCTGTGTTATCATTGGTTGTGAGTGTAATTGGCCATTATTTTTCTACGCTATGTTCATGGTGATTTTTTCAGTAAGCTGTTCATATCCCAACCCATAGGATCTGTCTCTTTCTCCTCCAGGAGTGAGCGAGCTGTGTGTGGAGCTACTGGTTGAGGCTGACTGACCACAACCATGGTAATGTTGATTAAACCACATAGTTTTCAACAGCTTTCAACAGAAAGATCTTGTTGCATTAAGCTTTTCAGAGAAGAAAAAGGCCCTTTTAAATAGTTTAAAAGGCTGAGGTTTCATAGTTTAGAAATTAAATATTGCAGAATCCTTTGCTAAGTGGTACCAAAGAGCTACCAAAATGCTGTTGATTTAGGTTTTTTTTTGTTGTGGTGTTGTCGTGTGTGTGTGTCCCCTCGTGCCCCCCCCCCCCCCCCCCCCAAAGAAATAAAAGGTAATAAAAAGAGGAGTATATTTCCCCCTCTCTTTTCTGTATTTTCATTGTGCTGGCAGCTTATTCTCTAGGAGGGCCAGTAATAGCCTATATATTGCAAGTGCCACAATAGAGAGGCACCGTAGCTAGTAGCATAAGCCATACATTTTCTGGAGGACAAACAGAAAACAAAAAAATATTTATCCATAGTTTTAAACCATCTGCAGCTAGTCTGGGTTTGGTTTCTACAGACATTTTACATCTCCCTTTCTGAGATTTTCTTCATGCTAGGATCCCTAGAGAATCAAACCCTTGGCCACCCTTGACCTCCCATACTCTCCCTCCACTCACTTCTGCCAAATTTTATCCTTTAAAAAAAAAAAAAAGTCAGCAAGAACAATTTACTTTCTATTTCTTTCCTTTCAATTCCATTTAATGAAAGCAGCTCAGAGTGATCTGAAAAGCTTCAGCAGTTGCCAGACTCCTCTGATCACAGCCATTGTTCTCATTAATCTAAGTGGAATGTGATGGAATGGGAGAAAGAATGAAAGGCCGAACTCAGGGCAGTCTCTAGCCTCAGCCTGTCATCACTTCCTTTCTTCTGTGTGATAACATACAGGATTTTTGGAGGACCCACATGTGGCTTCCTAAAGGTTCAAGTCTGCTTAAGAAGGTAAAAGGACAACATCCAAGGAGAAATGCAGTTTCTTAGAATAAAGGGAGAAGAATGACTGAGAAAGAAACTTTACTTAAATAATAAAATGTATAAAATAGAGCAACTCCTTAGGGCTCACAGCTTCATTGCTTTTCATTTTAGTATGATAAATTATACCTACTAGCAAACCACTTTCCATACAGAATTATGATGGAATCCACAGAAATCTAAGAAATGAATAATAATCTGTTAACATTTCAATGATAGAGTCAACTGAAGGAAGATAATTCAGTTAAGTTTGTATTTTACCAGGAAAAAACAACTTTGAAGCCCTTCCATTAAAGTCAGCTGAAAGGTTTTGAACACCTTGAAACAGATAGCTTTGTAAAGTCAGATAAGCTTTTGTCTGGTTGGTTGTTTATCATGTCTTTCATGTGTTAACCCATTATACATTAATTAAAGTACAAAGTTCAAGAATCAATTCAAAAGCATTCTCTCCAGGCTATCTGCACTGAAAGCTGACTGGGCATTCGGTGATTCACCTCAGACAAGGTGTTGGCCTTTTACTTGTTGAAATCTACTCAATTCCTTTGAACAGTACATGTAATAAAAGTTGAAAAATATCTTAGCTGGCTAGAAATAAAGAAAAAGAAACAAAAGATTATTCTTCCCAACATACAATATTTCTGATCCAGGAATATTTAGAGGTACCTGCATCTGTTATAATTCAGACTCTTCCAACTTTAAAGCTGCCTCAAACTGATGAAAGCTGAATAGAAAACACCCTCAATAATCACAGCATCACAAGGTTGGAAAAGACCTTTTAAGATCATCAAGTCCAACCAATCCTGTCCTATGCTACACCATATCTCTAAGTACCTCATCTACCCTTTTTTTAAACACATCCTAGGAAGGTGACTCAACTACCTCTCTGGGTAGTGTGTTCCAGGCCCCAACAACTCTTCTTTCAATAATTTTTTTTTTTTTCTAATCTGAACCTGCCCTGGCACAGCTTTGTGCCATTTCTCCTTGTCCTATCACCTGTCACCTGTCTGAAGAGACCATCGCCCACCTCTCTACAACCTCCCTTCAGGTAGTTGTAGGTGGTGATAAGGTCTCCCCTGTCTCCTCCAGGATAAACATCCCCAGCTCCCTCAGCTGCTCCTCATATGATTTGCCCTCCAGCTGCTTCACCAGCCTGGTTGCCCTTCTCTGGACTTGTTCAAGGACCTCAATGTCCTTCTTATGGTGAGGAGCCCAGACCTGGACACAGTACTCGAGGTGCAGCCTCACCAATGCTGAGTACAGGGGCACGATCACTTCCCTGGACCTGCTGGCCACACTATTTCTGATACAAGCCAGGATGCCATTGGCCTTCCTGGCCGCCTGGGCGCACTGCTGTCTCATGTTCATCCTGCAGTCAACCAGCACCCCCAGTTCCTTCTCTGCCTGACAGAAAACAAATCACTTAGATGAAAAATTGCTCTGTGATATGTGTGTATTTTTGCAAACCCAGATATAATGGGATACTACTCCAAATTCCAATGGAAGCCAGGAAAAAATCTGATCTATGGAGTGTATGGAAGCCAGAATTCTAGGCCTTTGGTACCTAAGCTTTCAAACTTGCTCACTTCACAACATAAGCTCACCCACAGCTATTACACTTAAAGCTGGAGGTCCCTGAAGCAGCTTCCCTTGGGAGAACAAACTCCCCTCTCAAGGAGGAATTAAATAAATACAGATATGTTTCAAATATAAGAACAGTTTTACTGCGTCACTCAAAACTCCACCTAGCTCAATTTCTTACATCTGACTAGATACATATTCTTAGGGTAAGGCATAACAGAAGGTGTGCAGATGATTTCTGATATAACCTTTAACTTTAGCATTCAGAGCTGGAGGATGAGCCTAGATTATCATCATTAATAATCAAATAGAGCTATATACAATTTCAAAATTTTGCAGTCGTGTAAAAAGGAGTCAACATTCTTTAAGCACAGCATAAACTTAATTCAGTGCTATTAGAATATATGGGGGTTTGGCCAAATGTTATCTAGTTCATACCTGTTTTTTCCATAAGTCAACAACTTTATGCAGAAGTTCATCATCTTCCCTTGGTCCAGGATTGGTGATCAAAAAATCTATATCATGTCCAATCATCTTACCCCTAGAAGCAATAAATAACAAGACTAAAAGAGTTAAATTCCTGTTGAATTTCACACTACTTTTGAATAGAGTATTTTTGCTGCATTCTAAGAAGTTTGCAGCATAAAGTGATAACAATGTGTCTTGAAACATAATCAAAATGGAATCTTTTATTTCCTTTATCAGGTCTGTCTGTTCTTTATTCAGCAATAATTTAAGCTTTTTGATGCATTTTCTCTGTTGTTCAACTAGACACTGCAGATCCATTTGGTGATGTTAAATCTCTCCCTTTCTTCCCATTAAGTCCCAGAAAAGAAGGTTTCAGTCATCTTTGGTTTAAAAAAAACCCATAATCAAAACACCATAGTACATATTATGAATCCAGTGCAGTAACAGTAATAAACTTTTCTGTCTGACTACTGCATGCTTAGTTTTCTATAGCTTTTGATGGACACTTTAATGAACAAAACTGTGATTATGAACAATTTTATTGCTTCTTTTTCAGCAGACAAAATCTCCGAGTATTTTACTTTTCTTTTAAAATATAACAATGCTTTTTGTAGAGCTTGAGCTTAATTTTTTTCCAAGAACAATTCAACCTTAATGTGACTAACACTTGTTTATTACACCCACTGTGGATTTCACAATGCATAGGCACAAAGCTTAATTGTAAATGTTCTTAATGAAAAATGATGTTTTGACCTCTTGTTTTCTTCCTTCAAGTTTAAGCATTCAGCTTGCCTTTCATCCACTTACCAAATTTGTTAAACCTAAGTCAGATTAAGATACAGCTATCATTTGAAAATGGGCAAAAGGATGCTACCAGAATGTTTACCTTCAGAATTATAAAATGTTTGAGAATCTCTGAAAATATCTTAGAGTGCAATTCATCTGGGGAATTGCAGAACCAATGCAAGGTTTTCATTTTGGCCTAAATAATGTAGCAGTGACAGTATACACATTTATTTATTGACTGTACTCAAGGCAACCTAAGGAGAAAGGAGCAGAGGAGAAATTTCTGCAACTAGATGCAGTATGCAGAAGGTGGAGTAAACCCTCAAAATCTGGAGTAGTGACACCTAACTAGCACATCTCCAAATGCTTTTCCTGTGTTCACAGCAAAGTCTCGTTGATGTTAACAAGTGTACATGATGTTATATCTCAGGAGTGTCTCCGTTCAACACTCTGTCCAGTGTTCAGAGAACTTCCGAATTGTTTTACAAGCAGTGAAAATTGGAACTGTACAAACCAAGAGGTTTCCTTTTTCTTAATGGAATTGTTCTTTCTCTTAAAATAGTGCCTAAAACTGAATCTGATTTCTTAAACTTAGAAATTTGTAGGAACAGAACTGTTTTGCAGACACTTCAACTCCATTGTGTGACAGAAAATCATCTAACTGATGGATAGGTGAAAAGCATTAGCAGCAAGATGTAAGGAAATTAAAATCTAGGTTTTACATTTGACAAACAGTCTAACTCACTGTAATGCAACTATTGTGCCATGTCTGCAGCAAAGTCAAAACTGCTTAAACAGGTAGAAATTATTTCAAAAGAAGTTTTAAACAAAGCATGTCTAGGCTTTGAAACCTAACAGCCATTCAAACTCAAGAAGTTAAAAAACATTTAGTATTCCATGCAACAATTTCTGAGTTATTTTGTAGGATGACATTCATTATCTCTTAAATTACCATAATAATCCAAAGCTCTTACATAGCACTTTTTACTTACATGTCTCAACACATTTTTTCAAAGGGAAGGAATTTACTGTTGCTATCTTAGAGATGCAGAAAGTGGTATAAAAATATTTTTTTAAATTATTACAAGAAAAAAAGGTAAGAAGTAGGAAGCTGATGGAATCGGGAGCTGATTCCAAATTCTGCCTTTACTACTTAAGGCATGCATCTTTTTTGGTTAATGACATCTATGTCATCCAGCCATAAAATTTAAATAAAACCAAGGTGTTTCACTGCCCAATTATTTCCCAAGACAGAGAGCATTTATTGAAGTGGTTTTTTTATTTCTGAGGTTAGAGTGTTTATACCAGTATAAACCTACACCATATAAAATCATCGTTACTGTCAGAGTTACATTTCAGCTTCTCTTTGAACTAATTCACACTGAATTAATTTCTGACTGAATTTTTCTGGCTGTTACTGGAATATTTAGTGTCATTTCTACTAGTGCTCTTCACCAAATGCATTTCATCCTTGAAAAATGTATTACCTTCCTTAAAATATAAAAACAATCAAGTAAATTAAAAAGCTCTATAATATGTATTGCTCATGGCTTGTAAATTGTGCTAAAAGATGTAGTAAAGTGGACATGGATTCAGACCATCATTCTACTGAAGCTGAAACAAACATGGCCATTGATTTCAGCAGAATAGAATTTTTCATATATTTTAAAATATAAATATATATTTCTATGTGTGTGTATATATATACAAACATACTACAGTGGGTATAAAGTTATGTAAAGGGCACACAGGATGGCATATTGCCCAGGTTCTATGTACCCTGCTCAGTAAGTAAGCACACGTAGTTGTTTATCAACAATTAACTCTGTATGCACATCCACAGTTTATTAAAACTGAAGCTAACTATACACCTAAAGATGAGATACAATACAGATAATGATACAAGTTACACACCATGATGCATATCAAACTAGATATGAGAACACAGAATTCATCACCTGTTTAAGGGCCTCAGAGATGAAACCATGATCTCTTGTTAATTCCTGGAGCTCACCAAGAGGAATGCTGCAAACTGCGGTCTTTTATAAACCCCATCACATTCAGAACAGATTCTTTAAACAGAGCTACAGATGGTCTCCAACATGATCTAGAGACTGAAGGGGGTTAACTAAGCATCATTCACTCAAAAAAATAAACACTTTGAAAAAACCCCATGAAAATGATGCTGTCAGGGCCTGGTTTTCTCTTGCATTTGGTAGCCCAATGAAAGGTGCAGTGATTTATCATCTTAGTATTGCCTTATTTTATCAGTTAGAAATATCAGTAATGTTTCTGTTTCACAGGAGCGAAACAGTCTTATCTCCTTCTGCCAAGGATACGGATCCAGTGCCAGAGCTCAGAGACAGCCTTTGTGTCCACATCAGCATCCATGGGTTTTTTACTTACTTGTTATCAGCTATTGGATTAAAACTACTCATCAAAAAAAGAAAACACTGAGGTTTTCACAGCCAAATTGTCATCAACTGGCTGTTGAACACAAAATGCAGAGACAGTGCTTGGTGTGGGGACCAGAGTTTTGAGTTCTCCTCTCTAAATGGGCATCCTAGTAGCATGGTACATCACACTCTCTCTTTCTGGCTCTACAAATCTCCCATTTTATACTTCAGAGTGGCAGAAATCCACTCAGGTTAGCGATTTTAGCACACTAATAAGTGATGGCAGATCTAGGGATTCAATGCCAGCCTGCCACTGCCTACGCACACAAGGATTTATATACAATTTGAGTACTATTAAAAAAAAAACCAAACTCACAAATAAACCCCCCCAAAAACACTTGCAACAACATTTTAGAAAAAATGTATATATACTCCTAACATGTGCACGAGCTGCTCACAGCTTGTCTATTTTCTAGGCCTCCTAAAAGATGAGAGTGATAATCTGTCTAGTTTCTAGATTCCGGTTGGGCATAATAAGCAGGATCTGGGAATTTATCAATTTATATGTGGAAATGCTAGGGCTGCTGTGAAGCAAAAGTGTAGGTGCCTCCAGGACTAGAGCAATCAGGGACATAATTGGCAACTTCGGGTTTCTGTGTGTTTGAACAGAAAGGGACATGGGTTCAAGTTTTGCTATTCAGATCCATTTATAATTTTTCTTTTCTTTAAACCTTAACCTAAATTGTTGTTGGATCAGAGCTATAAGAAAAATTGAACTTGTGTTCAATTCTAGGCTGCCTAAACTTGTATAAAGCTGATGCTTCTTAGTAGTCAATTAATTACCTTTAGGGTTGTTAGAATTTTCTGATTTGCTGTTGGTTTTAATATAAAATTTAGATTCTGGGTCATCAAACATAATTACCATTATGACTAAAACTTTAATATATGAAAGTGTGGCAAAGGATATATATGAATGTATTGCAAAGGATAATCAGGATAATCACATTATCTTAATCTACAAGAATAACATCTGCATGATCAGACATTTTAGAGTAGTATGTGTGCAGGATGTTTTGAAATCCCAGGATATTCAATAATGGCTAAGCCATAACAATGACAATTCTGATAAACTGACTTCAGTTGAAGAAAGATAGACTGACACATCTCTATTAATCCCAAAACACTAATGGAGGAGCTTAAACGGCTTTTTGTGGCAATGAGTTATGTGTCAAAACCCTGAAAACCACTTAGCAATCTTTGAGCTTACACAGAGTTCAAACAGATACAGATGATACTGTATTTCCACATCTGTGCTTGCATTAGGTAAAACTGTAAGCTTTTCTTAACCTTGCAAGCCATTGAAGTGCATGAAATACAAAGTCAACATCAACAGCCTATGTTTATTTGAGTAACTGCAACTCCTGCTAAGGTATCTATCTATGAAATATAAGCATCAAAGTAAAATCACAGAGAGTACAATAGCTTTGCATGGATCTGTCATAAAACTGATTTGTTATTACCTTTACTATAGATGTTGTATTGTGCAAAGAAATATTACACTTCTCTATGTTGCCAAAATATCCCAGGATTTGCCTGCTAACCAAGAAAAGGGATTTCTCTTTTGAAATGTTGCAGTCTAAGTCCTAGGTTTGTTCACCTCCATTTTCTCTATCAGCTCCTTTCAGTTGTGAGGGCCTTTCTCCAAGAGTAGCCCCTTCCTGCAGCTATGGTCAGAAGTATCCCAAGTCTGCCATTATTCACAGTACACACACAGAGCTGTATGTTTTCCAGCAAAGCTTCCTATACTTGTTTTTTCTTCACTGCCTTACTCTATCTCCAGTTTTCTTTCAGGTCTTTATAATTTTGCCCTACAATATGATTCCTCCTTTTTTTCCACAATACGAATAATTTGTTTTAAAAAAAAATATTTTCTGCTCTACTGCAGTGACATTTTGACTCGTGTGTGCTTAGCATTCAGAAACTACAGGAATGATAAGGAGGAACACTCAGATCTAGGCATTTTTTTGGTTTTTCTTGTTTCCCCAAAATTCTTTCCTGGGTTGATTTTATAGTATCTGTATTAGATTTTTTTTCTTTTTAGGTGCACCTCACCCATTCTTTCTCACTGTCAGCTCTTTAAAATATACCTATTAGTCTCCAAGTTCCTAGAATCATGCTCTGACAGACATAGAAGTTTTCTCTCATTTGACAATCCAACTGTTACCCTGCTGTGGAACAAGACAGAATGAATAGGATAAATCCCTCAATAAATTTTTTCTGTGAAGTCATTCAAATCATTGAAGTGGGTAACTGAATGGCCTACCTGCAGTATTAGATGGTCATGAGAATGACTTCTGACTTTACAACCTTGAACTCTGTACTAGATCGGCCTTTGGTTTAGTTAGGTTATTTGGTAATGTGTCACTATGATGTTTTAGTTTACAGAGTGCATTTTCTCATTCTCAGAGGTTCACACTTCATTCAGACAAGGATTATAATAGTTTTTATAATTCTCTCTCAAGCAACACTCTGACTTCACTTCTGAGTGAAAACAGTTCTCAGGTTGAATGATTTGCCTCAGGTCTGTCCTTGTTGGCTAAATAACAAATGATTTGCCTGAAATGCAAAATGAACTTTGTTTGCTAGATATTTTGGACCAGGAATCCAATTTAGTATCAGGCTTTCCTGGGCAGTCTAAAATACTCTTTCTTCACAGCTGCCATATTCTCTAACTCAACCAACTCTCAAAATCATCTTAGGAAGGGAACTTGAGCACTTTTTCTGGGGAAGAAGTTACTTAATATTCAGAAGAAAAGGATTTCAATAGCCACTCAGAAAACTCATCAGAGACGACTGTGGCGCACTGGCTATTACCTCTCAGAGCTCAGACTAGAAACAAGTTGGCCAACTTGCATTTCATTTTCTCAAAATACAGACAGAAAATTTCCAAATAAACTATGGGGCAGGGGGGAATATATTCCATTTTGTAACAGTCACAGAATATCCAAATCTTGATTCATTAAGAAAATCCTATCTATGTCTTATTCAGACAAAATACTTGTTGGCATAATGATAGTATTATAAGTGCTGAATGAGGCTGCATGTGTGCTAAATCCTCAGTGTTTATACATACATACTAAACTTTACATATAAGAACACTGCCATTGTTCTTATACATGTAGTATAAGGCATTAGTCACTTATATGAATTCAAGCATATATTTTTCAGAACCTGGAGGACTAATGACAGGTCCTCATTTCCAATGACTGATCAACTAAATTAACCAATGAAGAAGCATACATTTATGTGAGGTTCCTGAAATGAAGCAAATTCATTGCATATAATTAATTACATAACAAATCTTCAAATGATACACTCATTTGACTGTCACAAAATATAACAATAATGTAGGGGCAAATAATGGAGAATGGAAACAGTTTTAACAAATATTTCAGGCTTTTCTCTATTTGAACCTTTTATTCCTATTTAAATTGTGAGAAAATATCGATTACAGAGGAAGGCATACAAACTCTTTAACACTGGATATTGGCTAATCTTCTGAGTTAGATGAAACTGGATTGTATTTGCTAAAACACTACATTTATGATAACATTAATATTCAGATTTGGCAGATTGAAATGGCTTTAAAAAATGTTAATGGATGTTTTATCCATATAATTTGCAGCCTTTACATTGAATAAGAAAAAACATGTAGCTGTGAAATAGCTTCTTGAGAACGATTGCTATCAGGAAAGAGCAGGCCATCAGGAATTGCTATGCAGCCAATATTCACCATAAAACCAGTAAGATATTTAAACTGTCACTTCCCTGACCATTTTATCACATAGTCATTTTGATGCAGAAAGCTAGGCAAATCAGGTAATCTCAGACCAGAACTACATGGGAGAGGCCTTAGACAGCACCTCAAGAAAATGCACGATATATCAGAGAACATAACTCTCCCTTCCTTCCAAAGAGCTCAGATTAAAAGCAATCCACCTGAAATTCATTTGTATAGCAAGCTGGATACTAGCTAAAATGCTGAACAATGATACTAAAGAGTCCTTTATTTGTGGAAAGAATACGGAAAATGGTTACATTTTAAATTAAGTCTCATCATCTCTGCATTCTTCTTTTGGGAAATGCAGGGAGGACAGACATCCTCAAGTGATTTGAAAATCTGTGAGGCCATTTGAATATTTTCTTGAATATAGATGAGTAATATGTATAAACATCTAGGAAGACCAAATTCAATTGCTGAAGTGATGATTGTGTGGCACTGGAAAAGGGATTAAATGTTGCAGATTACACATAGCTGAAGGAATGGACAAATTTTGATATAGCACAGTGAGTGTTTGCTCATGTACAGACAAAGCTTGAATAAGTAGCAGAATCACTCTGTTTAGAAATAGCAAACAAATAATTTAGAAGTACCATAAAATGCGTGTTCCCGAGGGAAAACTCCAGTAGCCTCAGTATGTATGCACAAACATAATTATGCTATAATTAAACATGCACACATATGTGTACATAGTTCAGACTTCTTGCTGACTATTCTGAAACTGATGCCATACTTCTACTCTAGGGAGGTAACCTCTACTCTGCATCTGATTTAACTCCCACTGTACTGGCAGTATAGAAATATTATTTGACATTACATGAGCTTGACCAAATATAAGGCATGGTAATTCTTCCAGGTTTGTAATAACTGTAGTCCTGATTATGATACGTCTACTACCTGTCTCCCACCAGCACGTGCTTTCCTAGAAGAGGAATATAAACTTTTGTTCCAAATCCCAAGTAGTTTGCACACTTGTAGATTTGCTTATTGAGCAGTCTTTGCTGACACCTTGAACAAGGGATGGAAAATTTCTTACCATTTGATTATTAAAAATCACTCAAATGATGAAGAACTATACCTTTTTCTTGTATAAACCCCATTATAAAGAGAAAAGAATCTTTAAGCTGGAAGTACTGGAGCATGACAGGGCTACAGTTATTACATAGAAACCCTGGACTGTTCACTAGCCACAGGAGAAAAATACTATGGACTACAAAGCAGTCATAGATTCAATTCAGGAAAGAATATTTATTAGATGTTTACTATAGGTTTTCAAAATCTTGTTAGATATATTCAGGTATAGGTTACTAGCAGTTTAATAAAATATAAATGCAAAGTAGACCAATAAGCAAAATTCTCAGGGTCCTTTGCCTGAGTGAATTCACTGAATTCAGAATTTAATCAGAAATTATTTCAGCACACTTTCTTCACATGTTTTTTCAGATCTGAAATCTGGACCTAGAATAAATTTGATTTATTGACTCAAAAGAACACTGATCTTTGCTAGTTATATAATTAGAATGCTGATAGGAAACAACAAGGTACTTTGCAAGGAAATGAGCAGAACCATACCTGTGCAAAGGTTTCTGTAATCGTGATTTAATGTTGAAGGATTTTGTTGAATGGAAGAAATTCTTTTTGAAATGGTCTCATTTTATCAGCAGAAGTAGTGAATAATAGCTAAAAAAAAAGTTAGAATACTATCTTGTTTGTGACAGAAAGGGTCTTTAATTTACAGTAAAATGCTGTAACATTTAATTTCCTCAGAAACACTCAGTTACATATTCTGATCAATACTATAAAGAATATTATCAGCCTAAGTAACAGCATAGTACTATACCAGTCCATTGATAACACAAATGACCAGCTAAACCCTGCACACTACACATAAGCTATTCTTAAAATCACTGTCAGCTTTAGCACAGCAGTTTTCCTTAATATTCAAGTCAGTTCTACATTTCAAAACAACATTTAGATACAGTGTCAATGCAAGGGTGGTTCACATACATATAGAGTAGGTAGCACAAAAAATAAACGCTCACTGAACTGCAAAAGCAGCTCAACCAAAGTTAACAGCCCAAAAACACTGACGCACAGAAAGCAGAGACAGCAGAATGCAAAAAGTGACTGTTTGCAGACCTGACTCTCACTGTGCAATGATTACTTTGTCAGCAGAGGGAGAGTGGAAGATGGAATGTTCTAATGAGGGGCATTGAAACGTGCCCAGGTCTACCATCAGCTTAACTTACTCTCTAGGTGCATGATCTTTATACCTCCACCTGAAACATGACAAAGATATAAGACTGATGAGGATGCCAGAGGCAGGATACCATATTATAGTCAATAAATTAGATAGTCAGAAGGCACATCTATACTATTTGTCACAGGAAGACTTCCTAAGTTTCCCAAAGGTTGTAGTTTTTAGAATCATAGACCTTTCTGACATATGAATTGAAACTCAGGGAAGCCTTCCACTGCAGGACTGGGACGGTAAATAGGAACAGAGAGCCATGCAGATTATCAGAGTTTTTTATGCAACAGATAATTACAAATCATGATTTCCCCATGGTTATTAAAAAATGCATAACCACCTTGCACTGCAAGTGTCTATGATGGGTGTCATTTGTTATTTCACCCTGAGTGAATGATCCCAACAGAGTCCACATACACAGTCAGTCCCTGCTGTTGAAAAATAAAGTAACAAGTCCAAACTAAGGAGGAAAATAATAAAACAAGATCTGACCAGGGCTCTTGGGAGGACAATTATAGGCATGGGAATATCTGTCTGCTTGGGAAAATTTCTGCTCTCCTGGTTTGTTCTTTGAATTAAAACCTAGCTGCCTTTGAAGGCAGTTTGATACTAGTGGTTCCCAACCACTGTCAAAATTCTCTTTTCTTTCTAATGCCATATAGGTGGCAATGTACTATAAAATATCAGTTGAGGTGAGAAGTGCCAGTGTGGGAAAATACTGGCAAAACATTTTGCAGCTGAACTCTGTTTTTATCGTCCAGCCTTTCAGTCATCCTACTTGACTCCATTTGCACGAGATCATAAAACTTGAGAGTTGAATACTTCTGGAAATCAAAACCCAAAATGACTAAAATTTTGCATTCCATATCAGAGGTAATTCTAGAAGTCCTGTCCCTTAGGTATTAATTCTTCCTTGACTGTACATCACAGGGCTATTTTGGGGCATAATTAATATCTGTGAGATGGTTTAATAGGAAGCTGATTAATGTCTGAAATAGCAATAATCAAATTAAATTAACTGAAATAAATTCTGCCACCAGCAAAGACAATTAAAAATAAATTCATTATATATTTAACTGAAAAGATACCATACATTTATGAGAGGTACTCTGACTCATTTTGAGACAATGTGACGTTAAAAAAAATCCTATTGTAGCTGTGACTTTGTCTGCAGAATTACTTCTCTCACTGATATAAGAATAAAATAATTTTAGATTAGACTGGGTTTGAAATGAAAACATCATCAAAACTGAGCCAGTGTTCTCCTGGGCAACTACAAATCATGCTTCTACAAAGGTTTGAATTGCCAAAGGTAGCATAAAGCAGATTCGCCAGCCAGCCAAGTAATTCAACATAAACCCAGCTGAACTACCTAAGTATTTGGCAAAGATTCACAGGTGTCTTCTTTGGAAGAGGTACTTTAAGGTGGACACTTCATTAAAATACTACTTTTCTTGCCTAATGTAATACTAATTTTAATTCACTGGGGGCAGAACTCTTTCCATAGCTATGGAAGCTATTTATTTTACTTTTTAAGTTAATCTAACTCTGTGATGAATTAGCAATAGAAAAATACCTTTCCCTCTAGTAGAACCTTTACTTATATGGCAAGGTAATATATCATTATAGCAGCTGGATGCCACTGCTATGGAGAATCAGTAGCTACCATTCACGGAGACTTTCAGGGGAACACCTAACAATGCAGAGAATTGTTAAAAGATCTTTCTTGTATCAAGTCAGGATAAAGAAGTGATCCCTTCTGCTGCAGCATGTGATGCATCTCTAGATATTTCTGGGAGCTATGCTCTGAGGGCAAAAACCACTGGAATGCAGAGAACCAGCGTGAAGCCTGCACGATACCACTTAAATCTTACTTAAAAGCTAATTTCACCTCCAGTGGCTACATAATGTCATTCACCTAGTCTCATTAAATGTGCTTTCAAAGACCAAATGACTGTCACGCTATGGTTGACTGTGTGTCTTTTATGACCTAAAAGAAACCTAAATGCTACTGCTCAGAGTAACAGACACCTGTATGCTCCTCTTCATGTCGTGCTGATATCTTTTTTCCAAACTTTGCTTTAACAGATATTTGATGTTACTTTAATGCAATAAGAAGAAAAGATAAATCAATGGTTATTCAGCTGAAGAACTTAAATGATCAGCAGTACTGCTACATTCAAAGTTATGCACTCTATCAAATTATGTGTTAAAAATATTAAATAGTTACAAATATTTATAATGCATAACCTTGAAAATATTTATTTCCCTATCTTAGAAAAGGAAGTAATTGTATTGGCTTCTGTGGACTTTAAATTGTTATTTCAAACCACATTCATTTTAAAATACATCTGCACAAGGATTCTTTTACATACATGGATATCAAAGGAAAACAATATTGTGGAACATTATGAAAAATTTAATGTAAGTCAAAATTTAAAGAGCTAACCAAAACAATAATTCATCAGAAAACACTATTCCAGAAAAAGGCATTACAGAAAATCTGACCAACCTATTTTTGCATGCATTGTCTTGAGGAGGACCACTCATATACTAAAATTAATCCCCTTCAACCACAACTCAACTTCAAAGCTGTTAAAAAAAAAAGAACAAATAAAAAACAATCTGCAAAAAACAGTCACATAATTAAATTTCCACTGAATTCATTACACACTACTAAATTGTTTACAAAAGTAGTCCTCTACCAGCATGGTTTCTACTGAGAGAGCAAAATAGGATAAGAGTCATGTACAAATTTAGTCACCTACTTCTTAATTATAAAGTATTGCTGTTTCTATGCATTATACTAGCTGTACTGCCTAGACTGCATTATTGTCCTCCAGCTTTTCCTGACATAAATGCCTAAATGTGGCTGTCACCAATCACATCCTGATGTTGAATATTTATCCCTCTTTGGCTTGCACACAAGAAGACTTTTTGCTACAAAACAGCTCTAGGCTCTCTGAATTCTGTATTTGACATAAATTCACTATTACATCAACCAAAACAAAACAATGCTTAAGCTGTGAATGACTGAGAGCGCTGTCTCAATTTCATGTAAATAATGCAACTGTACCTGGAAGCTGTCCATATAATTTCAAGCTTTTAAAGCTTATGAAATGTACCATACCAATCTGTCACAGTTTTATTTAAAGTCATGAAATACATTGCTGAAGTTTTACTTCTGCTGTCTTGGCAAATCCTTTAAATTACACTCCATTCCAATCAAGCTTTTCAAATGACATCATAGAAACTTCCTGCATATATAAATTTTGCAGAGTGCCAATCAATGGTGAAGCAAAACGTCTTCAACACTGTCTGAAAAACATATGCACTCTAATGAGTATTGATGTGGATTTGGGATCTCATATTTGGCTGAAATGTTAGAGTATGAACATAATAATTTTGTCTTAAAAACATCTATTTAGTTTCATGTGTGTAAAATCTACTGTCAACATGTTCTATGATACCATGAAGTAAGCTTTCTCCAGGTGATGTGGATGACAGTGGTACAGTATTGTTGGTTACTAGAAACTGTAAAGTTTTCATTATTCTGAAATCTGCAGGTAAAAAAAAGAAGAACATATTCCAATATGAAGTAAGCACTGAAGAATCAGGTTTGACTGAAGAAATAAATTTTTGCTATTTATAAGAGCAGGCGTCTCAGACTAGACCTGGCTAAACAGCTTTTGGCTAAGTCTCTTTTTGCCTAATTCAAAAGCTTAACAAAGACCTCAGAATTATGCAAACTGAAAGACAAGGAAATTCAACTACTGCTACTTACGAAGAACACAACAAAAAGATTAGTGCATTCAAAAACACCCAATGTTTCAGAGAACTCTCAGAGAGTATGATGAAGTTTGGGGGGGGGCGGGGGGAGGGAAGAATTAAAAAAAAAAAGGTTAAAAAAATTACCTGTCCCTCTATTCAACAATAAATCTACATGAGATGATGAAAGGAGAAGGGTAAAGTTTTGGAGACTTCTGTCTGATTTCTTTGGAGTTGGTTGGTGACCAGCACTTTTCAGGACAGGCTTTCACAAACTGTGAGAGAGCTGGACCCTTCTAGGTCAGCGTTAATCATTATATATAGATATTGCTCTGATTCAAGACAAATTCAGGTGTTGTATTCACCTTCTGCTGGTGTTCTGACAGAGAATGAAGTTTGCCATCATGAGGCATTTAGATGGAGTAAATCAAGAGCTGCCTGTAGATTATACATGTACTCCAAATGCCTGAAAGTGGAAATGAATGGTTGAAATGCATAGACATTTTGGGTCTGTAAGTCAGAAAGCTTTCCAGTTTTGTGATTCCATCTCAGACAGTACATAATGTACTCAGGTGCCACATTTGAAACAGCATTAGTTGCAAACCAAAACCTCAGGTAAGCAAGTCATATACTGATAGAACAATAACCTAGTCATCTCTTCATCATTAATAATGCAGAAGGGAAAACAGAAATGTCAGCTGTATATTTTTAAAAATGCTTTTGTGAAGCTATTTGTCACATTTGCAACATCTTTTTAACTAGAAAAATTTTATTTTTCAACTAAGGCACTTTCCATTTACTAGTTTAGATTTCTATCATCCAACAGAGAATTATTTGGTTCAGAATTATATTTCTATTCTACTTAGAATCTCATTAATACTTACAAGCTAATATTTAAGATATGATCTTTACTCTAAAAGAAGAAAGAAAAAAAGTATTTTTCTATACTGACACTATAAAAAATTTAACGAATAGCTTTATAGCCGCAGTTTTTGCTTTATTTAAGTTTCTGGTGGTACGTTGACAACATGCGTTCAATCACAGTCCATTTTAATTCTCTTGAGAGTTTCAAATGGATTATTCCTTTGTCATATTCTTTTGTTACAGAAAGTTCCATCAAAATGTTCTTTTTCATGTATGGCTACTTTGGCGTTTCCAAAAATCAAAACATTCACTTTGAACAATTTAAAAGACAATATTAATGTTCATGCAAGGAAGTAAATGTGCGTTTTCAGAATGTCTGAGTGACATTATGTGTTCAGCCTGGGTTTCACTTACTTGGCAGTGATGGTACAATCTGTAGAATCAATCTACCGTAAAAATAAAGGTTTCTATTTGCTTCCTGCTCAGCTGTACTGGAAGTTATACAAACATGACAGTTTTTCTATTAAAATTCCTTGAACTGAGAAATAGATTGCTTGCTTCCACTGAAGAAACGAAACCCAAAAAACCCAAAAAACCCCACAGAAAGACAGAGACACACACAAAAAGGACATCCCCCCAAATTCTAACACAAAATAGGATTAAGACTTCTGTTTGAGCTGGTGGTATGACAGTTGAGGAGTGTAAGTAATTATTCCTGCATATAGGTTAGTTTCAAAGACAGGAGACTGATTTATGAAGTTGAACTTTCAGGTATTTTGTGCAAATATGTATAACTCTGCTTTAGTTGTGGTTAAGAAATTTTACTTATCTCTTCTATCTAAAATAGAAGAAGATTAAGACATGTTACTAATCTCTTCCATCATCTGCTAATTTCAAATTAAAGTTACATGGTTGCTAGCATACAGCTGCAGGAGGGAGAGATTTTAATCAAGACACTGAAGCACCTCTGAAGAAATTATGCACAGTTTTAACTTCAAGCATGCGTACAATCTGTTTAGATTTAATGACATTCTACACCAATTTTTTAGAGTGAACTGTTAAGTATTTCCACAACTGCGCTGACATATGGCTTTTCCAGAGCTACACTTCCATATCCCTAACTGCAAGTAAGGTATTTGGGAATTTTACAGAAGCATTATCTAGAGAAAATAAGACCTAATTTGGATTGTATAAACTTTTAATTTTGTATAAGAGAAGAGGACTTTACTCTTAACCTATGGGATACATTTAGAAAACTAGGTTTTTACAGAGTAAATAATATTTACTATTAAAATGAACATATTTTATATCAGAACAACTATGCCTGTTTTGCAATCAGTTTTCAAACATAAACTGAAATTCAAAACTTGTCTACCTGGTCTACATCAGTGTTTTACCAAAATAGTTGTGTTGTGTGAAATCACAGATAGCCAGCAGTTCCCTGGAGCTGAAACAGTTATGCTCTTTGGGCCAATACAGGTTATTACATTTGAGAAAATAATTTAAACTAACTTGCAAAGGAACACTGCATCTCCAACAGAGAGAGGCTGCCGTTATAGGCTACAATATAAGCATACCAGAAAAGCCTTTTAAAGTACAGACAAGCCTGTCATTAGATCTACCTTCTACCTTAAGTAAATCTCTCCATAGTGAAATCTTATTACCCTCCTTTACAAAATTCCCTTGCCCTGCTTCAAGACATGATCCTCCACCAGTCTAAGGAGCTCATGAAGTTGGCTTAGTTGATTTAATCCTAAATTGAAAACTTCTCTGATCATTAACCAACTTGCTTAATTCCAAACCATGGCAAGAAGAAACAACTGTTTGAGAATGTATCTTTTGAGTACTCTCCCTGTGCCTTTTTTCCTGATTCAGATATTTTAAAGCTCCAGCCATATATTTTCTGAGAGTCTCATAGAGAACCAGCTATATCATATTTTTCTAAACTCTAGACCTGACCTCTTTCTGAATATAATCTTGACTTTTTCAACCTGCATTGTTGTGTGACCTCAGGTAATGGGGCATTTTAAGGCCATCTTCATTCTACCTACACATTTTTTAGGTGAAACGTGTCACCACTTCTTGCCAGTTCAAATTCTCAATCAGATGAAAGTATTCTTCTATTTCGTCATGATTCAGCTGAAATCAACGCCAAAGCTCCCACTAATCTTTTAGCTAGAATGTACCAATGGCTTTTCCCATTCCATTTATGATATTTGAATGGTGGAGACATGACCAGCATTTACTAAGTCTGGATGTAGAACTACTTATGGTATTCATACAAATGCAAACTATAATATAGACATCATAACCTCTCATAAGCAAAAATATTGAACGAGGATATTATTACTAATGAAGAAAAAACTAGGTGCAACTGGCCACAGTAACTTCTGCAACAAGATAAAATAACCACAAACTTTTGCTGTGTTTACCCACTAGAACTATGTCTCAGTGTAAAATATGTCAAGAGAATGCAGTCTTTGATCAGTAACATAACATATGGCGTGTAAGGTTATTAGGTTATCATCCAATATGACTTTATAAACGTGCATGTGAGGAGACAGAATCCATAATGTTTCAATGGTCAGGTTTGTTTTGGGTCTTTTTTGTTCAAGATAGCCCCTATTAGTATCACAGAACAACTACCATAGTGAAAATTATAACTTAGTATCTTATCAGGTTTTGCTGCTCTCTATTTCATGCTGATTTTCTATTCTTTAAAAAGACTGCCTGAAACATTTCCATCCAACTCTCTTACAGCATAGCAACATTCCATAATAAATTCCACCCTTCCTAAACTAAAAGCATCTAAAAGGACTATTTCTGGCTATATCTTGTAATTCAGGCATTTCCTACATGATTTATTTTCAACCTTCTAAATCTTTTCCTTGTTATCTGACATGTAGTCCTGTCTGACTCACATCCAAACAAAAAATTTAGCCAGCAGTTACCTCCTCATTATCATGTCACCACACCACTAGCATGATCATGTCACACTTAATTAAAATATTATGGCTACTTTTGCTCATAGGAATTTGAAAAATGTATCCTCTGGTTGCTCAAGTATAATACAAGGTCACCGAGGCTTGCAGCTTTTCACATGATTATCTGCCAAGAAACATCATTCTTTGCTTGTGCTGTCAACCATCTTCACAGCAACTAACTAGCCTGTAATAAACTTTGACTTGTGCTAAAGAGTAAATCAGCAATGAGAAAACTGCTATAAATATCCTGGTTTTAAGCCAGATTTCTAGGAACAAAACCATGGTAAAAAGTAATGCAGTATATTACATGTTATAATTAGAACTGGTTTTTAATCTCTTGACTATAAACTACAGGCATTTGATCCTGCATATGTTGACAGTCTGGCATTTGAGCCTGCAAAATCCTTTTTGCAAACAGTGAACTGTTCATCTCAGGGCCTGCTCGCTAATAGAGAGCAAAATCTTCAGAACAATTTAATCTCTGGCATAGATGCCCTGAAACACTTATGAGTAAAACATACTAACAAACAAAAATATCTTGCTATATGAATAGTAAGAAAAATACTTGAAAACATGAGGCATCAGAAAGCTCTTAGATGAAACAACACAGATTCAAGAAGGAATTGAAACAAGGCAAAAAGTAATGAATTATTTCTACCTCTGTTCTAAATTGCTTAGGGACTGGCATCAGAGTTCACAGGTAGTGAGATGCTTAAGTACAATTGTCTGAAACAAAATAAGAACTAGACACTTGTTTTCTGGTGCACCTCTATACTCCTGACAGAAAGGTGGCTAAGCACCATTAGCACTATTCCTTCTTAACACATTAATTGAATTTCTTAATCATAATCAGGCTCATTAATTCTACCTTACAGATGACTTTACTGGGAACTCAGTCGAGGACTGCTGGCAAAGTTTTGTTTCTATTTGCCTTTATGTAGAGTTCTGATTTGATTTGCCTTTAGACAAGAGTACCATTTTCTTCTGCAGGTCTCCCAGTGTCACAAAGACAGCGTTACTAACCGTGTCTCTTCATTTCATTCCCACCTTGAGTTACTTGGATTTTGTAAGGCATTCTCTTTTTAGCAAGCAAACCCCAAAGAAAAAATAAAATCTAAGGAGCAGAACTGTCTAACAAGCTATGCATCCCTATCACGTCAAGGCCATGTAAGTCTTTGATTTGACCTCTTGTTCTTTATTTTTTTCTTTTCTCATCACCTTATCTGAAATCTCCTGTCTCTTTCTTTTTATCTTGCTACTTCATCATTCTCTGAATATATTCTGCTATCTTAATAGTCCTGCTTGTATCTTACGCTCTATAACTTTTAGATTTTTACTTACTCATTTTATGTACTATCACAAATGTATTTTACTCTATAGCTATTTATTTGTGAGACAGCCTATAAAAACATTAGTGCTCATCCATTTACAGTGAATACTTTTCAAGTAGTACATTTTAAATATTCTACTTAAACATGTTTCCTAGCCTGAGTATTAAAATCAGTCTGTTTAAATTCATTGGTTGATCATTTCAGAAATCAATGCACGATATTAAATGTCTTGATGTCAAACATTAGACACCCTGATTATTGTGACTTTTCAGAGTAATAGTTGAAAAAATGCTGTCTACCAAGAAAAGGCCAAAAGCCCCAACCATTAAAAAAGTCACTAATGACTGGAAAATACTTTCTGGTGCTTGATTTTTGCTATAAATTCTGGGTTATAATTACAGTTCAGTTTATTCTCTCTCTCTCTAATCAATCTATCTATTATCTACAATGAGAGTTTAACAGAGTGAGGAAAATGAGAGAAAGCAGAAGAATCTGTGCGGACAGTTAAACATAAATGAGAAAGAAATGTTTTAATCCAAGTTGTTCTTTCAATTTCTTGCCCAAAACCCAAATCAAAATATTTCAGTGAAATGTGCCTTGAAAAGGCATTGGAACACTTTACAAAGGTTTCTGTGCCTGTGACTACCTCCTCCACAATATACATACCCATTCCTGTCTGCTGGTGAAGAGACACAGCACAGTGTGAAAATTCTATAGCTGAGACTCGTCATGAAAGAGAAATTCTGACTAAAGAACTCACCTCACCAGAGAAATACAAATCACTTGAATCAAACCCCCCACCAAGCAACAGAATGACATTTCTGTCCAGTTCTTCAATGAAGAATATAAAATCTTCAAGAAAGCAAACCCTACTTATAACACTTTGACAGATATTTTCCAACTAACTCTAAATAAATGTCTGGTCTACTTAATTCACTACCTTAGTTTCTGTTTATAGAGCTTTTCTATAAAACCATTGATAAGTTTTGACTTGCAATATTCACATGGTCAGCATCCTCTTTCATCAAACTTCTTCCCAGACAGTAATGCACAAATTGTACTGTCACCCAGTATAAAAAAAAGAAAACCTAGTCAAATATTAAAGAAAAGCCATTAAAATAAAATTCCAAGGAGAGTTACTAAAATCTTCACTGTATTTAGACTTTCTTACACAGAGCATGATAAAACTTACTAAAAATTAAATATTCATATTCTCTCTTTATCACATTCCTATTATAATACATCTAATATCAGTATCATGAAAAAGAATGTCTGCAAACTTCATGAGTCCTACTTTATGCACTTCAAATTAGCTACAGCGCATATAACACGACTCTGCTACAGAAGAGTTCTAAGGTTATCATCATTGATCTTGCCTGAGATTTTCTTGTAAAGAATTACTTGTCATTCTCTGTACAGATTTTGAAAATGAAGCTCTTTCAGTCTGTGAATACATCTCTGTACATGTTAATGTTAGGTACCAATTATTTGGACTGCTTCCTTTTAATCAGAACAGCTTTTATTCCCTCATGACATATCATACCAATCTACTCTCAAATTACCAAAACATTCAAAGAGCAATAGTTCACCCTTAGGTGGGAAGCAGACTTTTTGAGCTTATAAAAATATACTGATAAATCAATTTTAGTACATGTTTTGCATCCTGCAACCTGTCCCTCTGCCCCAGCCTGTATATTATAATAAAGCCTAGGGCCATCTAACTTGACGTGATTTTTTTTGATTAAATGATATACTATTCAAACTGTATTAGAACAAAAGCCTGTGCCCTGTGCAAAATACCTTTAGTGAGTTTATTTAATATGCATTTTATGGTCACTGAAAAAGATCATATTTATGTATTGGAAGAATTGTATATTTGGGAGAATTGTGTTCAGGGAAAGGCAGAGCATTTCCCTGTCCAAAAAAACCCAGAGAAGTATTTTCAATGTAAGTCATACCAGAACATAGTAATTTATGTGTTTCATTTACGTAATGCTAACAGTAATCAGTACCATATTCGTTAATTGTTCTAAAATGCTGAATAAATAATTTTTAGTTAACCTAAGATAATAAAAATGGCAACGATTTTTATTGCTCACCATTTTAAAATGGGAGTGTTCAGTAGAATATGGGTTATAAAGTTTATTTAATTGATATATCTGGACTACAAATGGGTGCATTATAACAGTCTATTATAACTTTTCAAAACATTCACTTCGGCAAACTTGTCTAGAAAATTGTGTAAATAATGCAAAATCTGTTTTAACATTTTGGAATTGTGATGGTACATTATCTTAAGGAGTTGGAGTTTGGAGCTGGGAGTACTGTTACTCGTACTGACAGCTGTCACTGCTTCTTTCCACTTAGGTGAGTCTAATGAGCCAGCCGTCATGAGAGACTGCTATTTGTTTCAGAGCTAGAACTTTACATCAGGAGAAAGCAAGTTACTTGTGGGCAGGTTTATAACCTGACACACACATCTACAGTCCAAATGATCTTCTACTCAGCTCTTATACATAACAGACACCCCAGATTGCTTTTATTGTATATTCCACGCTGAGCAGTAAACCCAGAAGTCTCTTTCCCCATGCCTGCCCCCACACACAGTGAAGGTTTTACCACAGTAGGCTGCCTCTGCTATACAGTGAAGGTTTTGAGAAACTGTCATCCAAAAATTAGAACAAACTTCAGACAGAATTACGGAAACATCAAAAATCTAACTCTGTTAGATTTCTAACAATTCCTAATACTTTTTGTATAAGTAAACAGCATATTAGATCATAAACACTATAACAATCCATTAAAAGATTAAATTAAAATATAGTACATTAGCATAGAATAAACAGATTTTAAAAACATAGGATATCCATCTACTGTTTAGAGATTAGATTATTTGAAAGATGTCAGAATAAATTTATGAGAGAATCTGCATTGTTAGCTCACTTTTTCTCACCATTTCCTAAAATGTTTTCAATATGTAAATTCTTGGCAAATAATCTTCTTCACTTCTCAGTCATGCATCTTCCTTAAAATCTTAAACAGATCTTTTTAAGTTACTCTTCCTTAAATTCCAGTCACTTAAAAACTAAAGATGCTGTAAATTTTTTTACTCTACTCTCTACACATTATTCACCAGCACTGCACAAAGAAATTGTTCTTTTGACACTGCATCTCAATAAATGCATTAAATGAGCTGTGAATATCAGCATTTAACCAATAAAAAGAGATCTTTATTTATTTAAAATATATCAAATACATTTCATCTAAGAGGCTAATTGAAAAAAAATATTCAGGTCAGCTTTGATATTAGAAGACAACTGAATCATATTTAATGCTTCTTAAAGGATGTGAACAGGCTAAAAGAAAAATTAAACCATGGCCATTAAAATTTAATTTGACTTAGTGAAGCCATTAACATTTTGGTTTTATGCAGTGGCAAGCAGTCTAAAAATATTTCTATATAATTCAGAAACCCATAATTGTCAAATGGCTGACCCCTGTGTACAAAATATGTTTCAAAGTGACCTTAAAGGGCAAATTAGAAAAAAAAAATTCGTTTAATACCATTATTAGCTGTCATTGTGTTGTTTCTTCATATGTAGTCTTTACAGGTATTATCATACACACAAATATACATACATAAAATGATCTGCTCACAGAAACTTTCTTGTTCATTCTGACTCCTATTTTACTATTCTGTTTATAAACTTTTGCATCTTATCACATCTATCATCAGGACTCTGTAACAGCACCTTTCTGCCTCTGATAATGGCCAAACTGACTTACATAGTTATCACCCCAAGCTTATCTGGCAGCTTTGCCTTTTAGAATAACTTGTGCTCTTTTAGAATAAGTGTTTTTAATAGGAAAAGACAACCTACTTACACATTGTGGTCAAAACCAATAAGTGTCCTTTGAATTTTAGTTTTCTTATTACCCTAGAAATAGTTGCATCTTTACCAGAAATCCTTGCACTTTTTTTATATTAATTGCATAATTTGGTTTTCATTTTAACCCATTAGTTAAATTTGATCTCAAATGTACAAAACAGTATTTTTATGTGAACTGTAAAGAAATAATCTATTTTTAAGACAATACCTTATCTTACTCCTACTAGTAGATGTGTGATATTTGTATTTGCCACTTCAATTTGAAAGTGCTGCTAATGTTCCTTGTATTCTGTATAATGAAAAATATTGTAAATAGCATAAAGCAGTCATCAATGCAGTAAGAATTTAGCTAGTTTCAAATAAAAGCTTTGCCTTGAGTTAAAATGGTAAGAAATCTGATTGTGTATCAGTGCACAAATACAATTTCAGATTGGCTGCCTGACAAAGAAATACTTTCCCCAAGTTTTGGTTTTCATTCTCATTTTTTTCCAGATTGCTTAAAAAGAAATTTCATTCTAAAACAGATGGTTCTGTTAGAATAGTCCTAAAATATTACAATCATGGATTTCATATCGTGCTGTATAAATGTTTGTTACTTGTATTGCTCTGGCTTGCTTCTAGTAGTAATCATCAGTAATGACAGGATATGTAACAACTTTAACAGTGGTTAGCATATTCCAAAAGCATTTCAGGAGGTCTGGGTTATCATGGAAAGTGTAAAGCTAATACAGTGAGTTTCTAGCTCTACCTATAGAGTGTAAAACTTTTGGCTTCACAGAAATCAATGGCATTGCCACCTCCACTCTGGACCCAGCACCTGAAGTAGTTTTAGAGAAAAGACAGGTATATAACTAAACAGCACCCTCCTCATGCGCTGATAAACCTGTGAAAGTGGAAAAGGTTTGAGTAGAGTGGGAAATGTAAAAAAGTCTTGAATCAAGTTTTTTGAATTGCTTTGAAGGAATACGTTGTGCCAAGTATTTGACTGTTCTCGATTATTACCAAGTTCTTTTTGCCCATGACTTCCAGATAACTTATTCATCAGCTTCTACTTCATGATTCATCATAGCTAATAATAGATTAAATGAGTGGAAAAATAATCAAAGCTCTAATGACAAAAGGATGTGTGTGAATTACTCCAATAGATTATCTTCTAAATGGACTTGGCTAGCCATTAATTTGGATAAAAATTATTTTCCCCTTTCTCAACTTATTTTTTAATGGGTTACGGAAAATTAGAAGCAGAAACCAGTGATAATCTCTGTTCATCCCCAGTCATAGTGCCTCTAACTTCCTGCCACAGAATATTTTTATTCAGAGCATCCCAACTCCTCAAGGTCAAACACTTAGAAACTTAGAGAGCCTGGTAAGGTGAAGCTATTTTACTAAGCTTTAAGACTAACCAGATCAAATTAGAATGTCTTTGGGTTAAGAGCCTCATCCAGACTATAGTTTAATCAAAGGCAAAGTTGTGCTCATGAATAATATTTGAACAGCCTCTTCAGTCTGCTGCTGGAAGAATTACTAGATTCTTCTAGGATCTGCTTAAATTAGAGAGTGTGCAAACTACCATATCAGCTCAAATGTTCAGTGAGCAGCTTGCCTCACAGCTCCTTTATAGCAGATTTCTCCCTGACAAAATGAAATAACAGCAGATAAAAAAAAATTACTTTTTATAACAGCAGTGGGAGAAAGTGAGCAGAAATTACAGTATTTGGACTTGAGCAGCTGGGTACAGCTTATATCTTCCCTTATTATAGCTTCTGTTTTTGAGTAAAAGAAAAGCATAGAAATGACTATATCTAAGAACAGTATAAATGCAAAAGATACAATATAATGACAAGATGTCAGTAGAATAAGGAATCTTTGTTATGAATTTGTCTAAAAACGTAACGAAAACAACTTTTGCTAAATTAATTATCTTACTTTGAATTCTGGCAGTATTTTAATCCTAGATCTGAGCAGAAAGAAAACAATTAATGTAATGGAACTTCAAATACATTCATTTCGCAGTATATAACAAAGATTTGGAGTGATATCAGGTGTTCTAGCCTCATCGTAGAACCTCTACAGCCTGCTAAAGAACACCTTTATTAGGAGTATCCAATAATGAAAAGGACAAATAGAGCTTTTTATCAGGATTTATCAAGAAATTCAGTCAGAAATCACCTGAGTAGCTCAGTTAAAGTACAAACACTTAAGTATATACTAAAAGCTCAGGAGATAAAATAATCTTCAAGCATTCTATCTCACATTCTCTCATTTATGAGCACGTGTCAATACAGTCAGATAACTGTGATTCCACATGCCTTATAGAAGTCTCATTTGTGAAATGAAAGTGCCACAATAACATTAGTTATTCATCAGCATGTGAATCTGTAAAATAATCTCTGGAAGTGCTTTTTTTTTGTCTCAGCTATTTCATTTTACTTTATTTCTGAGATAGGAAAGAAAGATATCATCAAATAATTTTCTTTATACACAACAGGAAAGACCTGAGTTCTGTGCCATGCCATTCCTTTATGCATTCCTTTGCCTTGCAGGAAATGTCACTGCACACAGGAAAGAAACTGCTGTACTGTAACATGCAAAACCACGGCTGTGCTGCCTGAAAAACACTGACACTGTCCTGTGATCTCTTCACAGATATTCTATTAGTAATCCTTATCTTTGAATGTTACAGAGCCTCAAATCCCAATTTCTAAAAGATAATACAAAATTTAAGCAAGGAGACAGTGGTCTACAATTAGGCTCGTGTTAAGAGCAGAATTCAGTAAGAGTCTGAAACAAAACTTCCCTTAAAACTGATGCAAGATGGAGGGATTTGCCTCTCACCAAGACAAATAATACATGGTAGGTACTAGTTATGCTGCTTGATACAGTGCCCAAGACACTTGGACACCTTCTTAAGAACTGTGATACAAAAACTCACACACAAAAAAAAGTGTCTCCTCAGTCCACTTCATTCTGCCTTAAGACAAAGGTGGGAGAAGCTAACAAAAGTATTAGCTTTTAAATCTCACTTGAGAAAGTCAGAATTGAAGTTGCAATATCAATTGGATGACTAGGTAATTTCTAAAAAATAAGTTATTATATCACTATGTACTTACAGCAATACAATCCTGCTGCTACAGAGCTAACAACAACTATTTGTGCTACTTAGAACACAAGAAAACCAAACACTAATTTGTAAATCATTTGTGAATTATATGGACAAAGCACATAGAAAGGCCAACAAAAAGCTAGACTGGAAATGCAGTTAATGAACATGATAACTTATTCTTGTTGTATTTGGGTTTTGTGAGTGTGTCTATTGAGATATTAGTAACCAGTACAGAGATTAAAGCCATAAACTACATATACTATACAATGCTTTTTCCAAGCATTTTTGTTCTTAGGAAGCCTTCAATCTAGATCACCTCTTGTGGAAAAAACAAATGTCAGCAGCTAAATCAAGTTAGCAAAAACCCAGGATCCCACAGAACATGCGGTATTGATTCAGCCCTTTTCTTGAAGTCACATGAAGCTACAGGAGAAAAGGAGAAACTCCCACTTCATTGCCATGACACCTAGTGTCATGCTGTCTACTTGTCATTTCTAACGATTCAACAACAATGCAATTATTAATAGCATTAACACATTGCTAGTAGATATCAAATTTTCTGTAACACGCAGAAATATATACAAGATGTGATAATGCTGTTACTGCTGAAAAACCCTAATTATCTTCATGGAATAAAATTATGGTTTTAATAACCAGAAAAAGAAATTATCACATCCTCAGTTTAACTCTCATTTAGAAGTGATAACATACATTAAACTAAACCAGTTTAATAGTCGGGACAAAGAGTATTAATCAGGGATTTTACACACTAAAATAAAGTTTCTTTTCTCCCCACTCCAGGGCATCTCTCTAACTCAAGGGAAACTCCACCCTTAGTGGCTTTTATAACTTCTAATATGAGGTGCTATTCCCCATCTCAAATTTGTCTCATTGACCTTAAGGAGAAAGCAGCCTTAAATCTCAGCAATTCAAAATAAGAGAAGCTGAGCACTGAGAATAATGCCATGCCAATTCCTGATTCAAATAGACTGCACGGTAAATTCAGTCTTTCTGATAACATTGTCCATGGTATCCTTTATATTGCATTATCAGCATCTTCAATACTCCCTCCTCTATACTTGAGCTGATAGGCAGGCCTCACTATATAGACAATAAAATGCTTTCCACACTGTATGGATGTGATTTATTTATTTCATAACTACAATTGTTTAACTTCTGTATTTCCATGCATTTCAGTGTGGTAATTTCTGTTTCAAAATGACCCAGATAAGGGTCAGAAAAGGATATAAAGAAAAAATTCTCCCAACCTCCCACATGTAACTATACCAAGTAAAACTCAAGGAATATATTTTACAAGTACACAGTGAAGTGCTTCTGTAGGGGAGTAGCAAAGGATAAACAAACTCATCCAGACTTCATTAATTCATTCACTTCCGCTCCTGAATGATTTCAAACTAGGGAGATACTGAAAGACTGCCATCATGAGCATTTATTTCATTTAGTTTTAAGTCCTTTCTCACCAGGGAAGTCCTTTCCCCAGGCAAGTGGTCACAGCACCGAGCTTGACTGAGTTCAAGAAGCATGTGGACCATGCACTCAGTCACATACTCCAACTTGTCTGGCTCTGTGTGGAGCCAGGAGTTGGACTTGATGATCACTACGGATCACTTCCAACTCAGAGTATTCTATGATTCTAAGTCTTAATATTCCTTTATGGACTCACATAGCTGAAAAAAGAGGCCTTTAACCAAATGTAGTGTTATAGCCAACTCCAACCAAAACTATATGGAAAATACTTCTGATTAAAGATGATTTGTGATCTATATTTTTCTGAAGACAGGCAGGAAAATTAAAGAATTGTAAAGAAAAGTAATTAAGGAAGTAGCAGATACTGAAGACTCCTTCAGTAATATGACACTTAAGAAGAGGTAAAAGAGATAATTTAGGGGCTAAGATGAAACTGCAGAATGTTAGAGCAAAAACACCGTTAAAGGAAGTGTATTGTATGCAACTGGCCAGAGAAACAGGTCTTGGGATGTTGTCAGTAAGATTGCATCAGCTTTTCCAATTTTCATGCCTCCCTCTAAAAACTTGCAGTTCTGATATTTTGATTAAGCTACATAACATTATAAAACAAATATATGAACCAAGACAAAACTGGGTCCTGGGGAATTAATATATTATTTGGAGCAACATAAGCTATTTTTTCTCTTATGTTAGTAGCATACAAGGCGTAATATGGGGGAATCAAGTTGTTTGATTAATAAAATTTGCCTATTTCTTTTATAAATATTTACATAACTATGAATGAAAAAAGTAATAATTTGTTAATTGAAAACTGAACTGGAAAGCTTACACTTCATGCTGATGAATATTGCCACTGAGAGACAGGCAAAAAAGAGCAAGTGTAGTCAACTCCTCTGCAGTTCAGTAATTAAAATACAGATGCCTAATAAAGGTACTTCAATCTATTTAATCAAGTTTTCTACAAATCTTACACTGCAGCATTTGTTTTTCATGGGCTGGTAAAATATCTGTCATGACTGACATTGTGAAACATTCAGTTCAATGCTTCATATTTAGTCTTTATCGCACTGTATACTTCTAACACTACAAACTCTGCCTTTGCAGATTTCAATCTCATGTGACCAAGTTCTCAAAAAAAACCTCAAAAAAACCCAAACAAACCACCCAAAACACCACCCAAACAAAATAAACCACCATAAAAAAAATAAAACATCATGCACAAGACTGCCTTAAAGTTACTGTATCTTTCTTTCAAGCATGGTCTTATAATAGTCTTAGCCTTGGGAATTCAGATCCACTAAGAATAAAAATACACTTAAGTATGGTAGGTGATCACCATTTTTTCAGCAAGCAATTCTGAGGTAGATTTTGTTCTGACAAACCAACCATCTAGAGTAACATTAAAAAAAAATTAAAATAAACCCACACCATTGAAAACGAACTCTGATACCTTCCCACTTGTGTTTTTTCCAAAACACAAACATAATTTTGTGTATACCTGAATAAAACAGCCAAGTGACTTGATTTGTTTACACTCACCTTCTGAAACCACCAGTTATGGTAACTAAAGCATCTGGTAGAAACGTACACACTGTATTCTTGACAATCAAGCTTACTGCATCCGCTTCCGCCTTAGATACACAGCTAACAAGGTCGTCATAGTAGAGCAACCCTGGAAATCAAATGCAAAAGAACACTGATCACTCTATAAATTTATCAAAATCTACATAGTGTTATGTGAGGCCTGTATGAAATAGAGACATCTCACCAAGAAGTTATACCACGCAACATGTAACACAGGCAAAAGAACCCTAACATGAACTAAAAAATTGTCCATCTTGAACCTGAAACTATAGGCTTGTTTCACGACATGTTGTGTCAAGCAATGTTCATCCAGCTGCTTCGGGAGTCTTTTCCTTCCTCCCCACCATTCCTGAAGTCAGTCTCCTGCCTTGGGTGTGGGGGATCACAGGCAAGAGGAAGCCTCTTCCTTCCATTTCAGGTTTTTGTTGGTTTGGGGTTTTTTGTCATTATAATTTGTTATCAATTGTAACAGCAGTTACAATTTAGAACACCATAGCTATCAGGATAATTGCTCCACTCACTGAGAACCTGAATATTTATAAACCACATTGACTTCCCTACCAGCTCCCATCAATGACATTTCTGGACATACTGTTTTAAAAGGTTCTCTTCTCAAAATGATGGTGTTCTACCCAAGTACAGGGCTCCGAGGTATGTGAAATATCCCATATATATTTTTGTCTGATTACAGAGCTTGCATCAAAAGATCTTGGCCTGGTCTAACAGCTTGCTTCTCACATGGATAAGATTTGTAAAAATAGACAAAGGATCACAAAAGTGAGAAAGCTGATCCAAGGGATTCTCAGGTGAAAAGCACATGGGTTGAACACAAAAATAAATATTTATTTTAACATTATGGTACATAATCTTTTTTTAATTTAACAGATTCTTTTGTCTAAACAATTTTCTTTGTTTAGGGAAACAACACACACAAACCCAAAAAAATCTATGGAGAAGCAACATTATTCATGACATTGTAGCAAGAAAATGGATGTATGAATGAACTTTGCTGCCTCCTCCAATTCTGCTATCAACTTATTAGAGCACTGAGATAGAAGTTTTGAGGGTTTCACCTTACCTGCTTTCTGCATTTTTGACAGCTTCAGGGTCTTGTCCGCTTTTACCTCTTCCAGAGTTCGCAAACCCATTCTGTACCATTTCTCAGATGTCTTCACTCCCACTCCAAAGACAGAAGTAAATTGCTAAGGTCAGTAGAACACACATTTCAGTGTTGTTTTCTAAAGGAGCGGTAGCAATAGGTAACGAGGTTTCACAGGGAAAATAATGGGCAGAGTTTATCCTACACTGAAGAAAAATAATAGCATAATACAAACATACAAATTTGGCTTTCTTTCTTTGCATAGTTACATTGAACATAAAATTGGTTTTATACATGGCAGTTCTCATTAAAGTGAAATCTAAAAAAAGCACAGTTGTATCCCCAAGACCTTTCTGGGACTTAACTAAATATGTGCTGTCAATTAAGGTCTGAAATAAGGATAGTAGTCTTTATTTTTACTTCACAATTAAGAAATGAAAACAAATAACGGTAAGTAGTAGGATTCCCCCACACTAACTTCATAGAGTAAGAGATGTGTCAAGACTATCT
Organism: Hypotaenidia okinawae; assembly: GCA_027925045.1. Lineage (NCBI taxonomy): Eukaryota > Metazoa > Chordata > Aves > Gruiformes > Rallidae > Hypotaenidia > Hypotaenidia okinawae. The sequence goes on along the minus strand of BSDF01000008.1, from coordinate 23,054,432 downwards.
TCCTAATTATGATTTCATATTACATGGACTACCAGCTCTTAGCTGTACACATAATGTTGGGGACGCAACACTCCTGAGAGGTGGTGTCAGTGGGAGAACTGTGGCTCTTGAAGTTCTACATCAAGGGCAATGGGTCTCAATGGTGCATGGAAACAGATGGTAAGGAAAGACAACTAGTCTATTCTTATACTGCAATCTATAAAATACATATGTTTGGAGGTCATCCCAAAAAATTCTTTTCCGGAATGTGATTCAATTTAAAGTACAACTGACAAATTTTGTTTGCTTGCATATTTTAAACTTATACTTTAAAATTCTTCAAGATAAACTCCTACATATCTTATTTCAAGTTAAGATTTCACTATTTTGCTGGGTAGGGGGCACACATCACAGCCCAACAAAAAAACCCACCCCACACAAACCCAAATCTAACAGTCTCTGAAGTTTTTGTATGGTTGTATTCCATTTATTCCAAAGTAGTTTTGTACACTATCTTATTCCCTAAGAAAGGATGTAAAGCAAAAATGTCACAGTTGTAAGCACTATTCAGTAGATCAATAACTCAGATGAACAGTGATATGAAAGCAAGAGGGAAAACTTTCATGCTTGCCCAAAAGCACATTCTTTATGTTCAGTTTGTCAACACTGAAGCTCTCAATAGTTTCTTTGTACTTTTATAGAATTCAATGAGTAGCTGTGAAAGACACGAATAACTGCTGTTTTTCATTGAATCTACCACCTCTGAATTCCAACCATGCTAGCTTTATTTCATGTTTTTCTAATGAGATTAACTCCTTGGAAATAATTAAGATAAAGAAAACAGAAGAATGAAAAATCTTGAATAACATTAAATAGAAATTGTCCTACATTTTAAAAATAATGGATTAAATTACATATTCTTTGTCTGAATCATAGGTGTTTATGAAAGAATATGATTTTTTAAAATACTTAGATTGTTATCTTTTAATGCTTTTGCTAGAGCTAAAAGATTTTCAAAAGGATATATTACTGGGTTTAGAATGGTTCCAAGAGACTTGACTAAGATTTTGGGAGAGAACTAAAGAAAATGGATTCAACACCACTGTCCAATTTTTTAGGAAAAAAAACCAACAACCAACAAACCAACCTATTTTGTTCTTTCCATACTAATATTAATTATTTTTCAGTGTATTTATAGATGTCAATTTAGGGACACTGCCAAGAGCACAGTGCGAGTAGCAGACAGCTCTTTTCTTCAATCGTGTATGCAAGCATTCCTCTCTTTCAGCTGGTGAAAGTGAATTACACAAACTTGTTCTCTGCAGGACCTACTCCCATAAGGAGGTAAACTGGCCATGTCAATCATGTATCCTACATCTAAAACATAGACTGTATTATTTATTTCAGTTGTTTGACAACTGTGGTCCTGGAAGCAGCAGTGATCATTTAAGTCATGATGAGTGATTTGTAGTAGTTACCTGAACCATGCTAAACATTAAAATTTGGGAATTCACTGATACTATGGGATTCTTGGATTTCTTAGAAATACATAAAAAATTGTTGGGAAAAACTGGCTAGAGCAAATTTCACCTAAATGTTGAGACTGTGCTCAACTAACAAGAGAGCCACAGAAATTGTAATCTGGCATGTGATACAAAGCATAAAGCATATTTGAGGTAATCTTTCCCCGATAAGATTTTATTCTTATCTCCAAGAAATTTTCTTAACCCCAAAACATAAGATTTAATGGTTGACCCTCAATCTTTATTACCATTAATAGGCAAGTCTCACTCTTGAGTGCTGATATATACACACACACACACGCATATGTCTTTGACTATTGTTACAAATGGCACCAATTGTAGCACCACTGAACATCCCTTCATACCAGTATTATGGGTCAGAGAGAATGGAAGAGCCTTTCAATAGTTGAAGCAAAACTGAGCAATGCAGGAGAGATTTAACCAGTCTCATTCCTTTTACTCTCCTTTTTAAGGTTTTCTGAAGGCAAAACCAGAATACTTTGGGAGATTAAAACTGCAGATAAATTTGGAAATGTGTTTTTCCAGTATATATTTTCCAGCATGACCATGACTCTGAACCTACAATCTGCTTAACAAAGAAATAACTCCAGTCCTCTTCCTTCTGCCTGACGCAGAAGAGAATTAAAATAGATCTGAGTCATCTTTCACCTGGTATTTTCTTGATGCCAGAATAAGATGAAGTAGTGTTACAATGATAATGAGGAAAAAGTAAACCAAACATCAGGTTAAGCTTGCAGCAAAGAGTACACATAAAATTAGTTTTCAGGAAGAGATTGTTCAATTCAAGACTAAGAGCAACTGTGTATGTTGTATCACATTAATTAGAAAGGTAACTAATTTCATCATTATTCCTTATCACATTTTTTCTCTCTCCCTCTTTATTCAAGACCTTTCTTTCTTAATACTTGATATTGGATGTTCCTTTATAGTAAAATTGATGGTTATGTCTAAGGTCTACAAAACAGAGGAAAACATATGCAAATTTAAAACAGCAGCAATGCTCATAATATGTACCTTAAATGATTTGTATCGTTCATCATTTAACACTTCTTTAGCTCTAGAACTCTCTCCTTCTTCAATAATCTCCTAAAGAAAAACATGTCTTTTAAATAAAATAACCAAGATTTCAACAAATATTCTAAAAGAAAGTCTTAATCAACCTGTAAAAACACAAAAAATCTTCCTTAGCAAGCATATAGTTTTATTTCTTTAGGATCAAAGTCTGCTATCCTTTTTGAGACAGAAAATTACTGAAGGATCAAGGAGAAACTGGAACCGCAGAATAAATTTCACAGTTCTTATTTACTCATAAATTTTCTCAAGGATGAAGTAGAAACTGGGACTGTGGAATATATTTCACAGTACTTACTTAATCACAAATTCATGGCTAGTATGCAGTTATTTATCATGTTATTAGTTGTCCTGAATATTAAATATCATTATTTGGATGAATTTAATTCTCTTAAGAGTAAGAGCATCGTAAGAACAAACATATTTTCTCTTGAGTGTACAGTTCCTTCAGTCTTTCTGGCATGAAAGAAAAAAACCCCACCAATAACAGCCCAAAAAAATCATCCTGTTTTCTGTGGAATCATAATTGAATTCTAGTCCCTAGATAGTATGTACAAAGAGCACTTCAGAGGCTACATTCTTAACTGGTGGAGTGAAGCAAACAAGGCTCTACCAGAGTGAATCACAACACTCAGCAATGACCTCTCCAGACAGCTGAGACCCCGATCAGCTGCCTACTGGAATAACAGCACCTGAAATATGGGGTCCTGAAAAGGCTAAGAATTAAAGAAAAATGTAGGTAATCCTAAGAGGTCCAGTAAGAATATAAAGTTCATCCATTACCTAGATAAAAGGCTCTGCTATAACTCAGAGCAACGTAGGATTTAACACTGAAGCACTAAAATATTTACCAGTTTTGCAAAAATAGTATTTCTAATAAAGCATTCAGGTGAGTGAGGTGATGTTGCCAAGGGCAGGTATCACCCGAACAAAACTATTAACAGTTAACCTGTCACATCCAAATCAGAGTGAGCTTTAAAGATTAAGTGCAAAGATGATACTATGTTACTTATTCATTTGTATTTATTCATACAACCTTGTCCTAAGAGTGGGTGTTCCATGACAGAACCTTTTGTTATTACAAAAGGTTTCCAGAAAATATTGCATTCTTAGTAAACAGGGATAATGCAATCCTATTTCAGGAAATACAGAAGGTTGTGTAAATTCACACAGATATCGATGCTGTACTATGTGACCTGTAAAAGAATCAATTGGCAGATAATTCAGAGGTACATTACCTCAATGACATCTCTGACTTGGTCTCCCATGCAGGGCAACCCTTGTATATCCTTCATTTTGGTTACTGGAAATGGAAGAAATTTCAGCACAGAAGCTGCTCTCAGAAATTCCAGGCAGAATATTTCATTTTCTTTGAACTCATAACTTTCAGCCATTATCTCAAAGACATCCTGGGGAGTGGTGTAGAAAAAAGTTAAAGGTTAATAAAAGTTTAAATTATTCAGTATACTCCTTTGAAAGGTTACTTTGTATTGTAATTCAAGAAAGGTTTCTTTAAACTAGGGTGAAAAGATAGAGTTCATAAAAAAATCAGCATCATTTTCTAACCACTTGAAATTTTCCAGGTATCATAAAAATTGCATTTTAGAGGCAAATGTGAGAAAGGAATCTGATCTATAACAAAGTCAAACTTCAAAATCTTTTATAAGGTAGACTGTCCGTATTCTATGCAGATCTAATAAATCAATATAAAATAGCATTATAATTGTTAGAATTGTGCCCAAATAGAAGTAATCCAGCAGGTCAGTACACCACATGTGTTTCAGTCACAACTAAACAGGAGTCTGTGACAACACTGGAAAGCGCCTTCTTTTTGAACTTGCAGCCACGTGTTTAGTAATTCAGGGAATATACTTGTGTTTTTCCTCATTTTTCACATGTATGACATATGCAAAGAAAAATAAACTTTCTTTATTGCCCTTCAGCTATCCATGGCTTAGTTTATTTCACACTGCACTCAAAACTAGCTGGAAATTGCCAGTATATTTTTTTAAGTATCCATATCATTTATGCAGCCCCAGAGCCTCCCTCCCTTCCAGAAATCAAATTCAGAGAACATGGTGGTGGAAAAAAAGGCAGATTGGCTTGTTTCCCACTGTAGAATACTGATTTGGGAGAGAACAAATGCTGCGAAAATGTTTGGGAATAACCTAAGAATTTATGAAGACTTACAGGTGATTACCAGATGGAAATCTGAGTTCTTACTGAAACCTTGCACAACATCTCAAAAACTTTCAAGACTTCAGAATGAAGTGGGCTGTTTAAAGACGTTTTTAAGAGTATGCCATTTCCAGAAGATACTTTCACTGTACAAAATATTTATCTAGAACACATCCCACACCTGGCTGTTCAAGAAGATTTTGTGCACCATTCAAGTGGCACAGGGCTGGCTAAAAACAGACCATAAACAGCTTGCAAAGCTCCTGCACTGCACTGTGCCCGGCAGTCCTGCCGGAGATCCCATTTCCTACTTGTCAGCCAGTCTTTCAGATCCCAGACTTGAAAGGGCCATATGTCCCACTACATCAGCTGCTGCATATCCCTCCTGTTTTCCAACTTAGTCCCATTTTTTCTTTAACCCACAAGTCATTACAAAATAACAAAGAAGTTGTTGTCACTGTGCATCTGCCTGCAATTAGCACTTCACTGAGCGGTAGTCTGAGTGTCTGTTCAGAGATGGTTTTGGAATAAGGATGATTAACACTCTGTGATACAGATATCAAGAGGCAACACATGGCTTACTAGGACATTGACTGCAATAGATAGTAGGAAGGAATCAGATTAAACAGCTTTTTCCTGCTCTCAGCATTTATAGGATCACTGATCATGTTTAGGCTCAGATTTAATTTGTAATTAAGTGTATCGTTATATAGTTTAATGAAAAATAATTCTAGATTTTGCTTTGATTTTCCACTAATATACACTTTCCACTAATGTGGTTTATACTGGGAGATGAAGACAAGTTTAAACCAGCAAGACTTGCACATCCCAAATACTACATGCATAGTATCTCCAGGTGGAGCCAGTTCCAAGCCCACTAACTGACATGACAGTGAGTTGGGTGAAGTTGTCTCTTTATTACATCTGCAGAACTGTGAACAGCATCTTCCACCCTGCATTGAAGGAATATAGCCCGATTTAAACAACAAAAAGATTTTACTTGAGCTATAATAATTTAAATCATTAGAACAATTTCTCAAAATTAATTACCATGATTATTTACATATTACATTTCATTGTTTGGTCAGTTCTAGAAAAGCAGACTATCTGATACATTGTGTCATTCAGATTACAAACATTATAGTCTTACTGAAGCCAAATAAAGGTTTTAATATAAAAATCTTCAAGAAAATGTCTCAACTGATCCTAGGAGTTGCAAAACTTTCCTCTTAAATGAAAAATATGAGATGTTAATTGGTTTGACAGTATTTCTTTAGAAGAAATAGGTACCTTTGCTGAACCAAACTCAATTTTTCTTTTCCTTTGCTACCATGTTAAAGTGTATAAAAGTAATTAAATATGGCTTTCTACAGAGAATTTGCTTTGTTCTATATCACCAGTATAACTTCACTCCTTGATCTAAGACTGTCACTTGTCCACCTCACTGGAAGTATTCTCCCCTTAGCTACATATTTATTAGGTACCCTGATTAGTAAGCAATGTGCAATTCAATTTTCATAACATTTCATGAAAGACCTCTTGAGATAGGCAGGTCTTTAGCAAGATACTTTATCTGGAAGTTTTTGTTACTATTTACTAGTAGCATTTACTATTGACTAGCCCTTGGGTGCAAGGAATCAAAGGGAGTGGGAAGAAAGTTCCTTGACATAAGAAAAAACCCACAACAAACAGAAATCAACAAACCTACCTTAAAAATCCATCCAAACTTTCTATTAGAAAAATAGTGCATAGACCTTGTTTTCCTTACAGCTGTCTTTAAAGCACTTTCTATGGCTAATTGTTGGATTCAACTGCAATGATCTTTTTACCACTATATTTAGTATCTTTATTTGCTTGACAGATTGTGTTGTATTTAATTACATAATTTCAAAAAAAAAACACCCAAACATATGCATGCTATAGATCCCATTTAGAAAGAAAACTAATGCAGAAAAAAGGAGGAACTACCCATTTGAGGTCACAAGCAGCATGGATTTGTCCCAGTTTGTATATGGGAGAAAGAACACTGCATACATAGTACTGCAAAGCAAATGGGGAAATACATTTTTCAAGTGGGATGATAGGAGTCAGTTTCCTCTGCCAAAGGGTTTATTTGGATGTTCTCCCAAGTTCTTCCTCTTTTTATTCTTTCACAGCTTCAAAGATCTTTTCCCCTCTATGAAATAAAAGATGCTAAACTCTTTCTTTTAGTGAGGTTTGCAGTCACAAAGTTATGGTTACTTGGTTTCTTTTTCTCTCTTTACAATCTATGCACATGAATGGTCAAGAAAGGAGTGTTTGACAAGAAATTTCTTACTGCAGTTACCACTAGCAGAATTAATTAGGGGCCAGAACCAAAAAGACAGAGTTGCTACCTTGTTGTTAAAAGAGACTATAAAGAAAGAAAAATACACAGACAGAAAACAGTTCTCTTAAGTACCTGCTCAGCGGTAGGTAGCTATGACAGAGACTGGCAAAGTCCTTCTTGATTAGGAAGCTCAAAAAGTCTTGGAATGTTTTTTTCGCACTCCCAACAGGCAGCCTCTCACATACACATTTAAATAGATTTATTCTACGCTGAAAAATCAGCCATCATGTAAATGTGTCTGCATATACCAGTACCACTGCTGTTTTAGAGAGTTATTAGCCCCTTCCTGCTCGTGGGAGGGCAGTTCTCAGAAAAGCTCTGTCACCACCATTTTCGAAAAAGACAATCACACGTAGCATTTTATTCAGAGGCTGTTGACAGTCAATGAGAGAAATATAATCAAAGCATTTTTATTATTCTAGTTTGCATTTTTCAGTGTTTCCCTGCCTTTGTCAAGCTCATTAAGCTGTTTTAAATAAACAATTAAATAGCATTGAATATCAATTATTCCCTATACAAAATATTTCCTGCCAATGCTACAACTAACTATTGGTTTATTTTTATTTTACATAAAATTGCTTTTGGCATTCTTTTTGATAAAATCTTTCTGCGTTGAAAAAACAAAGCAACTGATCTCCAAGTGGAGTTGCTGTCCATTGAATACTATAGTCAATATTGAATAACATTCCAAAGGGAAAAAGCAAATAAAACTCCTATATTAGCTGAGAAAAAGCTTGCAATCTATTAGATGACTAGTAAAATCTATTTATAGTGATATAAAAACAGAAGATACTAACCCCTCGTTTATTCTAAACTCTCATATCTCTTACATTAAGCACCTCACCACTTTTTTATCCATCAGATCAATACCCAGATTGCCTGTTTAAAAGGTATTATTTTAACAGAAAACTAAATTTCTAGATATTTCCAGCACATGGGATTTTCAGAATCTCCAGGGTATTCTGCAGGGGCTGCTCTCATTAAATGTAAAAGATAGCTAGGTTATGTTACAGTTCTTCAGTTATTGCAAGTTTTCCATCTGTGCCTGAAATTGCAGAACGTATATTCGTAGCTATGAAAAAATTTGGGGATGGAATAAACTTACAAATCCCAGCAGGTCAGACACAAAAGTAATCTATGATTTTGATGAATTATGTTAAAAATAAGAAAGAGGATAGATGTACTCACAGCAATTTTGCACTTCATTTAATATTTAGTGTTTAAGACCTAATAAGATGAAATAAGTCACAAGTAAGCATCTTGCACGTGTAGGAATGCACACTATGATATTATAAATGTAAAAATCAAAATAATTAAATCAACTCAAAGAGCAAGACTCTCAACTAAAATACAGGAATTATTCTCATAGGCTAATAATAATAATGCTATGCTGGTTTCTGCCTGCTGAAAACTAACCCAATACCTTTCAACATGAATATCAGAGTACATGAGTTCACTCACCATCAGAAAAGCAAGTGCCATTCGTATAATCCTACTTGTTTAAACAAGATTGTCAGAGCCGTTACATTGCTACTTGCAAAATAGTCTTTAATAACATCGGTTTAATACTGTTAGAGCAGACATTGCAAATATTATAATACCAAGATGTATATTAAATCTAATCTGGTTTCTGTCAAAAGCATTAAAGCTTTATGACAGGGTACTTGCCTTATTCCCATGCCTATGTCCACTGCGCCTCTGCTGTGTGACCTTGGAAAACTGCTTCAGACCTCCCTGCCATTGTCTCCCTTGTTATCTTTCATTCGCTATTAGGGCTATCAACTCCCCAGGGCTTGAATTTTCTTTTACAATGTGTTTGTACACCATTTCTTATTAAAAAAGGCCTCTCTCTTACTTGAGCCTGAAAATACTGCTGCACAAATAAAAAGCTAATAATATACCATTGTACAGGTGAATTTAATCTGCCGAAGAGTTAAATAGCAAAGTGTGCTAAAAAAATAAATCCTGCATGATACCAGGTTGAAGGACAATTATACTCAGAACAGCAATTTGAGTTAAATTGCTTTTCCTCTCAATAACTGTTTTCTACTTGAAGTTTATTTAGTGAGTCATAAATCCAAAGGTTGGGACCTAGTTCTCAATAGATTGCTGTTGGCAATGTTTGGTGTTCATTCAAAACTGACCAAAGTGATTTAAAAAAGATTTAGAACAAACCATCCATTAAAAAAACATTTCTTCTCACTTTCCATAGTGTAAACCTAATCTCATGTGTCAATGGGAAGAGACATAGGGCCTGAAAATACCTTTTACACACACACATAGAGAAAATGAATACTTTCAGATGCTTATGTCAAGGAGAATTATGCAATTTGAGTCAATCGATAGTGTTGACTAAAGAGATTTCCAAATAAATAAAATGATCCATTTTTGTTAAATTAGAATTATTTTTACATTATTATTTTTATCTGAACTGCTCTGGTCCAAAGATATTATCACATCATCTTACTAGAGAAACAAAGGACCTGAGAGAATAACAGCAATAGCATAATGTGCACGATCTCAGGGTTCTTGTATACACCCTGTTATTAGAAATAACTATCTGTTAGCTCCAGTTGCTACTCTTATTGTCCAATAATTATAGGTTCATTTCTTGTAACTGAAAAGAGGGGTACTCTTGAGAAGTTTCCATATTTTTCTACATAATGTCAAAGAAAACAAGATTTGCTTACAGAGCACAAAAATGCAGTTAAAGAGTCAATTACATAACACTGCCCTAGATAAAAACACTCAGTAATAAGAAACAAAATGCTAAATGCATATTACATGTATTAATATGGTCAAAGCAAGCAGCATAGACTTGATGTATACATACAAATTTGGATTGTTGTCAAAAAGTGCAAGTGCATTTAAGTCCTGCGTATATTTTAGGGAGCACACTCCCACTACCTTAAAGATGAGAAGAGATATTTCCTCCTTGAGCCAAAATAGCAGTTCATTTTGGATAGGTATAAACTTCACATACATTTATAAAATCTGCAATTTTTATGTACTATCTGGAGATTTTTTTATTGAAGCAAGCTATGTCAGTAAGGCACTACATGTTATTAAGGGTATGCATTCAGTTAGTGGTTTTCTACCTATAGAGCTCCCAAGTTCATTATAAAATTAAAGTTGAGGTTCTCCTGAGGTCTGTTTTAAAATGGAATACTAATAAATGTTTGCATCACTGGCATAACAGATACATGTAGGTAGAAAGAACAGAATTCTTTTTCCTGTATTAGAGTGGAAAGGAAACCAGGCATCTTTCCCATGCTAAACATCCACATTCTCATTACCATGAGTAACAGCCAAAGCAGAGTAACATTCACTAGCATTAGCAATAAGCCTCAGAATCACAGAACCATTTGCCTCTGACTTAATTAGTTTCTTCTGTAGGAATTAAATTGTATTTTCCTCACAGAAGAATGTCTTTCTGAATTTTATTGCAGTCTGGTATTAATATTCAAATCCAACAACCCCTCCCGGGCACAGCAGAATGACTCCATTTATTTTACCACATGAAAACACAATGAAGCCCCCAAGTGTATATTTGCAGTGAGAGAGAGGGAGGACGGCTAGCTATTTACAAATGAACCGGAGAACAATATTGTAATATTATATTCCATAATAACATTAATGTTTAAGGCAAACATAAAGGAAACATGCCGAGGTACAGCCTCTGGTGAAACAATTTGCCCTTTTCTTTTGCATCTTTACCCACCTGAACAGCTACAGTTCACCTGTGTAGTCAGGGCTATGCATACAGGTGCATTCCTGAAATGTTCAAATCAGTAAAGCCCATGGCACTGGTTTCCAACTGACACACAGGGAGGCCACTGTACGTGCATGATACATGGTGACTCAAAGATTGCATGAGGCCACACAAGTCTGAAGTGAGTACATTTCTCCTCCATGAACTACCACACAATGCCAATGCCTCGTCCTTGGAATGCAACTTGACATACTTAGTTTATTCTTCACACAACAGGCCTTGCTACAGCTCTACAGCTCATAAAAGAAATAATTTGGGTAGGATGTGCCACATACTGGACATAGTCATGAAACCTTCACATCTGCCGCCTTCACCAACCCTTCTGTAGCTTCTTCCAAGATGTAAAACCATTTTGTTGTATTTTTCTGTAAGTTATTTTCTGGCTAATACAATAGAAAGGAAACGCAGGACAACTGAACATAGCAATTGCATCCAGTGTTTTAAACCAGTGCATTGTCCTCAGGAGCTCTCATCAACTATCTCTACTATTTGGTTTTAATTATCATGGTAAATATATACAGAATGGAACACAAGATTAAAACTGATCACTAATTACTAATTTCTCCAGAAATTAAATCTCTAAGAGTGTGCCTTCCAAGAAACCAGCATATCCAAAGTCTCGTACACCTATTAGTGACTGTTTTCCTGCTCTTCTGAAGCCTAAGAGATGTCAAACATATCTACTATTGTTTCTTAAATATAACTACTACTCATTTGAAAGAGGAATTTGATACAGGGTATCAGGGCAAAATCCAGTAAAAGGAGGAATCCATGAGTTCATCCAAGAATGCATAAGCAAATAATAGCTTTGTGCTCCTGTTATAGGTGAGATCAAAAAACATTATTTTCAAGCTAACCAAAGAAAACAGAAAATCTGTAAGAAAAAGAAACAACCTTGGCTCACAAAATATAGTTGTTATAACAAAATACTATCATCAACACATAATTCAAGACAGTTTGGACCTAATTTTCAGGATGTATGGCATTGAGCCAGGGAAGATCTGTCATTTAATGGTTGGCTGACCACAGCATGCACAAGTGAATTATACCAATGCTTCAGTGCATTTGCTAAGTGCTCACACTGAAAAATCTGTTGGAACACTTTCATTTGAGAATGTGAATTACAGGTTTAATACAAGACTGACAAAACAACAGCAAACCTGAAAATCAGGCTCCTGTGGCAGGCAGACTAACTGGCAAGCCTCCAGGGAATGGACCAGCTCTTGAAGTCCATAAACACCCAAGCCTTCAGTTGTCTCTACAAGCTTTGATTGTGAGGAAATAGAGCAACAGCCCTAAGGAGTTACATTACAACTGTCAAGATGCAGATGCTAGACAGGTTCATACACATTATCAGTCTGTCCAGTACCACCTCCAGAAATAAAATACAGCATGAACTCAAAACAGTTAGTCTCAAAGTACAATGATGAAAAACTGCCACCTTTGTCACTATGAAACCTAATTTCTACCCAGACACAGAAATGTTTGATATATAGAATAACAGAAGGGAGTCTCAGTGCTTCAGTCATGGAACTACCCAGCTTCTAATGTGTTCAGCTAAATTCATTTATCAAATTCAAGTTGTGCTCTGACATTAAGACTGCTGCAATAATAAACCTGGAAGCAATTTAGGGACTGCCTCTGTGAAACACAGGTATAACATAAACCACCCAATGAATGTGTTGCTGTTACCATAGTTTTCATTTGAACAGAATCTTGAACTAAATTCAGGAACCTAGTAGCTAGAAGAACAACTATATATTTATTAGAGTTACAGCACTCAGTCTTTGAAAATGGAAAAATACTGTGCAAATTTATTAGATGTTTCCAAAATTAAAAATAATTTTTAAATGCATCATTAAAATGGAACCTTATTCTAGACCTTTCTGTGCTGAAAATATTAATGATAATTAAAAATCTGCAACAATTCTTTGGTTTCTAGGAGTAGCCATTGTACTTTGTTGATATCTATCACAATCACTGCTAGTTTTTTACCTTCAGAATGATCAACACAATATTCTACCACAGAAAATTTAGCAGAGCCAGACTTCCACACTCCACTGTTTTGAGGACGTGCAGCACTGAAGTACTTATTTCCTATTTCTCCAAGGTCAGTATTTTAAGAAATCTTCAGGTCATTCTATATTTGGTCTGATATTTTCCCCTACAGCAGTAATTGATACTAGTAAATAGTGAAAAAGAATGACTCCTTAAGAGGTTAAGTTGTAACTCACAGCTTTTTTTTCCTAGAAGGAGGTGGGGCTTGGTGGTCATTTCTAAAGAAGGAGTTTGGGGAATGTTGGAATCACTGGGGATGGAAGGGACCTCAGGAGGTCTCTAGTACAATCTCAAGGTCAAAGCAGGGTCAAAACTCAATCCCCACCAGCTTGCTCAAAAAGGGAATGTTTTTTAAAAAGAGCAAACAGTTTAACCTACTTGAGTACTATAAACATTATTATATACTCAATATAATGGATGATTATTTCAAAGCATCACTACAAAGCAAGGTTTAGGTTGTTTAATTTTTAACTGAGCATTCCCAGATCAAGACATTTCAGAGTTGCTCCTAGTTATCTTTAGTTCTGAGTTGCCAGAGGTTTTAGTATTTACCTTGCAAATGTTTTTTATTCTCAAAGTACTGATACCTGTTATTATAATTTTTACATGGAACTTACAAATAATATTTACTCGAAAGATTGTGTGTGTATTTATAGCCACACACAGAGTAAAAGCATAAAAATATAAATACCAACATAATAATAAAACTTTAGGAAGATGAGGAGGTGTTTCACATTATAGTTGAAACATACAAATATAACCATGCTAGATTTATTCAAGAGTACACTACCTTAGAGTCTTTGTGTCAAAGGTTTTCTATTGAATTGTTGTCACTGAGTATCTAGAGCCAGTCAAGAGGAGCCATTAGGCACAGTTACACTAAGATGACTCAGCCTCTTCAGACCCACTGAACTATGTAATATCTTGAGAATTAAATAGGATATAAGATAGTCTATAAGATTTCTATTTACAGTAATTACATTGATCACAATCTGTTTTCATAACTAAGCCATTGTGAAAATCTGAAGGTTACAACCACACTTTGAAAAACCAAACACCTAGGCAAAAGAGAAGGCAGGACAGTAGTTATGAAGTACCTTGCACTGACCTAAACTAAACTTTTGCTTATTGTTACTTCCAACTTGTCAAGTAAGACTGTGATGAAAGGCTAAAAGACATTTTCAGAATGTTATTCTATCATTTGTTTTAAAAATTCATGTGTTTACAAGCTATTAGTGTATTTAAAGATCCACTGTGTTAAGCTTTTAGCGATACTTAAAGGATGCAATTAAGCTTGCACTCAATTTTAATTTAACTATGGCAGATTTATAACTTTTTAAAATTGCTATCATTATGTAGCTTATGATTTTGCTGAGTATCATAGAAAATACTGATGTGAGTACTGTATTATTTTCCTTATGCTAGTTTTTATCTCATGGATGGAATAAGTATTACCGTGAATTTCTTGTTGTGGTTATTTAAAGTTGTCTTCCTTTGACATGAATACTGAGATACTTTGCTTGCAATAAATGATGGCACTTCATATACAGGTGTATTCAGAGGAGACTCATCTTGTTCCTATAAGGAAAAAAAAAAGGGAGGGGACAAGAAGGGTTGGTGATACACTTGTCAAAAACTTTAAAATATCAAAAATACATTTAACTAGTCCAAAATATGTATCTTTGAAGAAAAGCTAAAAGAATAATAACAGTTCTACCACCTTCCTAGGAAAAAAAATTTAATATCACATTGGCTGCACTGAGAATACCAGCTTATCTTGTGGCTACTGGGATTTTTCATTTTCTGCACTAAGTTCTTGCAAGGAGTTTTCAATAGCACTGCCATTTAAAAAAAAGGTCTCACTACCACTACTCTTATTATTTCAGTGAGATTGAAAAACTACAAAGCTTTAAGAGCAGATAAGCTTGAAAGAAAAGAGGTTTTTCCCAGAAAACACTAGATGATACAATATAAGATCAGAGATGTTATATCAAGGAGAAAGAAAAAAAACCTAAATTTTTTTTTTTTTGCTCTGTAGTTAATTGCAGTGGTGGAAGAAAAATGTTTGCACAACCTTAAAAGAAACTTTTCCCCCTCTTCCAGGTACAATGAAAGAAATTTTTCGGGGGTTAGATTTAATTCATGAAGCTAAATGTTATATTTTGGCGTCATTATAAAGCAAAGAAAACATTTACAAATAGCCAGAGTCAACAGCCAGTACTGGTTGTTACTTGTGATGTAGTTTTGCATTCAGCCCCTTCCATACATGCTGATCAAATTCATTGTTTTTAGGTGCTCACTAGAGCAATGGAGCAGAGTCAGGTACCAAATCTTAAAAGGGATTTTCCCAAGCCCAAGGCTATGTACGTGCATGTTTTCTCCTAATTTCACTCCATGCAAAATAGACTAAGGCAAGAAACACTATCTCTGGGCAACTAACCCCAGTAGGGTGGGAAGGGCACTCTCCTGAAAGGCAGGATACGCTGTGCTGTGTCCCCATTGGCAAAAGAAAATCAAAATCTTGACTGTGAGTCCTCAACATATGAGTGTCCCAACCAGAAAGCAACTGGAAAAAGACAACCTAGCACCAGCTTTTTCTGCTGCTATATATGTCCGGTCTTTTCATTCCTTTGCTTTTCACTGAAAGTGCCAAAGTCTGAAATATTTTGGAAACATCCAAAGTGTTCTCAACATTTCTGTGTGGTTTTGGTTATTTTGGCTGAAAATATTTCACAGATCTGTCAAAAATGGATTGCACTGCACTATCCAAAAGCCAAAGGGAAATGATTCAACAATAACAAAAATATCACAACGATACACAGAGGAAATCCTCACCCCAATAATAAAACGATGAGCCCTTTCTCCCCTCTATCCAAAGACACGCAGACATAAAGCTATGAATTTTCCTGTGCTAGGGAAAACCTATAAATATGTGTATGTGCCTTCAAACATATCCCCCCACATATAATTTCATGGTAAATTTCCTTTGTATTTGATACAGAGTAGTTAAATAATAGTATTCACACACACACAAAAAAGGCATTTGCTTGCACAGCTGAAGGAGCAGTGAATTATATGGCAGTTTTCACAGTATACACTGAAAGGAAGCAAGCTATTTTATGTGTAAGACCACTCTTGGGAATAACTGAAATGGTTTCAGCCAGGATCAACAGCACAACTCATCTACTTTTGCACACATTCATGAATTATACTTCAAAATTGATTTTAAATCATATAAACGATGATTGATCACAGCTAATATACTGCTTGAAATGATAGTGCCAGTTGCAAAGACCGTGAACAAACAGAATGTTACTGAACAGAATATATAATAAGCTATTATCTTCATTAGGACATAGATACGCAAAGAACAAGAGCATTACCTGGCAATATGGATGAGAGCAAAATTAACACAGAAACTCCATGTGTTTAAAAGGGTGATAGAATAGCACATAAATACTCTGTTCCTGCCTCAGCAAAGATATTTGAGCATTTTTCTTAATCAGCAATAGACATGCTTTTAATTAAGAGAACTTAATTATACATAACAGAAGAAACTAGAAGATCTAAAAATCAAAAGCATAAACACCTAGCAAACAGTAATTACTAAAGTCTGAGTTTTAGGGAATATTATGATGCTTGCATGAGAACTAAAGAGATGATCTCCTATCATTAGCAGAACACAAGAACAGGATTGATACTGTCTTTTGGAGGAAGACCAGATGGGATTAAATCGTTTGTACTGATTATGGGACAAACCTAAAATTTAATTCAGCATCAATTACAGTGTAGCACAAGCAATCCTGGAAACTCATACTACCTCAAAATAATTTGTAGTACAGAGAAAAAACAATTACAAACATGAGAAAAATGTAAGCATCAAAATTCTTTCTTTTTGCAGATAACTCCACTACATTAAAATGAAATTACAATACACTGCACAGAGGAAGCCACTGAAAAATATCCAAATGTGTAGGCTACTTAATCACTAGAGTTAGTCAGAGTTTCTACCCCACATCCAGGCTGGAGTACAGTGAATGTCATTGCCACTCCTTCACAGTGACATTTTCCACATGGCATAAGCAGGAAATCAACCTCTACCACTAGCATCAGCTTGTGCAGCAGAGAGGGTTAGTTACAGAATTAATCTTGCAGGGTAGTTCTTCACTCTTTATCAAACTATTATATTTAATTCACAAAAAAATAGTAGAATGACTGAAGGAAATAACAAAGAGAGGGAAAATGGAACAGCATGCTCAGGTACTAGAGACTCTGTCAGGCCACATTATTCAAGAGCCAGCAGCTTTGTAAAGTCCAGACAGCATTGATCAAATAATAAAGTCTGCTGATATCCAGCATTTTATGAAGAGAATGCAGCCAGTTTATAAGTTTCATTTTATTTTCTCAGGAACTCTGACTGTCAGTATGAAAGATTTCTTCCATTAGTTAGAGCCTCTCCCTTTCACAAGGCAAAAATAACGTTTTCCAGAGTGTCTCACTAAGTATGAGTTGCCTGATATGGCAAGGGATCAAAAGATGCAGTACTTCCTTTCCCTATGTGGAAGGAAATCCTTTGTTCAAGGAAACAAATCTCTTGCCTTCTAAAAATAAACAAACAAAAAAAAAATCACAAAACTTTTGGGTTCTGACTGAGGAAAAGGCAGAGGAGGTGCAGTCACAGCACAGATCCTAAGGCTGCTGAGGATGACAACCCACTTACAGTTCTCTTCCTTTCTCTTTATCCCTCAAAAAGCTTCTCTGCCTCTCCTTTTTCCATCATCCAGGAAACAGTACTACCTCAGCAAGTGGGGATGCCTTTGCATACATATTAATGTCCACATCCTGCTATTGCCCACAATACGCATCTGTTTCTGGTGGGATAGGGGTGTCTGGACAAAGGCATTCCTTTGCCAGAGAAATATTTTGATTTCCCTTTAAAGTGGATGCTTGGCTGCCACACTTCCATAGCGTATTAAATGAAACGATGGCTATTAACTATAAAAGTCAGCTGTTGCCAAATGAATCAGTAAGAATTCAGACCATCTTTGATCTGGTCACTCAACCTTTTACGTTCTGTAAATCACTAACATCACAACATCTCTTGGATAATTCAGACCTACAGAAAGATGTATTTTAGTGACAACTGTAATTAATGTTAGCTAATGGTGTGTTAACTCTGACTTTATTCCCACTGTTTTGCATGGAGAAGGACATGTCTTTCTAGTAATGCATTAAAACAAATTTTCTGCATGAAGAACAACCTTCCAAATACTGTAAGTTCTGAAAAATGAAATGTTACTGCTATTGATATTAATGGGAATTTTACCACCAACCTACAACTAAGATGAGATTTCACCCAAAACATTCCCTCACTGCAATACATTCCTTTTACCTCAAACCCTTCATGATATAGCTGAGTTCAAGGTTTGTTAATTCACTTTCATTTCGCATTTTACAAGACTGACATAATGGACCAAATTTGTCTTCAGTGAAACTCCAATTAAATTACATTATGTACGAGTTCAGCCTAGTACCTAAAAGAAAATTAACCTTTACTTCAAATGTTCATCATTTCTCAAGGAGGGAACAAGGGACGGGGTGGGGGAGAAGAAAAGTCTTGGTGACACTGCAACAATAAAATAATTTTTAAATTTTCTGAACTTCTAGAATCCTCCTCTTCCTCCTCCTTTGCTTTACAAACGTATTTACTACTTCATAGCCACTACATAATTAAGACTGGTCTTAACTATAAGCTTTAGAGTTAACAGTACAGCTGTCACTAGCTTATTGCATTCTACATTTATTAGCATGAAATCTTTGTGTTTCAAAAATTAAAAACCCAACCAGTCTCATAATTTAAAAACTCCTGACAGTGCTGTCATCTTTTTTCAGAAGTTTTTTTCTCCAGCAGTATTCCAAGAGGACTTGTATATATAAAAGAAAAGCAGGCAGTTCAACCTGCAGTAGCCTTCTCACTGATTTAAAAATAGTAAGCTTCAGCATCGAGATGTTTTGGAGAAAGACAAAGGCCTTTCTTGCTTAAAAAAAAACCCCAAAACTATGAAAAATATATTTTCTGAGATATCTGAATCCATAGGATTTCACACACTGCTGAAATTAAAAAGGTAAGTTAGTTTACTTTTAATCTTGATGTGAAGCACTCAAAGTACACAGGGTTTTGCTCACGTTTTGGATCTATTTCTTGTATAGAGAACTGCTATACATTCTGAGTATTTGTATTTTCATGACCTGTTCGCCTGTGACATTACATAATGCAGTAGTTACAAAGTTTTTAGGGTTTTTTTCTGCTTTGCATTCATTTCTTTGGTCTATTCTCCCTCCAGCAGATTCACTGATAATATTGTAAATATACTGCAAAAAATACTTCATTGGAAGGATTGCAAATATAAACTCAGCACATATTCTATCGAGTCTATGCCGAGTCTGGGAGCGACTCGAATTATGCCGAGTCTGGGAGCGACAGCTCCATCTGGTGTATTCATTCCTCCCCCCACAGTGTGTTATTAAACAGTAATTCTTATATGTAAAATCCTGGAAAATAGTTTCTGGCAATGAAAGATGACTGAAAAAAATTAATCCAGAGCTACAGTTTTTCTTGGGGAAGGGTGGTATTTATGAATCCTTTATAATCTAAACATCAAGATGAAGCCGTAGCAAAGAGTACAGTATTGCCATTAAATATTCAAGCACCCTCTGCCTCACAGGAAGGTACATACTGGGGATCATGTCCTAGCCTCAGAGTTTACATATTTCCCAGTTATCATTTTGCAGTGGAGTCACAGTTCACACAGAACCTAATCCAGGCCCTCAGCAGTCGGCAGGAATCCCTCACTTCAGAGACCTTGATCAGACTTATTCTCTTGATGTATGAATAATTTCTTCACCAGTGCATGGTAAATCCCTCACTCTGAGGCTTGAGCATGTGCAGAACAAGGTAATAGGTTCATCCTGCCACGGTGCATGGTCTACTTCATAGTCCAGTGGCATGTGCTGTTGCATTGTGCACAGCATGCCTAGGCATCCTTACCACACCACCATCTTTTGCGTCTGTAATGAGGGTACTGAATACCATTTCACACTATGTTCCAGTTTGAGATATTAACACATAATTTTGTCAGGCATAGATCACAGGAAAATATGTCATCATCCATTGCTTCAAAGACAAACACCATTCACCAAATAATCAGCAATATCCTCTGACTTACAGATCCTATTGAGAGATAATAGGATAAAACATATTTATTAGCACAGTTTTATTTGATGGAGCCAAGTTTGCAAATGCATGTCCACAGACTGCCGCAGACTTCATTTCACAGGTCCTTCAAGGGCCCAGCAGTTAGCTGATCACTTCCAAGCAGCAAAGGTTTTACTATTTTTTGTGCTGTTTTGAAGCAAAGTATTCCATCAGGAGTAAAATGGACTGCTCTCAGTGGGACATTTACCATGATGCTGAAGTACTTTGAAATACCACAGGTACCACAACAACAGCGAGTGCTTCCCTGCTGGATATTCCCCCTTTAATAGCATCGCTTTTTTACAAGAATGTGTGTTACCAATTTGTTGACATGCAACAGCATATTAACTTGGCATTACCAGACACTGATATAGAGGGTCTTTTTATTAAAAGTGTAAACTTTAGGGGGAACAGTTTTTAAATTAAGAAAATTATCTAACAGTACAATTGTATATGTACTTAGTTTAAAAAAAAAAAAAAAAAAGAATAATCACACACAGTCATTCATTTTGAACGTCACTGTATTCACACTGAAGGATCTGGCTTACCATAAGGTGATACTTCAATTCTGAATCAACTGGTCTTCCTGCTTCCATGCATGCTGTGAACCAGGAGATATCCAGTAGCTCAAACCTGGAGCTATCAGCCACAGCTTGTCCTCTCAGCCATTCCAGCACCTCCAGGTAAGAGTTGTTCTCAGACACAATATGAGTGACAGAATCACTGTCAAGAAGTACACAAAAAGAAATTTCTTTCTTTCCTGAATACAACTGTACACAGATACAGAGCTGCTATTTCCATATTTACTT
The DNA here is from genome assembly GCA_027925045.1 of Hypotaenidia okinawae. Lineage (NCBI taxonomy): Eukaryota > Metazoa > Chordata > Aves > Gruiformes > Rallidae > Hypotaenidia > Hypotaenidia okinawae. The sequence continues at coordinate 23,033,398 of BSDF01000008.1, read as the reverse complement.
ACCACGCATTTCCTGAAAACTGTAGTATACAATTTATGTTAGGATGTGGGAAATAGTTGCGTTTTTATATCACAATATATCCATTCCAGTCACTGAATCTGATTTGAGAAAAGACTTTAGCCTGACAGCTCCTGTAAATGCAGCATTTTCTTTCTTTCAGGATCATTTTGCCTTCCAGAAGATACTATCCTATTATGCATTTTTTGGTGACTCTGAAAATATCTAGCTTGGTCAAGTAGCACCATAATGAAAAGGCTGCTTTACAATACCTGACAGTGCTTCCCAATATCCCTGACCAATGAATGAAAGCTTTATAGTCCATTAATAATTCTTTAAAGCTTTACAAGTAGTAACATCTTGTTGTAAATTTGACTTTCCTGAATTTACATTAAACTCTTTACATATCGCAAAGTCAAATGTTCATGACGTAAATCTTATGAATCATGTACTCCATCTAAAGAACACTTACTACTAAGAGGCCAGCCTCATACAGAGCTGATAACTTCGTTCAGTGAATGAAAAGTTTACAGACTGAGTTATTATTAAATAGATTATATGTCATGCATTGCTTAAAATATGGTAGCAAATGTTATTACACTAAATTTAGGTTGATGTACTAGAATAAATTGGGGAAAAATCCCATGAAAGTTGGTGATTAAAAAGACAGTACCACACTTTCTACAGGAAAATAATGGACAGGGAAAACATTAACTTTCAAGAAAAAAAATTACATACATACTTCGGATGATCTGTAAATTTCTACCTTGGTCTCCTAACGTTCCTCAGCAAGTTTAGAAAACTACTAACTTTGTAGGAAATTTTGACTGATTGCTAGTGCTTCCCCTCCACACACCCCCCAGGAGGGTGCTGTCACCCACAGAGACAACAACAGGGAAAGGAGGACACTCTTAATTTTCATGAAATTCATAAGACCTTGGTATATCTGAAACATATACCAAAAATAACTGATACTGGTAAACAGATTCCAAAACTTCTTGGGGGGAAAAGCACAAACAGTGTCATTATTCAACTTAGCTTTTATAGAAATAAACCTAGAATTAGAACATAAGATTTCCTGATGGCAGCTGCCTCTATTTGCCAGCCTCTGTAACCTCCTGCCAGCCCACGCTGGTGACAGCCTTGTGCATATAAATTTCAAAGGCACCTGACAGATTGCCTTCCGTAACATCTAGAGAAGTTTGTGACCCCGTGGAGGACCAGGCTGGAGCAGTCCGGGCTTGAGAGGCTGAGAGACATTCTATGATTTTATGACTGCGCCTCGTAGCAGTGACCCATGCTGGGGCAGCTGGTGAAGAGCTGAAGCCCCGTGGGAAAGGACTCACGTTGGAGAAGTTCATGGATTGTCTCCTGTGAGTGGGAACGCACGCTGGAGCAGGGGAAGAGTGTGAGGAATACCCTGGCCCAGCTAAGATGGAAAGCACCTTGCAAGGAACTGACTGAAACTCCCATTCTCCTGCCCCTTCCCATGCCACAATTTGAGGGGAGGGGGTTGAAGAAGGGAGAAAAATCATGACTAAAGTGAAGTCTGCTAAGAAGGGAGTGGTGGGGGAGGTGCTTTAAGACCTTGTTGCACTTTTCATTATCCAACTCTGGTTTCACTGTTTGTAGTGTAGTGTAATAAATTAGATAGATTTCTTTCCTTTATTCTGTGCTGAGTCTGTTTTGTCTGTGACACTAATTGAGGAATGATCTCTCCCTGTGTTTATTTTGACATCTAAACCTCTCAATATATATGTTCTCTCCTGTCTAGCCAAAAAGAGGAGTGATAGAGTGGCTTTGGTGGGCGTCCAGCCTCCAGCCAAGGCCAAACCACCACACAAATAATGGACTCAACCCATAGAAAACATATCATATAACTCTTTCACACATTAAGTGTACTATATTTCAGAAATATAATAAATATATTAAATGTACTATACTTCAGAAATACAAAAGCTGTCATGGCAAAGCACTTTTTTTCTCTTCATAGTGTACAACTTGTAAAATCCACTGAAAAAAAAAATCAAAATACATTTTAACCTAAAAGACTATGAATCTAGGTTAGATAATCTCCAAGAAATACTATTGGTTTAGTTATTATTTAACCCGACTAGAGTTTATTTTAATTAAACTGTCACATTTTTACTTGAGAAAAAAAAAATCAGTTAAGGACATAGAACTTCTGCTTCCTGTGGTTTATTTCACTTTATATAAAATATTCATATGTAATGTATTTGTACCAAGCTGCAGATCTGGGAACATTGCCACTGCTATGCTCACAGCAGCAGTTTAGCTGCTGTGCACCAGTTTCCTCTGGTACCTGTACAGCTGTGCTTTTTTCTTGGCACAGTACCTAGCAAATTTAGTATTTCCTTTGGCATTTTCAAAAACAAAAGTCAACAGTTAAATAGTTCTGTTTTATCCAGAACTAGCTATGCTGAAATTTTACATAACACCTGCCTTGCATACAATTTAAAAGCCTGCAATACTGTAATAGACACCTGCATGTCAAAGCAGCCCTAATAAAGACTCTACTCGGTCCTCAATGGATTGTTAATGTAGGATTTGGAACAGCCCACTTTATCTTTTTTTCTCCAAGAATTCAATTAGTTTTGTATCAGACACTAATTGCCTATTTCTGTTCAATACCTGCTTGAATCTTGCTTGACAAATTATTTCATCCTCCCTTCTTCCTCAGGCTTTCAAAGCTGATGGGATTAAAAAAAACCAGTGGAAATGAGCTTTTATAGGGAGGACCCAGTTGTGTACTACCTGCATACAGATATACATAAATGATCAATACTTGGTTTTCTTCCAGCTTTTCAGAGTACCTACATAAAGAGGCACCTTATGGAAAGCTGCATAATAATATAACTGGCGCTCATGAAAAGCAGTATTTGGAGGAAGGATTCCTTCAAAATGAGTCGACTTAAACATCACACAACAAATCTGCAGCTGTATATTTCCACCCTGAAGTGCCACATCTGTGATATTTTGTTCCTACCTTTTTTCAGACTCTTCCAGACTGTACCAAAGTGTAAACAAGTAACTTTCAGACTCACATCAGTGTATTACTCACAAGAATAAATATTAGAATAGCAGAGACATACTAGAGAAATGCCCCCTCAACCCATCACATTTTCAGTTCCTGTACATCTAGCTTTTTTTCCATTTCAGTGATTTGCCATTAAGTTTAAATTAATGTTAACATGACCGCAAGGGGGAATATGCAATAGCTAATTGAGATCAGCTAAAGAAAAGATGCATTGATTCCAGTGAGACTATACATATCCATAGAAACATATACCATGAAAGTAATTTGCAAGTTCACACCTTCTAAATGAAGACACATTAGAAATTTTGCTAATGTTTTTGTTCTGCTTGCTCTCTGCCCAGAACACAATAGGCATGAGCCATGCTTTAGGAACACTCACTGAAATTCCAAAGCATCATTACAGTGGGGAAAATAAAGTATATCCACCAAGCACATAGCTAAAAGCTTCACCAGTTTTTTGCAGGACTGTATTTATTAAATCAGAAGTCTTCAAGTAGCTTTAATATCTATTATTTTTACACACATAAATATTCTCCTACCTTAGCTCACTTTCTACTCTGAAACCTTTTTGCCAGATCCATCAAAAATGCCCTTCTGGTCATTCCCATCTTCCTCTGCATAATAAAAATGACAAACTTATTGTATTTTACTTCATAACTGCAGGAAAGGTCTGGGGAGCGCACCCCTTTCTGTCTCTTCCTCTGGGAGAATACAGCTGGAGCTCTGGTCCTATCCATGATACAAGGCAGAAGTGTTTTCACTTGGGTAAAAGGAAGATAACATGCTTTCTGCCAGACAGCAGCTGTATTTAATGTGACCACCCATTGAAGCAATTTTCTTCTGTTTCCCCTCTGAAATCAAAAACAGGTGCTACACAAGCAGAAACATGACTTGCTTTCTACCAGCTGGGACTTCTCACACAGAACTACCCCAGAGAGGTGCAAATATGTTTTCATTCCTTGAAACAGCCATTACCTATAAAGACTTTATACATATAATACTGATCATTGTAAAGTTATCTCAAGATACCAGTCGGGTCTGCAGCTGTTCTAGTGGCCCAGTTCCATTGAAGTACAATCTACTTCAGTGGTAAATATTCCCATTTCCATAGAGTTTTTTTAAATTTAGCATAGCAAAGAATTTGGATTTTGCCAGTCCTTCAGCATGTGTCAGAAATGTTATATCTTGCAGTTCTCACTTCTCATGTTCAGGAGAGGAAGCAAGGTGGAAAAATCCTGCCTAAGTCAGATCTATCAATTTTATTTTCGGTCATTTTATCACATTTATACTACCTGAGTTATGGAAAAGTGAGTCAAAGCCCATTTTCTGCAATTATGGCCATGAGTTTAAAATTAAATTATGAAAGTATTACAGAGATGTTCCCGGTCCTCTATCTCTTGCTGCTTCAGTTGTATTATCACAGATATAAAGAAAAAGTTTCCATCAGAATAGAAACTAACCATCAAAAATTAATACAGAGTTATCAGCTCTGGGGTCTTCCCGAGGCCATGAAGAAAATATATACATAGTTCAGTACAGAGACTAGGCTACATTAATTTCTTCCTTGCCTAAAGGTAACCTAGAAGACAAAATATCTATTCCTATTTCTGCTTTATAATATTAACGCTGTCAAAATAAATCATTTCAAGGTTATTTTGAAATTATACAAGATGTTTTCATAGTAACTGGAAAATGGACAAGCAGACTTTAAGAGGCTTAAGCAAAATAATAACAGCAAGGAAGAAAAAAAATAGTGATAGGTCTGGCATTAAGGCTAAGAGATCTATTTTGGTTGCTCCCTGTCTGTTTTCCAGACTACTAATCAACCATTCAACACTGTCCATCTCCCTTTTTACAGTCTTCCTAGGCTTGGTAAGCAGCTTTGCTTTATCTCCAGCCCTACAAGGAATAATGCATTTGAGAACAGATTCTTTACATATGTTAAACAAAGTCATATTTTATAATTAATTCAGTGCCCTCAAACATGTAAATATAATTTCCCCCAGTGTAACATCAAGACGCTCAGTGCCAGTAAAATCCTTCTGGCATGAAAAACATAAGTTATTATTCCTTTGTGTTACTGTAATACCTCTTGAGCCAGATTTTTTGAGAGTATCTAGCTGCCAAAAAGCTGCAAACAGAGGCCTAGTGGGATTTTCAAATTATCTAAGCAACCTAGGCACCCAGCCCCTTTGGAAATCAATTTCTGGCTTTGAACCTAATGCAACGAGATTTTTCTCTAATAAACATAGTATAATATCACAAAAAAGGTCTCGGCCAATGATGCAGTTTTATTAAAAATATCTTCTAAAATTAACAGGATTTCCATATCCCAGGTGAGTGAATAACCTACTCTCCTACAACATCACATTATAATATTTCTGACAGTAACACAGAAAGTAGAATATGCATTAGTGAGAGAGCAAATGCAGAGGAGAAAAAACATACCTCATTTATGACAAAAGAAAAGCATCCTGCTATTTGAGTTATAACACCACCTGTAATACTTTATATCACATATGCTTAGTGAACTAAAAACAAAGAAGCTAGCAGAATTTTTTTCCATCTCAGTACAGTCTCCTGGAATCCAAAGCAGTTCACATCCTTGAAGGGAAATCTAGAACAAATTTCCATGTTCTGATGTTCTTGCTGTGGATCAGTTTTGTGCACTATCAAAGGCACAAATTAAGAACAAGACATACACAAATGTTGATGGGCATTTAAGTAAACATCTTTTGTCACTTGTGATAACTGTGCTAACAGCAGCTTCCCTAGCAGTTCTCAAGCAATGTCTAGTACAGACCTCAGCTGGAAGCAGAGAGTAGAGATCTAGCTTCAAAGAGGGCGGGGGAAGGAACAATTTCCAGAACACACTATTTCTGTAAAACACCATTCAGCTCCTCTGTATTCCAGCATTCACACATGTTTGCACTGCACCTTCTTGATTTTTGTCAGAGTCTTTTAGTGCCCTGCTTTCATGTGAACTGCATTGTAAATATTTTATAAAATGTTACTTGCCCATTTTATTTAGCTGTCTTGTGAAGAGCGGTGAAAGGTACTTTTAATACACAGCTGCAGTGTGCTAACCTTCAGAGAGAGCATCTCTCAAGCACCATCAATAAAAAGTAGAGAAGTGATTGTTCGGTTTCTTTTTTGGTTTCACATTGGCCTAACATCATATGACACAGAATTGTTGCACAAGGATCATTTTTTTCCTTAATTTTTTCATTTTAAAGTATTTGTTAATTCAGCATTTTCCAATGAACAGTTTAAAGGAAAATATAAAAAACTTTCAATATTTGTTTTTGTCCAGGTATCACCATGATTTTGCTTTAGTTTAAATTCTGTCCTTCTTGGCTGCTAAGCATTCCTTTTGGCATTAATATCTGTTCTATCAATCTTTTAATACTTAAAAATTGTCAGGTGTTTTTTCCTGGTTTTAGCAAAAATATTGTGGAATACAATTACATGAAGTTATTACATGGAGCTTTTCTATGCTTGTACCACTTACACTTAGCCAAGGTACAAGCTATTAAGAATGTAAATACTTTACATTTAGTATATGTAAGAACTTTTTGTGCGATGTTCTCTCTCTCACACAAACAAGCACAGGCTTTTTATTCACTTGCTTTACTTCAGTCATATGCTTTACTTGGCACCAGGGAACTATATAGACTCATGAAGGCCTTGAGTGTCTGTCCTTAATTCCATATTACATGGGAAGTTTTCATTATTGTTGAGTAAGTGATCAGCAAGCTTAACAATATCTTACAATTCCTGGGACAAAAAGGGTCAGCATCTGGAAACTCTGGACACTGCTACCTGCACCAGCAAACTTTGTTTGCACATAAATTGCATTAATCTATTTCTTTAGTCCTTATTTTTTCCAATATACTAATACATACATTCTTAGAAAATGAGCAAGTAAACCAATCTCTCTAGCCTACAAAATAAAGAAACAGAACATCATGCAGCTACATTTGTTTCCAATGTATTGAATACATGTGCTATTATTAAAGATAAGGAAACGTTGAAATGTATATTCTGGAAGTGTTCAAATACATTTTTAAAAATTGATTCTCCCTCATCCCCTTTGGTGTTTATATTCTTTGAACTACAGAGCATTTTCAGGGAGCAACTTGGAAATACACATGCTTGAGTTACTCATATCAAAGATGATAAACTCCATAAAATAACCCTATGACCATGAATTTCGAAAAAGATGAATTGATAGGATGCTTTGAATGTGCTTACTTGGCTGTATCATAGTATTATCATGTAAGATAAAGTAGCTCAAGAAAGGACACAAAATCTTGTAGCTGCAGTCATCAAATGTACAGTATTTCTGATGCATGCGATCAGAATAGCTGCTTGTTATCTTTTTCTTATTTTTCTCCAAAATTGGAGGTGAAATCCTGAATTAGAACATATTTAGCAACATCTCTCAAAAACTGCCCATGTAGAAATCATACCAAGAGCTGACAGCCTCTTTAACTGATTGTATATACAGCTATTGCAGAAAAGGTTTATTCTTCCCTTATTTCTTCAGAAAAGGCTTAGAAGAAAAATATTACAGCGCTGAATAATAAAACAGAGCAATAGGGTACCCCCTTACAGCACAGGGAAAAGTAATTGGTGACAAATCCTGGCAGGAGCTACTTCCTACTCACATCAATATGCCTATATTCCCTGGAAACTATTATTTGCAGCCTTCCTTCATTCTCTCTGTTCAGTAACAAGGCTTACAATTGCTCTCTTTGGTTACTCTGCTAATGGTAGCTGCTGCTCCTTGTTGTGATTATTATTGGACTAATCTTTGATTTTTTTTTTTATGTGCTGGTGCATCAATGGTTTTCTTTATGCTGTAGTCTCATGAGAGCCTTGTGAGCCTCTCAGCAACAAGCAGAGACATATCTGCATAATCCCATCAATATACATGGTCAGGGAGGTCCTTTGACAGTTATGCATCTCTTCCAAACACAGTTTACAAAGATAAAGGTCTCTGGATATTGAGCACCTTTTATTTAGACTCTCACATACATCTCATTGCCAGTATTTTGGACAGTTCTGTTCATTAACAAATACCAAACAACCTTTCAGAGATTAAGAGCTACACAAATGATTTTGCAATGGTTTATTATTTAGGCAGCTGAAAAGATTATTTCTCTCAATGACCACCGAATAAAATTCCTGTGGATATTTCAGAGATTTCTTTTATAAAAAGATAATACTATAAATGAATACACTGTTACATAAAAATTCTTATCCCGCCAGCCTCATTCTGTCAAGGAATCCTGATTTCCTCCCCCAATAGGACACTACTAATCTAACAGCTAAATTGATCATGTATCTTCTTTTAATTAGTTGTTACAATAGCTCCTAGATGTAGATTTGATGCATCTTGCTGCAAATGCAGTTCTAGACCTATTTACATTACAGAACATATGAACAGCAGTACCCCTGAGATTTATGCCTGCATGATGGATTTAATAAAGACACATGTACTTAAGCCAAAATAATGAAAAACAGGAAAATACTATCGCCATGTTTCACATAAAGCTTTCAAATATACACTCCATTTTCAGTATCACAGGAAAGTTTCTTTGTCTTGCAGTTCCCACATCATCAAGCTGAGGAAATAATCAGACCAGGTAATATAGAAGAGAGGAGTAAATAAGAGTACCATAGGCAATGTTGTTGCAGAGGGAAGAAAAACAAACTTATGTGTAATATTATGCAATATATCCTCCTGCGCTCTCAAAAGTTTCTGTGAGTCACCAAGATAAGAAGGCTTATTTCACTTTCTGGCTATTGAGCAAAAGCAACAGGTAACAGCTAACTGTAGGGTGAGTCCTGACAGAGCCCTTTCTGCACATTCCACTGAAAGAAGCTGCAGAAAAAAAGGTCAGAGACAGCACCAGAAAAGATGAAAGAATTGCTGATGAGGATTACATATATCTTTGTCTTATCTTCATAGAGAAAACAGATGTTCATTTAAGTGACATGAATTTTGCAGGAGAAGGAAAAAAAAATCATCTATTAGAAGCATTTTTTATTCTAGAAATTTAAGTTAAAGGAGGCTAGAAAGCAGAGTGGAATGGGGCATAGTTCTCACCTTTTTGATTTATTGAGAGTTCCACTAATGCAGAACTAATTACAGCAGAAGTAACCTAGCTGGGTGATTGATTCATAGGAGGAAAGAGTTTGCTTTATCCAGCTGGATTCTTCTAATCCAAAAGCACTCTTGACACAGTTTCCATAAAAGCATTTTTTCCACTTGTTACTGACTTCACCTATAATTTGGCAGCTGCCTCACTTTTTTTATTTTGCAGTCTGGATCTGATGGCTCTACCTTTCACTACAATAAAAGATAATTTTTTCACAGCATAAAAAATTACTTCTCAAAGCCATTGGCAATTCCTTTTCCAGACTATCTCAAAATTTGCTCCTCGTTTCAGCTTACAGAAAATTCAATATTACTAAGTCAATTCAAAGTTGCAGTAGCCCCTAGAAGCCCTGTCTCAGCATAGCATTTCATGCATACTTTGCCGTGAGCATGTGTTGATAGATCTTTATAGGAAAACCACAGTGTCTCCAGATATTTTTGAGAACACAGCCTTTAGAGCTTTCTGACTCCTTAAATCCTATATGTTAATCTCATGCCACTATTTTATGATGCACACCAGCTTATTAGGAAATTGCATCACAAGTTCTGACACATTTCTATACTATTTAAAGAGACAGTATAATTCCACTTAATTGAAGTATTTGTATTATGAGCTTTCTCATGTTTATTGCTGCAAAGAGAAATCAATTTTAAGAAACTTAATTTTCTGCTACGTGAAAAGTCAGACTCAGCATACTACCACATAACTACATATGGAGCTGGTAATTCAATAGTTAAGTGACAAATCAGAAGATCAAACTATACTGAAGAACGTTCTGTCAGAAAGTTTCAACACCTTTTTTCCATTAAGGATTCCTACAGCCTTCCAGTTTTCTATTCATATGCTAGACTAATTATTCTCATAGATTATGAAGCATTACAGCAGGAAGGATATAAAGCAGGTAAATCTATTTGCAAATGCTGTTCTGTTACAAGAAGTTACTCAAAATTTTACTAAAAATACATGTTGTTTATGATTTCCAGACATTTTCATTTAGTCGCTTTGCATTTTGTGATGTTATTAAGGACACAATTCAATATGATAGTTTTTTTTTCCTGTTGGCAGATCATTATGAGTTTTACGATGCACTGGAACTCAAAATGTCATGAATAAAAGCATGATACACAGATGAATTCAGTTTCTACTTTGTTTAACTGTGTTGAAACATGCAGAATTATAAAGATATAAAATTAGGCCAAGTTAGAGGAGAGAAAGGCCTAAATCCTGAGACTGTGCTAATGGGGAACAGATACCAGTAGATGCCAAACATCACATAGTCAAGAACAATTATTTTGACAGTATTAGTACATACATATTTTCAAAACCCAACTGGCTCATTTTCAGCTATTCTAGACTGCTCTTCTACAGGCTTGATTCAAACACCATAGCAGTGATACCAACTTAACACCCAGTTTTCACCATCCAGAGCAAATGAGTCAAATAGACTGATTTAGAGAAATTCTCCTGTAGACTTTAATATTGAGGAGGGACCACCTATGTATGTACATGAGGCACTGAGGAGAATACTGCTTTTTCTTTGTCTTATCCACTGGTGCTATGCAAATTCACATAACATGCACAGCTCTTGCACAATAATCTTCAAAGAATGAGGAAGCCATGGGTATAACGACATACACAAACTACAGCTTTGACAGCAGTAAGTGAACACATATCAAAATGGTGTCAAGAGGAAAAAGTATCAGAGGAAGGTACTATTAAGATAAAAATAATGATGTAAAATATTTTCGTGCTTTGAAATGTGTGAGCAAGTAGTCCAAGACATCTCTTATAATTAAGACAACGCTTATGGGATACAATACAGAAAATACATACACAGATTTGACCAAAGAATTTTAAATTGTGCATAAAGTGTCATAATCACTGAACCATGCAGTTAACATTAATAAAATTAGGCTTTGCTAACAGTATGGTTTTGTATCTACCAATAATTCAGTTAGTCCACTACCTTGTGTAGGCATCTAATAAGGTACAAAATATGTCACATTGCACAACCTGCAGAGGGAAAAATCCATGTATATTTTCATACATCAGTAAATGCAGAAAATTCTCTGTCACAAGTAATTATAAGTAACATATATCTTTTCCTTTACACAGACTCAGTGGCTTCCTGGTTGCTATTTTCACTGGTATATAGACTAAAGAAGTTAAAATGTTTCTTGATCCTTTCAACACCTGTACAATGTGCAGGAGAACTGAGGGAAGAGGGGACAGGGGGGCCAGATGACTGTGGATGATCATGCTCATCTTAGAGAGCTGCAAGAAAAGGTTCAGAAGAACTCTGCAACAGCCCTTACTGTTCTGGTTTCACACAGCATTGTGAAAGGAAACCAAAAGTAACTATTTCTTGACTAATACCTTGATAAATACTGATAGAGGAAGGTTAAGGGAACTACCTAAACCAGACTGTAAGAGCAGATGTTTCTGAGAAGGAATTTGAGGGAAATGTATTAGAGAAAAAAATATTATTCTGTAAAAAGAAGCAGCAGTTTCTGAGTAGGAAGGATTTAATGATGGCAAGGATGTAGGCATATATCAAAGGCATATGATACAGGACATTAACAAATACCCTTAATAGCTATTTTCTGGTCTTTAGGCAACCATTTATACTATTCTTTTCACTACTTGCTTGTCAAAACCAGCAGACAACAAAACACAAACCTCACCAGCTTTTGTGGTGAGATATGAAGCTACGGTGTGCATGCCTGCCACTCCACAGCAAACCACCGCAGGATCACCCCGTGTTACCTCCACAGCTGTGCTACCCACAAGCATGTTATAGCAGAAAAACTAGTGTAAACAAATAGCAGTGCAACATAGAAGGGACAGAAATTGAGACATTTAAAATGGTTGGTTTTAAAGGACTAAGTGGGAAAGAAAAAGTAACTGACAGTACCTCTTCAGTCATACTCAGTCCTACTGAGTTTGGGTTCATAAGATGTTCTGAAGATTATTTGACATTGCTCGGCAAAGCAATTTAGCACTATGAGTAAAAATTATTAGGGAAATAATGGAACATTAAGCATGTAAAATTAAACTATTTTAAATATGCAGTATATGTAACACACGGAGCAACAATTTGTTACCACCTTGCCACTCACAAACCAAATACTGTGTATTTGACATGCAAACTTACAACTCAGCCTCTCTGAAATGTCTGAGCCAAATGAAGTCAACAGCTGCACCTGCCTGTAAACCACCAAGGAAAACTTGAAAGCCTTGCTCTTGCAAACCCAAGCAAGCTGAGGTTACAAGAATCCAGCCGAGAAGGCAGTTAGTTAGTATGATGATGGAGCCACTTGCTTTTTAGAAATAGCTATGCAACAGCCTCCATCATCTCCAGAGCAAGCAAAAAGGATTTTGGCAATGCATTAAAACAATGACTCCTCAGGTTTTTCATTCTTGTTGGCTGTCCTTACTTTCTTGAGAAACATTTTAGAAGTATCCATTTAAATGGTTACATTAAAAACACTCATCCTTGTTAAACTGCTTTGGTAAGATAAACAAACTGCATACACCTGCACAGTTACGTATCACTTTTCACACTAATTTATGCTGAATATGCCTGAAAAGTAGTTGATACTCTCCTAATTCCTCATATTTCATAATAGGCACATATGTAAGTTTAAGTGGCATATTCCACACTCTTCAGGTTTTTTTATTTTCACAAGTGACTAGAGGCTCTAAACTCATTCACCTTCCATTTAGATCACTGCTTTTCAATCTTTTTCAGCTGTGAGAGCACATAACAGCTTTCCAATGCCGTACTAGGATTCAAACACAGCAAGCTTAAGCCCTATGCAATTAAGAAAGCCTATGTTGCAGATTATCAAGCAACAAACCTGTTACACCCACACATAAATATCTATCCCCACAATTTTTTGATACTGTCTTAACTCTGACCCTGAATCATAAAACTCAGCCCATCTGTATACAAGCCCCAAACTGAGGAACTGCTTTTATTCCCACTCTAAATGAAGGGGAATGACCAAAGTGTCCTGAAATCAAGGGCAATGGCTTCTGCAGGATCTGATAAGGTATTGCAAGGACTGTATTTAGGCCAAATTTTGTGCTCTTATCATGGCCCAAGAGGTAAAATAATGTTATTTTGAATAAGAAAAAAAATGTTTCTGCATATTAAAATAATAGTATAATGTTTGGGGTAAAGGTTACAATTATAGCTGAAAGACACAAGAGGGAATAAAAAGGGGTTGAGGCAGGTTCAGAACTATATATTAGGGTTACATCTGGTTTGTACTTACCCAGAAGAGGTATTCAACATGGCTCCAAACAAGCATAGTAAGAATAGTCTCAGGCTTAGGATAGCAGAGATAAGAAAGCCTAAATTTAAGATAGGAGCTAGGGTCCAGATCAACAAGGTCAGCTAATATATAATTATGTATGAGTATCAAAGGGGCCACCAGACTAGATTTAGTCTGGGCTAACAGCTTCCATATTTACTATGGGTGATGCAGTTAAGCCATATCAACAGTCAGGTTAGGGTAAGTATTGGTATTTGGGAAAACAGACCACATTTGTCTGTGAATTAGTCTAGAAATGACAAAATTGAGCACTGACACATGTAAGGGTCTGAAACCTGTGCTTGGGTTTTGTCTAAAGGAATATTTTATCAACATTAATGAACAGATTAACTCTTTAGAGTTCAGAATTCAGTAAAGTTAAGAGTTGAAGTCAAAAGGATCCTGTGGCCTATGTCCAGCAGGAATATTGGGCTAGCAGTTCTGGGCATGCAGACAATATTAGGGTAATGGGGGTCAGGGTTGTTGGTATTATTCATCTACATTACCAAATGGGTTTCCAGCAGGAATATTGGGCTAGCAGTTCTGGGCATGCAGACAATATTAGGGTAATGGGGGTCAGGGTTGTTGGTATTATTCATCTACATTACCAAATGGGTTTACGGCTAATTAATTCCTGTGCAAATAAAGAAACTCTCCTGTTTTTATAAGTGTGTTAGGTGTGGGGAAGTAACAGCTGTGTTTGGGCTAACAGTGTCTGACAGACTGAAGTTAGATCTGACTCAGAAGCAGCCACCTGGCTTGGTTTTGTGGTAATACAAGCAAAACTTTTACCTCTTCAGAACTCAGCTGAGCTTTTGCACCTCTTTTCTATTTAATGTAACTCTAACCCTTTTCTTCAAGCTGTAAAATGACCCTATTAGGCCTCAAAGTAAATGTAGTTCATGAGCAAATCAGAGTACTAAATGTTGGCAAGGACTTTGTACGGAATGCAAAAGAGCACAGGATGTAGGAATGCAATCAGGAAAGGAAAGTGTTTTTAGTTCATTTGCTGGATAATTTTTGAAAGAAATATTTTATTGGAAAGAGGGCATGTTTTCCATAAAACAAAACCAAAATATTTCTCTATGATTGAAAGTCTTCATTCAACCAAAAATTAAACTCCTTGTATCAATTATTCAAAGATATCCACATTCAGTTTAGGTTAAACAATGTATTTTGTTTGGTGTGAATCCAAACAACCTAAAGTAGTTTCAGAATACTCAGTTCCCTAATTCCTCATTTTTAAATTTATAGCTATTATTCTTATTTTAGATTCTTTTAAAATAAGTAATATACATATTTTAAAAATAAATCACAAATCTTAAACCAAAGTATTTAATCTATTTCCAATTTTTTCCAGTATTTTCTGTAACACAGCACTGGTTCCCAAGCTCTGCAGATGCTGGTGTCATTATGTACTTCAAATTCACTAAAAAGAAATGCTCCCGTTCTCCAAGAGGTGACTAAAAAACAAGTCAACATAGAAGTCCATCCTGATCAAACATCTCAGAGGTAATGCTTCTGAACTTAGCAGAACAATAGCACTGCTGGAGAAATGGTAGCTAGATGCAATACTAATAAGGATATGACCCCACTGCTTTATTTCACCTCATACTGCTGGTGACAAGAATTTACTTACATAAATCGTAATTTCCTTTATGCAAAAGGTCACACTCTGTAATGACTGTTCGTCACTTGTAAGCTTAACACCTATGAAATTATGAACCTCTATTTAAAGACGTAGTGAAAAAAGTGACTAAGATGAATACTGTGATTTCTTCACTGAGTATTTTTCATTTTCATGCCTGGTTTAAGGCCAGCTTCTGGATTATTCCTGCTTCAACTGGTATTACTAAATTGAAAACATAGCAAAAAACCTTCATGTTTCAATTCCTGATAACTTGTATGACCCTTATGTGTGTCACAGAAATGTTGATACTACCCATATATACTTAATTTCTTTCTTCATGGGATTTTTCTAGATGTAGTCTTCTGGAACTAATCTCATACTTTTTAATTGAAGCTTGTAACCCAAGTCATTCTGTCCATGGAAATAAATCAAGCAAAAGACTTGCTCTTCTTAAAATCAGATTCCAGTGTTAGATGCAGCAATATTTTATCCAGCAAATGTCTGAACAGTAAACTGAAATGGAGGCGTTTGTTCAGTGAATGATTTGGAGTAATTACTTTAAAACAAAGGGATGATGTTCCAATGTTAGGACAATTCTATGCTAAGAACAGCTCAACTCATTTCCCATATTTTTGTGATAACTGGTTTTGGTGGGAAAAAGGAATATCAAATACTGAGAAAGGAGTATGAACTAATCACCCAACTGAGACACTCTCCCTATTTCCCCCAGGCAGAAATTCACATGCAAGAAAATTTAATCCTTTTTAAAAAGGCAACAATTGTCTACGGCTCATTGTTAAGACAGAAACCTCCTTCAAGACTTTGGTCATTTTCAGAGATGGCTTGACAGAGATTAAGGTATCGTTTCCAATATA
This sequence comes from Hypotaenidia okinawae, assembly GCA_027925045.1. Lineage (NCBI taxonomy): Eukaryota > Metazoa > Chordata > Aves > Gruiformes > Rallidae > Hypotaenidia > Hypotaenidia okinawae. The sequence continues at coordinate 23,017,352 of BSDF01000008.1, read as the reverse complement.
ATGTTGACACACTTCTTTGAAACTTACTTACTGAAGCATGAAAACGTACATGGAATGTCTGTGTTCAATATCACTTATTCCCAATTCTCTAACTCAGAAATCACTGTTTAATCAATCTAAAAGCAGAGAGAAAATCCATTAGGCTTACAATCAATGGCTGTATATCATCTTCAAATAAAGCGTTCATTTAAGACCTCATTTCAAACTGAACAAATATTAAGTCCTAAAATGATATCATCAGCAAACATCTATTCACTGGAAAGTGTATCAAAGCCAGAATTTGGCATATCATGATGTAGCTTCTATTTACAAGGTGATGTACCCACATCAGGAATATCAATCCTGGCAGACAAAGGAGGACGTGAAAATAAGCATTTTAATATTTCTCTCCCTTTCATATGCTAGTTGCAATAAAGAGCAGATTTTGAAAATATCTTCTAGAGTTAGCACAATATTTACCTATTATGGCACAGTGAAAGGTTGTTGCAGTTGTACAGAGCAAATCTCTGACATTGCATTTGTTGTATTTCCACTGCTGATAAATGGGGGAATATTAAGGATCATGTCTAACCTTGGTAATTATGACCTTCTTAAATTGTGTAAATAGCATTTAAGAAAAACATGAAGATTCCCAAATAAAATGCAAAGTATAACACTTTCTTTTGGAAGTGTTATATTACTCTAGTATTGTCTTCAACATAGAATTTGCCAGGGTAAACTAACAGTCAACTATCACGCTAAGTCCCCTTGATACTACCTGTCAGTTAGCAAAAGCAATACAATCCTATATCTTGTCATTAATCTGCACTGGGTTTTATCCACAGATTTCAAAACAAGCCAATGAGCTGCCAACTATCTGACAGCTGCAAATATTTCCTACATGAATACTGTGGGCTAGATTCCTATCTCAGTTACAGTAGTAACAAAAGGTCTCTTAGTAAACAACATCAACATAAAAGAAGCATATCAACTATCTATGGTAAAATTACAGGTAGAACCTGTGTTTAGTGCATAAATACAGGAAAGAAAATGAAGCAGGAATTTTATATGTGCAAATACCTTCAATTCCACACTTAAATTAACGATCCAGTCAAATAAACTGAGTTAAACTCCTTTCCAAGTGACCAAAACACACCACTCCATTTTATAAAACTATGTTTAATGGTTCTTCAGTAAGGCACTCACTATTTGATTTTATATATATATGGGGTGACATAATTATATTGATTCTAAAGATCTGATGAAGTCTTCTTTCAGGAAATAAATTTTCACTGTCAAAATACCTGGAGAGGTTACACCTACCTTCAGCCGCCTTGAACTAAAGCTTCTGCTTTCCGTTTATGCCGAGCTCTACTGACTCAATGTAGTTAAGTACTCCCCCTTACGGTCTGTTACAACACGGCATTACAATGCTTTGTATTTCTCTTAAACACTAGCATCTCATATGTGCCCTATGTAAATATCAGAGGTAAGCCAGGCCTATAGCATTGCAACTCATCTTGGAAAATGTTTCACTGAATAAATGCGTGACAATGTTTCTTTTCAGCTGCAGGTTGCCTGCAACTGCAGATGGTTATTCATGGCTGTGAAATATGTTTTTGATCACAATTATTACATTTCAGAATAAATACATAGAATGCATAGGAAAGTAATGCATTAAGTCAGGGTTGGCTGACAAGTTTTTTTTGCTCTTATTGGGATTTACTCCGGGCTATAAATGCATCTACACATTGTTGACAGGTTTGCTAATGAAGTGAATTATTGAAATCACATTTGTTAATTTTGTAAGAAAGAAATGTAGTGAAATGACATACAACTTAAATATTATTCAAGATATTTTCATGAATTTGGAAAAACAGTCCAATATGTGCATGTGATCACTGCCACATTCACTCTCTCGCATGACAATGTATTTGGTGAGAGTAATTTCCACCTCCGAATTCATTACTATTCAAGCAGTCTGTTTCAAAATACTGATTTCGTAACATACATAGTAGATTTGCAACTTCATTGTGCTACTTTTTTAGAAGGAAGCTTTGTGAGCTAGACATTACAAAAAGATCAGCTGCACTAGATTAAAAGCTGCTCAACATGAAATGCCTTACACCATTCAAAAAGTCTTCTGCTGTTCCTATTTTTGCCCTAGTTCTGACTGAAAACACACAGGGCATCTTACCTGCTATAACCAGCTGTACAATCTTATTCCTCAGTGCAGTTTATGCTACTATACATTCCCTGTTCCTATGTGTCCTCATCATAGGGGACAAGGGGGAAGTATGTTGACATCCTTATCTGAAACATTATTCACAGTGAAATGCATAGTTACCATCAATCCACTTGTTTTTAGCTCTAATTCATCTTCTTTAAGTGATGTGGTTTCACCACCTATGTGCTGTGTCAGTCCAGCAAGATGCTCTGCTCTCTTGCAAAGTCTTCAGAATACATTTGGTAACTTCAAAGGCAGGCAAGCACTAACTTCTCCCAGAAGATTCTATAATGTTAAGTAAAGCACATTAAGGATTAAGATCCTCTCTGGAAATAAACAGCACTTCATTTGATTCAAGTACTTCTCCGTGAACTTTAACTGATAAAACAGTTTGCTAAAAGGCATCCTTTCTGATAGTGCTTTTATCTTTGCTTACACAGTTTATAAAAATGAGTGGCTTTATCTGTGATGGATTTGCAATTTAGATCTTTAAACAAAATAATCAGATTGACAAATTTCTGCAGCATATTTTGTGAGAGCAATGTAAAAAAATATTTAGAATATTTATTAGAACACTCTGTATGCAAACAGTCGAATGGATACAACCCAATGAGGAATTAGGCAAAAGCCTATTAAAATCACCTCACCAAAAATTAAGCCTCTATACTGACATTCCTATATAACATTGGATAAATAATTCCCAGTACTATTTTAATCTCCCTAGGAGAAGAAGAGAGAATCTAAAGATCCATTCTCTACAAAAGTATTAAAGGTTGCACAAAAATCAAAGAGTGGAGCAGGTCAGCTATATTCAAGAAGCTCACTTGCTTTTGCTTTCTCAGTTTCTAAAGTCATACCCACAAAATAAATTGTTCTCTCAGGTAAAAATTTTACAACTAGGTCTTAAGAAGGTGTCCTGACTTCTGAAGCATGGAGGGTTATTCCTGTCAACTTTGCTCTTAAATTCTTCTATTGCTATGAAACTATCAAGTATCACAGAGGCATTTCAACTTTAGTCTCTGAGATTGCAGGCAGAGTCTACCTTTGCCAGATAGATGCTCTAGAATTCTATAAGCAGCTGCACAGAAATACTTCTAAGAATTTCTAAAACTGTGATTAATAGTAGAAACTAATTGTGAAAGTATAGTCTTACTACTTACAGGCTGTGCACACAAGAATGGTTATGTTACAAGATTAAATGTCATAAATACAAAAGCTCTGCCTTTCAGAGTGAGCAATACACCTTTTCACTCCCTCCTCTCCTTAGCAGCTTGTCCTCAATAGAATCACCTTATACTTGAGATGGCTCTAATCGCTCAAGAAGGGGACAACCCCAAACTGCCACAGACAATTTGCAATTGGAAGGCAAAGTGAAAGAAACTCAGAAAAAAAAAAAAAAGGAAGCAGAAAGTCAATCCTTATGAATATATCATCTCACATCCAACAGAAGGGTCTCTTTTTTTTGGGGGGAGGGGGTGCCGCAGGGGAGGGGGAAAGGCTAGCTTTTTTATCAGTAGCAGGGTGGAAGCCAAACCTTCAGAGAGCCAGCCAAAGTTGGCCACCACATGCCTCCAAGGATGTTCCTTGCCCTCTTGGAGAATCATAACCACACCTGTGCAGAAGAGATGTGTTTCAGCCTACTCTTATTTCAGGGAGCCTCTAAACAAGAATCTGTGCTCTGAAGTTTCCCAAGATACAAATAAGAAATATCCTGGGATACAGATAACAAATAAAAGTTTCTTTACTTTAAAAACAATATCATTACTTTGAGGGCAACTGTGCACTAGGACGGGCTGCCCAGAGAGGTGGTGAAATCTCCTTCTCTGGTAATATTCAAAACCCACCTGGATACGATCCTGTGCAACCTACTTTAGATGGTCCTACTTTGGCAGGGAGCTGGACTAGATGATCTCCAGAGATCCCTTCCAACCCTTGCCATTCTGTGATTCTGTAAACATGGAGCCATCTGAAAAAAACCAAACAAAACAACTCCCAAAAAGTCCACTAAGCTATTTCATTCTTTCTATTATCACCCTCCTGCTGTTCTGCTTTTACAGAGAGTGTTGACTCACAGGGTTTGCATGCTGTGGGAGAGATAAGAGGTAAGAGAGCTGAGTAAATTCGTCTACTGCGAGAATAAGAAGGAAAATGAAAATAATATATATAGCATCATGAACTTCCTGAGTTCAGTCCATTCAGAGCAGAACCTCCGTTGACTCTCTATGCAAAGTAGTTTTTCAGCCTTTAAGCCTTCCAATACCCCAATTTAAGCATTGCTTAGAACTGCATTTATTCGTCAAATCTTACTTGATAAAGTTACAGGGGAAAAAAGCAAGAAAGATCCCCAGTAAGGAGAAAGCTATTTAATGAGTAAGCTGGTGTGTGTTTTTCCAGATGTAATCTCAAAAATGACTTAGTACTTACTGTTCCTTACACATTATTAAGTTTCCTTTAAAACAAGAAATGAAAGTGCAACATTAGAAGCTAATGTAAGCACCTTGTAAGCTGTCAGTAGTAATCCAAAAACTGGACTGGCAGGGTAAGCAACATTGATTGTGTCACTTCAGTGATGTAATAGGCAACACTATCAGAATGCTTTCAGTACATTGTGACAGAGCGCTAACTCTAAACGATAAAGTCATTTCGGTGCCTATAAATCAAACTAAACTAAGGTCAGCCACTCAAGACAACAGGAAAGAGGACAGATGAACTATGGTTAAAAGCAATTTTAAAATTACATTAAGTAATCTGTGATCAGTTATAAACTCTGGCCATTCCATATCCTCTTGCTGAAACAGGTATATCAGTGCCAGTGTATGCCTCCATAGCTTTTGCACTCACGTGTGCCAGTCACATAATATAGCACATTAAGTGCTTTGGTTATGAACTGAGGCACAGCTAGTCAAGAGGTAGGAATTGCCAGAGAACTCAATTGTCTGCTGTAATCTGATAATAATGGAGAGATGCAAATTTGCAAACAGAAGCAATAGATCATGCTCTGGACAGTGGAAAAGATGTGGCAAATGAGGCGTGGGATGCTATGCAGAATGTGTAGGTTGCAGAGGACTATAGTCATCACTGCATTATCCGATCCCTAACTGTTGACCTCAGAGGATAATCATATAATAGTTAAATCTCACTGTTCTGAAGGTCAGTGATGAGGTTTTTTATCAGCCTGACATTTATTGTCAACAATTTTTTTTTATGTTTAAGTTACCATTTCATTTTTTTTAATAAGAAAGGAAGGACATAAAGGTTATGCATAAACAAGTCCCACCGACTTTCATAAAATACTTGAATCAAAATAGAGTTCAATTTATCAGGAACGTAGGTAACATTAGCGAGGTCTCATTCAGCATACATCCAATCAAGTTTTGAAAACAGACATGGAATTTTAAGGCAGGGTGGCTTTTGAGATGTGTTCAAATACATAAAACAAGTATATGAAAAAAATATATCAGAGTGGCAAATGTTTATGTGTCTATTGCATCTATTGCTTGTCTTTCTTACCTCATACGATTTATGGCTCACTTTTCTAGAACTAGTGAAAGTTAACTTCTTTTCACTTCTAGAGACAAGAACACTTCTTTAGAAGTAAAGCAGTCACCACTGAAGGAAAACAGAAAGCTTCGCTTTCCACTACCATTCATGTTTATTGTCTTGCAAAGCCCAGTAATACAGGACATGAGAAATCAAAAGCAAGTAAAAAATCTGGCTAAAAACATAACTGAGATACTCAGTATGCACTTCAGTAGTAGCTCATCTTCCTTTCTGTTATCTGATAAATCAACGTTCTTAAATATATCAACATTACATAAATCAATTATACGGGACACTGAAGAGAAAAATTTTGCAATAAAACATCTTGTTGTAAATGAACTTTAGACAGTAGGTTTCTTTCCCTCATTGCTTCAAAGTATATTTATCCTTTCAGATGTATTATTCCCATGACAATGGAATCACACAGAATCATAGCTCAACAATGCTAGGACAAGCACACAGAGTGTCAGTACTGTCAAACTGGCAAATACATCATTTAACCAGAGATCAAGAGAAAATTTGAAGGTCAGAAATACAGTATTTGTAATACTGTCAGTAAATGGATGCATACCAAACACCTCATATCCAGATACTTTAAAAATTTGCCAGAGGAATGTTTACAACATACAAGAGCAGCTGTTACTGGAGTTTTGTCCATTAGGTTGAAACAAGCACAGATAATGAGTGCAGCATTCCCTAGTACATTTCCTAAAATCAGCAAAAACACTGAGATACACTTTAACAGCACTGTATGTCATCCAAGACACACACTAGTCAGCTACTACCCTTATACCCACTAATTCCAATCAGTACCACCTTAGATATATCCCTTCTAAATATAATTCAGTAGAGGGTCATTATTCACCCTCTACTGAATTATATTTAGAAGCCCCAACATTATTCCAATAGGCAACACATATTTCTGTGGAAAAAAAAAACCTAACATGATAAGCATGACTTCTGCCTTTGGAAGAGAGAAGAAAAACTGAAACAACTCTATATATTGTCATGAATTCGTACTGCAACAAGCAACATACAAAGAAAACACCTGTGATATCATCCGCAGCTTTCCTTTACTATGACAATTGAACTGGAGATACTAAAGCTATGGAAGAGAAATTAACGAAAAGAAAAGTTAGGACACAGAAAAATGGACAGAGAACGGACAATATCATACGGAATTCTGACTGGATTCACCATATTACAGAGAGAAGACTCCCCTGATTTGGTGTAGGGAAGAATCTGTCACAGTGTTAGTTCCTTCCAATTTTTCTTGTTATCATAAGATCATTTTACCTTGATCTAATTTCACTTAATACCATGCTGATAGAGAAGGTTGATGACATAACCATTACTTAAACCAGAAGCAAAAACAACTAGTAAAAAGGAGCTAGATTAAATTGATCTTCCGTTTTGTGACTTGAGAAAAATTAAAACATACTTTTTGTCATTTTTTCTCAATAATCAATTTTAAGTTAAAGAACTTTCATAAACATAGTATCCCTTGAAATATCTTTGAGAGCTCCACAAATAACCACAGTCAGAATAAAAAGAAAAACCTGAAACCTATAGATCTCCCAGCTCTTAAGGTCTTTCTTATTTATTGAGATTTTATCATATTCTCTGCTGACTGTCAAATAAACTTTGCTCATAAAGTTTTATCTATGTCAGCAGGCTAAGGACACAAGACATGTAAAAGCTCTATTTATGATTCCAAAAACCTTGAGAAACACTCTTATAGCTCATCTCCCCATAACCTCCTGTCTCATTTTCTCTATTTTTTGTACCCTTCCACTTCAGGACCCCCTCCCTTTGTCAATGTCTTCAATTTCTCTATCCATCATCTATGCTCCCCTTCCCCTTTTGAATTAGCCCTTTCTTCTGTCTTTATTTAACTGGCTCAGAAGTTAATTTATCCAACTTATTTTTCAAGGGTCTGTTGACTGGAAGTAGGAAGGAGGTCTGTTTTGGGGAGTTTTTTTGTCCAAACATTTGGATGCTGGCCAGCTGACACATGCTCCACCCAATTCCTCTTATCTAGAGGACTGAATAACATGCTTCTCTGAACTCTTTGGGCTCCCCAAAACCATTGCTTTTTGCTTCCTTCCTAACACATGCTCTTTTTATGACAATAAGCTATAAACTCCTTGTTCAAATAATTCTGTATCTCAGATTCTTTTTCTAGATCTTCCCTCCTTCATAAAATTGACCACAGTTTCCCTCTGACCTTCTGCAGTCATACTGAAAGGTACTAGATTTTGCAGTGCCCTGCTCCCCCATTCAGATATTTTCCCTGTCCAGTTTTATCTCAATCATCCTAAACTATTAGAAGAACTAAAGCTATGACCTTTCTAAATTCACCTGGTACATGTTTACTAATGAAACCTGCCTGTCAGTAGCACAGCAACAGTGTCATAATACTACAGTGCAGTGTTACAATATTATGCTATAGTATTACACCAAAGAGTATATATACACATTATATATCATGTATACACTATAATACTGATGATGCTGTAACAATGGTATGTTAAGGCTTCAGTACTCTCTTAATGCTTCTAAATTCTCCACCTCAGGAAGAACACAGGAGAAATGCCATCCTTCTCCAAACCTGAATGTTAAGCAGGAAGAAATAACTCTTCAAAGGAGAAGCAACAATATTTTCCATGACATACTTTACATTTCTTGTTAACCATGTATCCTGACAACAAATATTTCAGTTATAGCTCTAACATCTGTTGTGTCTCAAGTTTTTCTGGTTCAAGCCTCCAGCAATTCAGTTAACTAAACACTGAGGAAATTAACACAATTGCTGCTTGGTAGCTGGATGTATTGAAAGATGAAAGGCTGGTTCAAAGTTTACAAGTACTGTAAGCCATAAAACAGAAGTGTGATGCCAGTGGATTATGGACACGTACCTCTGTGCATACGCATAGAAGAAATTAATAGTATCAAATAAATCGGTATCCATAACACTTTCAATAAATACACATCTTTGTGTATTTTTAAATCTAGTCCCTTTTTGGAAGTCATACTGAGTCAGATTTCTTAGAAATATAATTTGAAGTCTTCTCTATTATATCTAGATTTGGCCAACTTCATTGCAACAACAGAGAACTCTGGACCTGGGAAGCAGATGCAGCAAACCCTGCTGCCACCTCTCTGGTTCTTATACTAACTTCATGGCAGTCCTCAACACCTACAGGGTCAAGCTTTTGTTGAGATCTTCCACTGTAAAATATCATGCAATGACGCATTAGTATAGTCCCTGAGAGTTCAAGTACTAAATTAATATGTTTTCATTTATTTTATACCAAGAGCCATGTGCACGGTGAAAGACCTTTGCGTATCAATGCACAAACCTCAAAGAAATCGATAGTGTTTAACTAGGAACACATTATACTAAAAAGAGACACAAAACAAAACATCAGAAGAACATGTTATTTAAATGGTAAGGCAAGAGACTGAAATACTCTTTTGTAATATACTCTCTTGGGTTTAATGCCTATGTTTCCAGACTGAAATCCGTTCATTTCCCTATATTTTATCATAATATTCAACACACAGATGAATTTCAAAGTAGTAGAGGTTCTTTAAAGAAATGATCTAAAATGAAAGTGCAAACTATACAACCCAGCATATGAATCTAGAGGAACAGACAAGTCCTGTCAAGGTGTTGAAAAGAATAAAAATCATAAAAGTGGCTCGGCTAAACTGCAAAGAATACTGTGTACTTGTGAAGAATATCTCCACCAAGCATTACAGCATCAATTCCAACCTTCAAAAAAAAAAATCAAAAAGAATTTCTAATGAACAATGACACCTATGTAGCAGGTTAGATTTTTAGTACTGTCATTTTTTATTGTACTAGTAAAAACATGATTTTTTTAAAATATAAAGAAAACTAGGTGCAAAATTCAGGTTACAAGCAAATACATATGACAATAAGTGTATTTTTAATGCATAGTTAGATATGGGAAAAATCTCTCGAGAATAATGGTTTAATATTTTCCTAAATTCAAAAGAAGGTCAAACTAACAATGAAAAGCCATATAAAAAATTTTTAGAAGGCTAATGATAACACAAAGAGCAGCTGTCACTAAGACAATGTTTGTGCTGTGTACCCAGACAATGACAAAACAAGCAGGCAAAAAAACCCCCAAAACAACCCTAACATTTGTCAGTAAATAAAATTCAACTCAACACACCCCAGGAATGGCTTGATGAACAAGCAAAATAAAGAAGGCATATTTATGCAGCAAACTAGATAGGGTGGAAGTGATTTAAGGGTGACAGGTTTCAAATCAGTGTACAACCACAATCTCGTTGATACAGTAAAGGTGCTAACCATTCTAAGCAAGGTTTTTTCAGTCTAATTTGTTTCATTGGGTTTTGTTCTTTCATTTTGAGGCTTCTCTGGGTCTGGGTTGTCTACACTCACAAAAAGAAAAGGCATTTCAGAGTTACTGCTTAGCACTATACAGAGAGAGACTTCAATTAAGTATTATAAACAGGTGGGGTTTGTTCCATGAAGGGTTAGATTTTTCAGTGACATAATCTAGATGCCAGAATCCTCCAGTAAATTTTACGTTGATTTGTGAGAACTGCTCAAAGAGGTTCTACAGATTATTGATTTGTATTACAACTTAAAACAGTGCACAAAAATAATGAATACAACATGCAGTTGGTAGAAATGGTAAGATACTGTTAACTATCAAAAAAAAAAACCAGGACATTACAAAACTCACATGCTCATTTTATAACATAAAACTTTCATAATATTTGGTCAGTCATTGATACAATAAGGCTTCTTATGGTTCTCCCTGCTACAGTACTACATCCTCTCACTGAAACAGGGATGGAAAGAAGGACCAGAACAGGACAGAAAATAAGGAGATTTGTTAAAACCCATGAAGTATTTAGGCAGAGTTCCCTTTGACAGTTGAAAAACTTGCTAATTGACTTATGTAATCAATAAAAAAGAGTCTACATCAGTCACAAAGAGAACTCAAGACTCTTGGACTCCATTTTCATACTTCATAATTGACTGGCATAGTAGGGAAAAAATAAGCATGCATCTACAACTCTAAAAACAATAGAATATGCTGCCACTGTTGGAGCATATGTTATCATATGGAACCAGTTATAGCTCCTGATGTCCACTTCTCTTGTAAAACCAGGAAAATTTTTTTGAGTCTGCCATGTTTTGAGTAGTGCCACCTGTCTCATTAAGCTGTGAGATAAATCACACCATTACAACAGTTCTTATGAGTTTGGCATTACAGTTTCATTATTGAAAGAACAGATGCCAGTTTTATGCAATACAGCACTGCAAAAAGTAAGTTATTTTGAATACCTCATTGTTGAGTGATTTTTAGAATCTCAACAAAATCTTCCAAAAAGGAAATGTGAAAAACCAAAAAGCAATTTAATGATAAAGGCACATGCCAGAACACTATTAAACTAAATCATCATAAGTACACAATTGCTTTCTGCATATACATTTTTGGAAGAAACTGCTTATGTTAATACTTACCTGTGACACCATTGGAAAAGCCTATGACGTTTTCCTCAAAGGTTCATCCAAAGTCCACACAAGTCATTGTGGCTCCTGAAACAGTAGTGAGAGGAAAAACAGAGGGAATTACAGATCCACACCTTAGTTGGAAATAGACTAAATAACAAATATGAGAGCAAACTAGAGTATTTAGTTAGTTTTCACAGAAAAGATCACAGCCAGATGCTTAATTTTGATAGCAGCCACAGCAGGATCAGAATATTTATTACTGATATTAAGGTGGATTCAAAATTTAAATAAGAACAGCATGATGAAATTCTCAATACAGATTATGTAAATAACTAGCTAAGGCATTATCCTTGAACTTCAGTGCTACAAATTCAGCACATGATCTAGGTCAGTAAAATGACACTAGCTAAGGAAGTGCAAACACTCATCCTTTAAGATGAAGAAGAACAAGGAACTAAAGAACAGTCACCTCAACTTTAACTTTCACAAATACACTACAGCAAATGTTGTGTCTCAATATACATTTTTTTCTTTAATATTGCAGTAATAACTGACTTGTCTGGAACAAACTGTCAAAATCAGTCTCATTTCCTTCCTTGATATGATAACTACCCAGTACATCAGGGGCCCAAAGAACATATTGTCACTAATGCTTTTGCTGTGGTCCCCTTATAAAAATCACCACACACAAACTAGGGAAATGTGATGAAAGTACCATATATTGTAAGTGCTCATCTTGACTTCAGCAAGGCTTTTGATACTGTCTCCCATGACATCCTGATAGCAAAGCTGAGAAAGCATGGGATTGATGAGTGGACAGTGAGGTGGGTTGAGAATTGGCTGTCGGACCGAGCCCAGAGGGTCGTGATTCGTGGAGTGGAATCTGACTGGAGGCCTGTGACTAGCGGTGTTCCCCAGGGCTCGGTGTTGGGTCCAGTCCTGTTTAACATCTTCATTGACGACCTTGATGAGGGAATAGCCTCGACCCTCAGCAAGTACGCCGATGACACAAAGCTGGGAGGAGTGGCTGACACGCAGGAACATTGCGCTGCCATCCAGAGAGACCTGGACAGGCTGGAGAGCTGGGCAGTAAGAAACCAGATGAGGTTCAACAAAAGCAAGTGTAAAGTCTTGCACCTGGGAAGGAACAACCGTTTCTATCAGTACAGGCTGGGGGATGACCTGCTGGAGAAGAGCTCAGTGGAGAAGGACCTGGGGGTCCTGGTGGATGACAGGTTGGCCATGAGCCAGCAGTGTGCCTCGGTGGCTAAGAGAGCCAATGGGATCCTGGGGTGCATCCGGAGGAGTGTAGCCAGCAGGTCAAGGGAGGTGATCCTCCCGCTCTACTCTGCCCTGGTCAGGCCCCACCTGGAGTATTGTGTCCAGTTCTGGGCTCCCTGGTATAAAAAGGACAGGGATCTCCTGGAGAGAGTCCAGAGAAGGGCTACGAAGATGATAAAGGGCCTGGAGCATCTCCCCTATGAGGAAAGGCTGAGAAGATTGGGACTGTTCAGCCTTGAGAAGAGAAGACTAAGGGGGGACCTAATTAATGTTTACAATTATCTTAAGCAGGGGATGCAGGGGGAATCAGCCAGCCCCTTTTCAGTGGTCTGTGGAGACAGGACAAGGGGCAATGGCTGCAAGTTGGAGCATAGGAAGTTCCGCACCAACATGCGGAGAAACTTTTTCACAGTGAGGGTGACAGAGCACTGGAATAGGCTGCCCAGGGAGGTGGTGGAGTCTCCTTCTCTGGAGATATTCAAGACCCGTCTGGATGCCTATCTCAGTGAAATGTCCTAGGGAGCCTGCTTCGGCAGGGGGTTGGACCCGATGATCTCTCGAGGTCCCTTCCAACCCCTACAATTCTATGATTCTATGATTCTATGACTCACACTGAGAGGATATCTGTGAATCACTTTCAAATTCAGTGGGTATTTCAAGTAGACTGTTCTGGAATTTGTTCTGGCCTTAAGTGTATTCAGTATTTTGTTAGTAACAGGGATGTTGAATAATCAGCACAGTTCTAAAGGACACCCTGATATGACTGAGATAGCAGCAGTTACTACAGGATAACTGTTACACTGGGCCCCCTGTTTTTCAATTAGCATGGAGCCAAATTGAAGAGAGTGCTGAGAACAAAAAGACTAAACAAGACAATCATTACTTATAAAGAAATAGCAAGTAAACAGGGTTTACTTCCTCAGGAAAGAGAGGAAGTCCAGGTTCAGCCCATTTGGTTCATAAACAGCAATTATCCTTACCAAGGGGCACTTTCTCGTGTACCCTTTAGCACAGAATTATTAGAGATCTTCCTCCTGCTGTGCCACCCAAGGATGCAGCAGACCTGATGCTACCCAAAATGCCAAAATGCCAAAAAGACAATTTGCTCTCATTGTATTTGATCCTGCCTTGCTGCTAAAGCCCTGCCTAAATCAAAGTCCCTTACAGAGCACATGATTCTTATTTTTATTTCCTGTTAAAGAAAAAAACTAGCAAAATTTTATCAAGTTTCCAGATAAACAGCTGTAAGTAAGCCTTCACTTTCCAATGCCCTTGGCAAACTTATTCAGAGTATGACACTATTCCAGCCTTTTACTTTAAGAAAGTTTTTCTCCCACCCACCATGAATGGCAAGCCTGTCAATCACACTAATAACAACAAAATACATATGGGATAGTTTAAGAAGAAAGAACAGACATGAGAAACTGCTCTTTTAGCTTATTTGGAATCAACTCCAATGTGTGCCTGGGAGAAGAAAAATAGTATATGGTAAGTCATGTTTCTTTGTTTTTCTGTAAATTGTGAAAAAAAAATAGTGACAATGGCTCATATTTTATACACAGTAATACTTCATTGAAATATTTTGTTCAATTATATTTCTCCCTGAGAACAGCATTCCAGTGTTAGAGCGAGCAAAATCAGTGGCATGCAGCTGCTACGGGTTTTTGCAAAGCAGAACTTGATTTTGAAAGTTTTGACATAATTTAAGACATTTAGTTCTTATGTTCATGAAAATGCGTAGTTGTATTTAGTAAGACATACCAAAGGTATAATCTAGGAATCAGTTTCTATACTGTTTGTTAATAATTTCTATGAAATTGCAAACTAAGAACTTACTTTATGAAACTCCAGAGATTGTAGCCTGTAAAAACATGCACATGATGTTGCTTGAACATTCCAGACAGTAGAAAAAAATAATTCAAATATATACTGTATCAACGTGTTAACTCTGCCTTATGTACAAGTTATGTACTTTTATATGACTTTCTGTTTAGAGATCAAATTACCTGGTGTATAAAGCACACAATAACTAAGATTCCTCTGAAACTTAGTAGTTCTCAAGTCTTTGATGTCACTTTTACTAAGGAGTCAAGAAAAATGAAATTTCTTAATATATAGGATCAGATTTCTTCCTTTTTTGAGTGAAACTGTAAACAGTACAGACGAAAGGTTTTAATGGCCCCAATTTGAAACAAGTTTAAAATAACAGATTACACTACATTTTGTAGCCATACACATTTTTAAGGCTGCCAGTGTTCATGGAAGATCAAGGTGCACCAGGGAATATTCGGCAGTAAGTGAGCATGAGCTGCCCAGAGCTGGTGATGGTTCTTGCTAAAGTTTTTACTATCTGCTTGGAAGTTACATGTAACCTGGATGTTTGCCCATCTTTATCTGGAAGCCTCAATATTCTACTCAAGTATCCCCCCACCACAGCCCACAAAGCCAAAATGTGTTCAAGTGCATACATTTACTTGGATTGCCATGGAAGGTGGTATTCTGTATAGTGTAAGTAGAAGTATGAGGGTACTAAGTAGGATTGGTAACTAACCAACCTAGCCAACAGTTCTTGAAACAATGCCCTTGAGGGTGGTGGAAAATAATAGTCTCCATTTTTGCTACATGCACTTAAAGAAAACTACAGCAGTGATCACGCCAACATCAATATCAGCATCGAGAGATCAGCTGCAAGATCCCAGATGAGCCTCTCCATGTCCTGTTTTTTTTTAATCTGTGTTGTCACAATTTTTAATCTAAACCACAAATAGCAAAATATTTCCTGCAAGCTACAGTCCCTGTGGTTCAACCACTTCTGCGATAGCCCCTTTGGGAACACAAAGCTGAACATGACCTTCCCAAGCAGATCTTGGTCTCCTTCAGTGGAAAGAGGTGAACTGCATAAAGATTAGCCTCTTGAGAGTACTCTCCTGAAAACCCAGAATACAAATTAAGCCAATGTCAACACAGGCAATGGTAGGAGAATTAGCCAAAAGTTACTGTTGGGGAGAGCAATCGGAGAGAAGCCAGGTGGGAAAAGCGAGAGGCCTGCTGAGCCAGCTGACAGGGCAGAGCTTCAGCTCACATTGCAGACTACCACACGTGTAGGAACATAACAGCAGAGGGAAGCAGGCATCAAGGACCAGCTCCTTGCATGCCAGCATTTCTGAAAACGCTGGTGGCTTTCTGAACCATGCTGAATAGCAGGTCCTGCTGGCAGCATGCACTGAATTACAAAGTCCTTAAAACACTATTTTTAATTTGCCTTTGAAATGTTCTGAACTAGAACTGCTTACACCTACTCGGTAACCAAACTCAGCCTGTGCTGTGGAAATAACACCATTGCTGTGCTTCACTTTAGTCATGTTTCACACCTGATGCCATCTGTTATTTTGTTGTTTCCCCTAAGCAACTATTAAACCTGTAACTCACACATCTCTCTCACCCAGCTGTTTCCCACCTCCATAATACACGAAGATCCTACTAGTGACATAACTACTCCTGCACTCAAACTAGGCCAATCAAACTTCTTAAGGAGTACAGGCAGCTCTCTCTTTTGTCCATGGACACAGTGGAAGCGGATTCAGTCCCTCTCATCATCAAAGAAGAAGTTGCACCCCTTGGAACAACTCAGCAAAAACACTATCAAATTCAACGTAACTTTCCTTATAGCATGTACAGCCAGGCAATCAGAGATTATTCTTAGGAGGCAAAGTTTAACTTGCAGAGAGCTTTCTATCTCAATTCTGCATTTCCGAAATTCCAGGATATGAGTTTTGCCAGATTCAGTGTTCTGCAAAATCACAAGACAGTAAAGAGTTAATAGCAATCAGTGGCAACGACTGACCTGTCAGCCAATCTAACAGCAAAAATGCACACAGGAAAATCTGAAGAAGGATAGCAGATGAAACATTTCAACTTAGCTGAAATCCATTTTAATCTTTGAACATGTGCCCCAAATCCATTTTGCACTGGAAAGTAAAACAGGAAGAGTAATTGCAAAGCAGAATATAACATTCCTTGGTCTCCATCCTTTTATGGAAGCTTTCATATTTCTCCTGCTGTGGTGACTCAGAACTGCTGAGTAAAATAATCTGGGTTTGTTTCAGCAGCTGCAGCTGCATCTTTGCAATTTTATTGCCCATTTGACAAAGCAAAGGCTCTCAAACTTTTCCCCCTTGCTCCACTTTAGAGTATGGACCCCGCCTCCTTCTCCAGTTTAAGAATTGCCTACTCTGCTCCTCTCAAACTGGAAGCATATTCTGTGCCAGAGGTGAAAAGGCAGGGAAGGGCCATGAGCAGGGCAAAGATGCAGCTCAGAAGAATGGCTAGACAGGGCCAGGGCTGGGGAGGGGCAGAACTGCCCATCCTGAGCCCCCTGACTCTGTTTGTGCCCCAGCATCTACCACACATCTGTCTTCCTCCTGCAGCCCAGGACCGACTCTTGGGATTTGTGCCTTCCCAGTCCAATCCATATCTACCTCCTTAAAGGATAATGGTCATAGCCTCAAATTAGGGAATCATTGGTGTAACATACAAGATACGTATGCGTGCAAGCATATATAGAAACCATATCCAGACCAGTAAGTTCAAAATGTCTGGAGACTGGAGAATACTATGAGAGTCTAACATTCTTGTCCTGTTTCTATACAGTTTCCTAAGTAGCTTGCTTCTGACAATACTCAGAAAAGAAGATGCAGGGCTGGATGAGCTTGGCGTGACTCAGTGCAAGCATTTTATGTTAGTCCTACTTTCTGAAAAGATAACACAGCACTGGAGTGAATTCCTTGACTTTAGCAATAGTAGTAATAACAAGGAGGGGGGAGAATAAAAAAAACAAAAATCCCCAAAACTTTAGATAACACATTGCTTTGGAGTAAGCATGTGATTTATTTAAGCCCAAAATTATGATGCCCAGACTTGATGTAAAGAATGAGATTGTATGATATGACAATATGAAAGTAAAAGTTCTACAACTGAGGTCTATTTTTTCATTCTAAACATGACACCCCAATATGTCAAAACCCAAGAGCAAGGCAAATGCAATCTGAATCAGATCCAAGCAACTGGATCAAGGAGTTCAAAGTAGACAAGAGACATCTATCAGGAATGGTTTTTGTAATAGATATGAAAAGCAGTTTCCATAATTAAACCTTTAAGATGCTGATGACTCAGAAATATTTTATATACTGATTTTTACCAGAATGCAACCAATTTTGGTAATGACAGATACGTGCATAGGTTGGTATAACAACTTACAGTATCCTTATACTGGAAAGAGTCACTCATAGAAGAACATTGGTACTTCCTAAATCACCCTTTACAGGCGTTCACTTTAAGCGACCAAACAGGAAAAAAAGGTTGCAAAAAGGACTTCCTCCTTGGATTTCTACAGCAGCTCAGTTAAAACAGTGAAGCAACAGTTCAGTGTTACGCATATAGAGCCTTTCTCACTGGATAGCAACATGGCCACACAACTACCATCTCAAGAGGAATTTGAGAACTGGACAGCTTTTCAAGTTGCCGAGCTCCTAAGACAGGTACTGAACATACATGTAGCACTTCAGACAGTTCAGTCTGTATTCAGCTAGCAGAAACTTTTGCTGGATTTATCTTTGAAAAATCAGATCTTACCCTAAATCTAGCACAGAATCAAAAGTACTGAAAATAGATTAATCAGCAATTTCCACCACTGAGAACTTATTAATAGTATGTGAGTGTTTTGGTGCTCTCCTGGTTCATGGTAAAAGCTCATAAGATCTCCTATGTGGCAAATCATATATAAATGTTTGCTCACAGTGATATTTCTTATAATAGACAAGATATTTCATGCCTTGATTTATTTTCTGCTGAGGAGAAATAACCATTTCACTGAAACGGTATCTAGATTTTATATTTTAATATGACTTAAAAATTTATAGCTTGTCCATAAGAATCTATTGTTCATCTTTTCTTCTCAATGCATATATACCCAGAGTTGTTGCTAGAAGTTGCTTAAGTTTATAGTACTTGAGCTTTGGGGATTTTTTTTTTTTAAATCACTTGTACCTTTCCTAGTTCTGCGACGTCCTCTCTAGTATATATTAAATAACCTGAATTACACAAAATATTCTAAGCTTGTCTTCAGTCACCCTTTCACTACTGGAATAATCTCCTCCAAGGTAGATAAAATATCTCATCCATGATACATCCTTTCTTTGATATCAGACTTTTCTTTGTAACTTACTGAATAAGACTCAGGTTTTAGACTTCTACCTGTAACAACTTACACAATAAGGTCTGTTCACTATATTTTCATATTTAATTATCATTTTACTTTTTCTTATGTAAGTTTCTCTATATCATTTTATACACAGGATTTTTCTATCTTCTGTTCATCTTAATTCTAACTGTAGAAGCATAATCTTTTCCAGTGCCTGCTTGACACCAACAACAGGAATTTGTCATTAAGGTCATCCTTTTCAATTGAAGTCTTTTTCAAGGAAAGCAATACAGTGTTATGAAGTGTTTCTACAAAAGTTTCATTTGTAGCCATGTCAAAAGTATGCCAAAGTTTAACACATTCATTTTTTATAATTATTTTCCCACTGTGCCTTGTACATAAATACATACGCCTGTGCATGTATAATTAAAAAAAACCACAACAATTTTACAATGCTGATGTATCACAGGGAGACCATTGTCCCCACATGGAAAAAGCTAACTTGTTCCATAGAATTAATTCATATCATAATGATAAACTGTGAACTTATTACTGTGAAGAGCTACTCAGAGGATTAATTAGCTCAAAGCCTTTCAGCTTAAAGGAAATCAGACTAATTAATAGAAGATATAATGTTTTTAAAGTACCTTGCAATTCTACAGCAGAATACAAGACAGAAAATGAATAACAATTGTTCAACAACTCAGAGACTTCCACGGAATTTCAGGAGGCACGTCATAACATAACATTAAAAGTTCCACTATTAACCTGAATTTCCCCCTTTTACATACTTACAATGATGAGCCTATAACTGACTCATGTGCTACCTTTTTCATTCACAAAACCCTGCCTCTTTCAGTGCATCATTACAGAAACTGCGTGGTGCATGAGGCCAGGGCTTGCAAAAAAAAAAAACACCAAAAACAAAAACAGAGAGAAACAAAAAAAAAAAAAAAAAAGAGGAATAACTTCACAGTAATGTTGATCCTTCATGGTAATGTTGATCCGATGCCACCTTGATCACCTCCCCAGCTCAGCATTTTTACCAGAAGTCATACAAATGAGAGGAAAAAACCTATAACAGATCCTGAGCACTTGACTTTAAATTTCAGGCTCTGATTTGCAGCAGTAGTGAGAGTTGCAACCCCAGTGGCAGCATGTTCAGAAGGTGTCAAATATTGAATATTTGAATATACATGTATACCTCACAGATCCTAAACAATATATCAAACAGCAGTTCAGAAAGTCACATCAGCTTTTATATGCTGTGACTGAGGCTGGGCCTTCGAGAAGAGGCATACTGAGGTTGGTGCCCTAATTTATATGTACAGTGTATTTTTAGCACGTCCTTAACTTTAACAGTCTTAATATTTCCAAAGCAGACTTGAGTGTCACAAGTACATAAATTATTAATTAGCCATTCTGCAAAGTGCTTCTAGCCTCATTTAACATAAACTCAATAACTTCACTAATAAAAAATAACTAATCCTCCTGGCTTTGCTTTCTTCCTGATAAGAAAGTGAAGATAACAATGGAAATCTGTTAGCCATGTGCATGTACTTCCTTGTTATTTTGCACCTACACTATAATTTTAACAGTACTGACATATTCATGTTGCATTCCAAGTTTCTCTCTTTGAACTCCATTTGCCATGTAGCCCTACCCTTCTCCTCACATATTTGCAAGAAAATGAAAGGTTCAGTGATCATCACTAAACACCAGTTGTTAGACGTCTGCTTGTCTGACGAGATAATCATGTAAAAAGATCCAATTTTCCATTACACAAAAGTTACATGCTTGATTAACATCATAAGACAAAGCATAAAAGCAGCTCATCAGAGCCAACGACTGGAGACAGAGCCAATAACTAGAGGTAGATAGGCAAAAGCCAAGAGCAGAGAGTGTGCTTTACCTCATACTCTGCCTCCCCACTATCGGTGAAACTGATGGCAAATCAACACATCCTACACCCAAGCATTGATCCAACACCTACAGCACAGTAGAATCATGATCTATTCTCTACTGCAAACAAGCAGCACTCTCCCAATCACAATATAAAAGAATAATTTAGGAAACTCTTATAGGCCAAATTGCCTGAATATATGTCTGAATATGAAATTTTAACATAAAAAGTCGATAAAATACACTTTTTAACACAGTTTTAAGTATCCTAGAAATAAAGAATGACATTAGAAAAGCCAGGTAAATATTGCTATGAGAATAATTTATTTTCACTAATATTTCTCTGTTAGTATCTGTTGGTCATTACTGCTACAGAAATTTACAGCTAAGCATAGCAAATACTAAATCTAATTTTAAGAGCAGTACATTCTTTAAGAAAAAAAAAATTCCCACACTTTCTGTGCATAACTAATTTCCCTGAAAAGACAACCTGAACCACCCAACACAGAGTAAGAGTTTTAGGACACCATCAGCTCTGCTCCTTCTGTTACTACTGTGTTAATGGAAATCCAATGTGTCCACTTTTTTTTCTAAATTACTATTTAATGTCTGTCATAAAGTGATACTACTTCTGGACATTACTGTTTTGTTTTAATTTAGAGTCAGCACCAACATTCTTAAATGCCACCAAAACATTCTGACAGAAAATAAATCCTGTTTCTGAGCCTGAATTCTTTCCAGCAGTGCCCTGCTATCACGGCAGCTACAAGACACACTCAGCCTAAACATCTGCTACTGAAGACAAGTAGCAGCCAGTGTGCACAGAGAGTTGATAAATAGGCATGTAACAGCAGGGGTTTCTCTTACGTAGCCTTCGTTTTCCAGCAGTCAGTGATACAACTCTTTTCTGACATGATGGCAAAGCTACTGATGGACTTCTGTCACAAGCAACCTTTTAACCTCTTTCTGATACTGGCCTCCTCTTATCCCATAGCAATTAAAATTCCACACCGTATTTCTGTTAGGCTCCTTACTGCATTTATGTTACATTCACTGCTTCATAGTTTCTTGTTCACAACTTTATCAGCCCTTATCCACCGTAATCTTTCTTCTTAAGCAAGCTGTAATACTGTGTCTTATCTCTTACGTGGAATTCACTACCTATTTCTAAGCATTACTGTTATTCTGTCCAGTATTCTTTTTTCTAATTATCCATGTCAAAAAGTATACAGATTTCCACAATCCCACATATACAAGTACAGAAATATTAGTTTGTTTACATATGTCAAGTTTCATTGAAATAATTCTGGTTTTCTCACCTCAGTTTGGAATGTCTGAATCTGCTGTGGTTGTAGAAAAACTGAGCATGAATGGATCTCATTTCTTGGTAAGCAAATATTTCATAAGAACTAACATTTAAGTGTGTTTCAGCATGAAGTTTGTATTCCTTACAGTGCCAGAAAATAAACTGACATTGTCTTTATTCGTACATGCTTCATCAATTGCTCTTATTTCCCCTTTTTAACAGGAAAGGAACTGAGTCAAAGCATACTTATGTAGAATCAGCTGTTAGCTCACAACTGTGACAGGGAATGTCTCATGAAATATGATTTAGAGGGATTTGGTGTTTTGTTTGGGGGGTGGAGGGGAGTGGTTTGTTTGGTTTGGGGTGGGGTTTTTTTAAACAAAATATACATTCTAAAGCCAAATTTTATGCAAAAGCTTTTACGTAAAACTTGCAAGATTAAGAACATTTACCAATTCAGAATTCTACATGAATTTCTCAATAAGAGTTTACAGGTGCCAGGAATAATGCATTTTTAAAAATATATATTTTATAACTTCCTTTGTTGACCTCTAGATTTTTTTTGCATATGTGTGGTTATTTGATTGCAACTAACTAGAGGAACAGAATACCTCCTTGAACTGGGAATACTACCACTAATTCCATTTGTGTAGCTACTGAGGTAAGAGATCTTTAAGATCTATTTTAAAGGTAAAATAGTTGTTATAATGTATTTCTGCACTACAGAGAAGTTATACTTTCTTGGCACTTGATTGCTCAACAAAACTGTTTCCTGGATGCATCAGGAGTTATATCTGCTGCCTAAGTTAACAAGCACTTACATCCTGCAAAGTGATCAATTAGACCACAGCTACACAGGTGCATGCAGGTTACCTTTGTTTAAAACTTCATGGCCACAGGGTAAAATTGGGTTTTATTAACAATTCACACTAACATAGTAAAGCTAACAAAGCTGTCAAATAGGGATTGATTCCTGTCCCATTCATGCATTATAAATTGAATCGCTAAAGGTGCTGTAATCTCCACTGCTGGATGAGAAATGAAGTTAAAGCTAAGGGGAAATATGTTGGCTTTTTGTGCCTCCCGCAAGTAAAGCTGTACAGCAGCAGTGGAAAAGGATATGAGAAATATTTTCAGACATTAGTGGTAACCTAATCAAAACACAAGTGAAAAAAGCAAGGGGAACAATGGATGACCTTTGGTGATGGTCTGCGATTAAAAAAAGCAGTATGATTAAAAATGAAAGCAATTGGTAGTATGTTCTCCAAACTATGTAATCTCTTTAACACATCTTTAATGATTGTTGTACCCTGTAGAAAACATGGCAGTATGTGTCATACAATAAGCAGCAGCAATTTTTTATGTCATTGTAGAGAAAGTTAGACAGGCATTACACACCAGTAGTAACCTTCCTACTGCTTTCATGTGTTCTTTAATTGAATTGTTCAGGAACACTGTCAACATGATAAATCTGTAAGAAGGTATGCTTGAAAGAGAATTAATTATGACAATACTAAATAATAATATTCAAGATTCAAGAACCTATATTTTGATATCATTAATAGCAATATTTGAGCAACTATAAGATGCTGTTCTCCTATGTACAAGCTTATAGGTGTCTTAACTTGTAAGCAATTAAATCAATGGCCCACCTTTTTCTTCACAGCTCCTAGCCTAGTATACAAGACCTCTGTACTATTCCAGGATTGAAAAGTTCCCTCTGTTACAAGGTGTCTGATTTGGAAATAAATCCCTAGTAAATCAACCTTAACAATGTGTGATGGAGTAACCAGATGGCTAAGGTACACACTTCCGTTCACACGAATATGTTTCTCTCTACATCACTTTAAGAACAATTCCCTAACTGGACCAACTGGTTTGTGTAGAGGTGTTTGGATATCCAAAATGTAAAAAAAAAAAAAAAAAAAAAACCAAAAAAAAACCAAAAAAAAAAATCACAATTCTCTTATAGTGTCTGTTACCTTTGGCAATAACCTTAGGTTTGTAAGTCAGTTTATCATTTGGTTATAAGGGGCATGTGGTTTAACTTCACAAAGCTCTGCAAAGCCTTAACAGAAGGCTCAATATCACCTTTGGACATTGAGCTAAAAGTCACTAGAGAAAAGCTGGCTATGACTAGACAAGAGTGAAAAAAGAAAAAAAATAAATCCCCAAATCCATAAATCAGATATCATTTGAGCAAGCCTGATGCCAAACACTTGGCAGGATACAGCAGGTTTACCTTCACATATTAATAATTTTCAAAACAGCAAATACAAGTTTGCCACCGTACATGTGTGCACAGAGACACTAAGCACACACGTCTATCTCGAGGTATTTTCAGCATTCCTATATGTCTACCCAATATTAGATGGGTATTTAGACACAGATCTAGTTTTGTTATGGTATCTGTTAGATCTCACTGGACTAAAAATTCCTTCTAGTCTGGCAGATAAAAAAGAAAGCAGCTCTGGGGTTCCTCCATGCAAACTTAGTGAGCTACCCCCACTGGTTTTTTAGATAGGCATAATTTTCTGTTCTACCCTTGCACAGTCTGAAAACCTGGCTTCCATCTATGGGTATTGCTGTTGAAAGCAACATATGAGTGCATGTGAGGGCTGAGAGGACAGCTGGAACAAAGCCAACTCAATGCCTACCAGCAGCCTTTCACAACTCTCATATAGGATGTTCTTGTCATCATAAAAATACTCCAGCCTGCCCCAAACCTCTGCCATGGCACTGAAACCTTAAGTATATGCAGTACAAGCTGTTTGTATTACTGAGATATGCCAAAATTGAGAGAGGCATTTTTCTGGAAAGCAACACCTGCAACCAGCATGCTGTATGTTTACCATACATACCAAAACACCAGAATGTGCCTCTTTCCTGTGTGGTTTAAGCAAGGACAATTCTGCTTATTTTTTAATTTTGCTAAGGAAAGAGCATTATCAAAAGTTGGGAAATGCTGCAGAAAGTAATTGTCCTGAAGCTCACCAATCAAACAACACAAAACCTCTTAGAGGGTTTTCCTGCACAACACATCCTTCACGTCAAATGCAAATTACAGTTTATTTGAAAGTGAATCAGATGGATTTATCAATAGTCAGATCTTTGTGAAGTTTAAAATTTTCAAAGGCAATTCATGCAGGTACTGTAACCACATGATGTGTGATAAGTTGGCCACAACACCTTAAATCAATTTTGACTGGTTTCAGAATAGTGTAATCAACATTTATATGGTTGTTTCTTTGAATTTTTCTTGTCTTTGAGTAGCTAAAAGACAACTACCTTTAAAGCAATATTATAGTCTGGTTTATAAACATACTGAGTATCCAACAGATCTTTTACGGGAAACAATTACATGCATTTTATAAAAATTTAGAAGTAATAACTGTCCCTTTGCATTTCTGTAGAATCTAAAAAACACCAAAAGGTGGTATATAAGATCTGAAGTACACTGCACAGTTTCATTTTCTGTCAGTAGTACTAAACTTGTGGTAGTTATTCAATATGCAGGTCACATCTGAATGATGCTAATCTAGTCCTAATGTGCAAATCAGCATTTAGCCACAGCTGTGCTGCACAGGCCACATTATATTTGCTCGTGCTTTTTAATGTCTGAACTTACTACACAGTACTCTGCTTTTCAGTTCCCTCTAGGAGTAGGTTGCTTGTTTGATTTTTTTGTTTAAATTTTATTTTGAATTCCCAGTGACGGATTAAATAAGAGATAAAAAACCAGTTCAAATGCATTCTGATTTGAACTTCAGAACTGAAAAAAGGCAGACTTTCTTATTGGATTTGTATATAGAAATTTACTAAAAGAAATTTCAAATATACCAAAATGGTCAGGCATTGAACCTAAGCAATTTTCATGTATTTCTCCTCCTTCTTACTACCAAGTGCCTTGGAGAAAAACAGACCTATTTTCTTCAACAATATGCTATTGGGAAATTTGGAGTAATATTTAGAGATATGAACCTGTGACTTGCTGTGGGAGACACATATCTCCCTGCCAGGGCAGAACACTGCCCAAGCCTGCCAGGCTCAGCTCACCAAGGCTATACTTTGACATCCATTTGTGTCAGTTACTGCTACTGAGAAAAACAACTTAGCGTCTCACCTGGATGCTCCTTCCCATCCCTGCAATGCAGAAGCAGCAGGCAGGAAAGGACAGGAACTACACGTGCTTTCTCTAGTGACCACAACAAGGGAACATACCATACCAAGAGCTCTGTTGCTATGTGAATGCTGCAGAGTCCCACAACAATTAAATCACTTCACCAGTTTCAGCTAAGAGTATTTTAGCAGCACTAGGTGGAGGAACAGGGGGAAGATTAAAATTGTGGTTTTCTGCTCAGGTATCTGTTAGGAAAGAGGTGATCAGCATCAGGTTATGTTCAATTGGATCCAACATCCATCTCAGAATATCAAGTTTTACAAATAAAATTTGGACCACTAATGCCTTGAGTTTAAAGAGGAGAAAAAAGAAATATCTTCAGGTCCTATGTAAACAACAGAAATAATAAAATGAAATAACAGTAATTATAAACTTAAACAAGAGAAATAAGAGGCTTGCTAAGTACTTATTTATAATCCAGATCCTCTGGGAAAGTCCAAAAAAACTCTTGCAGAGTTTTCACCAGGTATCAAGCAAGCACAGAAAGCTTGCATATGGGTGAGAGAAACATGATGCAAGTTGCAGGTACTGTTGAGTCACAGTCAGGCTGACTGTTGACAGCTACACGCACAGTTCCAGGGTTGAATAGCATACTGCTTATCTGCACAAAAAAAAAAAAAAAAGAAAAAGCTTTTTTCCATTCCCACAAAACACCAGTACTAAAATCCTGGAGTACTCAGGCATTGTTTGTACTGCCTTTGACAAGCACACAACATCTCTATGGCAAACACCAGCAACTGTTCACCACAGAAGAGAGATTTTACAAAAATACAAATTTTCAGCTGCAAAACACAATTAGGCCATTTAACTGCATTAATTTAGTTGCCTTTGTGATTAGTTTCTATTCCTCTGACACTCCCTGCTCCTGTTCACAGATATCTACCATCTGACACCCCCTGCTCATCCCACAACACTTTGCAAGGACTGGGCCCCTCTGTCTCCCTTCCATCATACATACTTGCCTTTGGTGCCTTCCAGCACTAGAGCTTTGCTTCCACTTGCTTTTAGTCAGGCTCCTCCTTCCCTTTTCTTCTTAATGATGTCCTGTCGGTCCTGAAAGGAAATTTCTCCTGGTGACATTTCTCATTGATTTGCAGTCCTACAGGCTTTCCTCACTTCCATTCTTCTCAGTCCTAGAGGTTCTTCCAGAGGCAGTTAAGGTGCCTCAGATATGAAAGGTATTTTTTTCAGACACACCTTTGTTTCCAGGTGTTTTTACAGGCTCTGGACTAATTTTCTCAGTGAATAACCTAGGTGGTGGTAGGATCCAGGCACTTAAAACACTTGCTTGTCTTTACCCCAAAGGATTCAAGTTCTGCATCTATCCCTATAGTAAGTGCATTACAGACTTTGAAAGTGCTATTAAAACACAACTCTTTAAAATGAAAGCTTCTCATGGCGTGTGAAAACTGAAAATAGTTTCTCCTTGGGGGAGATAGATGCCAAGCACTGAAATAGAGGGCAGAAAAGGTAACAAAGAGCAGAGAAGTGTAAGCTTTGGCACTAAGCATTTCTTGCAGAGCAATGCAGGGGGCTGTGAGCAAAGGGACAGTTAGAAACAGCTTCCTAGGTTACCCTGAACCACCAGGGAGGGGTTTGGTTCTTTGGTTCTATTTCTAACGAAATAGGACATTGTTTCTAAAAGCAGAATCACAGGTACTTAAAGTAATTTCAAAAAGAAAAAAATTGTAAGAACACACCATAGAAAGGAGGCAAATGTTGTTAAACATGTAAAGTAACTAGAATCAAAGAGTGACCTTAAAGAGACCAGGGCTAAAAAGGAGCTATTTTACAGTTTAGCACATTTGTTGCTTATCAATCATCTTCAGTTAAGTAGAAAAGTACAAAGGCATTACATATTCATCTATCTTCAAAGTATAAGGCATCTGTAAAGTAAAAGCAAAATGTGCATATTTATCCTCATTCTTCAAACACAACCCCCATAAGATAAATACAAAGATATGTTACTGAATGTAGATATAATTTATGAAATCTAGGACACCGTGAAGTTAGGCATCATTGACACATAAAAAGACAAGTTATTTTAGCTATAAATCTACTGATTTCAAAACATATTCATATTAGTAAAGAAAACACTCCAAAGAAAATATTAGACTAAGTTTCAAAGTCAAACGTGTTCACCATGTTCTCATGAATGTTAGCTTAGAAACTGAATTTGTATCCAATTATTTTGAACTGTTTTCCTGCTAAGTATTTTCAAATATCTCAAAAGAAATTTAATAAAACTGTCTAATGTCATGATCTGGCAATGTAATCCCATAGCAGAAAATCCCAAACCAGTGCAAAAATATTCATTGCAGGAGTAGCCCCTTAATTTTTTTCTGTGACAGAATATTATTTCTATTTATATTCCAAATGCTGCTGCCAGACTGATTAGAACATAAATTTGTTTGTTTTATGCAGTAGCTGCAAATGATGGGAAGTGCATGTCTGCTTTCCTGTCTAAGCTCTAGCACAAAACAATTCAATCAAATCCTAAATGTCAAATTAGTCATAATTACATTAAATATGGATTAAAGGAATATCTTTTGATGCAGAACTCTTTGTTCTTAAAGTTTACAGATAATTTTAAATGTTATTAAAAATATCCTTCAAGATTAGTGGACCTTTCAAATTCAAGGAACATGAAAAAGAATGTGAGAAGTTGTGGATATTAATAAGCCATTATGTCATAGTTTCCAACACTGAGTTTATAAGCCCTGAGATGAAAAATAGGAAAAATCCACATGGTCTTAGTTTTTCCAGTTTTGAACTTCTTCCAGTTTGTGCTTTATTCAAACATCCCACTTGTACAAATGCACCCCCTCCAAGATCGTTTTAGGAAATTGTCTTTAGAGACAATTGGTGATATGAAGAATCTTCATTTTGGGTGCTTTTGTACTCTTTCCTTCCTGAAAAAAATCAGGAGCTTTTACAATGCGTGCAAGTTGGAACTTCACAACACTAATGCCTAAAATCATTAGTTATTTTTAAAAGTCTAGCCAGAAACTATAATCACTCTTCCATTGTTAAATACCAGCTGCTAACCATTTCAGAAATCTTCTAGAGCTCCTAAAATGTTAGTTTAGTCCTTCTGCTTTCATTTTAGCTGTTTCCAATACAGGGCTATAAATTCCTAATTCTCCACTATATTCTTGAAGAGGCAGGTGAACGTGTGAAACAGATACTAACATACCAAGTTTATTTTATCATTGTTTACCTTCTATGCAAGACTGAAGTTTAAAAAAAAAAAAAGAAAAAAATCAGTAGCCAAAGACACACCATAATTTACATGAAGCAGCAATTAGAAGTTTAGGTGAACAAGTCTCTCAGACGTCATCCAAATATCTCAAGCAGAGGAGACAGCAGGTTTTCTCTTCTCCTGAGAATTAAAATTATTAATTTAAATTAATTAATCTTATTAAAATTACTTATATGTGTATATGCACATGCAAGAGTAGACCAAATTTATCATTACATAGTAATAGCTGCAGCTCCAGCAGCTACAAAGCTACCAAACTAGACAGTTGTAGACAGTTTTGCCTATGTTTGAATGACACTCAATCCACACAGCAGTCAGAAAGCGTTATTCAGCTGTGGCTTTTAGAAACATTTGAGGAAGTTATAGTTGATGTTTTTTTGTTAATGAAGAACTAAACTGGAATAACCAATGGGAATTTCCCAGATATACAAATTTAGACAAAGCCACATTCATAAGATAGGTAGTCTACCTTTCTGGCAAAGTGGAAGAAAATAAAGCTTGGGAACACAAGCTTTGCAGGAGCGCTTAGATACTGTGAAGGAAGTTAATTCTACCCCATTATGAAAATGAAACAAAGTTGATAATTATTTGGAAGTAGACCAAATCTCAATCTAACTAAACCAGGAGTTCCCAATGCTTATACACTCATTGTTTTATCTGTCTTGTTGATGAGGAGAGACCGCAGTACTCTTAGCCTAGAAGATATTTCTGAAGGCTTCTAGCTAAATACCTGTGCAGCAAAGACTAAAACCAGCTGAGTATTATTGATTCTCATGAGAAAGCAGGAACAAGGTTTAAAAAAATTTTAAATCAATGTTTTCAAGGTTTTTCTTAGAAAGTGACAACTCTTAGGGCTCTATTGCTTTGGGATGGTGAATACATACATTTCCACTGAAAGCAAGGAAATCACATGAGGATGAGACAATGTAACAGGGAGAAAGGGCTCCTTGGGAACAGGACAGCCAGAGTCTGAAGTTTTAAGTTGTTTATTTCCACTAGGTTCAGGAAAGTATGATTTCCTCAATTTTCTATGTAAATACAGGATTGCATTAAGTAATATAGCTGGATTTAGCATAAGTATCTATTCTAAACAGAGGGAAACTGGAAAGACCACAAATGCTAACTTGCTACTGGGGCACAAGCATCATCCATCAGTGGGTGATGCTTGTGCCAAAATGAGACAAATTTCCAAAGAGATGCATTTCCAAATTTCCAAAGAGCTGCTATTCTTGATGCATCAAAGCAGAGCTAATTTGAGTCACAATTACAAAAGTGAAGAATGGCTAGAAATAATTATTTTACAATAAATTAAAGCAACTTCAAATTACCAATAGAGGAGAGGAAAAAAAAAAGTATGTTTTTATTGAAATACCTTCTAAACCTGTCTGGATACGGCTCCTACAAACCTACTAAATGTCAAGTGACAAGAACTAAAGCAGAAAAAAGTACACTGTTACTCCCAACAAGACATCCACAGTGGTGTTACATGAGGATGATTATGCCAGGACAGATCTGCTGCTAAATTTTTCACATAGATGTGCTTGTAGCCTGAGAGCTCAATATAACCCACAATAACCTGAGCACATATTCCTGTTGCCAAATGAGCTCTTGGGGCTGTAGTAAAAGGCTTAGCACAGCTAAAATGAAAATCCATGAAGTCTGCAATGCAAATTTATAGAAACAAGAGACACAGCGGCAGATAAAGACCAAGGTACCAAATGTCAGGGGGTTTCCTTTAGTAAAATGAAGCAATCATATTTTCTTTTACATGATGCCATCTGCTGAGAATAAGCATGATGCTGGGCGGGGGTGGGGAGGCGGGAACAGGAACAGCAAAACAAGGACAGCAAACCTGTAGATTGCTACAAATGTAGTGACTGCTAAATTTCAATGTAATATTGTCTTTAATTTAAAATGATCACCAGATGGCTTGCACAACCTATCAGTTACCAACATACTGTTAAGTGCAACAAAGACTTGCAGCCATTCCTAGGATGGCCCACAGGACATCATCAAATATTTATCAATTTTTCAATATCTAAAACCTCAACGAATTTACCAACACAGAAGGTAAAACAAACAAAACAACCTCAACAATTACAGAGAACTTTCATTAGTGAGTTTTCCCAGTGCCAATTCTGTGTATAAGCACCGACAGAATTAGGGAATCTTGAAATTTGGGTTGCATTCCTGGAAAACCACATCACATACTCGTGCTCAGAAAGAGGCGTACTGGAAAGAAATTAGAATTACCAGAGGTCCCACAAAACCAGTACTTAGAAGAATAAGAATTTCAATCATTCCATGTATTTCAGGCCTCTGGAATACTGCAGGGTAAAATCTATTTAAAATTCACATTAGCATGGCAAATGCAAGAAGCACAACTTCTTGTAGGTTTCTTATAGGTTTCCTGTAGGTACTATTGTCTGCAGTATTTCATCTTGCATTAGTAAACAAATAAGCACAAAATTCCTATGAAAGATATTTTACACTATTAAGCCTTGAGACCTGCAGTAGAATGCTTTTATTTTGCTTCCCTGCTTTTCATTTCCTTCACCGTTCCTGTGTAGCTAGGCTTTTTCACTTAATTTAACTCTTCTGCCCCTTGCTACTTGAAAGCAATCTATATTTTTAAAAGGTGTTATTGTCTGCATCTATTGCAACATATTCCCCAAAAAAGCCTAAGATTGAGAACTATTCAAGGCTTACAAATACCTGGGGTTGATTTCTCACTGTATGACCCTAATAGAGTAAAAAGAACATTTTCCATTAAACTTAAAATTTCCTGTATTCTAAAACTTCTTATCAGTATAATACAAGTAGGCAGGTTGCTTAACCATCTGAATATAGGATAAGATAGAAACCAATAACTACACAGGCTGGGCAAGTTTTGTTAAAAAATAAACAGACACTAGACAAAAAAGAGTCTATTTCGTATTTATAGCTGACAACTTATTTCACTTGCTCAGAATTACCCAAAGAAAATGTTGCCACTTGTCCTGAATCCCTAGTTTACCTATGAAGGTGGGAATGCATCATTTCATTCATACACTAAATTGTCTGGGTCCTGTAGTACTTAAAAAGCAGATTTGAAAAGTGTCCATATGTGCCAGCATCATTTTGTAAGTGAAGAAGACTCTTCACTGGAACAAACTTAAACACCCTCAAAAACTCAACCTCTTACCTGAATGCTTTTAATTCAGGTGGTTCACAGAGTGTCTGAAATGCATCTGTACAAACGCAACACTGAATTTTAAAAAAGGTAATAATAAGAAAAGCAAATAAAATGAGGGTATCATCCCCAAAGTCCAGAAATATATTTGGTCACAGCATATACATTTTGCCAACAGAAAGTCCTCTACCCATTAAAAAAAAAAAAAAAAAAAGCCATTTTTAGAACTCCACTATGCATTATTTATCATGTTACCACTTCTTCCCTTCCTTTGTCCAATTAAGTATTCCTGAACTTTACAGCATAGTGTTACAATTTCTGTTGGGTCTTGAAGGATTTTTGCGACCAGGCTTATGAATAAATTCAGAAACATAAACAACTGAGGAACCAAACAATTATCGTAGGAGATTTATTTTTTTTTAACGTTTTCCTATATTTTTTCATCACAAAACAAGTCACCACATTGGTTCCAAACAGGAGAAATATTCATTTAGGCAGCACAGACAGAGCAGGTATAACCTGACATTTGCAGACAATAGCTGGATTTCAACTAACATGAAATATGGTTCCAAGGCCAAGAACTTCCTGAATACAATTTTGCCTTCGTTGAGCTTGAGTTTGAAGTAACCCATATTCATGAAATATAGGATATGAATTTTAATCAGCTACAGCCAAATAGAGATGCTTTTGTCATGGTAAATGGTACCCAGATCCACAAACACTCCACAGAAGCACGGCCATCAGTCAAAAGGTCAACAGCTATCCCAACATCCATCATCTGAACACGTACATGCTCACATACACACCTGGATGAGCTGGGCAGAAGAATGGCAAAAAACTCATGGATTGGGATAAAGACAGTTTAATAGGATAAGGAAAGACTAGAATAATAGTAATAATTAAACAAGTGATGCATAAATTCTTAAAAAATTAAAACAACATAATGCCTAATCTGTTTCCAAGCAGTGAATCTCCTCCCAACTAGCCTCCACAGTTATTTAGTGAGCATGACATTATATGGTAGTGAACTATCCCTTTGGCCAGTCTGGGTCAGCTGTCTTGGCTGTGCTCTCCAGTTCCTTGAGTACCTGGCAGGGCACAGAAAGCTGAAAATCCTTGACTTAGCTTAGACACTGCAACTACCTAGCAGCAGCTAAAGCTATCAATGTGTTATCAACGCTATTTTCATACTAAATCCAAAACATGGCACTGCACCCACTACTAGAAAGAGAACAATCTCAGCTAAACAGGGGCACAGCAGTGAATTAGCCTCCAACATACATTCAAAATTTGTCAACATTTAATGTTTAATTGACCTATATTGAAAAAACAAATATTTTACTCTGTGCCCTTTTCCTGGGCACATGCCCAGTCATAAGGATGGCTGTTATAGAATATGCAATCATTGTCCTTTATCACCTCTTGATTTTCACAAATCCATCAAATCAGTTAGAAAGCTGCATATGATTTTTATATTAGCACTCAATGTTCAGTCAATTTCTAGTTTGACAGTTACTCTGTACTAAGAAATGGTTTTAAAACTTGATTAAAGCATTTTAAATGGCATGTAAGAAAAAAATGGAAAAATTCACCATAAGTTAAACTTCAGTATTAGTGAATGGTTGGAAGGTGAGAAAGGGAAAGAAATGTCAACCACCAGTGACTTTTTCTTAAAAAGAAACTACCCACACACAAGGCAACCGGGGTTGGGAAACATTTAGAATTAGCATATTGGTCTCTTTTGTGCTAGCATAAACATCAATGGGTCTCAGATACCATTATGACAACAGACCAATATTAGAACTGTTTGCAAATGTGTGTTGTATCCCTGGAATAATCTTTTTGAAACCATGGGAAGCTTCAGAAATTAGTAGAATGTGAAAGGACATTTGCATGTGCAGCTTTGACCTCTCCTCTTGCTCTTTCCCAGTAATGCATCTCAGCTGGTTTGTCTTTTAACATTCCAAAGCTTTCAATAGCTTTCAGAGTGTAACTTTTCTCAAAGGAAACATGCTCCTCCTCCCACTCAAAACTCTGCACAAGTTCACTTACATATCTAAGATATACTGTTCCATGAATGAAATTGGTCCATGGGCTGCCAGGAAAGGAAATAGTATCTGTATCTCAGTGGAAATTTTTAATTTCTTGTAAACGTTTAATCTTGGTTGTTAACCACACGTTGGCTCATTGACTTGTCAAGCAAATTTAGATATTTTAAATATATATCCTACCATGTCTTTCACTGCAAGAACCACTCTTGGTAACTACTGCAATTTTTAAAAATTGGTACAGTTTCTTTCCCTTAAAGAGATTCCTGTATGCCTATATATAATGGAACAGTAGCTTCAATGACACTCGGCATCATTTTTATAACTCACTTTATTTGCCTTGTTCACAAATAACCCTGGTCACGTCAAGAAAGAGCCCAAAAGTAGTCTGCTTTATTTCCATTGCTGAACTGTATCTAACATTATAAAAATCAACACAGGACATAGTAAGAGCAGAATCATACAGTCTGAATACTTAGAAGCTTTGAGAACTTCAGATGTAGATATGGACTTCATCAGCTAACAAGTATCAAGAGAGAAGACTGATATTTACAGTTTTGAAGATTCATTGTGCTGAGATGGAAAGGAATGAGATACACTGGGTGCTCCAGGACTTTGAAAAAGTACTCAGATTCTGCATGAAATCCAAATAACTGTTTGTACATAAAGACCAGGCAGCAATACAGCAGTAGAAAAAAAAAACAAAAACAATATCCTGTAGAGAAATAAATATGCACACAAATATCAAGAACTTTAACCTGTATCCAAAATTAGATCTCCATTTTCATACTGAAATACAACTAATTGTTTAATATGTACTAGATAAATACACACCTCACACAAATGAGTCATTATAATTTTACATTTCCATATAAGAAAAAAGGAGGTGAGAAACTTTTCAAAGTATGTTTTCCTTTGCTTCTTTCTAACTGGCGTTTTCTGTTCAGCTCATAATTGCTGAAGTAAAAGGTAGCCAAACTTCTCAGATTAAGTTACTCTGTACATTTGTAGCTGTCTCCATAACAATCTATCATCCAGAAGCATCATTAGCATCAGACATGTCGCATTGACAGAAGACATTACTTATTACATTAGACCAGAAAAGATTTTAATTAAGCCATTTAAGCACACTAACAAATCCAATAGTATCCCAGAAAGACAGGGGATGTTGGGGTGCAGGGGGAGGGATTGTTGTATTTTCAGGCTGTCCTGCAAGACTCCAGATTGGGGAAGATAAGGATATTTGATTTAAACATCTACTTTAATCTCTTTGTAGCCAAGTACTTAAGAAAAATTCTAAAGCTCTTTGAGTCACTGGTAAGCAACATTTACAAATGTACGAGTCTCTGGCTTTGCTCCTTCAAGAGGTAGCTCTCACAATTTGGAGCTGCCTGGGCAACACATCACTGGACAGCACTCTGCACAGCATCACAGAGCAGGAGAAAGGTTGCCATTCCATTCTGCACATGCCTTCCACCCCATCTTAGAATTCTTCATCCATGGTGCTGTGACCCAACACAGATGAGGATCACACCTTGAATCATGACATCTACTAACAAACTACATGTTCCTTTCTCCAATAGCAGAAATAGCTTCTTCTGTCTGAGCCAGTGCCCTATGCTACAAGCAGAATTTGCAGTGACCTAATACAGAAGGGTCACAGAGGCTGAGTTCTTACAGCAACCTAGATCTAGCATGTATGCTTTACAGTAAGCAAACTTCATTGTCTTGAAACTTGGTAACACTGCTGCTTACCTAAGTTACCACAACTGCATATGGTGTTCTCTGACTTGCAATGACCCGCAGCATCTTAAAAAAATCTATCTTTTCACAAAGATATTTCAGCCGCTGAAATGTGGCTGTCACGATCTCACTAATGTTCCTTACTGTGGCTGAAATAAGATGATTCAAGCAAAGCAATTGTTTATTTTCAAGATGCCTACAGATACACATAACCAAGATCTTCACAATGGTGTGAATTAAAGAGTATTTATACCAGATAGCTAGAACCATTGTGATTATTAAAATGAAGCTAAACAGTGGAACTAAAGCACTACATCAAGAATACAAAAGCATCAAACAAGGTACAGCAAATCTGTCCCACCATCCACGAGGCTCTTTCAAAGTTAAGGAGCTCAGTAGATTTCTGGGTGTGTGTATAAAATTATTTCTCCCATTTAAACACACAAGGGTCTTATGATGTGGTTTATTTCCAAACAGAAGGCAGCCAGCCATCAAAGAGTTTGGACCTGCCAGATGTATGAAGTCACACTTAGTGTCTCATTCAGCAAGGGCATTTATTCTTATCATTAAGATTAGATACTTCCTTGATCAAATTTAATGTGCTTACAATTATGCAAATGAACTTAATCTTTCAAGAATTTCTCACATATAGGTTTTCCTTTTAAGTCTGCTATTGCAGTTTTGAGATTGTTAGCTGCTTCCGCTATAGTATTTGCTCCTTAAGAAGTGATACGATTCTCATACCCTGCCTACACAGCCTTCTCTCAGACACAGCTATTTCCCAGAACTTCTTGTTATAATTATTGGTTTTGTCCAGATGCAGGAAAGCAGAAGGCAGCTGCTTCTGCAGTGTCAGCAGGGAGTACTTCTGCACAGTTCCCAGGCCCTTGGCCAGCAGGGGAGAACTGAAGGCCTGAAGTCCCACACTTTCTAGGATCCTCCAATATTGAACTCATTGCTTCCTGAGACACCTGCAGAGTCTCTGTTCAATTTTTGTCCTGTATAGCAGGATTTAAGTAGGATTATGATTTAACTTTCCCCAAGTAACAAGGGTTCTCGCTGGTCTCACCTATCAGTGACCTGAGAATTGATTCCTGCTGCGTTATTTCTTGTCATTTTCAGCTTGCCTCATGAGAGCAGAATGGAAACTTAATAGCCAGAAAAAGAGAGATAACTTTTGTTTCTAAATGCAGTGCAGAGAGCATCTTCCACTGAGACAGTCTTTGCCACTGTGCCAAGACAGTACTCCTCCTGCTAAATCAATATTCAAATACTGAACACACCACCACCACAATTTTAGCTCCTGCCTCCCTCTGTAAACAGATTAGATTAACTCAAGGGACAGTTTTATACCTGGGTAAAGGGCCAATGCCCCCATTTCACCTTTGCCACATGTTCCCATTCCACACACACTTTTGCTGGCACTAAATCTCACTTGGCCACAAAGGCAGCAGCATATCAAGGTTTTATTCAGAATTTTTTTTTTAATGGTTATTTTTCAGCCAGACCACATCCCTAATCTAGCTCACTACACAACTGCTGGTGACAGCATGGATGTGGTAGAAGTAGTACAGTGCCCAGACTTACAGAATCACTAGGTTAGAAAAGACCTTTGAGATTGAGTCCAACCATACGTGTCCTCTACTAAACCATATCCCTAAGCAACTCATCTACCCATCTTTTAAATAGATCCATGGACGGTGACACAACCACCTTCCTGGGCAGCTTATTCCAATGCCTGATAAAGCACCTCTCCAGGAGTTTTAAAGCAGCTTCATTGAGAGATTTCAAACAAACTCAGACAACCAAAGAGGTTGCAGCCAAGGATGGGGGAGAACTCCCCACCCACAATTTTCTCTTCCATCCCTTTCTAGCCAGAAGGTTCCCTTGGTTCAGAGGAATTCCTTTGTTTCATTCACAATGGTTCAAGTCACTAAAGGGTCAGAGAAGCATCAGAGTCAGAGTAATTCTCTTATATCTCTGTGCTAAGACAAGAGCTGATGGAGAAGGGAGGAAATGGGACTGGCCCTTTGGCAGCCACGAACCACCAGAACACTCAGATGCCTCATACAGCTTCCCCCCAAGCCCTTCCTGGTGGCATCTCATTCGTGTCAAGGAGTGGGCACCAGAAAGGCTCCATGCTAGCTGTGTTTTATCAAACACTACCCCAGAGATAGGATATAAGGTAATTAAAAAAACAACTTGCTCAAGTTATCTAGGGGTGAGAGACTGTGCCAAAGGTAGGGAGGATCCTGGAAGAACCCCCATTCTCCCACCTCAGCAAGAGCTTGGTACACAGGCTGTGCTGGAGAGGTCTGCTCATTTAGGAATATACCTGGTAGCAAAACCAGATTGTTTAGGTAGGAAAAAGTAAGCTAGGAAGAAATAGCACATAACACAGCCAAGGAAGAGTCTTCACAAAGGTAGTTTTAATGAGCTAGAGGCAAAGGGACAGCACTTGACTAATCACCTGCACGCAGTTATTGGAAAGGGGCTCGGGTAGCTGGAAGCAGCAGCTGGTCTCAGACATGGTTCAGCCCTGTCAAAGGACAAGTTTATTAAAAGAAGGTGACAACATAAGTCCCATTAGATGTCACTGTTAAACTGGATCCAAAACTGGTCAACAGCCTAGTGCATGCCCACCTTGGTCTGAAACCCAAGGAAAGGTCAATTACTAAAGCAGCTGTTCTGCTTCTAACAGACCCCCATGCTAAGGGCATTTCTGCAGCATGTTCCATGTCATGAGATCTCAGGTCACTGGTATCCTGACTACAGCATAAAATATTTTCAAAGCCATTAACTCTTAGATGTGGCCAAAATTGGAATCTCTGACACTTCAATATATCCCTTTGTTCTGAATCAGAATGAATGGCTGCAAGTTTCCTATAAAAGTTAAAGTAAAATTTTTTATAACCACTAAGGCAGTATCATTTGCATGCCTCATTTGGGCTTTTTACCTTATATTAAAATCAAGCATCAAAATAAATTGATTAAACTTTGCCATAATTTGTTTTTCAGGCCTCCTTTCACTTAATCAATGATTAAGAATGTATACAATGTTTTTCAATTGATGAAGCATTTTTAGAGATAAATGCTAGAAGACCTTCAGCTGCCTCTTCTGAATTCTCTTTTCTCAAAAGAAAAAATAAAATAATCAGACTTCCTATTCTTGCAGCCCACACCAGCAGCAGGCTCTGCTGCTTTTTGCTGAGACTAAACTTCTAGTGGTCATAGTTGTTATTTCTGTATGTGGTGACTTGCTTCCTTTTTCAAGCACTAAAACCCATTTTCATTTGCTTAAGCATATAGCAGTGCATTACTAAAAAGATATGGGAAGTGGTTTTATCTTCTGTGTTCCAGTAAGTGTCCTTTCAATAAAGATATGCAAATGTAGAGCTCAGCTCACAGCATTACACTGTTGGTGAGGAAGGTGGGTTCTTTTTAAACAAAAATAAAAGCAAACAAAAAACCCAAAAACCTTGGAAACCTCTCATCTCTTTATCAGGTCAACCTAAGACTAATGGGCACACAAATTCTAGGAAAACTAACATGAGCGTGCTAAAAAAAAATAAAATTATGTTGCAGATCAAGCTTTGCTGTCTTAGACCAAGGCTATTTCCACAGCCAGATTTCAGGAAGGGGAGCATTCATTCAGCATGTAAGATTGAATATGACCAGTTTAAAAAAGCATTGGATAGTCAAGCATGAGCAAGCAGGTCCTGGAGTACAGAATGGGATGAGAACTGTAGGTCATAAATATATCATAGGAAAAACCCACTCATAGCATATGTGAGAACAAAGGATCAACTAGTTTAATCTTTCACTGGAGCTCTTTCAAAGTAAAAATTATTAACTTTAAACATACACTTAAGGTACTATTGCAAAAGGCAGTTTGCTCAAAATAATGTAAACCACAGGGATTCACTGAGTTACTACTGCAGGAAAATATCCTCTCAAAGAAAAAAACCCACAAGTTTCTAACATCAAGTTAAATAGATGTGGCATGGTATGCAGTACAGGCTTGTCAGCCTTGCAGCTCTTGAAAAACTATACAGTAGTTCTATGCATATTAAAAGTAAACAATTAATTCATAAATGCCCCTTGGTTTTCACTTGAAATGGCAGAGTAGCAATACTACAAATGGATCTCCACCAATGGCACTAAGTAATCCTGACTGCCCTAAAAAATGCAGAGTACTCCACTGTTCCTTCCAGCATGGCACACACCTAGACTTCAAACTCCCATAACATGTTGAACACCGCTCTTCGTAACACATTAGATGAGCAGTTTTGTTTAACTAAAAACATGCCTGAGAACAAAATACCAGTAGCACTGGCTGACAAATCCACAGTAGACCAATAAATCCATCCCCAGCAGTCCTATTTACAGCAAGCATTTCCTGCATATATTCCTTGTTACTAACACTGCTACCAATGCAACTTCATTCATTCTACGGGAGGTCTTCCAAAAGACAAATGCAGATATGGCTTCTGGGACATCTTAGAGGTGTCACGTATATCAACAGTTTCATTGGTACTAGCATGAATTATCCTCAGGTTTTCACTAATTTGGAAAAGCACCAGTGTCCAGGTAGCAAGGAGAAACCCCAGTAAGCACAGAGAAAGACAAAGCGACTCTGCACACAGCAACTGATCTCGTGTCATTGTAACCACTCCCATAGCCAGACCTGAAATGTCAAAAATATATTAGAACCGTTAAGCACCTGCACTGGATTACCAACTCAGCATAGATAAGACTGTATCACCTAGCTCTGGCTGGCATGGACTGTTAACAACTAATCTTGTCCTTACAGGGCAGCTCTGCAAGAAACAGGATTGCTTCTCATCTCTGCTTTCACATTAAAGCAGGATGCTTGCCTATCTGAAATGACAGCAGCTGTTCCTTATACCACTTCTCTAACTGTGACTTTAGTTTCATTGAGAATAGCAACATTTGTGTTCACCAAATATAATTTACCATGCTTTCAAAGTAACAGGGATGGAAGGATAGAAGCAACATAGTATGATTTACCTTAGCCTTGAAACCACATGGAGTTATGTTTCACTAGAATTATGCTACCAGCATTTATCACCTCAGATTTTTGCAACAGTTATGAACTGAGAAGAGTGTAAAATAAACATTTACAACCAAAAATTGACCATTTGTTTGGCAACTCTTGCCACAGACTGCCCCCTGAAAAAAAAAAGTTTGTTTTTTTTTTTTAGTTCTGCCTGCTTCAAATTACACTTTCACTGAAAGTGTTCCTTTCCTCCTTCCTTCAGATTCCTTCCTTCACCCAGCTTCCCATTGCTGATAGCTTTCATTTTATTATCTGGAAGAAAGATTTGAATGGTGCTTCTAAATTTCTGTCATCATTAAATTGCCCCCTTCATCTATAAGTACAGCATCCCGTAGCCTAACTTCTTACTTGTCTTTGTTATTAATTTATCCATTATGTCTATAATAGTACTGGACACAAACCTAAAAAGCAAAGCCTCACGCATGTAGGTATCACATAGTTTTAGCAAGTATGTTGGTTTTTTCTTCAAAGACACTAAAATCCAAATAAGCTAAACAAATGCTTTTCTGTTCTTCAACCTTTTAAGTGATATCTGAATAAAATTATATATGAGAAATGAGGTTATCAGCTACAACTTAGCAAAACACTTATGCACAGAGCCCAGCAAGCAAACATGTCCTCTTCTCTTTAATAAGAAAGATTTAAGCACCTGCCTATATGCTCTGTTGATTCAGACCTCACACATTTTGCCTGACCTCACACGAGATCTGAGTCTTGGCCATAAAGCCCTGCTTCCCCTCCCAGAGAAGTTTATCTTTCTGATTAATGCCACACCTGAGACATGCAGTACGGCCCTGAAACTTGACTTCACTTGTTTACCCAGAGCAGGTCTAAAAATTGGTAACTTCCAGAATATTTCCTTTCTGAGATTCTTTACCCCTATCCTCAGCCTTTTGGATGAAAATATTTTAATCCTGGCAGGTGTTCCAACCTTTTCCTCTCTAATGAAACTGTTAATCAGGATGATACTTCTGTTGTAGGAGTCAATGAATTCATAAACAGACACTAACACTTTGACACACATAAGTGAGATATTACTAAATGGAGAGAGATTTAATTTGAAAAGCTGTCCAACACAAAGAAACAGGAT
The DNA here is from genome assembly GCA_027925045.1 of Hypotaenidia okinawae. Classification (NCBI taxonomy): domain Eukaryota; kingdom Metazoa; phylum Chordata; class Aves; order Gruiformes; family Rallidae; genus Hypotaenidia; species Hypotaenidia okinawae. The sequence goes on along the minus strand of BSDF01000008.1, from coordinate 22,974,816 downwards.
TTGAATTAGGCTGAAGTACAGGGAATTGCAATTTCAATGTGATACGGTTACAGCTTCTTAATGTGCTGTTGAAATTGGTCTCACTATAAAGCCACTTCACACACAAAGTACTCTTGCTACCACTAGATGTCAGTTTTATACGTTTCAAAATGGATAAACACCTTAAAAATACTTATTCTCCATTAATAAAGAAAAGATTCTGTTGTAAAACCATTCTTTCAGGACTGACCTTTGAGTTTAGGAATTCCACATTATTTACCTTCTCTTTTGCTTTTCCCTTCCCATAGGGCACAGTTTTAAGTATTTAAGAAAAAAAAAGGATCTAGAAGTTTACACTACACATTTATTCCATTATTTACTTAGTCTGAGGCACTCTGACAGTTTTTGCCAGATATCACTGCTAAAAGCTACAGCTCAGGCTGTATTTCTAGAGAACAGCACCAAGATATTAATTCTTACTTTATATTACATAGTGACATTTTTACTAAGACATGCCATACCTTCTCTGACCAATCACTGATAGTTTACTATGCCAGTTAATAGAAAATATCATTAACATGGCATATGACAGTTCTATATTTTTCAGATTTTTACTCACAATGACTACCTAAATGCAGATCATTTTTATATACACTCCAAAATCCTGTCAGTCAGAAGTGAGATTCCTCCTAATCCTGGCTTCTTTCAGGTTGTTTTGTCAATATCAAACACATTCCATAAACATAAATAAGTCTTAAAGTTTATCATACCAAATGCAGAGCTTTTCTAATATAGTATGCATTTACTTTGGTTTATATTAAAAAAAAAAGTCTTTACTCCCCCACACACACACACCTGAAGCCGCTTAGGAGGACAACAAATTAACTAGACCATATAATTTTTAATATTTATATATATAAAGATAAATATACACACACACAAAAAAGGCAGAAAATTACTTTCACAGCAAGCATCTCCAAACTGGTCCATACTCAGAACTGGCAGTATTACCAAATGTAACTGCATTATCATAAGGTAATGCTGACTCTCACCTTACATGCAGCTTTATTACCCAGACATTGAAAACATACCTAGCAAAACAGTATGTTTATCACAAAGGCAAAGGAATCCCATTATCTTCATTCACATAAAAGTTTGACCTTTTCAGACTCCTACTGAAACTTCAGGGCTCTCATGGGTTGTTTAAGGTATTGTTTGCACCTGCAGCCATAACCATTTTACACAGGTGCTTACCTAGAAGGACAGGCTTAAAAGTAAGGAAGGGAAAGCAGATGTGCTGCTATGAACTTCAAAATACAGTTGAAAATACTGTTTCATACAATCAATTGTATCAGCAGCCTTCTTCAAAGACACGTAAAAAGCATTTTTGAGGCAGTAACTCCATTAAAATATCCCTTAGCACAAGCTCAGCTAGGAACTGTGAGAGAATGACCAAAAAAATCTCCAAAGCAAGCCTGGAGGTGAAAATACGTCAAGTCCCATGACTTCTAACAGCTGCATTTGTGACTAGGAAGCCTTCCTTAGAGAAATGCTAAACCTGTAGCAGATGAAGGTGCCATAGATGTTACACACTGTTAGTGTTTTATCCCATGTTAAGAGGCAAGTCCCAAAATCTGCAAAATGTCCTAAGTCCCACCCAGCCAAGCCATACAAATTGTCAACATATGCATGTGACTCACAAAACACACGCTCAGGACAAAAGTGGCTCAGCTATGCCACTTCACTGTGCCCATACCACACAGTACACATGCAGCAGTCGGTCTAAACTTTTCCAGACAAAAATGCATAAAACCTACCTACCAGTCTGCAGCTCCAGAGCATACAGAAATTTAACTTCTCTTTACTGATGCAAGCTCTCCTCAGCCCCCATGCTGTTGAGCAGCTACAGCAGGATAGGCTCAAATCCAAGACATGCTTCTGCAAGTAAAGGAGAGACACACCTCAAATTGACACCACTACAGCATTTCTCCCCTTCCATGATGCTATCTACAAAACAAAGCTGGCTGGCTTGATCTGCTAGCTAAGCTTTGGTTACACTGACCTACTGGGAAAGTTGATAGTTAAATGAAGCATCCAGCAGAAAAGAGGAAATCAACAGCAGGTTTGAAAAGAACGTATTTTTCTATACTTTATAAATTGCACTCTAACATGAAACTGTAAATACAGAAACCCCAAATACTCCAATCTGTCCCTTTACTTCCTCATTGTATATTTGGCAACTCATATTCCTCCAGGAAACTTATCACACATACTCATTTGCAATATATTCCATTCATACCAATATGAATCACTAACAATGGATATCATAAGCAACAACTGGAACAGTGGACAATTAAAACCTCAAAGAATTAGTCATCTTCTTACAGAAGCTACTATGTAATTACAAAATCGTTGAGTTTGCAACATTATTTTTGTACTCTTTCTTAAGACTAGAATTTTGTTGCTAAATTGCATCAGTAGCTCTTAGTTGCAATCAATGGGGTGTGTGCGGGGCAGGGAGGGGGGAAGGAGAAAGAACCTTACATGCATAAACAAGCAAGAAAAGATATTTTTCAGCCAGACCCATAGATACTAATCCCCTCAACCTTTAAGGAGGCTCATAGCTTAATCCCCTAACCAAATACTGCCTCAAACAAAAAAACTAATCAAGTTTAAACCCTCTATACAAAACATTCACTAGTATAAGTAGCAGCTAGATCCATAGCTTTCTCCTCTACCAAGCTCAATTGCTAGTTAAAAAGTATCTGATCTGACCATACACACAACACTTGCCTGGGTGGAAAATGCTGCCTAAGCAGCACATCCCAGCAAACATCAGCTTGGAAGAGCAGTGAGAATCACACATGCTATCTGGCTGCAATCACCGAGCAATTATACTCCAGCAATCTTAATACACTCAAGAAAAAGGTTTAAGTAACCTACTTTCCAAATAAACGTGTTATTTAGGGAGTGCAATAACAAAGGAGGAAGTGGCCCTAATATTCCTGGTCATTGATCTGCAGAGGCAATTTGGTGAGTCATCATTACAGCTGACAAAGTCTGAACAAGCCCAGATGGGCCCATGGTTCAATCAGACAGCTCAATACAGTTTTAAATTTCCTCAGGAATTTGGTGATTTCTAGATCTGCTAGTTCATCTGCTAATTACCATACGCACTACATGTAGATGTGCAGCTGCTTTTTGTTACAATATAATTACAGGCTAAGTATTAAATGTACGGGGTTCTCTAGTATCTGAAATGGTATATTTTCACAACAAATATATCAAAGAACTTAGAGAAATTCAGAGATTTACTTGAATTTAAATAGACTGAGGAAATATGTTTTCCCTGAGCTCTTAGATGTTCTCCACTTGATCTCCCTGTCTCATACACTTGCTATTAGTGTCTCATTTTGTACACCTGATACAAACTCATCTATCAAGCTGATGAGCCAGCAAGAGAAAAGGCAAAACAGCTTGGAATGGGACTGATGGCTGGGGGTTATTCAGAAAAACAGATAAGGCTGAGCAAAAGTCAATCGTATTACAATGAACTCAGTATCACTGAAGTCATTGGAAAGTATCCATTTCAGTGATTTCACAAACATTATAGGTGAGCTGAAGAAATCTGACACAAAAACAGAAAGAGTTAGAATTGGATATACTAAATGAATATATTTACAGCCTGACCTATCCCCTGTTGAAATATATGCTGAGAGAAAGGGCATTTTAGCATTAGCAGGCTTCTGGACTGAAACCATGCAATTGCACACTTGGTCTGCTGAAATCCAGAGATTTTACCGGAAATTTTGCACCAAAGAAAAATTCATAGATAAGAAAAGGTTTAATCAAGACTAGCTTAAAACTCTGATTTAGGAAGTTTGGCTGCAAGCTGCATGCTAGCTTGAACATTAGAAGTACTTCTGCTGCTTTAGTGCTGTGCGCAGACTACATTGAGGAGTCATACAGAAGCCTAGCACAAGAGCAGAACAAATCAGGACTTAACAGTCAACAAACATTGCTAATCTTCCACTCAGCTATTGTTATACTAATCTGCTGATTTCAGTAACAAACCCCAAAGAAATTCTGTGGTGGAGCTGGAAAGAGACTATATAAAATGGCTTGCTTATCGCTTTTTGAATGATTCATTAACCAGCATAATTTAACCTACCAAGTGCCCAGTTGAATTCCAGCTTAACCACGTAGCATGTGCTACCAGCTTTCCAGAAATGTTACAACAGGCCAGTAATAATAAGTTAAGCATTAACCAAGATGAGACAACCATGTAGCTACAAAACTAAAACCTATCGCTTAGCTGTTTGCTTAGTTCACTGTTTAAAATGTGATGTGAATCACTTAAATTAGTCTTGATTAAATTATCTTAAAATAAAAGACCTGTTTTCTGTCTTTTCAGAATGTATCAGATTATGAACTGAGCCGATTCAAAATAATGCACCGGCCGTAAGTTTTTCATTATTTTCTGCTTCCACGTTAAATAACTATTCCTGTGTTGTACTCTGACAGTTTCTCTGTTAATAAATAAAGAAAACTGAAATAATTGAACCCTCCTGCCCATGTGAAGGGCATGAATTGATGTGGCTGGAACTTCTCAGGATTAGGATGCTGGGAGTTTGATGAGAACTGTGGTTCAGGTGACAAGAAAGTTTCTTCTCTACAAGTTGCTAAGTGATATTCTTCCTTAGAAAAGACAAGAGACAGCCTTTATATTATGAAAAATACGACTTTGCCTTCTTCCAGAATACAAAAGCTTATTACTTGTATAATGTATCTGCTTCTTAGGAATCAATTTAAATGATCAGATTAATAAAGTGCTATGTTGAAAGTAATTTATAAATTGAATACTGAACAAGCAAATATAATTATACTTATTAGGAAAATATAATTATAATTATTAGGAAAATTCCTTTTAATTTGTGACAAATCAAGTTTGTTTATAAGGATATTCTTAATTTTCAAGTATATTATTTTTCTTGTACTGCAGCACAGAAACATTAGGAAGTTTTCACTATGAGTCAGTGAAACACAGGAGAGTTCAGTTTAATATGGAGTGAGTTGATCTGCACCAAATGATTGTTATTATTCCATGTAGTTCTTTTATTTTCTATAGCTGGAATCAGAATTATTTTTAAAATCCCACTCTACTGGTAAGAAACCAGAGGAACTTGAAGACATTTCTACCCATTAAAATCCTACTCCTATTGATAAGAATTTGATGAGAGCATAAGTTAGTATTCTTCCGGGTTGGTTTTAATAATTAATATATGAGTAAGGAAAGAAATTTCTTGAAAAATAATTAAGTCTAACGGGAGATCATTTTCAGAGAAAATGTAGAGATCATGAATGTAAAGTTAACCAATGGCGTGCTCTCTGATTCTGAATGAATACATGAATCTGTTCTACTACAATATTGGGGCAAACAGAAGTCTACTGAACCAAGACCAAGAGCTGCAGTTTACTCATGTTCGTATTCAAGCTTTGGATTCTCAATTTGCAAATTAGAATAACAAATGTGTTTTGCAATATGAATTCTCTTGTCAAGTATAATAGAAAGACCGGGGTAGATTAAGTCCAAAGTGATAAAACTCTTGAATTCCACAGTGTGCCTGTCACATCCCTAGCACCAACTTTCACTCTAAAATCTGTTGCTGTTACATCTTCCTACTTGTTGTTTCCTGTGTTTGTAGCACTCAGTTTGTGTGTTTTAACTAGGAAAGGTCTACAATGATCCATCTAAGCCACATGAATGGGCCTGTTCGGGCCTGTTCATACAGCAGGTAATCCCCAATGCATTAAGGATAGATAAAGAGAAAAAAAGCAATTACCAGACAAGCTGAGTCCAAAGTCCCGATTTTCTTCTACTAGTGACCTGTTAGGAAAGTTTCTTCATGAGACTTCATTAAACAGAAGCTAGGTCCTCTGACATGCTCCCATCAAAAGCTTTTTGCCTTTCCCATTCTAGTTCTCACTGGTGCAACACTTGGTGTTCTTTTCCATAAGAAAGATTTTGAGTCTAGAAAGCTATAAATGCTCTGTGAACTAAACCATGGTGTTACTCTACATTCTGTTAGGGAATCCCATCACAGATGTACCAGGAGCAATCTGCAGCCAGATATACTTCCCTGAGTTCTGCACCAAATACCTCCTCTGACATAATGTAAGGCTTTTTTCCCCTCTAGTCTATAATATACGTGTTCTCTGAGGTGGAAAAAAGAAAATGTTTTATCTAAGAAGAGGTTAGCATAGTAATTCTGTTTTGATACTCTGAAATAAATTTTTTTTGCACTACACTTTCCATGATGACTCATTATATTCTATTAAGTCAATTAGCATTGGCTTTGACAGCCTAATGACAGTCTAATGACAGGTCTACCTAGGTTGCTTCTGAGCAGCTACTGAATATAGTAGTGAAATTACCAAGATGCAACCTCTACTAGTGTCCTGCCCCATCCCTGAAATGCAATAATGAAAGAGTCCTTCCTCACTCCCCAAAACAGTAACAGATGAAAGGTGCAGATTTCAGACATGGGACAGCAGAGTACTGAGGCACTAGTCCAAATGCTCTCTGGACCTAGGCTCATTTATTCAGTGTTAAAATTTATGCCAGGAAGAACACTGTATAGAACATCGTACCACAGTCAGGAGCACTCTTTTAAGAGAGCACAGATATCAAAATCAACCTCATACCACAGATATTTCAGAATACTGGAACTAAGTGCTTTCAAACATGCTGTCTTGCTATTTTAACATTTTATTAAGCAGTGTGAGTACGATTGGTATTTATAAATGTATTCAGGAAAAATGGCACATAAGCTATAACTTAGTTAAACATCCATAATTTGAAAGGACATCTTGAGAAAGAAATGTAATTACAGCTCAATCACCTGAGTGTAGATAGTCTAAGATTTATAGTATCAGATGGTTATGCAGGAGTTATTTCACAATGCTTTCAGCCTACTCAAGTTTCACTTTCCCAGGGACCGTGAAATTAAAAGGCCTACTATATAGCTAATGTGATTAGAAATTCATCCCAAATCAAACTCAGAATAAATTTTGCTCTCAACTCATGAGCTTTGGGGACTGCTTTACAAAATCAGTACTGGAATCTTTCATCACAAAATCAGTGCTATCACATGCAAATTCAGAAGACTATTCTGGCCACCACATTAGTAGGTAAATCTTCACCCACTAAGCAGGTATGAGATGTCAAGTCTTGAGTTTATCATTTTTATATAGTAACATTCAGTTATGAAAGATCCTGGATAACAAGCAAGCTAAGAAACACATAATTACAAAATTACAAACTTTGTTTAATTATGGTGTGAGCAGCATTTGATCTCCTTTTCTTGAAATAAACATCTACCAATTTTCACTGCTGTGAAAAATTTTACTAGTTTGTTTTACCAGGAATTTATAGTACATGCAGAAAAAAGTTGCTATTCATAAATCACATGAGCGTTCAGCAATTAAGATCAACTTCTAGATTAGTTTCTAATTTGTTTTTCAATTGTTCATGATTTTTAATAACTCCAGACTGAATTTTTTCACCCTTGCCTTCCAAGCAAAGGAGATGCCTTTCCCTGTAAGAGTTGTTACATATCAGGCAACTGTCTTTGTAATGCTGAGATGTTCCACTTGAAAAGTCGGAACTTGAATAATTCAAACTGCAACAGCTAGAAACATTAAACATTAACTGCTTTTTTTGCCCCACTCCCTCCACTCACATTTTTTTTTAATTCTTCATTAAGTAAGGTAAACATTGAAAATTCACTTTTCAGCCTTTTTTTGCAGCTATCAACATTTATATCAATGTACAAGTTCTCCATACACCAGGTGAAAAGACCTGGATCCCCTTTTAGTGCCTTTGTAGCTCGGTCTGTAGAGAGTTTTTAAGGCAAAATCTTTTGGAGTGATGGTGGCCAGTAATCACTAAACCTGGATTTCATAAATGTGGATTTCAGAGCTTGCTTTCCCTAACTAAATGCAGCTAAAATATTTTTGCATTCCCTGCTTCCTTTCCCCAGCTGCAGTGTGAAAATAATATTATTTCCTTATCTCACAGGGGTGCTATAATGGAAAAGCATCAGGAATTGTGATGTCTTAACCTAAAATAGTAAGGAAAGCTGTGCAAAGGCATTGCAGGTGAAAGCTGTAACTTACTGCAAAGGTCCCATTCATAAGCTTTGATGCCGAAGGGCCACAATGCATGGGGGACATCTGAACACTGCAGAGACTAATGGCCAAGCAGTGGTCAATACTGCCATGGCAGCAGCTGCCAGAAAGATGGCTCTGCTGTCAAGAGTTATCCCAGGCTTGCAGGCAACAAAAGAGGGCTATGATTCAATGGGCAAACATGCCTCCACTGACAAAATTAATTCTAGTCTGCCTCTGACAGAGATTTACACCTATCTTTTCTCAACAACTGAGTTAAATACACAGTGCATTTTAACTCATTGTCCATGCTTCTAGTGAGAATTGTTGTCTCAAATACTCACATGCATAATGCATTTTCTTCCACTACTTTTTTATTTCCCATTAAAAAGACAGGAAAATTGAAGGCATAAACAGTAAGACAATAGTTACAATTAATAATAAAGTAAAAGAAGTCAAGACATAAATCAGTGTATTTCTAACAGGCTACAATGACATTCATATTTCACATGTAAATAATTTTTGTAATCCTGTTACAATCCTGGGATTACATAGGCATTTATATAGGCATTATTACTAAATTTATTCATAGCTACTAAACGTAGGGTATGCAACTTTCTCTAACCAAAGAAAAATCCTAATAAAAATACTAACAAAATCAATGAGATTTCTATGAGAATTAGACCATTTCCTTAAGAAATAATAAAGCCAAAGTGTTTTTGCTGTCTCCTTAAGCAAGATACAAGAGTACAGAAATCTTGTGACAGTCTGGATTTTGACTTTTCCCACTCCAGAGCAAGCTCCAAGCTGAAAAAACAAAGGTGGAAGATGACTTCTATCCCAATATTTAGAAAAGTATTCCCCTCTCCTTGGGATATACCATAATGCATTCTTAATTACCCTATACCCCTTAAATGCCAGTGCCAATTCAGGCTGAATGTTTTATATCTAAATATGTAGCCTTGCTTTCCTTAGTTTTTGATGTAGCTTAAATGCCACTTTAAAAATCTCGACTTACTCCTGAAACTGCAAAATTCCAGGACTGCAAATTCAGAAGATAACTCTTCATACAGTGATGTCCCAATAAAAATGATACCTAAAAGAGACCAAAAGAGGTTTCCAGTACATAACCACTCTAGTCTTACAGAAACATACTACAGGACACTTCCTTTTTAGCTACACACTTAAAGGGGAAAAAAAAAGTTTACTCATTTTCAGCATAGAAAATGTTCACAGGAGGATCTAGGAAATATTTGCTCAGCAAAGCAACACCATCTTGTCTCCTTTTACAATAGCAGAGAATATTACACTCCTGCAGCAGAAAGGGGGCAACAGACACTTGCATTAAAGCAGTTCCTCTTCCATCCTGCCATGAGCAATCAAGAGTTTTGCAACAGCAGTTACTTGAGAAGAAGGAAAGACCCCCTCACAGTTCCGGAGCATACTGTGTTCCAAGTTCTTCTAGGAAGCTCACTTCTGCCTTTGTAACTAGACTGTTCACCACGCTCTCTTGGATCTAAAGCCAGGCAAAACTGGTGTCTGAAATAATTTTTGAAGCGTTTTTCCAGAGCTTAACAATGAAAGAATGGAAAGATTAAAAGCCTTGAGCCACCACCATTGACCACAGGGATTTGAACCCAAGACCACAGTTTAATCATAGCACCTTCCCCATCTCAGCTCCATGTCAAAAGAAGTACCTAGTCAGGTGAAGAGAGACACACACATTCCAGTACTAGGAATCTATAACTGGGCATTTCTCTCAGTACTATGGAAATCCAATCCAATCTTCAAACCAAAATTTGCCACATTTTTTGAGATTTGCCAAAAATTTATTGTAGTATATCTCAGCAAAATATGCTGTCCACAATTTAAGTCAATTAACATTTGATACTTTTCCATAGATAAACAGTGATCTTGTATTTTATGCATTGTTTTATATTGAAACTAATGTATAAAGAAAATTGTACAAGGGAGAAAATATTTCTGTACATCACTAAAACTGCAACCATACAGAAGACTTTTTCCAACAAACTATCTTTCTAAACTGGACATGGAGATGTAAGCTGGAGTTACATTAATGGTGTTCTAGGTGGGATGAAAATTAAACCCTATACAGAAGTCATTAAAGCTAACAGTATGTTCAGCTGAAGAGGAGTGTACGTCACCATATGTTTAGTCCTGTATAGTATGGCTTTTACATCATGAGCAACTTACCTCCTGTCAGCCCACCATCTGCTTTTAGTTAACAAGACAAAGTCAAATATTCAGTACTTGGGCAAGAGTCTTACCTGTCTTGCAGCATCCCTTAAAATTTTAAATGAAGGGTATTTTATTTAACCAAACACAATGTCTAAAAAGCCCCTACTTCAGTGGCCTTTCTCACTAAAAAATTTCTTCAATTGCAGTTGTTTGAAGATACCAAGTAAAGTTGACAGGAAGTAACCATGACTATAAGCCTGTCTTTGTTACCAAAAATAAAGACATAGCTAAAAACTACAGTTGGCAGAGTTTATAGAGAGAAACCAGACACATGTATACATGAATCAGTAGGAGTCACTAGAGATTTTAAATAAACCCACATTCCACCTTTGAAAAAGAAACTACAAATATTAGCAATACAATTCTCTGAAAAGTTGAAAATATAAAACAATATACAAAATAAACAAGTTTGTATTTTCTGATCAAGTCCCAATATCCAGGTATTTTCTGTGGTCTTACTACTTTTCAAGTAGCAATGGTGGCAGTTCAGATGTTACCATGCTACAGTACTGCAGCTGTGGTTAAAGTGGTAACTAACTCAGCAATGTTGTAGTTCTTGTGGTTCTGTGGACTATATTCCTGCCCCTGGGCTGAATAGAAAGTATATACAACAAAAGACTTTCTTTATGTACATACTACTGTTTGAATTATCACTGTTGCAATGATGAGGAATGCGTTGGGGTTACAGATACACTGTCAGAGTTGGTGGGGGTTTTACATTTTAATGAAAATTGCATCTAAAAACTCCAATGAAATAAAATAATTATTGTCCCTTTTCCAATCCTTTCTTACTAATAATAATCCCCTTCTCAAACAGTTGAAATACCAGTTGATATTATCAGGAGGTCACCAAAGAACTGATAGTATATCAAGGAAATCCCAGTTTTTCTTCCCAGGACCCTGATGCCTGCAATGGAAACCAGTTCCAAGTTGTCTAGTGTCCTCTATGGCAAATTTTATCTTCCCTATCCCAGTTAGAAAAATAGAAAGACACACAGGTTGCAGTCTCAGCTGGTTTATGTCTGTATAAATAATATATGAACCAGTACAATCCTAGAACTGTCTCAAGTCTCATCCTCTTCTTCAGGCCCATGATTTTCCATTACTCTCAGTTCTGGAGTCTGTTCAGGACAACTTCCAATTTAGAAAATTTTAGAAGTATCCAAACTTGCCAATCTCCTTCCATAGTACTATACCATACTAAGCCATCAATGGAATGCCATTTGGGGTGGGTTTGACAATATAATTAATAATGGAAACACTATGCTCATTTTTAGGGACATTAAACAAGATAAATCACAGACTCTTTTTAACAACAGTGTGACAAACCAGTGCTAAATAATAATAGATGTCTATTAACCCTCTCTGAAGAACAAGAGTGGATCAGCCTTGGTGAAAAAAGCATATGCTGGTCCAGTTGTAGGGAGAGCCAGGACTGTAACGGTTAGCTTAATCTCACTCCATTTTAGCAAAAGAAGAAACACTTATCCTTGTTAGTACTCTAGACCAGCCTAAATAGCAATATAATACCAGCTGCAGAGCAACTCAAGGTGGGTACCAAAAATCAAATAAAACAGCCACCTTGTTAAGACAGAGACCCAAATGACCTGCTTGTGTTACACAAAGCCACAAGCAGAACCAAAAATGGTTGCACAAATCACAAACTTGTTCTTGGTATGTCTGGACAGGATCTTTTTCCTCCACCCTGTCAGTTGATGTGCTTTCCTTTTCTCTATCAGACCACAGAGAAGAGGGTGTTGTAGTTTCAATTCACTCATCTTTCTTCCCTTTGGTAGTCAGAAAGTGCTGCACCTGGGACTCAAAACTCAGAAGAAAATAACTTCTGGCTCATTCAAGCAATGAAGTGTGAAGGACTATTAATTTATAATCTCATTTGAGCAGAGTTCCACATGTGCTCTAGCTCAAGTACATACTGGGCAGAAAACGGAGCAGATGTCTTGGCTCATTTTGCTCCAAGTCTCCAAACTGGAGCCCGCTCAGTTTTTGAATGAAATGCAGTATTTAATTTACAGCGTGTTATCAGTACGTATTTATGCTCTCTGCATGAGACACATTTCATTCTTCTTGCTTTAGACTAGCTTCTGTGAAAATGAGTGAAAACATAACCTCCTTTTGCTTAAGAATGCATTTCATACATTTGTGCTGTGATGGCAGGTGGCTTACGTAGTATTTCTAAGATAATGAAGGAACATACTAAAACATTCAGACTCTCTTGAATTCAGAAATGAGAGCAGGCAAAAGGCTGAGATAAGATACTAAGCCATGAAAACTGCAGAGCTTAAAAATGGGGTCAGCCAGACAAGCAGGGTAGGGAATTTCTGCAAGAAGCTAAGGGTCTGCGGCAGGAGGGCCCGTTGCAGCTGCAAGTCAGACAGTTGGTGCTGTAGCAACCAGTCACTTGGAACAGCTTCAGGAGAGGCTGTTCAGCACAGCTGCCCTGACAAAAGATTAAGCGCAGTTGGTAGGAATGCCACAACAGCCCTTTGCGCAACAGAATCCAAAACCTGAAACCCAACAGCCTGAGCAGCTACAGGTGTCAACACACAAATTAATAAATTTGCCAAAAATGTATCTTTGAAATATTTGCCCCAAACAAATGCAGAAATTGTATTCAGCATGCAAATAAATACCTCTTTACTAGCCCCTTCCTCACAAACTCCCTCTTCAAGAGCAACACCAATGTAAGGAATATAGAGCTACCTTAGTTATACCATGGGCACTGGAACAATGGTACTTGTGCCTATCTACTTGACCGATGGTGTTAACACTTGTCAACACATGATGCAGAGCATCAGAGGGCCTCTCTGGATAGATCATCTGTAACTACCTAAATAGAGACAGTATCATAATGCACACATCTATGAAAATAAGATTCACAGGCAACCACCATGCAAACTCTCTCTGACTTTCAGTGCTTCACAGCATCTATACACTTGCAGTGAGCGAAGCATTGGACTGAGGAGCTAGCACCAAGCACAGTAGCAGCTCAGCTGCCAGAAGCAGGAAAGATGCACTACTGAATACTGTACATGTCTCAAGGTGCAGCTCTCTACATTTTGTTTCAGAGAGTGTTCAGTTGTCACCAACTCTGGCACCATGTTCCACCACACAGTGTAAACACACTTTGACTTTAATCTTGATATTTGTTTACAATTCTTAGAAATAAAAATCAGATATGGTCTGAATTCTTGAAGAGGTATTTTCAGGCCAGACTGCGGCCAATCTCTTCCCACACTAACAGTGGTATATGCAGCTTCCCTGCAGCATGTTACAGTTTAGGACTAGGAACCAGTCACAGTTTATTTTATCAATCTTCTGTTGGACAGAGGGATGAAAGGACATTCTCCGGAGTAGGGAGGTAGTTCAGCCGTGCTGCCCAAAGCTGTCTTGGTTTGGGCCTACTGCAGTTCAAAATTATAATAGAACAGTATTGCCTGATCTGTTTTTAAAAATATTTTATTCTTCCACAAGTCAAGCCTGATTTTTCAAAGTCTGACAATCTCCTTCAATTCCTAATAGTCAAGAGTTCTAAGGGGGAAAAAGAGATTTCAGATATTTTACAGTTCTTTTACTAGCTTTGTTGTTTTCCATCCTCCTCCACCCACTGCTGTTGCACATTTTAGGTACTCTCCAATGATATCCTTGACAGAGCATTAAGTCTCAGTTTCTTCTTCACAATTCTGACACTTCAGTTTCCCCAGACACCTGCTACCACAGCTCTGTCATTTCTCCTATTTAGTTCCTTACTGACCAGTTTCATGGCTATTATTTTGCAAAGCTCTCAGAATGCGGACAATAGCCTAAAAATATCTTACCATTTCAGTTAATTTGCCTTACCATACATTTCATAAAAGTAATCAGATCATTTTCTAAATCCCTGATCTGGCTGTTATAATTAGTTACCTATATCAGCATATATCTTCTTCATCTCATTCCTCTGGCTCAAGCAATAATATTCTGAAGAAATACATATGAATAGAAGGCACATCCATGCTTTATTGAAAAGATACTACAGTTCAAGATCACAGAAGTAAAAGGATTGTTTGTAGTGCTTGAAATGTCAGCATGGACTACCAGCTATAACTCTTTTTATATTACTGGTACAAATAACGTTTTAGAAATTATTCATAACTAGATAGGTTTTGTCCACATACAGACCACAAATAGATAAATTTAAATATACTCTAAAGAAATTTCTAAATTCAAGAGATTTCCTGTCATCATTTTGTCTTTTTAAAGAAATAGAAGTGTGAATCAGAGCTACAATTTTACAGGTATTCTCTGCTAACCTATGCCTTTCCAGGAACATACTGAAAATTCAGGTAAAATCAAAATTTCAACAATATCAGCTTTTAATCAAAAGCAGTACAAAACACATATGATATACCTCCAGCAAAATGGTAGTCTATTGATTTTTAGCTTTAAAAAAAAGTGGCTCTGATAAAACACTGCAGAATAAAAAACATAGCTAATTTCAAATCACAGACCAGAGGCTTAACAGATTATGTCTTTCCAGCAACATTTCTCTACCATCATTAAGGTGAATATCATATCAGATCCTCTGTTAACCACAAAGAATAATGGGAATAAATTCTTCAGGATTACAGATGTAAATGGTTTAGAGCCAGCCTAAGTCAAAAATAAAATAACGGTATACATTTATGCCTATCATGTACCTTGCAGAGTCCACAGGGTGGAAAACCAGTTTCTGGGAAAGCCCCAGTTGGAGTGTTTTTCATTCACAATGAATGCAGGAAGAACATTTTCTGAAACACAGCCCCATGGCATAGCTCCAGCAGATACCCAGGCAGGCTTAGAATGTATTTTATACCAAGCTCAAAATTTTGATAATTTATTATGGCATTTCTTTTATTTCTTTCTACTCTAATATTCTTGAGTAATGGTTTACTTACAGTAAAGCAATCCTGCGTTGGTTTAAAGATCTAATTCATATGACATTTGTGACATTAGCCTGCATCAGGTGCCTGATGCAAGAACCAGCAAATGGATGTGGGTGGGTGCTTCCATATGCACATCATCAGCATGTAACCCATTGAGGTGATGTAACACCCCAATGGACCATGCTGAAACAAATACATTTACACTGTGAACTTTGATTCAGGAAAGTGTTGGTGGTATCAGTTCCACCAGGAATAAAAAATAATAACAGAAATCTATAAATTCTTCAGAAGTCCATGATACTTTGAGGTTTTTTCATAAAAGTGGAAATTCATGTGAACAGAATGATGAGAGTTAACAAACCTCAAGGAAGGCTTAACTTGAAAGAAACCACAACCTTTAAAGCAGAGATACCTTAAAAACCCAATCATTTCTCCTTGGAAGACACTATTTTATTACTGTTGTCTTCCTATTCACTACCTAATATGAATATTTTATAGCAAGAGCTATACAAATAATATATACTTTGTCAAGAGTTTCAAACTACAAATAGTACACAGCAATCTAGTCTCCACTCATCACTATGTTTCTAAAGATATTCCTGACTCACCATTACTTTGGAAATAATAAACAGGACAATTTCAAGTGTGTAACATAGCCGCAAGTAGATCTCTACAGCATGGAGAAGGTTTAAGTACCTAATTCCATGCTGCAGATGCTGGTAAAATCTACTCAGATCCAGAAATTAAATATCTTGTAAGACTATGTGTATTATTTCTAAACTACCAGAAAGAAATTTTCTTTAATCCCAGAGTATTTTAGATTGCAATTATCTCAATGCAGCAACCTTCTTCTTGTTCTCTATTAGAACAGATAATGGAACAGGATAATTGTTTATGAATGACTGCTATGTGCTACTGGGATACAATGAATATTCCAGTTTATATATATAATGTTTCTTTACATGTAGACTCGTATCAAATTTTCTTTATTCTTTCAGTTCTCTTTATAATCCTTTATATTTTAAATCTGAAGTGATGACAGAAAAAGTAGAAACAGTTATTCTGAAAAGCAGTGATTGATAATATATGTAGTAATTTATTTCTTCCTATATACTATATACTCTGAGAGTAGAAAAATGCAGGCTCTTATGACCACAAACTTACGAAATAACTCTTTTGAATGCTGTACTACAAAAATCAATGCTTCAAAATAGAAATAAATATATAGACAAATAACGACCCATTCTGATACAGTGTGGCACTCCTATTCAGCTGCAACAGTTTAGTAGTCTTAATGCAATTAAATTTACCAACTGTGTAAGCATCTTCATTGCAACAATTCACAAAATGTGCAGTCTTGGACAACAGAAAAAATTCATGCCTATAGTTATAAGTCTGAGCAAATTTTCTCCACAGAAGAAAATTTTAGAGCCATATAGCAACTTTGGTCATAAAATGTTATCTTGTTATTATTTCAAATAGTAGTTTGCTACTTTTTTATTAGCAAGATAATAATTTATTTCTTTAGAAAGTCCACCATCTCCTAGATAGCTTCATTATTTCTTTTTGAATGCAGTATTTCAAGTCCATTGTACTTTGGGGTGAGAGAGACTTTCAGAATTTATCCCATTCAGTCACATTTCTGCTCCCAGGGCATAGTTTTAGGGAACTCTAGCCATCCAAGAAACAGAATAGAGTAGTCTTAAGAAGATGGAAGCACATGAAAACAGAAAAGACTACAACAAAAGTATTTTTCCTGGTCCTAAATGGGAACAGGAAAATGCTCAGACAGCAATTATTATGATCAGTGAAGCAGTGCAGATTACCAAACTGTGCCAGAAGAAAGATGCACCAACCCTTTTCCTTGGCTATCTGAATTACTAGCCGGTGCAGGAAAGATGTTGACATACTTTTGGGTTTTTCAGAATTTTCCAGGTTCTGAAGGCATCACAATATATGAAAACAGTATCAAAGCTATACAAAAATAACCTTATTTTAAGACATCCTTTTATTTTGAAATGTGAAAACTTTATGCAACCTTTTGTCTGTGTGAGCATGCATAGTCATTTTGTCTGCAGGGACACAAACATGTTTACAATCTATGTCTGTATGCTGGCTGGATCTCAGCAGGCACACAGAAAGGAAGGACACAAAGCACTTCTCCTTCCCCATGCTCTTCTGCCCCATGCAAGTCTCATTCTCAATGTCAGGGTAAATCCACACTCCAAACAGAAGGATGGATGGGGAAACAAATTTGTCCAAGGTTTCATCTAGTTGCAGCAAGAGATGAGGAAGGAGAGCAGGGTTTACAAGCCCTGGAGAAAAGTCAGAAACAAGAGTGGCTTGCCAGTCTGTAAAGAAGCCTGTGCCCATGTGCCCTTCCTTGCATGGTTAGGATCAGAGCCTGATTAAGCTGGCCAGTTATGAGCATCCCCATTGCATCTGCTTGTGACTGCTGGAAGGGGAATAAGATTTGCAGACCGAGTACCAGAACTATTCTTCAGAGTCACTGTAGCTGTTGGTTGGCTCCAACACTGGTCACTGACTCCAAAGCAACTTGACCTCAAACACTTTCAGTTTAACATTAAATAATTTGTCTGTCTGAAGGAGCAAATTTTGTGTTTTTGTGTGCCTGTGGAACAGATGACAGTAAAACTGAAAAGCAGAAGTGCAGCTTTTTACACAGTGGGTTTGTCCCCAGAGAAATAGAACACATTTTCTCCACAGGTGCTAAAATGAGTTTGCTCAGAAGCCCCTTCATGAGAAAGTCCTACTAAATTTACTGTTCTCACATCTTTGCCAACCCCACTGTACATGCCTACACATACAGCCTGTTTACTCTGGTGAGCCTCAAGGCAAACCCAAATCCCGTTCAATTAAATGTAGAGTTGCATTTTCAAGTGCATCTCTACTACTATTACTATATGAAAAACGTTGAACACGCCATTTATTATCCAAAGTGATAACAGGTTGAAGTTTAAGATTTCTACTGCAGTTGCGAGGAGTCTTTAAAATTGAATCTGTGGCATTGACACATTTGACCCACAGGGAGGAGAATAAAACTTCTGAAAATTAGTATTATTTAAAAATCCTTTGGGCAGAAAAGTACCTTCCCTTCATCTGCTAGGACACAACTAAATGTCTACTTGTAGCTTTTCCTGTACAAGTAGTGTTTTCTAGTTTAAAACATCTTACATGCATCCTGGAAATGGAAACAAAATCCATCCAAATAGACTAGCTAATGAGAATCTGAAAGCATTGCTTAGGGTGGGTGGAGGAGAAAGAGAGATTGTATTGTTTTAAAATTGAAGGGGCAGTGTTTCACCTGTTTATAGCAATCTGTAAGTAATAAAAACAGATAATGCCATGAAATATCATGTTCCATAACCTCATGGTTTCCAAACACCAGGTACGGGACGCTGAACGGTAAGTTAAGTAGGCAGTGTATCAACTGAAATAGAAATTGAAGGGAAACAAAACTATATCTAAATTGGCATAGTTTTAAACAATAGAGTTTGATGTTCTTCTGGCCTAGTACCAAGTCCCACACATTTGCATTCAGACCCATATGATGTAGCACAAAACCCTCCCAGGCAGCATGTGACAGTCTAGTGCTAACCCTCTGTTTCCCCTTCGCTCTTCAACCCCACAGTGTATTGCTGGCACATCTTCCTACAGATATTCTGAAAGGAGAAGAGATTAAATACATACAAAACACTTTAAAATAGTAGGCCTTTAGGAAAAATTCAAGCCTGCAACATGGCTACAGGTTCCAGTTCAGATTTGGGTGGTGTGAATTTGGGCTGTTTTCCAATTCAGATGTATGTGGTATCAGTTTGAGCTATTTTCACTAGGCTTCCACAGCCTTGAAAAACAGAACTGTAGCAATCATTTCCTGACTTTCATGTGGACACAGACTGATCAAGCCAGATTCCTGCTACTGACCTACATTTACATTCACATTACACTGCTTCCACGGTTGGGGCTCTCACTTTTAGTGCTACTTCCCAAAGTAGTAGCACAAAGTCAGAACTCAAGCTGTAGACTCAAAATTTAAAGAGAGAGCTTTATATATGAATAAATGCTGTCTTTGAAGCAATTATCAAAAACTGAAAGAGATTTAAGACAGCATGTAGATATCGACAGGGAGATCTATCTCTGAACTAGGTGAAATACCGTGACCTCAAGAAAGTAAAATCAGACAGATATTTTTAAGAGAATTTTCAATCATTTTACATATTGTTCAGGAGAGTTTCGCTGCTGGTCTTTTGTCAGGACTTCCTGAAGGAAAAGCTCACAAAGTGAAAGCCACTTGAAGAATTCTTTCCTATAAAGAACCACTTTATCCTTGACTCCTGAGTACTTCTAAGAAAAAAAATCTGGCATAATCTTCTCTATTAATCCTGGAGACAAAGTTTTGCTAATTGAGAATTGGTCATGAAATGTGTTTTCTAGCATGACTGAGAGAAAAAGTAAGTCTTATATGGTCATGTTATGAGTAAAATTGAAACCTGGTTATCAAATTGATTGCTTACTTCAAATCAGGTTTCTCAGCTGTTTTATACACATTAAAGGCACTAGACTGTATCTATGAGCATTAATGTAATCTGTAAAAAAATATCTTCCTCTTGAAATAGTAATGCATAGTTCATTGAGATCCTTTGATGCAGCACTGTCTCCTCAAAGCATTAAAAACAAAAAATTAAAATTAAAAAGGTTAACTGTAAACTGATGTTTTAAACTAATCTATTTGCAGTTCTTTTTCTTGACCTTCTCGTTGCTAAATTTTTATGCTACATGATACAGTTTACAGTTCTCTGCTTTTTATTTCAACTATGTGAAATCTGAGACATTCAGAAATGGCAATCGAGAGCCAGAGCTCTCTATACACTGGCTTGGACTTTTCATACTGTTTCCTGAAGATTGATTGCCCATCTCTCCTGTGTGCCAGAGTCCCTTCCTGGGACATACATTCCTAGGGTTTCCTGTCATGCTGAGGAGGATACAGGCAGATGCTGTTGCATCACTGAGTCTCACCCCACTACACAGTCAGGATGTGGCTTCTTCAGCTGCCAATCCAGATCAGGAACTCAAACAGCCCCTAGGTTCCCCTAGGTTCATAATCTGTTGTCCACATTAAGACAATGGCATGAATGATCTCCATAAAGTCTTAGCATCAAAGTTTATGAATTTTAAAGGAAAACATGCCCAGATGAAATTGTGTATAATATTTAACACTGTAATATGAATATCAGCAATTTAGTAGCTTCAGCAGGAATCCCTGACAAACCAAAATCATTGTACAAACAATGTACTGAAAGGTATTAAACTAGAGAGCATTAGTTTCATTGGAAATCAGAAAAAGTAGTCATCAAATGAATCAGACAGAAACCCTTGGCCAAAGAAAAAACATCAGTCTTGTCAGCAAACTCTGGATTTTACCTAACGGTTTCCCTACGACTAGCTCTATATGAAAATGCTTTTTCTGATCTAGAAAAACCACTTTCCAGGGACTAAAATGCTTCAGACACACCCTCTGATACCTTGGTTTTGTGCTACAGGAGTTTTCTATCTACTCCGAGAAGCAAGGTCAAACTATAAATTACCTTAACAGTAGGGTGTAGAATACTGGAGCCTTAAGTAAACAGGAAATATCTGGCAATTCACAGCAAATTTTGACCAAATGAAGGTAGGATACTCACTGTCTTGGACAGAGTTTGTTCCACCAAGTCTGGTTTTACCATGCCTTGAGAACCTCACAGCTCTTAAATAGAAAACAGAACATGCTGCCAGAGTGAGACAGCATGTACAGGGACTGAGCTGTTGGGAAATGGCAGAAAATAGCAGAGGGGTAAAAAATAATTTTATTTTCTGAACATACAAGATAAAGAAGTTACTTTTAAAAATCTTTTTTCTTACATCCATAAATGGAGAATTACACAGTCATACTGGGAGAGGATCAGAAAGACAAACCCAGACTAAGCCACAACACTTGCAGTGATGAGGAAATTATGTTGCAACAGTCAGTGGCATTTAGAAAATCTGTCTAAGCGTTTAGAAAAAAGCATGCGTATTCTGTGAACCATGCTGCCTAGGGAATTTACTGCCAAAGCCTGCATTACCTGTGTTAAGTAATGGTGTCAGGAATTTATCCTGTATCTTTTGTAGCCATGTACAGGAATATAAAGTTAGTATCTATCTACATAATGACAAAAATGGCAGAATGTGTGGGTTCTTAAAACATTAGATAAGAAAATACCATTTAGATAAAGGGCTTAAACAATAATGCTCCAGAAGACCAGTGCTGTGGGAACACCTTTGCAAAAAGCCTCATGAATGATCTCAAAATATAATTGGGACATCATTATGCCCCAAACCTCTGGGACCTACCCCTCAGCTGGGTGGCACAGCCATGTCTCAGCTGGCAGTAGCACTTGCCAGCTGGTGACCATGCATCCCACACTGTCCCCATTGGCCCAGAAGTGGCAGGGAGCACAGTGGCACAGGCATCCCTCAAAACAAATCCTCCTCTGCCAAGAATAGCACTCTGGAGTGTGGCTGGGGAGGAGGGCTTCGTGTTAACCATTGCTATGGCCGAGATGCCGCCCACATGGTAAAACAAATCCCAGTTCCTCCTTGGCATTCTCCAAATTAGCATATTAGGTCACAGACGGACAGTTGCTGGGGTTACAACTACAAACATAACATGACATTATGGTCAACACAGAGCTCAAACCTGCCACCACCTCCAGGGCCTCCTAGGGCTCCTGAAGAAGGAGGCAGGGTGTTTGCTGCAACCGGAGTTAATGAGGCCCTGGATCCCCCTCCAGACAGGACCCCTGGAGATAGCCTTTTGGGGTGATGAGTGACACTGGAAAGATGGAGGAAGTGCTGCCGCTCACCTGCCCTGTCCCTGGTGCAGGTCTGCAGGGCACTCCTTGTCAGCTGTAACTGTGATTTGCCCCTCTATATAAACTATTAAAAAACCCTCTTGACCACAGACAGGATCAGTCCCTAAACAGACCATAAGATTGGACTCTGAAATCACTTGCTGAGCGAAAAAAAGAGGCTTGGGGTTGTTTGGATAGGATTGGGTGTGTTCTTTATTTAAGTTATTTTCTCTAGCAGAACCAAGCTTTACTCAGCACCAGGGTAGATGGCCTCATCATCAAGGTAGGCTGATTTGGAGGCAGGCCAGAAAGAGCTGTAGGCTGTAGTAATTTTGTGATGAGTGTACACTGTTTAGATCCAGATATTTTTGATGTATATACACATTTAAAATGGGGAAGAGGAGGATTTTCACTGCAACTAGAAAGTCTTCGTTTTACATTTGGGAAGGGTGGCTTCCTTCTCTTAATTTCAGGACATTGCCTGCATTTGACTGTCCATTGGTTTCCCAGGAACAGTATTTCCCAAGGTGGCTATGAGAAACCACTCTCTTAAATGCCTTAGTTTTAAGATAACTGTGGGATACTGGATCCTGTATGTGCTTTTTGTAGGAAGAGGTGAACTTATTTTTTGCATAAGACAGGGCCAGGGTTGTAAGGACAAGTATTTACTTCCTTTCCCTCTACCACTTTCCAGACAGGTAAAAACAAAACTGATGAGTAGTAGGAAAGGTTTATTTGGCTACAAACTGCTCATAGATATTAAAGTAAAGCAGGGCTGTGTATTGGGCCATGCATGTGCATGTAAGAAGCAAGCAGGCTGAGATATGACCACTGGACAGACCCCACAGCAGATGCCACAAAATCTCATTAACAGCTCTAGTGTAATGGAGACTTTCATAGCAGTAACTTCTTGGCAGCAGTGCGAGTCTAGACAGTCACATACGCTATAGCTCCTATCCCATGCTGCACCTTCACAAACATCCGTACACCAAAGCAAATCAAGGATCCAATGCAGTTAAAACCCTGTTTTCTGTTACTTTTTGCTGGATGGTTTGTATTGGACCCCTTCTCCCATCCATTTCACTGCATGGCTATGCAAACACTTGTCCCAGCATCACAGGGATGAGAGATCCTGTATGAGCCACACTGTCACCAAGCCCTGAGCACAGGGGACGTGGGAACTACCCTGGACATGAGGCATCAGCAGCAGCACCTTGGTGAGGTGACAGCACTGAGGATAGGCACAAAATCCCTCTGCACCAGGCACTGCAAAGCATTAAAACTAACCCTGTGAACTGTTGCGTCAAGAAGAAACAAGGTGAAGCCAGCAGGGCAGTGCAAATCACAGGCTGCCACCAAAGATCTCAAAGGACGACAGTCTGTGATTTCTGTGGCAGTCAGGCAGGAGGCAGTTGTTGTCTAAGAGAAACCTCTGCATGAGCCTACTGAGTGATTTCCATACTCTGATACATGCTTAGGTGTAGTGGGAAGGTTATACAAGGAAAAAGCAGTGATACTGCATTTTATTTATGCCCACTTCTTCACATTTCAGAGTGTTAATTTTAACTACCTCAAAATTAATTTAATTTAAAAAAAAAACTTCTAGGCAGTAAAGTTGCTAAGGCAAGGGGGAATTCCAAAGATTTGAGTAGTAAATGGCATTCAGCATTATTATGTTATTCTTTAAAGCCCACAAACATCATAAGATATCTCAAAAGGGGCAATTTTTTCACTTTGGGTCCTCCCTAGAGCAACAGTGTATGCAAATATCCACTGGTTTCCACATTGAAAGCTCAGAGACCAAAAATGCCAACCACTCTCAGATCAGAGCAATACTGTTATCAAAGACATAAATCTCATGGCAGGCTCTTTCCCCACAGTCATCTGCACTAACCAGGAAAGTGTGTT
This sequence comes from Hypotaenidia okinawae, assembly GCA_027925045.1. Lineage (NCBI taxonomy): Eukaryota > Metazoa > Chordata > Aves > Gruiformes > Rallidae > Hypotaenidia > Hypotaenidia okinawae. The sequence continues at coordinate 22,950,689 of BSDF01000008.1, read as the reverse complement.
TTCCCACTACATTTACAAAAGCAAAAAATACAGTCAGTACAAGCTAGGGAAGAGACACATCATGTGAAAATCTAGGCTAAGTGGCAATGATAATCTCCCCTAGAAATAAATTTGGGTCCTCAAAAGATACTGTACTTACCAAAACATATTAACATGGTGCCGATGTATATTTTTTTTAAAAGAATCAGTGGGTTTCCTGCCTAGAGCAATCTTAGCTTATAAACTAAGGTACATAGACAAGACAGAGAGCAACAAAAGACGTCCTCCAAGGGTGCAGAATTCAAACAGGCTCTTCACAATAAAGTCTGAAGATTAATATCTGCCCCTCAGAAGCAACCAGCTGCCTACATCTTTCATCTTTAAAGAGTAAAAATAGCCGACCTCAAGACTAAGCAAAAAAAAAATCCCAGGTTGAGTGATACCAGAGGCATAAAACACAGATCAGCTACCTACATCTGGGATAGGAATGTCCTCACCCTGTGTCCCTGTGAGGATGTGGGTTTGCTCCTGCTGTAGTTAACAGGGTGGGGATTTTTTTATTTTTTTTCCTGGCAATGATAACGTGGTGATTTTCTCTGATTTTGCTGGAAAACCTCTGGGAAAGGGAAATTCCCACAGTAGCATGGTGTTACCTGGCACACCTAGACTGGGAAGTGCGGAGGGGCGGGGATAAGGGCCCCAACACCTGCAGGAATCCCTGCAGCCTGCAAAGCCACTCGGGGCCGCAAGCAGCTGAGGGCGGGTTACCTGCCACAGCCCGTTGAGGTTTACCGAAATCTGACCCGCTGTAAAAACAGGGGGCCGAAGTGCTGGGTCACCGTCATCTAAAGTCAAACCAGGGCTTCCCAGAGGCACTTCAAAAGGTCTAAAGGGAGGAGGGGATTACCGAAGCCTTGCGTTTCCATTTCCAGAGGCTCCACCTCGGCTCCCGGTTCCGCAGCCACCTGTGCGCGCTGCCGGACGGGGCGGAGGCGGGCGGCGGGGCTAGGCAGGGCGCCCCTGGATCCCTCCTCTGCCTCTGCTAGTGCCCGCGGGTAGGGCAGAGAGAGGCTTCAGCAGCCCGGCAGGGCAGCGGCCGGGATTAAGCCCAGCGGAGTCTTTACTGGCACACAAGTTTCGAGTCTCGGTGCCGGGAGGGAGCCGAGCCCAGCCCAGCCCAGCAGGCGGAGGCGGCCGCGCCGGCAGGTGCCGGGTCGGACGAGCACAGCGCGTCCGGGCGGAAGCCGGCGCAGCGCGGACCATGGACAAGCTGAACAAGCTGACCGTGCCGGCCGGGGAGAAGTTCAGGTAGGGTCTCATCCGCGAGTGGGGAGCGGGCTCGCCCGGGGGCTCCCGCCGGTGCGGAGCTCGGCGGTGTCCGAGCCGGGAGGGGTGGCTGGGAGCCCTCTCCGCGCTGGAGTTAGGGGGATTGGGAGGCTGTGAGGCACAAGGAAGTTGGCAGAAGTTTTAGAGTAAAACGAAGTTGTTACCGGTCGCCAGGGCGGTACAGGGAAGTGCGGAAGGTAAATGCAGATCTGGAGCGATGAATCGGACACAGATTTAAAAGGAAAATGCATGTATGCTTCATCTGCCGTGAGAAGAAGCGTGTTTTTTAAGTGTCTGTTTTCAAAGTTGTAAGGATTTAGTCTTTGACTCAGATACGTAAGCCCTAGACAAATTAAAATGTGTAATTAATTGTGTAGTGGTTTAATCAGTGTCCTATGAAGACGGCTTTTGCAGATAAGTTCTGCAATATTTCCTAATCTTCGAAAGAACTGGCAGAATAGAGGGAACTGGAAAACGGGAAATGTTCCTAAGTGAAGATTAACAATGTTAAACACAGGGTTTGAGAGGAAATAAAGCTGCAGCTGACCGTTACTGAAGTATTTTTAGTGTGGCTGAATTGGTGTGCTGGTGGAGTTGGCATTTCAGTGCTCTTTCATTACAACACGTTTTGTCTGAATAGTTCAGTCCTGTTTCAGAATGAAGTAGCATAGAAACTTCCCGCAAAAATAAGTATGAAAGACTGAAAAATATTTTTTTCCTAAAATAACCAATATTTAAGTATTTGATACTAATTTATCACTAGTATCATTAGTCTTTTTCTCCCTCTCCCCAGAAGCCTTCATGCAAATTAGAATTGTCCCTTGTAAAGCTAGCTTTGATGAAATGGCATTTTTTGATATCTACTCTTTCCACACTATTGAAATATTGGCCAGGGGGCATGCATATTTGAAAAGCTGCAATGACCTTAATATTCCTCGGCCTGGCATACATAATAAAAAGTTGCAAGCTGCATCCTACAGCCTAGGGAAGAACTCTGTGGAAGGCTCAATGAACAGCAAAGAGGCAGTGAATTCCTAATTGTCCACAATTTATTGCCTTAAATAGCCTAAAATGGCCTGATAGGTGTTAGGGCTCAATGTTGGCCCGAACTATCTCAAGATAATAGGTGATAGATGGAAAGCTTAATGCCATCAAGACAGTTACTGCTACATAAAGAAATAAAACGTGCTCTCCACTGTGATAAAATGCTAGCCGGGATGAATCTTTGTGCAGCACTGCAAATGATTAAATCAGGGTTACTTTATGGGGGAGGGGGATGGGGTGACTTCATGTGGGGGTTATAATGGTTCACAACTGGTTTGTGAATCAGTTCAAAAGCTCTACATCAGAAATGCAGCCATTGCATCCCTTCTGCATCCTTACAGTTGCTGACACTTTTCATCTTGACCAGAGTTTTACTATTGCTGCAAAATAAGGAACAGGAGGAGGTAACTCTGCTTTCTGTATTAAGTATTAAAAACTACTTTTTCCTCTCCTCCTCATGGCCAATTCACGCTAGTTGTGTAAGGAATGCAGAAGCACATGTTTCACAAACATGTGAGTGTTCTCACTACACGCAGTGGAAGTGCATGCATGCTTTGATTTGAGCATATTGAAGTACCTCATTGGACAGAAAACTGGGTATTTGGCTACATGATCTTACTATGGTATCAGGATTTTTAAAACCTAGGGCAGAACTTCCCCTGAGTACATACTCATAGTATAAATTTAGGACAGATGTGCAAGTATAGGAAGCGATCAGCATAACATGGCGGCAGCCTTTTCTTCTTGAAACACCTGAATAACCCCTTGTGCTACATGGCTTGTTGACAGTGCGGCTTACTTGCCAGTATAGGCTCTTGTATACATGAAAAACACATAAATGGTTCAGAGTTTGTACTGAATGTTGCATTAACTAAATGGTAACTAAAAAACTACCTTCCTCCATATGCCAAGATGCAATGCTGTGAAAAACTCCTACCAAACATAGTTTTAATTGGTGTAATTATAGTTCACATTTTTCTAAAGACAGCTTTCTTAGAATTTCTGCTTTGTAGCAGCAAAAAGTAAAGTAGAGCTGCTGTTGGGTCAGTGTCTGAGAGTAGAGCTTTTGATTTTTTTTAAGTGTAGACTTTGAAAACTAGATATTATGTGGTTTTGCTAAGCTCTTCTATTCTCCATGGGCATATGTGAATCTACCAAGCCTAGCTTTTTGTTGCATTAGGGAGTCTTATGTCAGATCTGAATTCTTAACATATTTCATTTGTTTGTTTATTGCAACACTAAGAATTGCAAGTGTTCTTATGTGCCTCTAACTACTGTGTTGCGGTATGGATGTTGTTGGCAGTTAAGCCACTCTATTAATATTAGTTGCATAGGAATGCTGGAACTTCACAGAATGCCAGTATTACTTTCAGAAAATGTTTGTTGTAAGGTATGCACAGTATTACACCAGTGTTCCCTCAGAGTATATTGTGTGTTCTAATTGCTTCCATGCATTCAGGAAAAATTAATCCCAAGGTTTGCTTATTCACCATGAGATAGATTAATTTGTGGTGCATACAAATAACTGCGTACTTTGAATGGTTTCCTACAGTGTGGGGTGAATACATCAGCAATAGCCATGTCGCCATGGCAGGCTTGACTTTTCATGCCTTGACTTCAGCCTGAAAAAATTATGCACAGGCAAACGTATATAAATAGATGCACTCGTCGGGAATGTTAGGCAGGAAAGGGAATGGGAAGTGAGCAACTCAAAGGACACAGCACCGAAATTGCAGATTCTTTCTGGTTCAACTTCTTTAGACTACAAGCCTGTGATTTCTGGTCTTTAAAGAATTTCTAGCTGCTATATATGATTCTGTTACAGCATCTCTTCAGACTCTGCTTTTTTTTATTATGACCACAAACCTTGGTAATGACCCTCTGCTCATAGCTGTCTTTAGCTGTGTATCACAAAGTCCTTTCCAAAGGCATCATTACTCACCACTGCAGTGACGGGTAAACCATGGCACGAACCAGAAGTGTACCACATGCTTTCACTTGCCTAAGGTCATGCAACCAATAACTTCCAGATTGCAGAGACTCTTCCAAGAGTGTGGTTTCATGTTCATTTCAGATAACTTGCAGCAGTTCTTCCCCTAAAAATCAAAAAACCCCAAAATCAACCACCATAACTCCAAAAGGAAAATCAAATGAAAAAAAAACTGGCTTTTTTTCTCAAGGGGAAGAGGGTGTCATCTATTTGCAATATTTTAATTTTGTTTTAATCCCTTGCCATACAAGATGATTTGAGTCCTAATTCTATAAAATTCAAGAGGAGTTTCCTTAGGGTCTGGAAATCTTTTGTCTATCTAGTTTAAAGGTATTTATGACCCTCTCTAATTTTCTACTGATAAAGATATCTTGACTGTAACTACTCAGCCTTTAGCAAAGGATTTTTTGGTACTGTTTCATCTTGAAAGTGTATAAGCAGAAAATTAATGCATTTGGGAGTAAAATCATATTTAACTGAAACTGATACCTTCTAGATATGGGATGTTGTATTATAGGGAATATTTTTTTGGAAAATGAATGGGGAATATCTGAACAGTAGTTTGGTACTGTAAGAAAATATTACAGTAATTCTAATAATTCCTGTTAATAACAACTTGCAGCAAACAGACTTAGAAGCCTAATATGTTGGATTTTTTCAAGTCAAATTTAACAGTTTATTGCATCAATGGAGTTGAAAAAGACAAAAGAAGAAGAAAAAACTCAAGCAGGAAAGAAACTAGAGTTTCTAATTAAGCTAGAGAGTGTTCCCCATGACAGAACTGGGCACCAAAGTCCACATCCAACTTTAACTTCTGTTCCCCCTGCTAGTTATATAGATTTTGGAGGAAAGGCTATCCAAATGCCTATCCAGACCAAACCCTTCTAGTTACTCATCACTCTCTCTTCATCACAAGCCTGCTCGCTTATGCTCTTCTACCTGCTCAGTTTTCCTTGTTCTAGCAGAAGTCTCATCTGCCTCCACCCTCCAGTCCTAAGGGTATAAAAGCCATGAAGGTCCTCTGGACACCACGGGTCACCACCTCCAATAGCCTTCTCTCTCAGCTTCCTGTTTCTCCTGACAACTCTGCCCTGCACAGTAACACTGTCACAACAGCAGCTTTTGTGGCACACCCCCATTTTAGCCCAAAAAGTATAGGTCGAATATAAAGTCATATTAAATGACAGTGTTAACTGTCTGCAGTCTTTTAAGCCAAATATCACAGACATGAGGGAAAGGAGGTCACTAGCTGATGAGTACAAACAAAAGTTCTTCCTATAGAATTATTAGGTCCAGTTTGCCATACAAAGCATGGAACTGTGGATAAATGATGAAGCTGTTATATCTGTATTTACTCTAGCTTTCTGTTAGTTTAAACAGTTCATGAATCTGTCTCACCTCTGGACTTTGTAATGGAATAAGATAGAAAATGCAAACTTTCCCAAATACCATTGTAAAAATCCCTCCTTTTACCCACACAGCATGACTTTCCCAGTCAAATCCTCCTATTGCTTCTCCAACCACCCTTGTTTCAGCATATTATAGCTTCCATCCCATCTATATTTATCCTCCTTTATTTTCTCCATACAGCCATTTAATGATAAAAATCCCTTTAAAGTTTGGTTTGGGGATTTTTCTCACTTATCATTCTTCTTTCCAGCTATGTCATCCTGACTGGACTAATGTCCGAGGTGAACTCTTCATTAAAAATTAATAAAAAATAAAAACCAGTTCCAGCTCCCCCTCCCAAAAACCCACCCACAAACAAAAAACTATTTTTTTTTTAAACGTAAATTACCACATGTACCACATCATAAATTACTCTCATACAGGACTTCCTGCCTATGATGCTGTTTATAGAAAAGTCTGTTTGAGTGTGATCTACCTATGTTTTAAATGAAAAGATGGTAATGTGGACAAAAAGTTGTGGTGTGATATTGAAACTATGGTGAAGAGCCCTGGTTTAACCTCTGCATATATGTAGCAATGTAGGACTACAGTCTGTTCATAAGATGATCTGTGCTTATTTAGTTACTTATAGTTTCATTCTACTTGTGCTGGCAAAGTTCTGTTACTGGCATAACTTACTCCACCACTGCCTCGTATAGGTACTATTCCAAATAAGATTGGGTCTTCTGTGACATTGTTTGGCCACAGTGGAAGTATTTGCCAACTAAAACAATGACAAATGACATCACGTTAAGCCCATGACTGACAGTTATTCAGCAAAAGTTAGTACCATAGATTGAAAATTCTGTTAGCATCTCTGTTCCTAATGTGTTAGTATATATGTTGGTGGAGTTCATTTTCCAGACATAAGCAAAACCAGACTTGCAATACTACAGGCTTATGAGCTCAACATAAATGATGTACTACAGAGTAAATACTTTCAAAAGAATTAAAATACTACAACCCAAGGCAATAATATGAAATAATATGGAAAGTCAAGCTTAATGCAGGGGCAACTGGATGAAGTAGGCTATTAGTGCAAGTGACTATACTAATGCTTCCTTCATGATTTAAAATACAGACACTGTAGGCATCTCTGCAAGAAGCAGAGAGGCAGCTAAGTGTTCCTGAAGCTGTAGTTATGTGGCCAGCTTAACTTGGTGTAAGTTTGGTTGCCGACAAGAGTAGGTCCCTCTCTTCCACCATTACTTCCAATACCTCTGCTCGCCCTGCCACTCATCTCTGCCGTCACGCTGGCACAAGGGTTCCCATGGCCATGTGATGATGCTGAATCTGATCCTGATGATATATAAGTTGGCTAAAGAAAAAGAAGTTAGTTTCCCAGCTGTAAGTTCTATGATTCATCATGGCTGGGTAAGCACCAACGGCAGAGAAGAGAATTTCCCCTTTCGATGGCGGACCATACACACTCCCTTAAAGTGGCCATATAACCCTTGGGACCAAAATACTTCTCCAAAGTTCTAAAAAAATTCTTAGACCTCAGTACAAAAGGAACAAAACTGATAGATCCATGAGTAGCCTGTATTTGATCCTCCCACTACTACCCCACATCTAAGGTAGATATAATGCTTCTGTAGCTTGACCATAACCAATTTCAGCCCAAGTGCAGCTGTGTTCATTAGTCTTCATCAGATGTGTCAAAAATGTGTCCATTTTCCTGTATCCCCATTATTTTAATTCTAAAAAGGTGGTAAAATCACTTCAGCTAAAGGGAATTCAATGCTAAAGGCATTCAGTTTAATAGTTTACAGTAAGTTAATGCTAAAGCTATAAAATACAACATCTGCATTTTTTGTCATACACTTTACATGAGTTGAACAAAGATACCCAGAGGAAATTAGTTGAGAAACTTCAGTTGCCAATGGGTAAGAGAAAAATTCGAAGTCAAAAAAAATTTGCTTTAGAGAAGAACAAGAGAGTTCCTCTCTCCTTACAACTTGGGCATTCCAGTAGAGAAATGCTTGAGAGGAGGAAGAAGTCTTTTGAGAGAATGGAAAAGGAAGTACTGGGACATAAAGGATAGTTTAAAAAACATCTGAAAGTCCACCCACGAGGATTTTTCCTTTACTCTTATTCATGCTGAGCAAGTATGAACAGAACCAATAATACAGTACAATTTTAAGAAAAACTTGCCTCTACAAAATGCAATATAAGTTCATAAAAATCCTAAAATTAGTGATTAACTTCTAGCATCTACTCAATGTATACATAAAAGTTACTGTCTTGGAACCAATCTTAGACACCTGTGAATATTGGGCAGCAATGAGATATCTTGGCTTATTTTGTCTCCAGAAGTCTTAATGGGAGTGTTTAAAGTTTAAGGTCAGATCTAGAAGCTCTGCTCTGTTTTATTTGGCTGTCAAAGCACTATCTGGTAGAACAAATGCAGACCATTATGCATATAAATGCACTTTTGATTTAAAGAGAAGTGTTAAGAGGTTGTTTAGAAAAGCCTCCCTTTTCCTTATGCACTCAGCACCTTGCCTTTAAACTATTAACACCACAAAGTTTTCCAACCCATGGAAAAATCATCCCTTTTTTTTTATATAATCCTTTCACAGTCCATGAACTCACTGGATTAAAATTACTACATTAGAAATTTATATTCCTACCAGTCATAAATGAAACGATAATACTAATAAGACTGTACTAAGATCATGAAGTAAATTTATTCATCTCTTGTCAGTGCTTATGTGCCCATGTTAGAAAGACCTTACCACAAAGTTTAAGTTCTTAAGGTAGTTGCAGTTAGGTGTGTGCTTGAACCTCTGGCCAAAGCTTGGTAAAGCCCATTACATGGTTGGATATTTTTGATGCCCTTCAATAGGTGACTGGAACTCAAACAGCAGATTTGAAATTTGTGAAATAGGAGGAAAACCAGAAGAACTCCCTTTGTTGGATCATCAAATTGAAATTAATCCTTTATCTTTCTGTATTCATTCACTTTCATGTCCTCTGTGTGCCTGTAGCAGTCTGTCAATCTACAGGTCTGTGGGAATGACATAAATGTTATCTCACCTTTCAAAAAATACTTGTGGAATGCTTGTGACAAAGTAACGTTACCACTGACAGGTGGTAATTTTCTGAGTCTGCACCAAGTCCTCTCTTTATTCACTTTCCTGCAATGATTTTGTGCTTCCTCTTTTTTGGTGAAATATAAAGCCCTCTTTACTCTCCTTAATTTTCTGGTTTTGCTCTCCTTCACCTACCAGGCTATAGGGTACCAGGTTCAGCACATAGCATGTAATAGCGTATTGAAACAGCTATTTTTTTCTTTGTATAACTTACAGTATCACTATTACTTAGTTGGGATAAAAGGGAGAGCAAATTGGGTAAGAGGGAAGAGGTGTCTAAACCTGAAATGCCTTCAGCTGTTGTTAAAAATCAATATTTTTAAAAGTTGTACTAAAAAGTGCTTGGCCATTACTGCTTTCTGATATTCAAAAATAGTAAAGAAAGATACCAGGAACCAGGTCTACTACTCTTCTCTGGTAAATAAAAGAAGAAAAAAACCTGCACAAAATACTGTAAAGCATAAACACATGAAAATTTTGATGGTATTATTGTCCCTGTAGAATCTGAGCCTCACCCTTGTTCTAAAATGAAGAAGCAGTTGTCATTGATACAGCTTTAGTTGTCTTAGCTCTGCTGATAAACCTGCATAGGTTCTTTCAATGCTTACAATTCCAAGTCACCTCAAAGTAATTACACTGTTTAATTTCATGTTAGGACCAATTTGTGTCAAAGATGTATTATGCCTTTACATACTATATATTTTCATTTACTTAGTCTATGTTACTGTGTACTAGTACAAGGGAGATCAATAGCTTCTTTGTGAAGATTAGGTAGAGGGCATATGAAGATGAAAAGTATAATCAATATTTAGCCTTTCTGTGCTTTTTTGTGTATGATGTAAACACCCACCTGCTCTTATTATGGGTTTTGCCTTTAGACAAAGTAGTGGATGATTGAAAAATGAGCAGGATAGGATGTTATTCAGACTTCTAAAAAAACCAAACACTCAACAAAACTAAACTATTTACAGTCATTTTCTCTTGTACATCTCATGAACAGAAGATTCAGGTTCCCTTTGTCTCAGGTGTAATTGACTTCTCCCCATGAGCAAATGTCTTTCAACTTTTCAGCTTTAAGATAGCTTTACAGATAAAGATCAAAGCCTTGTTGCTTTGAAGGATGGTTTGGTGTCACAGATTACCACCTCCAGCTCCACGCTTCCTCCTCTACCACTAGGAAAGGCATTGTGGAGGGCGTAGGCTGTGATAAGCCCCCAGAGTGGATATGGGGCAGTAACTCCCTACCCTAAACCAGCAGCAGCTGAATCAGTTTATCTGTTTGCACCTCAAGGATTCAGCTATGTCTTTATGCATTATGCCCACATAACAGCCATTGAAAACACCAGCTCCAATACAGCCAGATGATGTCAGCCTGCATTTCCTTGCAAATGGAAACCGCGACATTTCTCTTGCAGGTAGCACATGATTTAGGGATGCATGCATGTAGGCATCTGAAGTACCTAAGGGAGGCCCAACCATTGGAATTCCATGCTTTCTGTATTTGAGAATTTTCTTTTGCTTTCTACTGAGCAATTAGGAAGGAGGTGAAAGGGGGTGGAGTTGTATAATTAATTGTGCTGGTTTAAGTGCACAAAACTGGCAAGTTACATGAAAATAGACCTTACGAAGACACTAACCAAGTTCACAAGTTCCATGTTCTTCCACAAAGACCATGCATGTCAGGAGCACTGTGTTAATGGAAGTCTATTATAAGGAAGGATTTCTTGCTCATTAATTTAGTTTGAGAAGATAGTTCAAGATAATAGCTTCAAGCTTTTAAAAAAATCTCAAGTGGTACTTTTACAAATCCCTATTTAGGTGAGCAGGTTCCTGCTCCAAGCAAACAGGAGTCTCCCCTTTGTCCAGAAATATTAAGTTTCATTCTTAAATTGGTCATCTGAAGATCTGTTTATAAAACAAAAGGCTGAGAGAAACACAAAATAAAGTGCAGCTGTGGAGAAGCTGTGTGAGAAGCAGTAAAGGAGGGGCCTGGGTGCACTTGTCCTTCTGTAGTTTCATGTTTTAATTTTTTCCTTTTTTTTTAAATAAGAGGTAGTCGTTTTGAATTTTCTGCTTTAAGTTTTGGGTTGTGTCTTCTAATAATTTAGCTTTTATTCTCCAAATTCCATTATACTCTTCCTCATTTTCTGTCTTCTTTTTTGTAAACTTTTATAGCTGAAGCAGGTGTGATTGGGGGGGGGCTGTACTTATAAAATGCCGTTCTAGGTTTCCAATGCTAAAAGTTTGAATTTGCCTGAAAAATGTAGAAATAACTACATTTTGGTTTTATGTGATCTGTTATGCTTTCTTCAAGACAAAAACTGAGGGCTATACCTACCTACAGTCTTACTTTTAAATGAACGGAGGAAGTAATGGTCTTCAGCAAATGGGACTTTCTAGACACAGAACTATAGGGTGCCTTGTGAGTGAGAAACAGATGTACTCAAAAAGGTGTAAGAACTGAAACTGCAGTGCAAACTAACTGACTTGTTGTTATTATTACTATTTTGAAATCAATTCTACTTTATTAGGTAAAGATCTAGCTGACATTAGGAGGAGGAGAAGGAGCATGCAACCACTTAATACTAAATGTGTCCATATTGCTTAAAAGCATTCCCTTGCAGACCTGTCTGAACATATCCTGTCAAAAATTCTTGTCCTTTTTTAAGTAGGAACAGTGTGGCCATCATGAGCAGGGAAGTGATCCTTCCCCCTGCACTCAGTGTTGGTGTACTCACCTGGAGCACTGTGTTCAGTTTTGGGCTACTCACTACAAGAAGGACATTGAGATGCTTGAGCGTATCCAGTGAAGGGCTACAAAGCTGGTGAAGGGTTTATTTAGAAGACAAGTCTTATGAGGAGCGGCTGAGGGAGCTGCAATTGTTGAGTCTGGAGAAAAGGAGACTATGGGAAGACCTCATTGCTCTTCACGACTACCTGAAAGGTGGTTGTAGTGAGGTGGGGGTCAGTCTCTTCTCCCTGGTAGTGACAGAACAAGGGGAAACAGCCTAAAGTTGCATTACAGGAAGTTTAGGTTGGATATTAGGAAAAATTTCTGTACTGAAAGGTTCTGTCAGATGTTGGAACAGGCTGCCCAGGGAGGTGGTTGAGTCACCATCCCTGGTGGTGTTTAAAAGAAGAGTAGATGTTGTATTTGGTGACATGGTCTAGTGTTGGACCTAGAAGGATAAATGATGGATAAATGGTTGGACTCGATGATCTTGAAGGTCTCTTCCAACTGAAACCATCCTATGATTCTAAGTAAGGAAACTGACCTGTGAGTGCAGATGGGGATTTTTCAAGAGGCACAACAGATAATTCAGACAGTCCTGTATGTGCTGGAAATTTAAGGACATATAATTTTAGTCTTCCAGATAAACAGAAATAAGCACGCTTGCAAAATAGGAAACTTCCTGTGATTCATTTAATACTGGTTTTTGTTTTGCCACCACTCCCTACTGACGCTGCAGTCAGCCCTGTTTCCAAAACCATTATCAGCACCACTCCCAGCTGCAAGTGCACACATCTGTGCTCACCACCAGATGCACAGAAGCAACTGTGTCCAGTCTTCCCAGCCCAGAGATCGTGTCTTGTTACAGCGGAGGGGTGTCACTTGCTACAGGCTGTCCTTCACCACATGATGTAGGCAGCTCTATGGGTAAAATACTGACAAGCAGAGTGTGTACTGAAGATTTCCAAAGCACTGGATTTGCTATGCACAGGTTGGTGTCCAGGGCTGTTCCTGCACACAGGAGATACCTCTCTGCTCCCAGGAGTGGGGGGAGACCGAGGCCATGCCAACTGCTCTGAGCCATAATAGGTATATTTACATAATACGGATTTGTAAATGTTTTCACAGATTTACAATGCTGATAAACACCATTTCTCAAAAATTAGCCTACATGGAAGGACAATTCCTTATTACATGCATCTCTCTGAACTTAAGACAGACTCCTCATTCTCAAGACTGGGGACTCGGCACCTCATCTCACATCTAGTTGAAAGCTTGTTAGAGACTTTATTCTTTGTGTTATTTGTATTTTTCTCTTTTAAAAATTATTGTAACTTTGGAAAGCTTTTGTGGGATAGCTTGTATGCAAAAGAGCCAAAAACTTCCAGCAGATGTTTGAGTGAGGATGAGTCACAGGCCAGGTCCACCCATTGCCCTTCACTTGACATACATTCCTCATATGCTGAGCTGTGACCAGATCAAAGAGAAGAGTGGTTTTGTTTCATTTTGATTTATCTCAAGGCCGTTCTGCCAGTCCTTGAGCACAGTGAGGTACTTTTGTGACATAGTAAAGCCTTCTTTCAGGGTATATTGTATTTGCAATGGCAAACCTTTCCACCTTCCTTTACATCAGTATGCCAGATAGTGACCCCTTTGTCAGTACCTCTGATAATCCTCAATTGCAGGAGGTCAAAATTGATAAGATATGGAAAACAGCAACATAGGGCTAAGAAGTGTTTTCTTTTAGGATTCATTCAACAGTTGTATTTGTTATTTGCTCCAACATGCATATTTTCTTATGCATTTGTTAGAAACTGAAAATGTTTTAGAAGCACCTGGAACCAAGACTTTCCAAACTTCACACTGTCAGAGGTCTGAAAATCTTCACTGTGTGCAGTGAGTTCCTGATCAGCGTCCCATCCAGTCTACACCTGTCACAAACTGGATCTCAAAATAGATGTGGATTGCTGAAAAATGTTTTCAGAGGTTAAAGGTGCATTCTGCACCACTGCTATCTGTAAGTAGGATTTTACATAAAAAGCTCTCAACCAAGCTGAATGAAGAGTTAGTAATTAAGAAACAACTCTTTGACCTCTTAATTATCTTTAACTGCAATGCAAGATAAAACCATCACCGCTTATTATATTCATTTACAGTATTAGCTGATTGAGGTCCTTGAATGTTTCCAGTATCCATCCCAAAGGAGCAACTAGAGAATAACCATCAGTTGGTAACGAGGTCCGGACTCAAATGTGTTTTGAAGAATGAAGGTTGTAGTTATGTACCTGAAGCAAGGGCTCTCTGGATTGGGCCACAGTTGCCTCTGTTTCCTAGACATTCTTAGGGCTGCTGGTCTGCTAAATTCCTCCCACAATGAAACTCTACTTGCACTATTTTCTTAAGTAAAGTATTGAAAGCTAGTCTGATGCACAGATCCAGGCAAAATGTTAAGTGTATAAATGCCCTTCTGTGCTTCACTTTCCTCATTGCTCTGGAATGGCCTTTGAGCTTGGGTTTGAGATGCTTAAGATTTGAAGAACCCTCTTGCTTTGCTACCTGCCTCTCATCCTTTCGACTGTGTCTCTAAAATCACAAGTCAAACAGGCAGCTTAGTAAAACTTGTCAATTGTAGCCTATTATATCAGCTGGCACCTCGAATCTCAGCCTCTAACTAACCGGACAGACTGGTTTTTGCAACTGGCTCAACTTTGAGTCAAAGGAGATTTCCCTTGAACTGAAGATCCTCAGTGCTTGATGACTTCTACCCTCACCGCTGTACAGTGCACTCTCACAGGCTTGACGCAATTTAAGTTGGTCAGAGGCAACAAACTAAATATTCTAGCACCTTCTACAAGAGCTATGTAACTTTAAAAACTCTTCTTTTTTTCCCACAGAAATACATATTAGATACTCCCTAATTTATCACACTTTGACATTAGAAATTTAAATGGCTCCAGGAAAAGAATAAGGACTAAGAGGCAGAGATTTTTAGAAAATTTGGTTGTGCAAAAATGGGAATAATTTAGCCTCTATGCATGAGAAAAATAACTGATCACACCAGTAAAGGCAAATGTGATTATCTCTACATTAAATGTAGCTTCTTTTTTTTTTTCTTGAAAATATGTACTAAAATGTTCTTTTAAACTACACCCTTACTCACTGTACATGGAAGACCCGTGATAGTCTAATCAGTACACTTAAGTATGATCAAATGAAAAGCAAACTGTTCCAGTTACTCATAGTTACAAATTTTGGGCTAGGTTGGGTTTGGGGGTTTTCTGGGGGAGGGTGCGCAGGGGGCAGAAATGTGGGTTTAGAGACCAAAGTGACGATACAAATTCAAGTCAGTTGTATGAAAAGTGAAACACCTTTTTTCAAAATAAAGCCACAAGTTTACCATTATAAAGACATATGAATGTCAGAGATGACCAATAAGCAACACTCAGATCTAAATCTACAGTTACAATTTTTCTTTTGTTTTGTTTGGGTTCTATCTCTATCAAACAATAAATATTGAAAGAAAAATCACTGATGCTTACATGTATTTCAAATTAAAGGCTGGCAAGCTTTCTTGAAAATGAAAAAGGACACGCAAACAACCATCTCCCCAAACTAGAAGTAAATCATTTAAATCTCCTCCCTTTCTTTTCATTCTGCATTACTTATCATTTATAGACACTGCCAGGTGCCAGCTGGGGCACAAGACAGAAACACTAAACTGCGGAAGATGGCTATTTATGATGTTTCAGGCATAACCAGAAGCTGAATCTATTGGGGGGAGACAGGGACGGGAGACAACCAAAACAAGCCAAAAGTCAATCACCACCACAGAAAAGCAGAAGTTGTTCTGAGATCTTCATGCTAAATCTGTGGATCTGGGGTATCTAGTTAGCTTAGTTAATGCAAACTGTTCTCATAGTTGTAATGTACTGGTGCAGGAATTCTTCAACCTTTTTGCTCTGTGGCTGTTTCTCACACGTACAAGTACTTTACTTTTTTATTATCAGCAGGTAACACTTTATATTTTTGCTCTAATGGTATGGGTTTTAAATGAAAAGATGTGCTTGTGAATTTTGTCAGTTATTCTCATGATTCTTTTTTTGCCGTGTTGAAAACCTAAAAGGAATAGGTTGAAATTTTTTTTTTAAGTAAAATTGGGCAAAGATTTAGGCTCTAGGAATATCACACCCATGGCCTAGACTTTCAGAGAAGGATACACCATGTTGTTGTACTACAGGGCTGCTGAAAATGTGGGATATCCTTCAATTCCTGCCAGTATAATCACAGAATGACTTGGTTGGAAAAGACCTTTAAGATCATCGAGTCCAACCATTCCTGTCTTCTACTAAACCATATCTTTAAGTACCTCATCTAATGAAAGGAACAGATTTTTCTGTTGCATTAATAAATGTTGTGAAGATTAAAATTAAACTTCAGTGTTTACTTCAGGATTCCAAAAGCTTACAAGTATCCAGTTATTTAACTTTCTATTTTAAGGCAAGGGATTAATTGGCACTAACACAGTTGCTCTAAGATCACTAGAAGAGGTAGGAAGTTCCCTCTCAGTGTAAACCTCACTCTACCAGGCTACCAGATGCCCTGAGTGGCTGCATGTCTGCTCAGCCCAAACCATGGATTGCAGACAAATAATAATATAATGTTAGTGCAGTTATTTCCTGATTTTGTTTAGCTAATTCTCATCTAATTAAAATTTCCTTTGAAAAAGTTATCTTCATTTTGAAGAGGCAGCTGTAATTGCTAATGATGAAGCTGAAAGACAGTTTCCTTTCAGTGAAGCACATACATTGCTTAGCCTTCTGCATAATAAAGTTTAAAGAAAATTTTTTAAAAATGGAAAGAATAATTTGTGTGTACTTGTTTTAATAAGCAAAGCTTGCAAGAGTCTTTTCATAGCCTGAACAAGACTATGAGGTAGGCAAAACAAAAAAAGTATAATGACATAGACAACTTACAGTGAAGAATGGAAGGCAAATTTTTTTAAGCCCTTTTAGGAAAAAAAAAGTTTTCTATTATTGGTTGTCATAAAATCTTCAGCTCAGGTCTAAGAAAATATATTTCATTTAGGTGAACAGGAATATAAGCTGTGTGAAGAAACTAAAAATATCAATTATATAGAAGTTTCTAGTGTGATCAGACTTCCAACAGCTTTCACTCTAAAAATCAGTCTTTTGCAGAAAGTTGTATCTATGTTGCTGAAAGTGACTTGATTTTAGTGGTGTGGGTTTCTTGTAAGAGAAAGGAGGTGGGATTCTGAATTATACTTGCTGAGTAAAAAATTAGATATGTAACTTAAATTGCCTTGATTACAGGTAAAGCCAAAGAGCTCTGTTAAAAAGGGAGGGAAACATACATAAGCATTTTAGCAAGTAATCTACTTATTGAACATACTGTAAGCATTTTTGATGTGTGAAATATTACAGGAAATGCATTTCCTGTATTTTTGTTAATTTGCATAAATGGGTGTTCAACCACACGCTAATTTTAATGCTGGCTGTGTTTAATATTTTACAGGAAACTTCAAAAGATGGTACATGACATTAAGAAAAATGACAGTGGGATAATAAACAAGTTCAAAAAGTAAGTTTGAACCATTCTTAGTTTTATCAATTTGGAGAAGTTCAGATTGCTGAAATTATAATTCATTGTATAGTGTAGTGCTTTAGTGATGGGTGCACGTTATTCCAGAAGGATGTACTTCAGTGTGCAGAATAAGCTTCAGTTCACACTGTGACATGCAAAATTGTCATCAGTATTAAGGGCATCACAAAGTAGTTGCAGAACTGGCCTCCAACAGGAGGTTGTGTTTGTAGCCCTGAAAAACAGTATTTGGATAAAACGTGTTTTTCTTACAGATTTTCTTGGGAATGATCACCACTTGCTTTTGAGGTGTGTGCCTTTGTCTTCGGGCCACTGCTTAGGCTACCTGCCTAATCTAATTTGAGCTCCACCTTGAAACAACTGGTCAGACATCACAGTTAGAATTCCCATAAAATGCTAAGTTCACCTGTGTTTCAGTGCTATAAAACAAAACTCAGCATTACCTAACATCCTTGCTCCAGTAAAAAGTGCTAAGCAGTGTGTGTATTGATGACATGTGTATGCAAGTATCATAAAATATTCATGTGTATTTATACATCAAATGAAATTCTAGTAATTCTGCACTTGTCAGATGAATACACCATTCACTGCTTCCAGTCAAACAGCTATTTAAACCAATTAGCTACTTAGCACACTTTTTCTTAATGCAGTAGCTCGTCTGCATTGAACTTCAATTTAGATGTGATTTTTCTCGTTCAGATATCTTTCTTTACATGGGTCATTGACAACAGAAGTCCTATGTACTTTCAAAAGTTAATTAGTACACAGTATCTGTAGTGTTTCAAGGACAACCATATTAAACTCCAGAAATACAGCTCTCATACATAAAAGGCACATACAGACATTGTTAAAATTGTTCTTAGTGACCATCATGGATTAGATCAAGAAAAAGAAACACTACGGTTTTAACAAGAGCTAATTTTAGGTATACACAAAGCAGTCAGTTGGCTGGTGCAAGAGCTGGTGTAAGAAACTGTCTGGTGCAAGAGCTCAGGAAAGCTGGGCTGGCTACAGCTATTGCCCCAGCTACCAGCTCAGGCAGGGCTGGTGTCTGTGGGGCAGCTGCTCTCCCTAGCAGAGGACATGGATGTCCTCCTGAGAGCAGCAATGACCACCTGGGTCACCCATTCCCTAGGCAGAGGGATGCAAGCCTTCTTTTGTAGCCTCTTTAGTACAGCTGTGTTTGTGTCCACGAACACTGAGCAGGCTCTGAGGGTAACACCTGGTACAGCAGATAGATTCTTGTAGATCACTTTTTTCTTTATTCATCCTCTTTCACACTATTACCACTGACATTTGCAGTAAATCACAGTAACATTGTATATGTACCTGTTATTTCCACATAAGCACAAAAGCAAATTTTCTCTTAAAATGACCATCTTTCAACTACTTGGATCTTTAATTTAATCTAAGTGTGGTCTTGTTTTTAAGAGTGTATTTAACCAGACCACTGTATGAAGATGTCTGTGTGCAGAAATACCTCATGATTTCACCAGGGACCTGCTCACAGGGAAGAGTTCCCAGGCTGTCAAAGCCTTTGGTGGGTTTTTGAGAGAACGGGGATTGTGGGGGCTTTTGTTGCCTTTTAATAGGTGGTTGCCTACTTCACGGCAGTAGTTTAAGTGTAGTTAATGTTAATAATGTTGTGATGAGTTTAGTTCAAATGCCTCAGAAGCAGATGGCAAGAAACAAGAGTTATCTCATACTTACAATTTCAGGCAACAAATCGTCTCCCATATTTGCCTGGACACTAATTCTGCTGTTAATCATTATTACTCTGTGTGTCCTTCCCCAAGTAAGGGAGGAAGGACAGAGAAGGGAAGAATAACAAGAACTAAATATAGCTGGAGCTGGGAGGGTCAGAGGTGCCATCATTAAATGTCACATAGAAGACTGCAGCTACAATGTTGCAATTCTTTGATTCTCTCAAGATTAAAAAGTCCACAAAAAAGAGTAGATTCATTAAAGCTCTCCTAATGTATGACTGCCGCAAAAAAAGTGTATTTCACCTCCCCCAGCTATAAGAGTACAAACTGAGATGTAAAGAAAAGAGTCTTTCTGATACTTCCATGGTTGGTTTGAGTCACGTTAATCTCTTCTGCAATTATAAAGATCAGAAACTTACTCTCCTTTTAAAATTGAATAGAAAGTTTTCACATTTGCACATTACTTTAGAATTCAAATCTTAAACTAAGCACCCAGTAAGACACACAATAAAAGCATGAGTTGGCAATACTGATATGTACAAGAGACAGCAAGCGTTGCAGAACTAGAGCTGTTTGTATTCCTCTGAGTGTGACTTGGAGGGCTTTTTATGTGATTTTTAGTAGATGCTTTTTCTGAAACATTAGGATATTGAATTGATCACTTCTTCCATTTAATTTATAGGATTATTTTATTAAATGTCAAGGATCTAGACATGACTGAATCAGGAAAAATTGTGTTTAAAAATTTGCATTATGAAGCACAGATTTAGAATTTGTCTATATGCTGGAAAAAAACCCATAATTTTGTCTCGAGTTCAAATCTATTATAAGTTGAAATAATTCTAGAGAAGTCAAACTGTGTACTTGCTTATTGCAAGTCTACAGTTGTCACACATGTATCCTGCTACTGAATCGGAAAGAATGATCAAATACTCATGAAATATGTTTGACTTACTACCAGCATTTTTAAGACACTTCTAAAATACGGATTGGCTCTTGATTATGCAGAAAAGTAAGAGAAGTTCTTGCATCATGTGTCTTACTCGCCAATCTCTCTCATCTCTGGGGTGCAAGTGGGGAGGGGTATATCTGCTATCCATGTGTGTCTTAAAAGTCTGCAGAAAGCAGCCTGAGCAGTGGTGGTAACAGGAAAGAAAACTACAGACTGATTCTTTGTTGCTTACAAATTCATGTTGATTATTTCCCATCCTGACTAAAAATTTTCTGACAGTAAAAAAAAAAATTGCCCACTGTATGCTACCATTCACCTGCTTGCCCTTACTTGCATGCAAACCCCTTTATAGTACTAGAGTCCAAGCTGCTTTGCAGAACATGATCTCAAGAAGGATTATGTACTCAGGTTTAGAAGCAATAGCTATAGCCTATTGCATAAACAATGAGAACTGGGGACATTTTTCATATTCACATTCTTGGTAGCACAGACAGAAGTAAAAGAGAAATCACAGATTTCACTCTGCAGAATGGTTGCCTATGCTTGAAAGACACTGTAAAGACACACAACTCATCTGTAAATCATAAGCTGTAAACCTCTAGGCTTTGCTCAGTGGAATCCTAGCTCCATTGAAGTCAATGCTAAAAGTCATACTGCACATACAACGAAGTCAGGATTTCACCCCAAAGTTTTGGTACATGCTGACCTACTGTACTGAATAAGAAACTGGAAGTTCGGGTTACTCACTTTGTTGCAATATCCCATCCTATCAAAGCTGCTTTTGCAAAGCCATAGGAAGTCACGCACTTGTAGTTATTCATCCAACAGCACACCATCCAAATATGTCCATTTCTTGAAATTACATTTGCCATGTGACCTGAAAAATGGAAAGACGATGCTTCTTTCTCTCATCTACTCTACCCAGCTTTTTACTTCAGATTTGCCTGGACCACTCTCCTATATCATTTATAACTTGGGTGGTAACTTCAGGCAAAAAATGGACTTGTGTCACTGATGTCTCTGTATAGCTGCAACTATATGACATCCATGATCAGACACCTGGAAGAAGGGAAAAGTGATATTTTATAGACTAAGAAATCAGAGAAAAGTACTAAAATTGAACTGGACCACACTTAGAAAAGGGTAAACTATCTAATTTTAGCTGCTTTCTGAAAAACATGAATTTCAGCTTGCAGCTGAATAATGTGTTTAGAATGTTTTAGGTGCCAGGATTTTTATTAATACATTTCATCAGAGTGAAGATAAATAAATAACAGCAACATGCCACTTCACAGCACACTAATAAAAATGTGTGTAAGATTAGTAATAACCCTTTAAAAAGAAAGAAAAAAGTTTATTTTGTACACCCATCAGATACTTCTAAAGTTATAACAAACTATTTCATTAGATCATGAGAATATGTGTGAGCAGCACCTAGACCCCACTACCTGAAACATCTCAAATGCTACACGGTTATTTGCTGAAGCTAAAATGTATATAGTATTACAATATTTTAAAAACCTGTACACATAACCCTTAAAAATTTACTTATTTTATTGAGTCCTTTAGAACTGAAATTTCTCAGGGTTATTTTAAAATCTCCAGAAAACTACTTATTTTCTACTAAACCTAAGAAAAAATGCTGGTTCTATTAAAGTAAATGGAAACTTTAATTATTTAACTGTGTTCTATCACAGCTAACACAGAGATAATCACCACCTGTAACTTAAAGCCAGAGCAGAGTACCACTAGAATATTCTATGTGGCAATTGCATTTCCTATAATTTTCTGTAACTCTGTTAAAGGATTCATTAAGAAATAATTCTGTTTTCCACTCAAATATATACGCTCAGTTGGATGGCTTTGTGATTCTTTCAATCCCTTGTCGTTAACTTGACAGGAGTCAGTTGTCACTCTGCAAGCATCTGTGTGTATAACATCAGGACCTGAAATAGCTAGGTAACCACTCCTTGGATAGGGGTTGTGTCTTTTCAGCTTGCGTTGTGGTTTGTACACTGGGTAAGTTCTGGCTCTTGCAGAGTGAAGCTGACTTCAAAATCCTGGATTTCACTTCTGGCACTCAGCAAATTGTACCAGTACAGTGAGAATTTTTTTGTTTTGTGGGGGTTTGTGTTTTGGTTTGGTTTTTTGTTAATGGATTTGAATTTTAGAATAACTAACATATTTGAAGAGATTCTAGAAAATATAGGTGTGGCTGCAAACTGTTTCAGCTCTGTGATAGAACCATTATTTCTTTTCTTCTATTGATATTCAGGTTTCAAAATGAACAAGTGGCCTTAATTTGCAAAACTGGGAAAGATACTTGGGACCGGTATGCTCTTTCAGAGTTGCACAATGGCATGATAGGCTGCTTGGATCACAGACCTCTGTTCTGTGCTTCGTATTCTTTTGTTATAACATATTTACATTTTCTGTTGGGGCCACTGCCAGGATTCACAGGGCCTGGGACCAAGTGTTGAAGTTTTCTGCTAAGCAACTTGGAAGTGTGTAATGTGGCTTAAGCCACATGCTTTACATTGTGACCCAGACAGCCCCTTGCTATTGTCTCAGTTCTACTCTTTTCCAAGTCTCCACCATCTCTGAACAACTCACAATAGACATGTTGCAAAGTAAGTTAATAGAATTTGGTCTGTCTTCCCTAAGACCTTATATCTACCCTGGCAGTGGCCCTGGGTTTTTTCTTTCTAACATGCCTGTGCTAACCTGGACAGTGGATAACAGAAAGGCTGTTGAGAATGCTTTTCATTGTACGCTATGTTATGTTACACTGCAGGAAGTTAAAGGCTCAGAGGAAGCAGCTATCCATCTCTAGTGTTGTTAGTAATGAACAAAGCAGGTAAACACTTCAAAAGAAATGTACTTTAATAATTCATTCATTTAATTTATTCATTGATTCATGCATGTGCATATTTTTGTGACTAGAGAATCCCATGAGCTCAACTCACAAGTAGCCATAGCATTTTCCCAAAGACATGGCAAAAGTTTGTGAATTGATGTGTTAGTATCAGCATGCCACCACACAGGACCTAAATACTAAATGTCAAAGTGGATTTTTCTATTTTTTTAAATAATTTACTTATTTTTGCGAATGAATTTGTTAGGGCCTGATTGAAGAAAGAGTGAAGCCATCGACTCAGTGAACAAAGGTTCAGGTCCATGCTGAGGTCTCATCAGTGCTACAGGGTAACTGTCAGATAGTGTTTAAAAATCACTCTGAAGAGTCATTTTAATGTAAATTGTGTTAATGTGTTATGCAGCTACAGAAAGCAAAAGGTTTTTTCCTCTTACAATGCATCAGTTTGTTCTCCAATGTCCCACATGCACCATTCCTTCAGACTTTAAACCCAAATTCTTCTTTCTCTGGTGTTTTTGGTGGGGTTTTTTGTTGTTGTGTTTTGTGGGGTTTTTTTTTTCAGGGTAGTGAAATTATTACTATAGCAGCTGACTGTAACTCAGTGTCTTCTCTGAACAGCTGCAATTTAGCAAGCAGAAGTACGTGTGTATATATATGCACACATGTAAGAAGAGAAGTACACGTGTATATACATATATTACATATATGCATACTCCTGTTTGCTGAATAATATCTATATGCACATACCTATACGTATGTATAGCCACAAAGATCCTTTCAGGATTTCATTTGATTCACTCATTATAATGACATTTGTAATACCAGTAAAAAAGGTGTAACAACACAAAATAATAGTAAATGTAAACAGAAGTTGGCTCCAAGAGACCCGGTATACATTTAAACATTAATCAGAAAATAAATTGCATGTAAAGATGATAGTTATAAAAATAGGACTGAGGAGTGCTGCACCACACTCTTATTCTATAATCTTAGCAAAGCCTCTGTGAGCCTGAAGAGATTTTCATCTTCAGATAAATGTGCATTTATCTCTAAGTCCTATGTTATCTGATTCTGCATTGGAAATGAGGAGGAGTGTGGGTGGGCAAGCAAGCTGTTCTTTCAGAATATGTTCTTAGTGCAAAAACAAAATTAAAATCTCAGATTAGATTCTGATTTCTTATCTGTTTCTAGCTGTTCAAAATATTCTCCTGCAGCTATTTGCTAAGCATCTGTGACAGTAATCTGTATTTCTTCAGCTGAAGGTATCTTATGTTATCAGCTTTTTTTGTGTGTCTGGCTAATGCTCCCTTCTAGTGAATGTTAACTTGCTAGATAATAAATATAATAATTCTTGTTTTCAGGCTAAAAAAAAGCCTCCACCAAGTCTGCCACAAAGGGATTATGCTTCAGGTAAGGCTGTAGTTATGTAAATTTAAACTGCATGTGTCTCTGTATTTGACAGCTATATGCCTAACAGTATTTCTGTTATATGTTTTCTCTTAATTTGGTTTTAATGGGAGAAGAGTAAACCATTGTCAACAACTTGGAAGGTAGCTCGCACCTCTGAAATGAGAGGCAAGCAAAACCTGGCAAGTTGTCCCAGTATGAAGAAAGAGTGGCATATAGCTGCTACTCCAAAATCAGTATTTAACCAGGATTCTGCATGTAAGCTGCTTTAAAAATGGAAAATTTGCATCCAGTCCCTCTCTGACAGAAACTGTGATGTAAAAGTAAATAAGGGAAAAAAATTAACAAATCTGTCATCAGAATTTAGAATCTTAATACTATTACTGTGACAGTGATGTCATGAATTACCTTAGGTAGAACTATATTTGCTTATCATAGAGCACTGCCCACAAACTAGTTCATGCCCATTCTTACAAGTTAACAGCTATCTGGTTAAGGAAACAATATGAAAACTTCTGCAAAGAGGACCGAGTTTGGAAGTTATTAGATAATTGTTGGATGTTTAATGTAAACAGTTGCAATTAATAAGCATTTCAATTGTCTTGAAGCTTTAACCAAGAAACAAGAAAGTGTAAGGCCCAGAGATCAGCAACAGTTCCATAATGTAGAAATTGTTACTCCAACTTAAAAATGAGATGCATTAGCAGGACATTCTGGGTAAAGTGCACACTCTGCTGTTAGACCATGTGCAGTTTGTCACATTCTAATGCTTTTCCGACAGCTCTGAAACAATCTATGAAAAACAAACAGGCACTTACTTTACTGTGCTGTCCAATCCAGATGGATTGGTCTGAACAGTTTAGGAAATTTTGACCACACTTCCTTAACTGAATATGATAAGTATAAATTGGGGGGAAAAAAATCCTAAAGTAAAAAAAAAAACATGTTCAATATTCCATCTCCTTAAATAACTCTGATTTTTGCTTTAGAACATGCAGACAATGAAGAGGAACAATGGTCAGATGATTTTGTAAGTACATATTTTTCGGTAATTGGTTACTATAGCAACAAGTTTGTACATGCAACAATAAAAGTTCATTTTTTAGTCATCTACTTGTAGTTGAATATAATACTGAGATCTTGCTTGTTACATCAGAACTATTTACAAGTAGCCACTGATTTTTAGCTACCTCTAATTTTTGCATGCAACTTAAAAGTACACTCAGAAGCACTGTCGGAGATAGCTATGGATACTAAGCTTTTTAGATCAGTAAGCACGTGGCATCAATTTGAGGGACTTCTTACTAGTTTCTGAAATTATTGTCAGTATGGGAAAGCCACTTCTTCCTAAAAATGAAAAATTTCTGATAACATTTTAGAGAACACTAGGATGAAGCAAGTCATGGTCATCAGCCCTGTAAAGTAGCAGTACAACCATCAGACTGAAGTGACTAGTTTTCTCATGGAGTAAGATTCTGAGTACCCTTTTAGTAGGAAAGGGAGAGGAAGTGAAAAGACAGTTCAAGAGTCACAGCTGGAGCTAGGAAGGAACTGTGTCATGAAGAGAAAGAAACTGTTGGTCCATAATTTGAAGGCTGAGCTTTTGACTTGAAAGACTCTTGGAGGTAGCAAGAAGATAAGGAAGCAGGAAGCTTCTAGGAGGAGCAGAAGGGGAGGCAGATGGGAGTGCCTATTTGTTTAGAGAAGGAGACTTGAGTCTAATGTGTCCTTTCAAGGATACATTCTTTTAATTTGGTTAAATATTCTTGCAAGAATACAATTGTGTCAGAGTGCGATGAAGCTGTATGTATGTTGTGAGATGAGAAATGGGAAGTTCTGTCTTTCTAGGACAGTGATTATGAAAATCCAGATGACCACTCAGACTCTGAGATGTATGTGGTCCCCAGTGAAGAGAATCCTGATGACAGCTATGAGCCACCTCCAAGTGAGAAGGAGAAAAAGAAGATTTCCTCTGCATTCCCTATTTCTAGGGGTGAATACGCAGGTAATTATGGAACAGTTGACCATGTCAATTTTATAACTGCCTTTTTATCAGTGCCAAAAGAGAAGTGGCCCCAAATGGGCTAACCTGTCCTTTCCCCAAGAATTTGCTTTTAATTCTGACAACTGGGTCTTCAACTTTCAGCAGTATGATTTGTTATTACAGTACAAAACAGGTTAGTATTGCTGGTAGCAATGTTTAGAATTTTTGTATAATGTGTTCTAGAGACTTTGATAGACATCTACTAACTACAAAATTCAGGCAAAAGAGTGGAAAATACCGCTAACTTGGCTCCAGATTCATCCACATATTTTAATACAGAAATTCATATTGAAGACTAAGCACATAAGACTAGGCAGCTCCCTTCTTAATCCTTTCTGACGAAAGGACAGAGGACAAAGCAGCCCAAACATTCACTTCATACTGTCCTTCAAGACTGGTACTGAGGAGGATAAATATCCTGAAGATTTTATTTACATCAGTCCAGTGTAAAGGCATGTTTTCTTTCTGTTTTGATATTTTTTAATCATGGTAGATCACACTGAAGTGAATGAAAGTTAGTTTCTGATAGATAAAAATTTGAGCAATGGAAGGAAAAAAACATTGGCATGATGCCTGCTTTCATTTTTCTATCATACAAGACTATTACTATTTATACAATAATCATCAAAGAACTAAAATGACACGTGTATGCATAGAAGTTTTTCAGCACTTCACCTACATATTCTTTGAAAAGAAGAGGAATTTACCCAGAGAACCTGGCATAATTTGTCTTTCAGTCCTACCCTTTGTGCTGTGTAACAGTGTTTTTCCTCAGGTCAGATGTGTTCTTTCTCACTCCCTGTCACCAAAGTTTGAAATGGCACAGGGTGTACTAACTAATGGACTGCACCACCTAGTCACCACCTTTTCCCCAAGGAGCTAAACAGTTGTTCATACAACAGTCAGTGTCTAGGCACCCTCTTCAGCCTAATACAGATGACTAGGTTGCTACCCTGAGCATTGGAATTGAACCAGTCTGCACACAAGTCTCAACATCAGGACCAGGATACACTCTGGTCTGCCTTTTCACGTGAGCTGCAGCCACAGTAAAGCCTTGATTGCACAGGTAGTAGAAGACTGTCCAGAGGCTACTGTTTAATATTTACTCAAATTGTTGTTTTATTCCATATTAAGACAGTCGCACCAGTCACCAGCAGCTTCCTCCCATCAACAAACCTCTCCCAAGTACACCCAGTCCAGCCATGTCCAGACCAAAGAAACCATCCATGCCATCCCTGCCACAGCCATCTCCTGCTGCAAAACCAAAAGTACCACGGAAGCCTAAGGAGTGTAGTGATGATGAGGTAATGTTTATAGATACGCTTGTTTTGACAGTTTAAATGACTGATGACCCTGCACCAATCATAAAATTGACTACACAGTGAGGTCAGACCACAGCAGTAGTCTCTTTCTTAGCCTCTATGGTACAAAGCATTCTGTACATCACAAGCAGTGACCTATGAGTACTGTGCTGATTCCTAGGGGATATCTGCCCACTTCAAGTATTAAGGAGGCTCCGTAGACCACAGAATAGCTTCTGATCATCCATAAGAAGCTGCAGACAGTGGGGAGAGAGCAACCTCAAAGGCTACCCCAGCGCTGAAGGGAAGGGAGGGCTTTTATCCACCAGTCTAGAACTGCTGTAATTTGGTAAAGGGATTTCAGTCCTTGGGAATCTGATCTGCATAGGATGATAAATCCCTGAAACAGCTGCTACAGTGAAATAGCAACTATTGTAAACTGTTGCCAGGGCTTCAATCCCAACAGTTTGATGACATGATGGAGGTTTAACTGTTAATTTTTTCTCCTGCATTTCTCATAGGATAATTACATTGTTCCAGTGGACAATGATGACGACAACTATATTGAACCCACAGAAGGCAGCACGCCTCTACCGACAAGATGTGAGTTTTAGGCACTTAAATTATTGTCTTATTAGGAACAACAGTGGAAGAAATGGATCAAACCCATGTCTATTTCTAGGGTTAAAAGAGTGGCAGTGCAGCTATTAAAAACACACAGCCTGCAAGCAGGCAGTTGGCTCCTTTAGCCCATGACAAGGCCAAACAAAATTATTTTTAACTTTTTGTGGAAGCCATGTTTAATTCCTGCCTCTCTCGCTCAGCTGTTTCAAAGTCCAGCCCTCGAAAAACCAGGAAGCTTTCTATGCTACATGACCTCCTTCCTAATGCAAGAGAATCACACCATTAAAATTCTCTCTTTGCTAAAGTGCCTCAGGAGAACAACAACAAACCTTTTTAGATTTTCAGTAGATAAAGACAGACTTTGATTCTTTTCTAGGGTTTTTTTTTTTGTTTTTTTTTTTTTAACCTCACTATTTGAACTACATTTGCTGAAGAGTGAAACTGCCACAGTCCAAAGGTGAAAAGTAAACAGAAGAGTATTTAGTTCTGCTCTCTGGCATTACTGACAGTATCAACCCTATTCAGCAAGGCATGAACAGTGAATGTTTCCCTTTTAACATGAGACCCGCTTTCTGCTTCAGCTGATTTGTTCAGGGTCATATAAAAAGGCTATCAATATTTCTCCTTATTGAATAAAAATTAGATTGTTATTTTAATATATATAAAAATATATATGTGCATATGCACAAGTATACATATATATGAATAATATATACTTTTAGCTCCTGTGAACAGATTTATGAAGACAACAAAATCAGGCCCTCCTACTTCTCCAAAGCCTTCTCTTGCTTCTGATATGCAAGGTATGTGGAATTTGTATCACTGTTAAAATAAAATAATTGAAGACTGAGGAATATTTTATTATTTTTGATGTATTCACAGCACAAACCTATATGACATGCTTCAGTAAAACTAAAATGTTCCCCTTTAGGTTTTTCTGTGTCATAGTAGTTGGCTTGCCTAGTAAATGTTTTAAGTACAAATAAAACTAGAGGTAATTGGTCCCAAACTAATTTATTCTTCTGCTCTGGCAGAAGAACACAAATAGATCAATTCAGCAAAACCAACTCTAGGACTCAGTACGTTAGTAATTCCATTTCACTGTAGGAATCAAGATTCAGCACTTAAAAGCCCCCCAAGGTTCAATTTCACAGAAATTTCATATAGGCTGATGTTTTATATGTCCTGCAATACCCGTGCTCCCATTTAAGTTCCTTGTAGAACAAATTATTTGGAAAAAGAAAATCAGAAGCAAATAAGAAGAATCATATTTGCATTTGTAAGTTTGTATACTTGCTTAACCGTCCTTAGCTGTGCTAACTCGGAGTTGGTTTGAATCCTCACAATCTCATTAACTGCTTGGAACCTAACCTTTGCAGACCCATCACATGGTTCTTCACGGGGCTTTGCATGCTCATTAGCAATGGGTTTAGTTTTCAAGCCCTAAAGTGTCTTTTCTGAGTGACTTGTGATTTTGTGAGATCCTTTCCAGGGATTTCTAAAATGCCCTTTGCGGCCTTAAGCCGTTCTGCGAACCGGCGTCGAGCAGCAGCCGGCTCCCGAGGGGTGCTGCGGAGGAAGCAAACCAAACACCGCCCCCTGGTGGGCGCGCGGGCGCCCTCCGGCGCCGGGAAAGCGGCGCAGCCTGACGGGAGGTTTCTTCAAATACAATTCAGTCGCCGTTGAAGAAACTGGTGGCTCTGGGTTGTAATGCCTGTGAATTAAAATACAGCTGTGGGACAGCGCTCGGGGAAGGATACTGGCCATGAAATGAGCCGGCTTGTATTTATGATTCACTTCCCTGAGAGTCGAGGAAAGGCTAAGTGAGGTCTGATAAACGCATCTTTTCCAAACTGCCCCAGGTTTGCACAACACAAGCCTTCATCTTACTTTGGAAAATAAGAAAACCAACAAAAAAAAAAAAGCGGGGTGGGGGGGGGCTGTGTGTGCTAACTAATACAGTGACTGTTATCAGACCTCCTGGGACTGTTCCTGAAATTCCCACTAGAAGACTGGGGGTGTTCCTACCTCCAGGTTTTGGAGGCAGAATGAAGCTGTGAGCAGACTCTCCAAGTTATTTTTCCAGAGGCAGAAGTACAATTGATAGAAATCCTGAGCCATTTTTCTGCTAACACACAGTATGCTCTTGCTAACCAAAGAACACATTTTTTTCCTTCATGTCTTACAGAAGTCTACGAGGTTCCTGAAGAAGAGGTAAAGGCCTTTCTATAGCTTATGACTTGTAGTGCCCTCAGAGCACAAATGTGATGGTGAAAAAGGATGATTAAAGGGGAAAAATGGGAACAAATCTATGTCTGCACTTGGAACTTTCTGACACTTCCTTAGCAGGAATGCAGACAAACCAATTCAAAAGGTCTGCAAAACAGAGTAAGTGGGAAGGGCCTGAAGTTTCCCAGTCCTGTGTGATAGTGATCCGGTCTGGGCAGCAGCAGCAGCCTAAGGGCTGCTTTCCGGGAGCAGAACTGCAGCAAAGGAGCAATGACAGTTCTGACACAGTAATTTTCTTCCCACTTGCTGGTACTGACATGACATACAACCAAAGCAGTGTGCTCAGGGCTTTGCAGATTTACTAGCAGTGACTACTTGCCTTTCCTATGCTAGTAGAGATTACCAGACAGACCTCTACTAGAAATCTGTACCACATTGCAAAAATAAGATATTGCTGTGATAACATAAATAGAATCATACAAATGTATTTTATGAAATAGAAAAGTGACGAAATAATTTAGTGCATTTTTCTCTTACAGGAAAAACCATCACCACCACCACCGGTACCCAGGTAACCCATTGCTCTGAAAGGTTGTGTGTTATTTAAAACTTGCCAGAAAATATATTTCCTCATCTAGATACTATATGTTTGATAATTCTCTCTCCAAAAGATATGCATATAGTAATTCTCTCTCTTCAGATTAGCTACACAAGATTGTTGTCCACTTCCATGTTAATCTCAATAACCCAAAACCAATGTACATTAAAAAGAATATCTCTTAAGGGTACTTTTTCAGAAGAGTAGGGGAAAAGGAGAGAGGTTACCTTTGTATTTACTGTTGTTAAATATAATTTTCCTTCCTTAATTTTTGCTTTTATTGCTAGGTTCACTAAGCCACTTCCATCTACAGCTGCTCAGAACACAGAGCATTCTCACATGCACAATGTGACCAGGGAGTCACCTAAGCTGGATACTTCCAGGTGAGTCAACACCAGTTTATATCAATAGGAAATATTAGCATAGACAAAATTTTCTCCTCTCATTGTGTAGCTTTCAGACAATAGGCAATTGTCAGGACATACAAAGAGCTAGGGATGTTGGGACAAGGTAAGATTTAAAAGCACTCATTTCCTTGTGAACTTCAGGATTCAAGCAAGTTTGCCAAATGGATACTATTTTCTTGAATATCCCTTTAGGGATCCAATGCAGGGGTAAAACATCTCTGGAAGCCACTTTAAAAGTCCTATTACCCATCTCTGCACCCTTGCAAATAAGATGTTTTTGCAGGTGATGAGTCACAGGATTGCTTGTAAAAAGACTGGACACGGCAGCTCCATGATTTGTATTCCATGTCTCTGGAGGAAAAGAGGCAAAGTAAACTTGAGTATGCAGCCTGTTTCACTCCCATGTCCCCAGCAATGTAGGAAGCTGCTTTGTAACCACTGTGTCATCTATAGGACATCACTTTACAAAATAGGTGGTATGCCCCAGGAGGAGCGGGTAGCATCCACAGCACTGTGTGTGTTAGAGCATTTGGTGAGGTCCTGTGCACAGTTACAGCAGACCTGAGGTCCAGGATGGTCCAGAAAAGTTCCACTCTAAAGGCACAGCATAATAGTTATGACTATTGCAGTGATAGACAGCTGCAATTAAAACCATTTAATGTAGACCTGCTCCTCTCTAGATCTTGAAACGTGTATCTGAGCCAAGCAATTAAATAAGTAAATCCTACCCAATCTTAACATACTGTGTATATTTTCCAGAAATGTTTTGCCTCTTCCCAGAAGTCGTCTTCATCCAAAAGCAGTGAGTAATTAATATGCCACTATAAAAGATCGTGTTAAACTTAAGACTGTTCTGTGGTTTATGTGTATATATATATATATAAAAAAATAAATGGGTGCTTTTTATTATCTAGATTAAATAACAGAAGCAGATGACTCTGAATGTCAGATTGATCTAACATTGTAATTGTGACTATTAATCTTTTGGATAAAAGATGTACATTGGACATCTGTATTGATCCAAGAAAAACTTCAAATGTTTTAAGGGATATATGTCTCAGTCCACAAAAATAACTTAGTCTACTAAAAAATGCCAGTTGAGCTCCACAAACCTTATTTTCAGTTGTAATGGGAAATTCTTCCCAATAAGAAGTACATTCTTCAAGCTTCATTCTTCTCAGATTATGAATGGTTAATACTTCATGAAAATGGAGTTCTTCTAAAATGTCAGACTGGATAGTCTGAATAACCAGTTTCACTAGAAAATGCAGTCCATGAAGGAGTAATTACAAGGCTTGGGTTCCCAAGGCTGTGTTTAAGTCCTTCTTTCTCTACTCTTGTACCCAGTCTGTCTCTTCCACTGTGTTAGAACAAAGGTTTTCTGAAGTAAACTATTTGGAAACTTGTCTAACTTCATCAAATGAGCAGAAATATATGGATAAAAGGTTCTTAATAGTTCTGTGAATTGTTCTGCACTGTAGCTCTACTGCCAGTTTTGCCAGCATAAGAGAAGGCACACAAGGAGCAGACTATCAAGGATCAGGGTGACAGATGCATCAGCACCTGTGCCAAAAGCTATATGCATCAAGCTCTATCTCAGTCCAATGCTCTCAATTATCCTTAAGAAATAATCAGTCTACCAATAATTACATAGAGAAATTAGACACATAAAATCAGGAGTTTGGGGTCATGCCATAGCACTGGATGTTACTGTAACATAATGCAAGTGGTATAAGTACATCTTATAGTCTAACTATCAATCTTTAAATTTCTAAATATACCAAAAAATTTTGGGGAAGGTGTTGGGATGTTGCACATCTCTGCATGTAACAGCAGCAGAATTTTAGTTTCCCTTCCACCTCATCACAACATTCTTCCAGTTTACATCTGTATCTTCTAAGACGTTGAACAATTCCTGAGTGCTGCCAAGTCCAGGATTTCTTTCTTATGAAATGGTTTCAATTTCTCAGCTTTTTGTACTAGTATAAGATTAGGAAAAAAAGGGAGAATGCTGGACAGAAATTCCACTCTGATAGCTATAGTGCAGCTGAAACCTTTCCATTCATTCTCAGGCTTACCTCTGAGGTGGATATCATCCTAGCTTTGCATAGAACCAAGAGAGACTATCATTTTGCTGGTGCCCCATAGAGTTAGTTAAAGCCCCAGGGATGGAGCTCCCAGACAAACACTCATCTGTACAATGGGTGTATGTGGCTCCAGTTATCCAGTTTGGCCCGAGTCAGCACAGAAAAGAATTACTTGGTGTGGTCCAAATTATTGAGTCTTTGCTTGTTGTGTAAGTGGTCAGCCCTTACAGTTTTAAAGACAAACATGATGTTTGTCCAGTGCTGTGCTGTGCCTTTCCACTCCTGACTATGCACACTGACAAAGCAAAACAACAGGTAAAATATCTGCTCACTGCTCCCATTCAGTCCATTCTCAACACTTACCAGCACTGATCATGTTAACAGAACTGTAACAGTTACTCCTCTCAAAGGCCTGAGCTGGTTGGGAGAAAAATTTCTCTACATCTCACTTCCTCAACTGTTGGATGATGGATTATTTGTTACCATCATTAGTGAAAAGTAATTAACCTGGTGGATGAAGATGGACTGAAAGGTATTTATCATATGTGAGTCTGATTCCTTTAAAGACAAGAAATGGGAGTCAAAAGAGTCTCCAAAAGAAGCTGAGAAATGAGTTGGATCACTTAAATTTTAACATTGTGAAAAGAGAGTCTACTCGGTACCCTCCATTCAGTGGAAGATGTGTTCCTAGTACGTTTGCATCTGCTGCAAAATTCCTGCTTTCCAGCTCAGAAATGAACCAGAAGCTGTTGCTGCAAAATTCAGGGCTAATTTTCTCAATACTAAAAGCAATCTCAAGGTTATTAGAATGTTCAAAATTAGATGTCTGCTAAAATTTTTCAAATGTAATCATAAAAGCCGATGAAAAGTATACTTCTACAGAATGCATATAATACACAGAATTTCTTTAAATATTCCTACATATTACCAAGAAGGAGGTTATTTATTTATCTACTTCCCGCTTAATGATAATTCCTTTCTCAATTGCTTTTTATCAAATATAACATATTTTTCCATTACAGGACCATGAAGCAAAGAATAGTGATGAAAGTAAGTATTCTGTCCTGAAAGCATGGCAATATGAGATGGATTTGTTGTCAATATATCAACCTTAATATCACATGTAGTGGAGCATGTCAGTTGAAGTTTTATCTGTAACAGTCAGCAGTAAGCCAAAAATGTTACTGAACTGTGCTTGAGAATAATCAGGGTGGAAACACATTTAGACAAAAATTAAACCAATTAATATTTTCTACTTTTAGTACGCTAACCTTGAAATGGCATTGAGGAATGTTCAGATACAGCTAATTTGCATACTAAACATGTCGTTTGCATCTCTAGATCATAGCTTCGGTACCATACAAGAATCCAGATTTCCCACTGGAGCAGCTCCATCTCCATTACCAAGGGGCCTGTGAGTAAAAAATAATAAAACTACTTCTTTGATGGGGATGGAGTTAATAGGTTTACTAGGAGCTAACTGCCTAAGGCAATCAGAATTCAGGAGTAATTTTTATTACTGTTCATGAAAAATATCCTGACTAGGTAAAGGGAAGC
Organism: Hypotaenidia okinawae; assembly: GCA_027925045.1. Classification (NCBI taxonomy): domain Eukaryota; kingdom Metazoa; phylum Chordata; class Aves; order Gruiformes; family Rallidae; genus Hypotaenidia; species Hypotaenidia okinawae. The sequence continues at coordinate 22,915,669 of BSDF01000008.1, read as the reverse complement.
TATTGTTTTGTTATTTCTGGAGGAATACTATTTGTATTCCAGTGGCATTGCCCTTCACTGCCTGCCACTGATGGTCGATGCTGGCTGGCTTGCTTAATTCAGCCACATACTGCAGCAACAGCAAGTTCCCACCTATAAATGCAGAAAGTTGTGGTCTTCATTAAAACTCTTCAGCCCCACCCAAGTTGTCATCTTAAATATTGGATAGAGTGGAGCTTCCAGAGTACCCACATTACATCAAAATCCTTTTTGGGTTTGGTTTTTTTTCCTTTTTGTTTTATTTCTTCCCCCCTGCCCCCTCCCCACCCCCAGCTGCTACAGCTATCCAATAAAGAGATGCATCCAATCTTAGGAATCAATGAACTTCCTGCTTAGTTGCTAAATCAATTAATATATCTGCTAAGTAACAATACTCTTCTTTTTCCCCTCCAATCTACAGAAAGAAAACTCCTAATGCAGTAAATTCACCAGTAAGTTGACTTGTAATTGTATATTTAAATTACAGTTTTAGAGGCAATTTCAAATTTTCTTCCAAAACTCAATTTGATTATAAATTTGTGTATGACATGAAGGCATAAAAAAGGTAGGAGAAGAAAGAAAGGAAATATCTGAGTGCCATTAGATGAAATCAGTAACAGTGAGAAAGCTCAAATAGAAGGGATTAAAAGGAGGTTTGCATTCAGTGCTTTAGGATGTAACAAACACAGCACAAGGACTGAATAAAATGAGAAATAAATGGGAAAATGGGCCATTCAGAAGTATTCTCTGAAATACATAGGACTGCATATGGGGAACATGGATTTATTTTAAGAGCAATAGCTTAGAAGGATGCAGGATTTAACAAGAATTTTTCAGAAGTTTTTCAGTAACTATTTCATCATTTAAAAAATATCCCAAAATGTCTTTTGGGAGACATTGAGAGAAATGGTTGAAAATCTCAAATAAATTAATCTGAAAAATGTTTCCAAACTGACAGTTTATTAACATTGTTTCAGAACAAAAAAAAAATTGAAATTGGAAGCCTGGGCAAGATTTTTCTGTCAGCTAAGCTGACAGTTTAGCTTTCAGTAAAAGGAAGTGCGTTCAGACGTTTGTCAGCATAGCTTGACGAAGACGAAAATACTCAAATATTGCTTCATGAGTATTTGGAATGGACTCTTCATTTTTGGACTTAAGAATGAAGCACTTTTCACACCATAAACTTACTCATGTGAGTTAAAAAAACAATAAAGAAGCACACATCTCCTAGACTTTACTTTTGTCTATCTATTTATACACACTAACTGGGATTCTTTCCAAATCTACATGCAAAATCCCAAGCTTCAAGGTCAAACAACTAGAAGGTCTTCACAGAGTGTCCATGTCCCTACCTCCTGTATCCCTCCAGGAAACTGTCAATTCTAAATGTAAACTACTTCACAAAAAAAGTGTAAGAAAATAAACGTCTGTAAAAGTGACAGGCCACTTAATATTTTGTTTCCTTCTGGTTTATCGCAGAAACCATCTTTACCTTCCAGAGAGCCCTTAACTGCAAATGAAGGTAAATTATCTCTACTACTACGCAAGAGTTTATAGTTATCAGAATTTCTTTTTATTAAAAACATGAAATAAACAATACTACATTCTAGGTTCGGGGGGTGGGCTGGTTTTGGCAGTTTTGAACTGGATCTGGCCAGCCTTAGTTGCACTATCATTGTTCTCTAAAAGCAGACACAGTGAAACTATTGAGGTTACTGGCACGGTAACGTATGACATTATGGCACACTGCTGGTCCATTTACTCAAAGCAGAGAAGGAGGAAGCAAAGCACGAGCATACAGTTCTAAACTCAGCAAGAAACACCTCACAGGGAGCAGACTCCTGGCAAGAGCTGGTCCCATGCACAGGCAAAAAATGCTTTTCGCCTCTGTGCAGGGCAGCAGCTCCTCCAGGCAAAAACTCATCAGGAGCTGCTGTCTAACACAAGGGTAAGATGCAGCCAGCCTGCCTCAGCGTCCTCCCCCATGTCACACAGCTTATGCCTCGGAAGGCAAAGCTCCCACTGAGCTTCTACAGGCATTCACACCGCAGCCATTTGCCTAGAAATTTGGTGGTGTGCCACTAGTCAATAAAGCAAGCAGCAGGATGGCAAGCTGCCATGTAAGGGAAACAAACCCCCAAAATTATGCCGATCATAAGAAACCCTCCTTTAACTACTGGAATTCTCTTATCTGGGACAATGTTTTTTTGAAGAAATCTTGACTCTGTAATTTGTTTTCTCAAACCACAGAAAAACCTATGGCAGCAGAACGACGGCGAGGTTCCAGCCAAGAGCTTCCACTTCCACTCCTTCCAAGTAGTGCCCAAAAGTAAAATCCCTTTTCATCATCTCTTGAATATTTCAGTGCACCAGCTCCTACTGCTCAGTCTGAACACAGCTGTGGGAAGTTCAAAGGGAAGCACTGTTTTCTCTGTAGCTTTCTGTTGATTTTTGAAAGTCATCTTCCTTGAAGCATCACAGTTTTCAAAAAAAAAAAAACCCACACCAAAAAACCCAACCATGGCAAATACATCCATATATAGTATTATCACCACCAAAAAGGGAGGATATAATCTGTAATTAGTTGGAAATTTAAAACTGATGTTTAAATTCCTAATTGTTGGTACTAATGGGATACGATTTACAAACCTGTACCTCGCCCTTATTTCTCAATGGGCAAATGGGTGAGATGGAACACATTCCACTGGTGCATGCTTCAAATACACAGCTTTAATATTTTAAGAACTAGGTAGAACTCCTCGAGCTTTCCATAATCTCTTGATTTTTATTTTAGGTCTTTGCTCCAAAAGTCCTCAATTCTGCCAAGTAAGTATAACCCGGATCTTGAATTAAGATGTGATTAACTTGTCATTTCAAATTAATCTTTGAGTTAAGATTACTTCAAAATACCATGCTTTTTTTTTAATTAATATTTGTCTCTGTAATGTGTACAAGGATGAGATCAAGTATCCAGGGGCTTAGCTCAGATAGTAAATTAAGGGATTATGTTGAGGTCATTGTGTAAATTGATAGAAATTGTGCGCTTCAGTCCCATCTGAGATAACTGGACATTTCTACCAAAAGCAGTCTGGGTCAGTTCCCATCATTATAAAGATACCATCCACATTCCTTGCCACAGAAGAACCATAAATATGACATTTCTGGGCTGGGCCAGGCTTCTATTGCTTAGAAGCCAGACAAATTTTTATTGCTTCCAGGTGTTTATTCTTTCTCTACTTGGGGGGGCTGGGGAGGGGAGGGGGAATAAATACTACAGTAAGTGCTAAAGCTGCTCTGTAAGTAACAATTTTAAAGAGCGGCTTAGTGTCAGTTCACAGTTTAAGCAAATTAGGTAGTATGTATAGGAACTCTGTTTGCACAGAAGTGTAAATTAGATCTAACATTTTTCTAGTCTCATTAGCAGACATTTGTCTGACACTCCTATAAGCTCTTTTCTGATGTAGTTCAGTCTTAACGTATCTTTTACCCTGTAAATGGTTGAGAATTGCACATGGGAATCAGCACATGTTGTAGCTTAAACCTTGAATGCTATTATTAGTACTTCTCTCTCTTTCCTGGAAGTGTTAGCTTGATATATGTTGCAAGTACACATCGTGTGCTGTGGAAGTATAATATGGGTTCATGTTCATGCTACAGACTAATGCCCTCAAGTTTTTGTGCTGCTGTTGCAATACTGATGCACTTCAACTTGCAGCATAAATTCTTACTATCCCTCAAATGTAACTTTACTCTTTGAGGTTATCTGGTGCTCAATGGTGCTCTGATTAGTAAACTTTCTTTAACACACTTACTTTGTGCCGGGTCCAATAACAATTTAATCACACACATCATTGTCCCTTGAGCATAACCTGCCATCTTTTCCTTGCCTCCATAAAAGCCTAAGTGCTAACTTCCATCTTCTTCATAAAAAGTACTGACTTCCCATATGGCACAGTATAAAATGTTCTACTGAAGTCCAGAGTGCCCTATTCCCTCTTTGTAGAAATCTGTTATTTTATGAAAGAATGGTAACATTTTACCTACTTGGGTAAATTTCAGATTTTTTTCTTTCTGCAAATCTTAATGTTCTTCCCTTCAAATTCTCTCCTAGAGAGAATTGTGGTTTTTGGAGTCCACCAAAAAGCCCTGTAGTTGCTCAGGTAACTTTTTTCCAGTGGAGTATAGCAATTATGTTTGGTATTCTTTAATATGACTTGAAATTTATTTAAAATAATTGTTACCAGCCCTGTAATTTCACGTCCTAATTTTTAAGATTACCGGGATAAAGATTATCCAGGCCCACCAGTTCAACTGGACTAAGCTGGTTTGAGTTTTGCTTCCAATTTGGTTGTGAAAATTTCCATTTCTGTAGCAGAACTCCCACTAATTTAGTACCTGGATTATCTTTAAAATCAATAAAATTCTTACTGCAAACAGCCCTGTTTCTCTTTTCCACTTTTTTACACAGCTAAGGAATTTCTTATTTATTTTCCTTTTGTAAAGTCTAATTCAGTCTGACTTCTGGCAATTCTTACTTTTTTCATACAACGTATTTTTCAGCTGTAGCTTTTGCAGCTGGTCAGTCAAAATTTGACAGAAAAAAAAAACCCAAATTCTTAATATTGAGTTGCTTCCTTCAGGTGATTTATTCATTCATTGAGAGCCGGAACTGCTCCTTGAAATGTCTCCCCTGTATTTGGAAGGCAGTTTTATCTTCACTAGAAAGAAGTTCAAAGTTGCATGTCCGGGACTAGGTGAGAGCTAACAATCCTAGTAACTTTTTTTTTTCTCAATAACTGAAACAAGAGATAAAACTTCATAACAACAGAATAAGTTACACTCTGCTTTCTACAATCATCTTCTCTTGTACAATGATGTTGATCTGTACCCAACTCTGATCACAAGTAACTAGAGCAGAAACCTACACTATCTTTGGGCCAAGGTTCTGTTTTACCAGAAAACTTATCTATACTTATGTCCCATATCTCTATTGTATCATTATTATGCAATACTACTCAACCATTTTCCTTCTAATTTCTTAAACTCAACATCTGTATTTCAGCCCTAATAGCTATTTTCTATTATGCTTTATCACTGTTATAATTCTGCTTCATACTCCTTACTAGTTCTCCCTCCCTTATTAATAGTGTTGCCTAGACTTCTTGCACACATATACAAACATTTCTGTTAGACTAGATTTAGTGAAAAATTATCTCTGAGCTATGTTTGTTTTCCTGACTCCCTCATCTATATGACTACCTCTCATACCAGACTGAGTGTGTTTTGCATTGTGTTCCTGCATTGCAACGCTAATTCACCTAGGTAGTGGTGTCCTTTTTTATTGTATGTTAAGTCTAGCTCTGTCTCTTAACCAAGATGTTAACCAAACTGTTTCTCTCTTTATAAGCAAGGCTTCTCTTGTGAGCAGGTAGGTATTCCCAGGCACTTACGTAAGGCTCATACAGTAATAGTAGCTAGCTTTCCTAGTGGTATCAAAAGTCAAGCATTTCCAGATCTTCCAAAGTCCTCATAACAAACTGATTCCTTACAGCATAAGAAAATTTATTTTGAAAACTTACAAATGTTGTTCTCTCTCTTTTATAGAAGTGCCAGAAGCTGCAAACCGTTCCCTGGGTACTTCCACTCACAGCAGCATTTCATCCATTTCAAGTACTGCAGACCAGGTGAAACATTAGCTAAATTCACATTACAGAAATTCTCTTAGTCTTTACTTTAGTGTAGCATTTCTACACCCCTCTCTGAATAAAATTCATATTCCTTTGTGGAGGAGGGCTTCTCACATTAATTTGCAGAGAGATTTTTGTGGCACAAGTCATCTGAATGTTTGCTTACAACACTTAGTATAGGAGAGCTTTAAAAACCTGTAGAAAACTGTATAAATAGCATTATACCAAACCTTAGCATTCTACCAGTCACTTTAAACAAAACCCAAAAAAAGTTCGTTTCAGGTCTTCTAAACTCCCCAGTTAATACTACTTTGACATCCTTTGAAACAAGGGAATCTGCAATGATGTACTTCAGTCTAGTCCTTGATATAGATGGCTATAAAAAGGCTTTTAATCACCTAATTTTTACTGATTTATAACTTCACCTGCTGTGTCCTGAATAAAGTGCATGAAGCAGATACAATGAAGCTGTTTGCAGCTATTAGCATTAGCCTGCGCTGATGTGATGTGCTAAGAAATCCCAAAAACTTGTAGGAGGAAACAGGGATGCCCAGCTGACTGGACCAACACAACCAGATGTAGTGGGCAGAATCACTTTTATCAATGTTGCTTTATTTATTGTGGTTTGGAGTGTCTTTCAGAACCAAGAATAAAGTCATTGCTACTGTCCCCAGGAGGACGGTGTGATGGTCTCTATGGCCCATGTTTTACTCTCTCAAGTCCTACTCCCTTCTGTTTCTTTAAACAGACATCTTCAAGTCAGTGCTGCCCGTTTTATGAGCAATTTTTCCCCCGCATTTCATTACAACATTGAGCTTTGAATAATCTAAGCAAATGCAGTTATTTTTGTTTCAATGCCATTCCCCCTACTCTCATTTGGAATCAAGGGAGACTACAAAGTGTAGGAAGCCATTCTTGCTAGCCTAGTACTCACAAACAAGGTAAAAATAATTCTATTGCGTGCAAAACAAAGGCTCCATTATGCAGAGCCAGTAACACTAAATGTTCTAAAGCCTGACATGACAAAGATAATACAACAGTGAAGAACACAAAGGACTCTGCTCTGGAAGAACTTGAGCAGTAAGTCATACTGGATATTTAATATAAAATTTGCTTTCAAATAAACAATCTAGCAGACACTAAATAAACAGCTTGTAACAATTACATTTGCAGCTTTTATGTAACAGCCATGGGCAAAACCAGAGCTTAGTAAGACATCCGTTTTGTTTAAAAAAAAGATATATATAAACTGTTAGGGATGTTTGCCCACCAATTATCCTGCACAACACAGGTGCTAGCAGACATGATTCATGCCCATAAGGTTCATTAATTGTTTGGTTCCCATCCAAACTTTGGCAGCAGCTCTTTGCTTCCAGATTACAGGCCACAGATCGCACCAGAAGGAAGGTCTGGGGGCAGCTGATTCTTTGTTCTGTTGAACAAATTTTGGATTACTGAACCCATTCTCTAGGTGATTCAGCCACTTCATACTTGCAATTCCTCTCACCCAATCTTATTTGCAATGAATAGTGTGACTGGAGAAATACACTGAAGGACTTTGGAGGTAAAGTTCTATGTCATAGCTTGAGCCAACCTAAGAATTTAGTACAATGCCCCCAAAATGGAGGCTCAGCTCTCTCCTCACTCTCAACTCCCCTCCCAGCCATGGGCTTCTCTGGTGTTGTTCTGATCCTGCAATGGGCTGAGCCAGCTCAGTAAACTGACAGAAAATCAACCTGTCAAACACAAAACAAGACAAAACAAAAAAGGCAGCTTTTTTTTGCCTGTGATATTGCCCAAGCAAATTATCTCACTGTGGGATCAGATGAGCAACAAAATCAGCACAAGGGAAAAGCAAATAGATTCCCTTTTTTGGCAGCAATGAGCCAGTTAGACCAGCTCAGCCATAACTTGCAATTTCATCTTTAATCTGTTGTGAAGAGAGGTGACAAAGCTTATGTGAAAATTAATTTTTTCTTTAAGCTTGTTACTATAAAGTTGGAGTAAAACTGTTCAAAGTACCAGGAGGGTTAATACCCAGACATACTCATTAGGAAATACTATTAGGGCTATTTCCTCTGTAGTTAGCTTCTTGTATCAACCTCCTCTGCAGGAGCTCACTTTTTTGATTGCTAGTTATTCTAGCTATTTATGTCTGATAATGCTTTGGTCTCATGTGGCTCCCAGTCCCTCATCCTGTCCTTCCCTTGAGTATCAATGCTTTTCATACTTTTCTAAAATCCCCCATGCCTTTCCTCAATTGACTCCCAAGTATGGACACAGTCCTGCCATTATCTTACTATCCAGTTTTCTACCACTTCTCCTCTTACTCAAATTACAGTCTTGTACCTCTCACTCCCAACTGCCATCACCTCCTCACATCTTTTTATCTTTGCACTTCCTTTGGTATGAGAGCTTTTAACTTTCTATAAGAGAATCCACTGATCTTTAGGGTGCCAATTTTTCTACCTTGTACCTTCAGGTGTGCACCTATGCCCCCATCCACAAAGTCCTTTGTCCCATGTTTTCCTCTGGAAGAACAGGCTACATGCTTTACAGCACACTGACAACCATTTAAGAGAATGGAGAGAGCAAGGATGACCTTGGTGAGGTGTTCACAGTGGATAACATACAGAAATGAGGCACCCAAGAGATACAGTAAAAGCAACTCTTCTTGTATCCTGTCACACATGGAATCTTTGTCCAAAGTAAACACAGAATCATAGAATCATAGAATGCATTAGGTTGGAAGAGACCTTTAAAGGTCATCTAGTCCAACCCCCTGCAGCAAGCAGAAACATCTTCACTAGATCAGGTTGCTCAGAGCCCCATCAAACCTGGGGATGGAGCCTCCACTACCTCTCTGGGTAAGCTGTTCCAGTGATCTGCCACCCTCATATTGAAGATTTTTTTTTCCTAATATCCAACCTAAATCTGCCCTTTTTTAGTTTAAAACTGTTACCCCTGATCTTATTGCTACATGCCCTTGTGAACAGCTCTTCCCCAGCTTTCTTATAGGCACATGGTTTGTGCCTTTTAGATAAGAGCACTGTTTCATATACTCAAACCAACAGAGCACTGGAACTGAACCCATCTCTCATGTTTCAGGTGAAAGCACTGGGGACTGAACTGCTGTATTAGTTAAGACAATACCCAAAGCTTAGACACCTACCAAATTTGGACACTTCATGGGCTAGCCCACAGCTGATGAGCATTTAAATTGTTAACGGTAAATTTATTCCTCATTGTTTCCTGGGTGCTCTCATCAAAACCTACAACAGATTCCTGATTTCAAAATGCCAAACCATCCTCCAGTTATCCTGACTTTCCTCAGGATATCTTTCTCCCTTTTGTCACATATCAGCCTTATACATCTGTTACCACTGTTCTGACACACTAGTTGTACTTTGTCCAACCTCCAGCCAACAAAAACAGTGAGTTCCTGGCAGTTTTCTAATTCTGTGTTTCTGAAGTGTTCTGTGTTAAGTTTTTCACAGTGGTCATGACTTGACTTAGTAGAAAATCTCCTACAAGCCATATTCTTTCCTACTATCATTATTATTTCACAGGTGAAATACTGTTTCTCTCTTTTTCTAGGATGCTGGTGTTCATAGTAAGGCATGGTATGCTGCTACCTGTGATCGGAAAACAGCAGAAGATGCATTGTACCGATCAAACAAGGTAGGTCCCTTTTCAAGAATGTATGTTTTATGAGAAATTCAAAAGACAACCAGAAGTATTCTAAGAGCATCAGTTGTATTCTGAACACATCAGAATATTGTGCCATGCAAATAATGTCAAACACAAAAGTATTGTAGTAAAATTATTTAACTACAGTTTCCATACCAAGACAAAGTTGCATTAGTTTAGCTCAAAGACTAGTCCAAAGTGTTAAAGAGAAAGCTCTTACAGACTAGAGAGCTGAGGAAGATCTGACAGCTTGTGTGCATCTATTAAAATGGAAGGTAGTCCTGTGACTCTTATGCTATCTCCACCAATGTTCTGTCCAATGGTTCATGTAAAACCAGTTACTACTTGGAAAGGCTGAAGCTGTTATGCATTTTGAAATAGCAACACTATGCATTTCGGTATTTGGAGAATTCCTCTCAGCTATTCTGCGTACAAAAGCTAGTGTCCCAGTAAGGAACTAACATGTTGAGTTGTATCCTTGGCATGAGGTACATTTCCACCCTTGCCAAATGCCACAAAGCAAGATAAAGGGGCAGAACACTAGGGTAATCACCAGTATAGGCTACCACAAGGTAGTGAATGCTGGGCTTCAGTGTCAGTGCTGGTCTCTTATCAGAGTGCTTTTTACAGCTCTGGAGAAACAGTATCTCCACTTCTCACTGCTTTCTTGCCTATCTACTGCCACAGATAGGAACATAATTTCCCAATAATCTCTGGATCCCAGTAGCCTGCTGCCACTGTGTGATTATTCTCTAGTTGAGAGAGAACAGCCATCAGCAAAGGTGACTCTTGTATGACACCTGGACAGCAGGAATACGTGCTAGCTCCCATCTCCTGCTGTGGTTTTCCTAAGGGGAGAAAAGGGTTTAATGCTAATACAGACTGAAATATTAAAACTAAAAACAAACTAAGGTGTTGGGGAAAAAATAAACTGAATACACTTACTACTCTAATCTTTTTTTAGGATGGATCTTTTCTAATAAGAAGGAGTTCTGGACAGGATTCACGGCAACCATACACATTGGTTGTGTTTTACAACAGAAGAGTATACAACATTCCTATACGGTTTATTGAATCAACAAGACAATATGCACTGGGCAGAGAAAAGAGTGGTGAAGAGGTGAGATGTGGTTTGTTGATTTTCTTCCAACAGTTTTCAATTACATACCTTTAGTAAGCAAAGATGAAGATATATTGCACTATGACCAAAAGGATTCTTTATGTCTCAAGATAAAAGTATACCTTATGTAATGACAAATCTATCCAACTAGAGAAAGCAGTGCAAAATCAGCTCCTGCATACTGTGAGTAATAAAAACCACAGATGAAGTTGAAAACATAGATCTGTTTTGAAAAGTTATCAGGATCTAAACTGTGGCTACTAGATAAATTCTACAGCTGTTTATAGTCCTCTAGTCACCTTCTACCTAAGACTACTAAGACTAGTTAAGTTTCTTGGAAAATCATAAAGGAAGAACAGGCATGCTCAAAAAAAAAAAACCCAACCCCACAACAAACAAAACCACACCCAACCTCCCCAGCCCTGTCCAACCCCAACAACCTGTCTGTGAGAAACATTAAAACACTAAAACAGATCTCACTGATGGCTGGCTGTACCATATTGCTCCTGGGGATTGCCTTCTCTTTAACTGAAGTGGCTAAACCACAGATCAAACAGCTTCCAAACTGCCACAGTTCACAGCCAGATATAAACTTAGGTAAACTGAAAGGGGTGTCAGTCTAATATGCCATGTATCACCCTCTGCGGTTCAGTTCGTGCAGGTGGTAATCGCAAATGGAAAGGAGCATGAGCTAAGACAGCTAGCAGCCACAGCATCTTCTGCTGTCCAAATTTAATCTGTTTATGACTAGAATCAAGACTAAGAGCAGGGTCAATGCTCTTACTAAAAGGCAGAGCATCTTATTTAGTAACAGTCATAGCTCCACTCCTCAGTGGTGGAAGAAGCAAAACGAAAAAGATGATGCACTCATTACTGTCGGTGTTAGAGCATCAAAGGAAGCCAGCACTATTTAACTTTTGTTTTCTTTATCCAGCGCTTTGACAGTGTTGCTGAAATCGTAGAAAATCATCAGCGCACCTCCCTGGTTCTAATTGACAGTCAGAACAACACAAAGGACTCAACAAAACTGAAACACATTGTAAGAGTTTCTTAATCAAATGGAACTGGTAACATGAAGACTTTTAAAATAATTTCTTTCAACATCTCGAAACATGTGGATTGGGTATTAAACAACATCCAAATAGTAGTTTGAACCCACATCACTTGGAGAAAAGCACTCGTGTCTAACACAAGAAGCCAAAGCAGACACACTTTTTTGTGTGAATCCATCTGTGACAACATCGGTATTCCAAGCCACGTGAAGAATAATTGCATTCCACAGCCTTTGACTGTTATTTAAAGATAAGATTTTCTGTAGGGTATTTTCACTTTAAAACCAAGAATACACACAGTGATCCATTATTTTCATTTATTACATTTACCACAAATCACTGCTTTCAGCAACTTCTTTGTAAAGTACACAGCCTCAGAAGTTAGAGCAACTTGACCTAATGTAGCTCTGTGTACAAACTGAGTATGTGATCAGTGACAAAGCTGTCTATGTTGTCCTTTTCCTTGGCTTTACTCTGTTTCGTAATTATTTTTGTTTGTATTTTTAAATGTGCAAATAAAATTTAAAATATTAAAGTCTATAGTGTATGGAAGCATTGCTGGATCACACTTTTTAGCATCCTTCCACCAAGAAAGCATAGATTCACTGTCAACTTTTAATGCATATATTTGTATGTGTTCATTCACAAGTTCCTTCACTTCCTACAGCTTTAGAACATGTATTTGAATTGACTGCTCCCAAATCTTTTGTCTTCAAATTGCCTGGTGTTTGTGACTCAAGCATACTGCTTCATGCTAAACCAACTCCTCAGTTCTTACAGGATTACAGAAACTTACACCCACAGAAACTGACCTTTCAAGTACCAACCACTGTGTTCTATGACAATGGTTTGCTTACTGTATTAGAGCAAACAAAGTCATTTCCACAAAGGTTAAAATGGTGAAAATTAAATGGATTAATGTATAATTAGCACAAATTAAAAACTTTCAGGAACAGTTGTTAATTAGTTTTAGAGGTGTTTGATTTCAGTGGACCTGAAAACTCCTCTATCTTAAAGGTATTTCTTAAAGAAAAACTGAAACCCTATATACACGCTTTGTTATTTTTGTTCCAGATTAGGCAGTGTTTTCTAGGATTATCTGCAAGGCATTTGAGCTGAGACTTATAAAGTCTCAGCAAGTCACTTAAAACTATGCAGAAGCTGTATGCTGCAACTGCTTCCTTATGGTTTAGATCAATTACTTCTACAGGTAATGCACCTGTCTTCTTGAAAGAACTGATTACTAGTATGATGAAGACATTTTGCACATGGCTAGCAGCCTTACTGCATCTCAGTTTCTTCCCTCTGCAGCACAGAAAATATTTACCACAGACATGAAGCACTGGCAAGTAAAGAACGTATACAGATGACACACAAGCCTAGTTCCACTACACTGTTCACAGTACTATGTAAATGCTGTTTAGTATATTGTTTACTTGTTATTAATTCATATTATACTAATACTACACTTAGTGTGATGTTTAAAATATTAGCAAGGCCTCAAAAAAATTAATTATTCTCTGCAAGCTTAATTTACTCCTGTGTGTGTACTCCTGTATTATTTAGTTACATGAAACTTTACTTTAGGTTACTATTTCAAGCAGTACTTACAACAGCAAATACTCCATGAAAAAGCCATGCCATTCAGCATTTGGCTTTCTTTGCATTCCTGTAGAGTCCTTGCCTTATTCACTCATCTACTGCACCTTATTTAAGAAAGAAGTTTAACACAGGTCTTTCTTGTTAACCTTTGTATGTTCCTCCTCACAAAAGCATCTCGGTTCTTCAAACATTTCTGACTTAAATGTGTAGTATCACCATCATTCTAGAACTGGGGAAGAAAAGGGCAGGAGAAAGCGAAACTTGAGTGTAGCTATAAGCTTCCAGTTGAGAGACTAAGCATCTTTTTTTTACCCTAGTGAGCAATACTGTGCCCTCTCCAAACTCAAAGCACTGCTGTTCCTGTCCCTCAATGTTACATGTAACTTTGTTGCTGATCTACAAATAACAAATATGCTCTTGATTGAACTACTTTCATCCCCAAGCCCTTCTTTTCTAGTTAGCCCATGCTCTACATCGTTACCTGAGTGCCTTACCATTTTGACAAGAAAATGAGGCAGGGATTTGACAGGCAACAAACCCTTCCACAAAACAATCTATTCCTTCTGAGATGAGAATATCCTAGGTACAAAGTAAGGCTCAGAGGAGGGTGAAACCAACAAACCACAAACAAACAAAAACCACCAGTATGTGATCACTATTTTACTATACTCACAGTTTTACACAGGAAGCAGACTAGTTACTCTGCTTTCCATACACAAGCTACACCCTTTATAGCTAAGGCAGACTGGGGTATAGACATTTTTTCAAACACAATTTCAACTGGAGAAGAGAAAGGTTTGAGCAAGGGAAAACACGAGTTTACATTTTGCAAGGATATAAAATAAATTGAGACTCAGAGTGGAGCATGGAAGGTTAAAAATCCCGATGTTATTGATTCAGCAGCCAATACAGTACCTAGGAAATAGCAACATAGTGCAATCCTGTACTTGAAACTCTCACAAGTTACAGTGCCAGCAGCTGCTACTAGTTGTCAGTTGTTTCTATCAGGCAGCAGGTATGTTGCATCTGACCTCTTACAGGCACAGCAACACACCTCTCCCCCCGTATTTCTGATAGTTCATTTCTTTTCCATATAATTGTCATCAATGGAATAGTGAATAGCTAGAGGAAAGAAGGAAAGAAAAAAAAAAAAAAAAAAAAGGAAGACGTGAAATTAGACTAAAAAATGAAATAAATGCTTTGCATTAGAACTCAGGGCAAAGTAACATATTTACTAATGTACAAAGAAGCAGAAGTGCTCTCTGCCTATCTTATAGAGAAAGGAGAGTACAAGGAGTACTGCAAATCATTCCTGACAATGTAATTCCATGAAAGGAGTAAGAACTCGCATTCTCAAAAATCCAAGTGTTCAGACATGCAAGTTACAAAACTACATTCCTCCTTCAATCTAAACCACCAGCAGCAGGCAGAGATTCTTAGCAAGTATTGTAAAAAAACCAACCAAACAAACATGTCTCGCATGACAACAGCCCTGGAACAAATACTGAACACAAGTTTTTTGTTAAAACATTGGAATTACTGAGGAAGATAATCAATCCATGACTTATTGAAGAATACACATTTGCAAAGAATACACAACAGGATTGCAGGCCTTTAAGGCCACATTACACAAACATAAGAACACTGCATAAATAAGGCTTAGGCCAAGTATATATCTACAAAGTGTTTTCTCAGAGGAAAAACACTTTTTGACCCTGCACTTGCACCTATTTCTCTGTGTCCCAAAACACTATAACCAAGTTAAGGCTTTTTTATCTTGCTATGTGCACAATGTTAAAAGCTATCTTAAAGTGTATGGTTGCAAAGTCAAGCATAAAATCGTGCAACCTTAATTTGTCACGCTGGGTATATCCATTGCAATACAAGCATTAAACCTAGGATCATTTAGTATTTTTCCCTAGGGATTTACATGTTTCACTTGGTTCATGTGATACTTCAGAAATAAATTGTAGCTGTGTAATGAAAGACAGTTGTTAGTAGGGTATTTGCATACCTTTGCCGTCTACTGAAGTTGCTGAGGAATGTGCATATGTTGCAGGAGTCAGACAGTAAAAAGGTAGCCTTGTATCGTAAAAGCTGTTGATCATTTCATTGAAGAACTGTATACTGTCACTGCACCTTCTACTGCACTGTCCACAGTGATGCTGGTCAGATAGCGTAAGACAAACTTTCTCCTGATGATCATTAATTGCTATATGAACTTCATGGAAGTCTCACTTGAAATTCCTTGAAATGCCATCTGCAGAATTGCCAAGCTCTTAGGACCTCAAACAAAGCTGTACTGAGTAGGTTTTCGCAACAAACGTCACAGCTATTTCTACCAAAGGCAGTAACAACAATGTCCTGAATTCAGGGGTTCAATTTCAGCATTTATAGGAGAGCAAGATGAGGCAGCCAGGAGATCCTTCCAGGCAAAAAAACTTTGGTCCTTTCCTAACGCTGCTTCTTTCACAACCCACTTCCTTGCCACTAGGTTAGTTTTCAACACTTCCAGTCAAATTCATGTCAGAGGTCAAGCTCATTGTGCAGCACAAAACAATCAGATTTTGATTGAACTGTGTATTAATTTACCTGAACTATGCTGCCTTGACCATCTACCATCTCAGATACACCCACACATAACTTAGCAGGTACAAGACTAGCATGCAACTTTCTGCTGATAAATCAAATTTTTAAAAATGTAGCTATTGAAGAATTGTTTTTAAAATCATTTTCATATAAAACGTAAGTTAAATTACGTTACCAGTAACAGCCCTGTGGTATCTACAAGACTTCTAATCGTTTCACTGGTAGCAAGTCAATCTTCACTTCCATTTTATGAGAAAAATGAGAACTACTCCTGGGCTTGCATACAATCTAAAACCTCAGAGATTTAAATGCCCCAGTCCTCTCCAAGTCCAATATTCAATTTTGATGTTTTTCCACCAATACTCTGGGAAGCTGACTGATACACCTAAGATGTAATCTTACAGCACTTGGACAAAAGGTGCTATATAGTAAGGGCACTCCCCATGAAGACTGGATCTAGACTCTGGGTTAAGAATCTGGAGGACAAAACCTCTGAACATAGTAATTACTGTGGATAATAAGGACCTTCATTTGTATACTCTCAGTCACTGTGGATAAGATAAGGTCTTTTGTTTACATACCCTCACATAAACATTAAGAAATGTGAAGCATATTCTTCCTTCATTGTTATCCCTAAACTGTAAGCATGAAGCAAGCAAGCAGGCTCCCAGGAATATTACCCTGCTGGCCAGTGAAATGAAGGAGGAATAACTCCAGCCTTGGTTTTGCCAAACTCCCAGTACCCTAAAAGGCAGTTTACCTGAATCAACAACAGTAGACAACACTCTTTAGCCATTACATCCACCTGGAATAAAACTCTAATGCAGTTACAGGCCTGAAATGGTGCTTTGCACTTCACCATATCCTGGCCTTCCTCCAGGGTTTGTGGCAGACATATAGACCAAACAGAGCAAAATAGACATCTTTTCTAGAAATGCTCACAGTCATATTCTGTAAAGACAAATGATAGTAAATTTAATAGTGACAGAGTCAATACAGATTAGGAATGTTCACCATTCTTAAACACCATATACATTATGAATATATATAACTGTATATTTTCAACTGATTCCATCCTCAGGCTCACCATATTAACACAATTGTAACGTTTTATTAATTTATGTGAAAAATACTTCACTAAGAAAGTAGACAAACTGCACAGAAATAGTACAAGTGTCATGTGCATAGCAATATAGCTTAAAGCATTCACATATGGCTTTGTTTAAATGAAACTATTGGGGAAACGGCCCGACACGGACCTATGGTTACACAGTTGACATAATGTAAACTGCTTCACATCTTTTAGGCACTTGCTAACAATAGTGTTCAATCCCTGAAAAAACAAAATCAAGAGCTAACAAGTGAAAATAACAAAAATCCCAGGATAACAGCTGTGTGGAGCTGAAAAAGATTTTAAAATTTGTTTTAGAAGTGCATGCACAGAACTGAAAAATAAGTGGGGAGGCAATTTCTGTGCAAGAATTATACCAAATAACTGAAAAGTATAAAAATATTTACATGTTCAGATTTTTTAATATGTACAGAACAAAAGCCCTGAATACTCATTCTATTGAATAAAAATATAGGACATGATAGTAGTAACAAAAAATAATATATATTTTTATGGAATTGTATTTGCAATTAGTTACAAGTTATCTACACCACAAAACTTGATCTATCCCAAAGTTTGATGGCAATAGAGAATCTCTTCCTTTTAAAGTACAAGCACTTTGCATTTTTAAACTTCAGTTACAATACTGAAATACAAAATAATTGGTGTATCCTAATTCAATTGATTCTCTTTTTAAAAAACTGTAATATATGATATTAAAGTTTTTTCTTCTTCGCTGGTCGCTGTTAGACCAATGAATTCCAATCTCGAGTAGCCTCCATCAGATGCCTCTGTCCATGTCCTACCCAATTATCCTGATTGTCAAATATTCTACCGCAAAACCAGCAGCTAAACTTGGCTTTCAAGGTGTTATCAGAGGTAGTTTTCACAATCTGGTAATTGTTTTTGCTAGTCTTTTTCAGTGTCAATTTTAAGACAAACCTTTCTTTTACAGGGCTAATAGGTTTTATTGTCCTGTGCCTCTTTTGAGAAAGATCATCAGTAGTTCCGTTCAAAGGATTGCAGAAGGCTGGCTGCAGAAGTGCTTCAATAGTTCTTTTTGACAAAGAAACCTTAAGAACATGTCCCTTAAATTTAGCAACTGTTTTCATTACATTTACAACTTCTGGAACATCTGCATCAGGATGGTTAAGCACAACAACTGGCTGATTTCTCCGAGGGCATTTCACAAGCTGCTTAGAATTAAAAGGAAGTAATTTCAAAGTCCTCACAGTTTCTTTTGATGCCCTAGGTTTGTTAGGGCCACCTGATTCTCTAACAGCTTTAGCTTGATTCTTCTTACACTTTCTGTGCAACATTACTTTCTTTCTTGAAGGTTCTGAGCAATTATCCTTATGTTTTCGTCTGAAGTTTTTGTTTCTTTGCACCACCACAGTTTCTGAACTCTTAGACTCAGCTTGTTTTAAACGAGGTTTGACTTTTGCGCTTCTGTTTCGGGTACTCCATGTGGACTTCTGACTACCAAAGTTATTCCTGCTGTTAGCAGTTACTACTTGTGTACTCTCAACAGAACCTTTTTGCGACCATGTCCCTGCAGACTTAGTAGAATAAACAGGTTCTACATGAGGAACACAATGTGCTGGATTAGAGCTTGCCAAAGAGGCATTTGCTGGCATTAACCTACCTGGTAAGATTAAGGCATTGTTAGAAGTAAGATTAGTTTGCTTCTGTGCTAGTGCAGGAGTAAGGGATTGCAAGGTATCCAGCTGTATTGAGGGCACTGAGTTGCTTACTGGCTGAGTGGTATCAACCAGCATATCTGAAGTCTTAATTTTCAGCAAAAGCTTTTGTTGCATGGCTCCAGTTTTCTTTGGTTGACAGTTTTGATAATGAGCATTATCCTCAAAAACACTATTGTTATGAACTACAGGCTTGTTTGGTGTCATACATTTCAGAAAAACTGCCTTCTGTCCATCAGGCAAAAGTGCATAAACATGTTGCTTCTGTTTCATTTCCTGTTGGTCTGCTGATTCCAAGGAATCAAAGACTGCATCCTGATGCTCTGGTAACACCTTCACAGAAGAAATTCCTTTCACAGAGGAGTCCGATGAGTTTGTAATTACTACAGGTCCTTTGAATGGCATGCTATTCAAGGAGTCATTTGCTATACTGCACGCTCTCCTACGACAGGAACTTGTGAAACTGTCCTTTTTCCCCTCCACTCTTGAAGCCGGTATGGTTATTTTACCATATTCTGTTGAGGCAACTCTCCCTAAAACCTGAGAATTATCACTAGGGACATTTGCAACTGTTCCAACCCCCCACTGAAAGTCAAAATCATTCCAGGTCCTTTATTTAAAACAAAGGATGCAGGTACACCTTTAGTTGTCACATGCCCATCTGAGGAACCTGCTGACGGAAGAGGTTTTCCTGAAACCACCGGTAGCCTCGGCTGGTTAGCAAGGTGCAAAGGAACAAAATATGCTGATGGAGGGGACTGAATTAAAAGGGGTTTCTTCTGTTCCTGAAGCACGGGCGAAAAGCTACTAGCATTCTGGGTTGTAGGCAGTATTTTATCTTTCACTAATTGCTGTGCTATGACTGCATCTGTATGAGTTTTTAGTAACGTACCAACACCTGGAGTTCTGGATAATTTATCCATTCCCTGCAAATCAAACGATGCTCTAGGTATCTGTCCTTCTCTCCCACATGTACCTTCATTTGTGCTATATCTTGCATTCACCTCTGTCTTATATAAATGAAAGCCTACATTCGTAGGAGGCCTCTGAAAACCACATTCAGTTGCTGAGCTTTTTAAACGTGTACAGGCTTTATTCCCAGTCTCCTGACCAGTAAGTGGCTTGTCAGAATGAAGTTTTACACAGTTATTTGACTTGCTGTGGGATTCTTGATGCGTAGTTTTCACTTTTAACACATCCTGCAGTAACTGGTTTATTTCAGGTGATAAATAATGAGCTGCCTGTTCACTCCCCAATGAGAAAACAGATGTGATTTTAGGCATTAAGACTGAGTTAACACAATCAGAAGTATTTTCTTGGAATTTCTCAGCTACGTTCTCAAAGCCTTGATGTACCTTAGCATCCAAATACTGCTGGCCATTATGCTGGTCCTCCATAAAACACTCACTGTCAACAATACATTTAGATTGGGTTTTAGAAGACCCAAAGTTATTTTTGTGGTATGTGTGTCCATAAGCTTTATTAATATTTGATTGGGCTGATACAATTTTCTCTGGTTTTAAGCCTTGAATCGACTCTGAATACGAAGATGCAGATTCAGTTCTTCTACTGTTTTGAAAAGAAAGCGCCTTGCTAGATAAGAATTCTTTATATCTGTCATCTGTTGACATCCAAATGCTATATGGATTATCCAAAGTGTTCATTTTGGAATAGTTATGAAAAGACAGCAACCCTTCACTAGAAGAATCCAGTGATGTTGAGTAATAGAGATTATTGGTTCCATTACTATTATTCAGGCCACCATTTTGTATTTTCAGTTCAGGAAAGAAGGGCATTTTCATAGGGTCATAGTGAAGCGTATTTGTAATAGTGGGTGGTAATACCTGAGGATGAGGTGGAGGACTACAGCTTCCCCATGAGATGTTATTTCCAACTTTTGTCACCTCCTCACATGGAGGCACAGTTGAATCCAACTTCATTGGCAAATAATTCAAACTTTTCCCTACAGCTACATTAGAAGGTGCTACAGTTTGAGAAACACTCCTACCATACAATGAGGAGTTATTTTGCTTTTCCACTTTTGTTTTTCCTGAATGAGGAGCAGAACAAGAAAACGGAGGGGAGGTTAATGAGTGAACAGAATTCTTCTTTAAGGTTAACTGATCAGTTACATGTGGTATAGCAGCCGAAGACAAACCACAGGGATCAGCAGTCTGTAGCAAAGGAGTTGCAGAACCATCTTTAACAGGATCAGCTTTCTGACCCAAAAGCACTAAGTTTTGCTTACTTGTAGGTAGCAATTTTATAACAATATATTGTTTGCCATCTACCACTTTCAATCCCATAAATTTAGCGCTGTAATTTGCTGGAACAGATATTTTATTGTTTTTGACCATCAATACTGTTGGCCCATGAACAGCATTTTTCAGTAGTCCCAGGCCATAACCTGCTCCATCATCTGCTTTATTGTACTGTGCAGTAGTAGCAGAGAGCATTCCATCCGTGCAATTATGCTTTTCTGGGTATGTAATTTGATCTTTTTCTTCATTTGCTTCCACATCTCCCTTGGACTGGTTCAGCTCCTCAGATTTTATTTGCATTTTATTCACACTTCTTAGTACTTGTACACATTTTTCTCCAGTTTTGTCACTTCCACTGTTTATTTTTTTCCGTCTCCAGAGTGCTTTTTTTGATGCTCCCATTTTGTACCTTCTTAACACAAGCTTCAGTCCTGCTGGAGTCTTCACTATGCTTTTTTCCAAGTTATCCTTTTCCAGTTTTTCTTTTGAATACAAATGGTCTCTATGCAAAGCTATAATGTGTTTTAAAAGACAATCTTTCCGTGGCGTGCTGTAACTGCAATATTGACAACCGTAAGGAAACATACTGGCATGAACAAGATGATGTTTCTGAAACTCCTCTTTTGTAAAGCTTACATGATGGCATTTTCCACATTTATATGGAATCTCATTATGTCTGTGAATGTGCTGAACAAATGTGCCCACATCCTGGGTGGAAAAAACACATTTTTCACATTCAAAGTGACCATTTACACAATGCTTTGATGTGAAGTGTTTTGTCAAATCCAACAAAGTGTACATATGCTCATCGTTACAGAGCTCACATTTTACTAAAGTGCTACGATGGGTGCGTCTATGCTGTTTAAAAGACTGAAAGTCATTAGCTGAGAAGTTGCACATCTCACAAGGATACAAAGGCAACTCACCATAGTGTAACAGCTGAAAATGTTTCTGCAGATCATTTGGGCTGTATCTAATGTTATCTATGCACTTCGTACAAGTGAAATTCAGTATCTTTGCTGTAGTTTTCAACCCTTCTTCAAATTGCACTTCTGGTTTATTTTGCAAGTGGCTTCCCTCGGAACAATTGCTTCCATGTATTTTCTCTAGACTTAAGGACTTCCTTGCAGTTTGCTGTTTACACTGAAAGAGTTTTCTAAATCTATCAACTTCATCTTTCATTAATACTTCATTTGGAATATTCACCTTGGGTAAGTCAATTTTCACATTTTTTAGTTCATAAGAAAGATTGACATCTAAAATTGCTGGTCGAGTCATACTTAAAGGATCATTCACCAGTGCTTTTTCCAAAGTAGTATCTGTAGAAAAAGTCTTTGCAGCATTGTGTTTTAAAAAATTAATTTGCTTTTTGTCAGGAAAACACTGTTCCTTTTCAAATGGCATGATTTTAAGTTTTTCTTTTGCTTTAAGTAAATTCTTGAACTAGTCTTAATTCCTGCAGCAAACAAGCACCAAGTTATTCTCAAGGTTCTAGAACTTGCCCATTTTATTCTCCTGAAATCAGAAAACAAACAAAGCAAATATTACATTTTAAACTAATGCAATTAGACCACTCATTACAATTCATTAATAAATACATGCTAATCTTGCAAGTTGGTGATTTTTATAAAAGTGTTTGCGAGAGAAAGACAAAAAAAACCCCCAAAGATGTCACACTGTAACCTTTTTTGTTTGTGTTTGGTTGGTTCATAGTTTGGGGTTTTCTTCCCCTCATAAAATACCCATAAAACTTGAAACATAAGCCTTAAAAGACACCTACATAAAGATTGAAACATTGGCATTCCAAGCCATCAACTTTTAGTTGTCTCCTACCAGAAAAGTCTAAGCATGAGAAATCCCAAGAGCTGCTATTTTAAAATTAAGCTAGCACTTACTCAGTATTTCAAGCAAATGTAGACAGCACCTCCTCTGTGACACAAATCACTAACTGAACCTAGCTGAAGTACCAAAAGTAAGTCAAATTCAGTGGGAGTTGGTATTTTTGTTACTCAAGCCTGTTACTCTTCCAGCGGCCAACTATTATGCCTGAAAGAAAAAAACACCAAAAAAAAAAAATCTAACAAGTGATCTACTTCACCCAAACAGATAATTACTTTTATCAACAACTAAAAACCCAACACACATCTACCCTTAATTTTTTGCATACCCATCTTTAGTATCACACAAGTCTTAAGTAGTCAAAAGATAGAAATTAACTTTGGTTTCTCACCATATGTTCCTGGGTATAGGTTAATCTTTCCACAACAAGAACATGACAGACAACAGTACTTAAGGCTCAAATAGGTATGGCCATCATCTTCTTGCTCAGACTTAATGTCAGTGTTTCCGTAACAGGCTACACTGACAGTCTGTAACAGCTCAAGTCTATGCTCAAACACAGCACTCCCACATACAAACATAAAATCAGCAGAAATGGAATAGCAGTGAAAGTAATTTGGATTTTGAAAAGTGAAATTAAAAAGGAACAAGAACTGTTTCACTAGTATAGAACAATTTTCACTAAGAGCTTTTCCACAGCAGAATTCATAGCATCACTTTCTTCCTTACTAGCAAAAGTTAGTGAACTGTTGGCTGAAATCTGATCAGCAGCTGGCTCTCCACTATTCCCCTGCCCACCCTGAAGCAACACTGACTTGGAACTCATTAGATCATTCTATTTATTCACAAACTGAAAGAATGATCACATCCCCTCCCTCATTGTGATGAAGTACAAGAGCTGCTTCTAGAGCTCCAGGCCATTGTAAGAACCATAGCTAAGGTCTTCCAAACATTATCCCATAGTCCTGTGAAAAGGAAGCAGCTCACATTGAACATGTAAATACCTGACAAAGAAAACAGAGACTGAACATTTTCCAAGGCCATGTTCATGTAGAAAGAAAAGCTAAACACTTTTTTTTTTTTTTTTGGTAAAGCATATGCTTTATTGCATTCCATTGGTCAAGACACTAGCATTTCTGCAAAATTCTTGCAAATAATAAACAAAAGAGACTTTGACATTTTATGCAGACTCTGGTATCAAATAAATTCAATCAAATGTGTTCTTCAGCTATGACACCTGCATCATTTCAGCTATTTGACATTTAAAAATGACAAACCTAAAAACCCACCAACCAGACACATGCACACACACTTCTCCTTGGGAGACTTTCCCAACTAGAACACTTTGGGTACAGGATTTTTTCTTTTAATCTTTTTTCTTAGCCTCAATGATGCATTTCCCATCTTCCACACAGGAGATAAATGCATGAGATATTGCTCCACCTTAAGGCTTCAGAAAAAGAACGATCCATCAACATTACACTCCATTTTCATCAAGAGAGTACTGCATCATAATGCTTTCTCTTGTCAATGGTAAATCCCTTATTTGAACAGCAGCAAACTGAACTCTGACATAAAGAATAAGCAACTAAAAGCCCATGGACTTGTTTGCTGAAGAACTTTAATACACAGATGCAACCATGAAGATTACAGGTTGCATGATGCAATACATCATCCTGATGATAGCTGCCTATTATTCAGATTAAAATGTTATACTGTCAAATACCAAAACCTGAAATATATTTGCAATTAACACTCTAAAAAAAATCAGTATGCTTCAGAGAACAAACCTTGGGCTTTTAACACATGGCCAACGTGGTCCTCAGTTGGGGATCGTTTCACTAATTGGGAAAAATAGTTACAGTTCACAGAGTCTCAGTTGGGTATATTCAATCCTGAGTTAAGATCTCCTCTAGCCAATTAACCACACAAATTACAGTTACTTTATTATTGGGTAACATGCAACTGTCAACCAGCACCTCCATGACAAATGAAAGTATTAACTAGAAACAGCCAACTAATAAACAAATAATCCCAGCAATGTACTTGATAAAGTAAAAAGTTAGACTTACACATTAAAAGAGTTTGACTTCAATTCTCCAACAGCCTTTTTAGCTTTTTTCCACACACATGGAAGAGGTAAATATGTGAGACTCAGAAAAGGCCACAGTCAGGAGGAAAACTGAAAAACAGTCTGGAAAGAAAAGGAAAAATATTTTTTAAAAGCTAATTACAAGCATAACTGGAAGAATAAGCTGAAAAGCACAAATCCTTCACGGCTTTACATTATCTGCATTTTATTATACTGAAGGCAGAAAACCTGTACATGTACATACACACTATGTTCTCTCCCAAAGAGCATTATCAAATTCAATTTGAATTCTAAATTAATTAGTGGGATTAAAAAACACTGGCTAACTCCTCACAAGGCCTATTTTAACCTTAGCTTTGCCACTATTTCTCAAGCATTCTAGATAAACAATTGACAACTTAAAAGCAAGACAGAAACCAGTAACTGGTACCTCAGTCCATCAGATTTTAACTTAGGAAAATATAAGTTTCTTTTAAGTTCAAGTTAAAATTGTAATAAATCCTATAGCAAAGATCTAATAATTCTCCAGAAAGTTTTGCAAAAGCCCAGGTAGAAAGGAGGTCGAATATTACATTCATAGCATTTGAAACAAGTGAGTTAATTATAAAGCAGATATAATTAATACAAACTGTGGAAATACCTCTGCATGTACCAAAGTGAACTCTCATTAAACCAAAAGCCAAAACAAAACCAAAAACAACTAAGCACAAGTAATCACTTGAAGCTCGAAGCCTCAATTTTCTTCCCACAAGAGTGCTCCAGTATGTGAGTATTTTTAAAGAGAGTACACATGGAGGAAAAAAAAGTTTCACTATATACTTCAGTAAGAAAGATAGATAGGAGTAAGACACAACCAAGTTCACTACCTTTAAGAGTTTTCTCCATTTATTAAAAAAGTCTAGGCAGGTCTTATTTTCAGTATTTCCGTAAGAAAATGCTTACACTCACTTAAATTTTACTATTAGAAAAAAGGCAACAAACAACGCCACTGAAGTATTTCCCGTGCTTGGTCCCATCTTACACGCGCCTGGGAATCCAGAGCAGTGCCTTCATCTCCACAAAGGTCTGGGCACACGCAGAACTTACAGAACTAGATCTTCAAGAGCTTCTGGCGGTCAGGTACAGTTTGACAGAGCTAAACGCCGCTTCGTAAAAACGAAATACAGAATAAATTGCCAAGTCCCCCTCAAAGCTGACAAAGACGGACGCCCATGCCACACAGCAAACTTGCCGCTCCACGCTGCGCCGACAGGCGCCACTGCCACCGTACCAGCAACCCACCACTTTCCCACCCTACACTTGCGATGTCGGGGGGACGCTCCCCCTCCCCGCTCAGCGCTCCCTGCCCCACCGTCAACCGACAGCGGTACCACCGGGCGCTGCCGGGCCTTACCGAGGAGCGGGGCCAAGACGCGGGCTATCCCCCCGTCCGCGGGACGAGGAAGCCGGGCAGAGCAGGGACAAACCACGATGCGATCAGCGACGCCGCCCCAGCGGGGGTCGGGGCAGCCCCAGTAGCGGCCGCCGCCTCAATGCCGAGCCGCGCCGCGGGCTCCACCCGACCGCGGCGGCAGCGTCGGGCGCTCCCCGAAATTGAGGTGGGGGCGACTGGGGACGCCTCCCTTCCCCACCTCCTCCTGGGGAGCCACCCGGCTCCTCGGGCGACACCGGCCGGCAGCGTTGCCCACACCCCGCCGGGACGCCCGCCGCGGGGCGCCCACACGGTCCCGGGGGGTGCCACGCTGCCCGCGACGCCTCGCCTGGCCCCTCGTAACCCAGCGGCGGGATGCGGAGGGATACGGCGTCGCAGACGGTCCCGATGACAGCCATGAGGCATACTCTCCTGCCCCACTGCGCGGCCAAGCGCTACCTACAAGCCCCCAAAAGCCCAGCCGCTCCATCGCCAGCCGAAGAACGAACTTCCCGCGACCAGGGGGCGGGGGCGCGGAACTATTTAACGGCTCAGCCCTACCATAAGGCAGCTTCCTGTCCAGCCGCAGCTCACACCTCTTGCCCGCTCCGAGCCGCCGCGGGCCGCGCCGAGCCGAGCCGAGCCGTCCCCTCCCGCACAGCGTAGAGGAAATCTCCCTCCCCGTTTCTCCGCGCCTCGCCCCTGGCGGAGTTACCTTGCTTCTCTCCATAGCCCGGCGAGTCGCTGTTGGCGGCCATAACAGTTTTCATCCGGGGACTGTAGGACTGCGAGCCCAGTGGTAGGGGCGGTGACGGCGGAGGGATACGCGTTCACCTGGGGAGAGGGACGGCGGCCGACGAGGCCCAGGGTGGGGGAGTGCTCGGTCTGGGGGAGGGGTTGGGCGCCGCCCCCCGCGGGACGGTCAGCGGCCTCAGGGGAAGGCCCGCGGTAGGGGCGATGCAGCGGCCCCGGAAGCCCCCGCTGCTTTACTCGGCCGTGGCCGAGGGGACTGGCGAGAGAAGTGAAGCACGATGCTGGGCCACCCGGCGGAATGGCCTCAGGCCTCCCTCACCCTTTCCCTGGAGCCGCCGCGGCCTGGTGCCGGCCGAAGACTAACGCCGGGCAGCCCCGCCGGGCCTAGCGCGCGCCACGGCCGTAGGTACAGCCTGGCCACGCGGCCCGCCGTTACCTGTCAGCGGCTGTGCGCTTCCACCCGCCTAAGGGTCTGTGAGGGACAGTGGCACTGGGCAGGAAGAGCTGGTGTCCCGCCATAAAGCCCCCAGAAACAAAGGCTGGCAGCTGCCCAGGCAAAAATTGGCTGAGCTGCATAGGTACAGAAGGGTGTCTATAGAAGATGGCAGCAGTGAAACTGCTCAGAACATCGCACATCGATTAGATGCGTTGATGCGGTTTCGTATGCTTCAAATTCAACGCTGAAAATCACTGTTAATGTTTGCCCCGTTAGAGCTAGGGATCTTTGCTGCTTAGGAGAGGGATAGATGTGCTTGTTAGTAGCATCCTCTAAACATTTGGCCTAAGTTTTAATTCTCTTTCAAGATCACCAAAAGTAAAATCAAAGAGTGTGAAGGCATATCTGAAACATGAAATTCAGACGCACTGTGGCCAAAAAGTGGCAAGCAGCCATGGCAGAAATAGACTGTAAAGGTGAATTATGAGTGAATAAGTCACAGAAGAGGGAAGTACGTCTTCATTTACGAAATAACATTCAAAGAAAAGAGGAGAAAGGTGTATGCTCCCAAAGGAAAAAGCTTAAACCAACTCTTGAGCAATTCAGCTAAATTTTTCTCCAGAAATCTTGTTACATCTTACTAACTGAAACAAATTTTAAGGAATACACTTTTTACTCAGGACTAAATTTGAGAACAAGGAGGAGTGTTGCTGTCTTTGAGTGTGTACGTGCATGTAAAATTTGCATTTGACGTGATTGTATTTTTAATTTCTCATTCAAAGTGACGTCACTTAGTTCCTTTGTGTCCTAGACTGTAAAAGAAAATTGCTAGAAGCCATTTTGGGGTGGGAGGGGTTTGTCCTTAAAGTAAATGTTCAGCAATAGAGTTCATCACTACAGGCGACTTAATCTGATAAAAGCAAGAAAAGAAATATACTGGTGATTTGCATGCAAATCTTCACATTCTTCTTCTGGCCTTTTAATTTATTTTTATAATAAAAAAAAAAAAAAAAAAAGGAGATTGTTCATGTGTGCCCATAGTGTACTGGAAGGTCTGAAAATTACAACTGAAGAAAAAAACCCAGCATAGTTCTGACTGCAGCCTTAAAGAAAAAAAAAGATAACAGAAAAGAATTCTCCATTAAGATTGTCCATCTAACAAGCAGCTACAGTATGAAATGTGTGTTAGAAAGTTAGTATTCCTAATTTGAAATTAAAGCCCTCATCATATTGTCCACTATTCATCCCAACAATTTCACATACAATGATAGAAACAACTGTTTTATCTGTACTGTATCGCTTCTTTATTTAAATTTACAACACGTGGATATCAAGCACTAGAGAGAAAAAGAGTGAGATAACACCAACAGAAGAAAGAAAAGACGACATCTAATTTACCATATATATTGAGATTCTGTGCAGCACAGGAGGAATCAAAAAAGTTGACATCAAACCACATGCTTCTAACATTAAATCACACTGGGATTAAGATTTGTATAGGAATACATGGGGGAAAAGGTGGCAATCCAATGAAAACTGACCATGGGGAAAACCGCCAAACGATTGAAACTGTCTAATAGCTTCTCCCAAAAACAATGAAGGACATCTTTAGTCATGAAAGTCAGCATGCACCAAAATTTCTAAGTAATACTCTATGACCTTCCCGTCTTGTGGGAGCACGGGGAACCACAACATAAGAGGCTGCCTTAAAGATCTTTTGGAATCCACGCACTCACTGCTGCAGACATGACCAATGAATGCCACAACTGCCACCCTACCACGCTCAGGGCAGAAACCAAACTGAAAGCCATCAAGGAAATCCAAGTGAGACCAAAGTCTGGTGAAGTGTTTCAGAAGCGAGTGTGCAGAACCAGAGAGCACATGCATTTTCTCAGTATCCTGACGCTGGCAGTTGAACCACGTGTGACATCAGGCAAGAATTGTGACAGAGTGTGTGAATGCAAATTTAGATACTTTTAAGTGCTTTTCCCTTGTCCTTAGAATATGATTTCTTTAAAGTAGCATCAAGCACTGTGCTATTTCAAGGATCAATGAAAGCTGCATGAGGACTAGAATATCTTTGTATTCTTTTCTTGAAGATAGAAATCACAGATGATGCATCTGAATAGGTGTGATATCTACACACCACTATTACCTTTCCAAATTCTTAAAAAGCAAAGACTGAATCCACATAATACTTGACTCCATTCTTTTTCAGAAGATAAATTGAATTTGGTTCACTTTACTATGTGAGATCCCATGAAAAAGTTGTTCAACCACAAGTATCTCTGTTCTGTGAAGCATGAAATAGCCCACAGCAGTTATCACCACAAGTTTCTCTGACACCTATAGTCAGGTTTTTTTCTGAGTATTGGCTGTTCTGTCCCAAATGATATGTAAGCTGTGTAGTATTTTGGAAACCTTAAATATATTTGTACTGTTGCGGTGCACATTACATCACATTATTCTGTGCATCTGAAATAGCAAACAATGACAGGACTTCCCATTACCTATGTCATTACCATTAGTCTGATATAAATCAATAGGGCAATTAGGTGCATTTTTCTATTATTGTTGCTATGAGTTGTGTATATGTCATGATCTACAACTCAAAATTTAGCGCTTTCCTCAAATACATGAGTGTCTCACAAAAAATACCTGCATCCCTGGTTTCAATTAGTTACCCAGCTTCTTTATGGATAGCAGGATGGATTGGATCAATTTATTGTATTAACTGCTGGACTATGAGAAAT
The DNA here is from genome assembly GCA_027925045.1 of Hypotaenidia okinawae. Classification (NCBI taxonomy): domain Eukaryota; kingdom Metazoa; phylum Chordata; class Aves; order Gruiformes; family Rallidae; genus Hypotaenidia; species Hypotaenidia okinawae. The sequence continues at coordinate 22,885,555 of BSDF01000008.1, read as the reverse complement.
TACTTATATCAGAGATGAATCCACAGCAAATAATTGGAACTAAATTAAACATTCCCTCAGAAATACTTTGCGGAAAAAAATATACACATTTTTAAAAGTCTGTGCTGAGGCAAATACCAAGTACAGATCACCAAATGAAGCTAAGGAACTCTTCATTTTGTAAAGTAAACCACTTCTTTTTAACATGAAGCTGCTCATGCATTTGCCTGAAATCACTAAATTTGATCACAGATGTGAAAAGCTTTCTTGTAGATTTAGGAACAATGATGAAGTGCTACTGCTAGTACGGTTCATATTTGAATTACAAAGTAGAAATACCTGACTAAAAGTGAAAACTATTCAGATTTTCACATTTGTTGGCATGTGCAGGAAAATGGTCAAGTATCAAGAAGTTTTTTTGACCTATAACAAATTTTAGGCTTTGTGCTTTCCTTTTTTTCCTTCAATCTAACGTGCATTTAAATTAGTTTTTGTTCCTGCAGACATTACCAATACTATGGTTCTTTTATTCCTACAGTTTTAACAAATATTGTTTGGCTAGCTCTAAGACTGATTGGCACTGTGAAACCCCAAAAGAAAGCTAAGTTATTTACTTCTTTTGCTATTACAATGTCACTGTAGATGTGCAGGTAAACCCATAATGAGAATTCAGCAATGTTCTGATACTAATACTGATACCATTAGGTGTCAGCATTAATGCTGCTGTGTTTATAAGATAACGTATCATGAAAAGGAAGTCTTGCTATTATGCTTTCCTGCTGTTCTAACAAATGAAACAAAATATTAAAAAACAGAGATAAAATAAAGATATTTATTTTACTTACGGATGTTGAAGTATAGGCAACTGTACACTGCAAAATGTTTGATCATGAAAACCAATAATTCAGTATATCAGAAACCAGTTTCTCCTAAAAAGGCAATTTTCTTATTTGTACTGTTACTTTATCTCAGAGAATGATACATGGAACTTCGCTTACAGTCATCAAGCGGTTCATTCATACAAGCAGTGTTTCAAGTACAGTATACTTTATAAAAAAAAACCAAAAAAACCTCTGCCTACCCAATGTATTATTTATTTTAGTGACAAGCACAGTTTAATCTATGGTTTATCCTCCATGAGTTTCCAGCCTCTGCCACCTGTGTTATTGCCCACCCAGTTGTACCATGCAGACTGATGGTAAAAAACCCCACGGTTTTTTACATGCTCCTCATGAATATATTTTACCTGTTGGAGCAAGTCCAAAGGAGGCCATGAAGATGATCGGAGGGCTGGAGCACCTCTCCTGTGAAGACAGGCCGAAGGAGTAGGGCTTGTTTGGCCTGGAGAAGACAAGCCTCCAAGGAGATCTTATTGCAGCCTTCCAGTACCTAAAGGGGCCTGCAGGAAAGCTGGAGAGAGACTGGGCATTGGAACGAGATAGTATCTTAAGGCCCCTTCTAACCCAAACCATTCTGTGATTCTGTGATACTCAGAATTTGCTGTCCTGTGGAAAAACAGGTAATCATTTGAGCTGTTCAAGAGGTACTAAGTAGTAGCTGTAGCTGCCAAACAACAGTACATAAGAATATGGTTTATAATCTCATTACAGACAACCCAGAAAAGAAATATCAATTAATTACTTTTTATAAAGTGTATATTTAATAAATATATTAAATGCTTAAACTGACAAATGTATGTGATTAAGTTTTACTTACTGCTACTAAAAGCCACAAAGTGGTTCAGAATTTTATTTGCTATAAATAAGGAATGATGTGTCTCACAACGTACAAAAAAATAGCAGAAACAGGAACTCTTCCAGAAAATCTGTACAGCCATAGATGGAGCAAGGTATAAAATGAGCACTCAGAAGATAAAACCACAGGAGAAAAATTGAAATTAATTATTTGCATCTGTAAGAACAGACTTGTGGAGGTTACTACATTAGAACTCTTCTTTATGGACTATGTGTGAAAGAGGGTCTTCAGTTGTCTCCAAGTGTCAGTAGAAAAGGTTCTAGAAAACAAAATGAATGGTGGGAAATTCAGTAAGACCAGTGGAATAAAGAATGAAATGGCTGCACAGTTATATTTGAGGTGTAACTTTTCACTTAAAACTGATGAGGTGCCAAAAGAATGAAGAAGAAAGAAGATGGCATAAAGGACCTGATTTTTTACAGGATTTATAAGGTGAACTAAAGAGCTATTAACTAAGATGTCATATGTCTATATAGAGCAAACTGATAGAAATCTTAAAGAAATCATAGCATTTTGGAATTAAAAGTTGATTTTCTTGGAAGTTACCAGAAAGTGTCACAAAGTTCTCTGTTGAGGCCTGTGCTGCTCAGTATATTCATGGAGCGGGAAGGGTGAATAGCACCATGCCAAAGTTTGATGATGACAGTACATTTTTTAAGTTACAGTTTTCTTCAAGGACCTGTAGACAGCATTCGTGGTGTTGAAGAATGGCAATGAAGGTTAGATTCAGTCCATATCAGGAATAGCAATCATAATTTTGTATAGAAAATGATGGGCTCCAAAATGGCTAAAACCACCCAGAAATACTATCTTTGAGATGTGATTGACACTGATACAAAAACAGTGTCTGCATGCTCAGTAATAATCATAAAAGCAGTAGAAAAGGAGTAGAGAACAAAGCACTAACCATCACAGTGCTGCTACATAAGTCCTTACTATGGGTGTGTCCTCCACACCATATTCAGTTCTGGGTTCCCTTTCTCAATCTGGATATTACAAAACCAGGAGAGTTACAAAGAAGGAACCCAAAAGCAGGGAATCACGTTAGGACAAGCATGAAGAAACTCAGACTTTTCAGTCATGAGAAGGGATAGCTGAAGACCTGACGCAATACAAGTGATAGGGAGGTGGGAAAGGATGGCTGTTCACCATTTCCTATAGTAAAGGAATCACAGGGCATAAAATGAAGTTAGCAAGATGCCAGTTCAGAAGAAATAAATGAGGTGTTGTGTGGTATAAAATGTTAACTCAGGGAATGTATTCTCACAAGAAATGAAGGTTACCAATAATTTACATGAGTATGAACAGCTAGGAGACAAATTCACAGAAGAAAAATCAAATCATTAAAATGAAAGAAAGGTATCTGAATCAAGATGACTCTGAGCCTCAGATTGCTGTGTACTGAGAGAACAAAGTGGAAAAATATCAGCATTTGCTCTCCTTTCCTACAGTTCTCTTGGAATCTGCGTTTGGCAAGATGATACTCTACTAAATAGACTCTACACCGGTTCCTCGTGTTAATTATTTTAATACACCCACCAGATGGACATACCCAGTTAGGAGGCCCTACTAGAACTGGATATCCTACACACACTTACTCTAAGCATAGCATTTTCACACACAATTTCTGATCACTTGTATACAAAGAGACTGTATTACAAGTGAGGCAACATTCTTAGGACATTACCAAGGCTTCTTTTGAAACTTCTGGGGAAAGCATCTCTCTGCCTTCCCATTATGTGAAGTAAGCAAGAGTCATTTTTTATTATCATTTGAGCCTTGGGGGGTGTTGTTGCCAGGCAGCAGGTGGAAGAGGCATTCTTAGAAATGTGCAAACAAAATTTTGAATAAGTTTGTCACTGTATTTATGGCTCAACCACATGTAACTCAATCAGTAACAATCTGCTCAAAGATGAGATTGACCTTCATGAGTAGCTTGCACTAGTACCAGAACAAGAATTTCTACATATCTCTTTCATGGTTAGACAATACTAAAGCCGCTGTCCTCACAGTATCTTTAAGTCTCATAAAAGCTAAAGTTTGCATGGTTAAGTGAAGATCATATTTGCTTTATTATAATTTTAGTCTCAATGTAAGCAAGTGTCTTCAGCACTGGGAGTAGTCATAGCTGAAACAAGGTCAGGAAAGTTAACTTAAAGCAGACACTAGGGTTGGAAAGGAAAAAAGCAAGAGCTAGGAACCAAGGCTTAACAGATCAAGGGCAGGATTAGGAACTAGGACAAGGTCTAGCAGCAGAAAATTGGATCAGGAATTTAGGCAGGAACCAACCCTCAAGCAAGAACCTAGACCACAGTTACAACTAACCAGCATTAAACCATCCCAGGACATCCTGTCCCATTTCCTGTACATCAAGACAGCTAACACTAGTCATCTGGCTCAGAGGTGAGGCCACTGTCCTTTAGAAAAATAGTTAAGGCCAGTGGAAGGATCTTTTGGCTCAGAGTTCATAAAAAGGTTTTGGTAATGTCTAGTGCACTAGGAGATTCACAGGATGGGGGAGTTTTAAAAGAGACTTAGCCTTGGATTGCCTTGAGGCAATCTCTGGAGACAACCCATGGGGTGTAGATAGCTCAGACTTGAATTGTTTTGTAAATAGAGAGACTGAACAGGGCAGTGTTGCATAATTCAAAGAACTGAAACCTGGGTTGAGCCTTCAATTCCTTCAGCAAATAGTATGCCCTGAGTCCAAATCAAACCACTATTCAGCTGCCTAAAAGTAAGATAAAGGTAAACTGGAGGGTTTCCCTTCGGTTTCAGCTGGATCCAGATACAAAGATATGCAAAAGAGAGAGCATACAGAAGTGAACCTCTTCAGTGAATAAACAAAGATAAGGGGCAACACTGCTAATGACAAACACCCCAGGTGGCATTATCCACTCAGGCACAGTTCTGCCCCATTGTCAGGTGGATCAAGGAATAAACCCCACACGATTTGAGATACGAATTGGGAGTTGCTTCTCCAACTCTGCAGCTGGCAGGCAAGGAGACCCTTCTTCCTTGACCGTGATGTTGGTTAAGGAAACTTATTGAGCCACCCTGGAGGGGTAAGTGAATATTTGGTATGCTTTTCATTTGTAGTCACAGGTGATCGTGTCCGTGTGAGTTGTGATAGTGTTTGATGAATCTCCTGTGGGTTGTAATAGTGAATTCTGTGAATTGTCTGCAAGCAGTAATAGTGAGTTTTGTGACTTTTGTGGATCGTAATAGTGCATTTTGTGACTCAGTAGTTGTGGTTGCAGTAGTGCATTTCATTAATCCCTTCTGGTTGTAATTATGTAGTCTTGCTTTTAAACTGCATTTCTCCATTGTATCCATAAAACCTGCAACAGTGACAAATTGGATCTGCATGTGGTGTTCAAATAAATTATTTTTTTAAACCCAGCAGTCCAGCGTCTTTTCGTCACAGCCAGATGACTGAGAGAGATATCTGAGCTGACTGTGGAAGACATCTTGACTTTGCAGCTTTCAGTGACTGCTGAGCTAACAGGATGTGTTGGGTGACATGAGCATCTTCCGCATCAGCAGGTACTAATGGAGGACCTCCTATTTTATCAGTAGTGAAGCCACATGTGAGCAGCAGGCTGGACAGAACACAGTTGCCCAGGTGAAATGAGAGGTACTGGCAAAGTTTCAATCAAAGCAAATTGCATTAAACTGTTGATGCACAGAATGCTGAAAAAACAAGTCAATCCTCAAGCCTTTCTCAAAATGGGGAAGATAGTACTCTTGGTAGCAAACAAACTGGAAACCACACACCATTGCACATACAGTCTTTCTGATGCAACATTACAAAACACATCCTGACTACTGGTCTGGTTTTCTTTAGCAAGGCAAGTGCTAATTTCCCTTTCGGAAGGTACAGATACTGAAATACTTAAAATCACTAAGTTCTGCAGTGCCCTAACGTAAGACACAGCATTATATGTTCTATAATGCTGTAACTTCTGTCCACTCGTTTCTATTGGTTATGCATATTTGTAGTAGATTCCTCTCATGAGTTTTTACCACCTAGATGCATATGTCCATACCTGCACACTCCAGGTCAGGCTGTTTAACCTTTCTGCCTCAGTTTAGCCATTAGTTGGAGGGAAGATGTACACTCATGGGTCTTAAAAGAATTAGTTCTTTATCAGATTAATTTTTTCCACAGTGAATGCCATTATATAAGCTTAAAGTAGTTCTTTGTCTTGTTCCACAGACCAATAGCTTTGTACCTTTTTTGATATCTGTTAGGAAATTCTTAAGGGCTTTTTTTTCCCCAAGAACTGAGTGTCATTTCTAATATATATGTTTTTGTCATAAATATCAATATGACTTCCTGCATTCTAACCGTAGATATATACATATGCACACTTCAACCCAAAAATTTCATGAGAGAAGTAAACAACACTCAGGTGTGAGAGTTTGCTTCCTGTTGAATTCTGTGGAAATTGTCAAAGCACCTCTGTAGAGAATTGGACTGGACTTGTTTCCTCCCTACTGCTTGAACAATGATGACTTACATTCCAGTCACTGCTGATAAAACTCTCTTAATGAATACTTACCAACCATGAATCTAATTCCTTTCTTCTGCTCAGATGTCTTTATACTTTTTTGTACTTTTGCTGTATCACCACATCTGAGTTTTACCTGGGTCTTCTGGAAATTGCTCTGAAAAAAGTCTCTAGCTGATCCCCCAACATGGTTAGCCATTGACTGCAATCTCTCTAGTTTTGTCTAGTTTTAATCTGTTTCAGACTTTGAATGGATATAAAAGCATTATTCTTAGACTAACATCTAATAATATGTTGGTTTAATATAGTCCAAGATTCTTAAATTTTGAGCTATCTTCCATTCTCAGTATTTACCTAGTGGATCCTCTACTGCACTTCAGGTCTGGCAAAGGCAGCAGCACAACAGAAGTTTCTCTGTAATGCCACAACTACATGCATGTAAGCATATGTAATCACACTGTGAGCGAATCCCACTTCCATATCCATTCATCCCTGACCCTTTTGCTGAATATCAAGTGGGAACTTTTGAAAAGTGGAGATAGCAATGAAAAACCCTTTATATAGGGTTCCAGGTCATACAGTACTGGACTAAATGTGAAGTAGGAATCCACAATGAAAACCCTTCATATACCATCCCCAAGCCCCTGGTAAGAGGCATTGTCTCTTTCTAGATAGTTCAAAAGGTGTATTGGAGACAGCAGGTGCTGGGTTGCCTTTTAATTGCACCCCATGGCTTTGGATTTCCCTGCCTAATGACAGGAGATCAGTTACACTGTGTCAATGTAGTTTATCAGCAGCCTAAATAGACATTTTTGTTGTTCTGGCTCCTTAATCCATGTGAGAAGTGTTAGCTATGATTTTAGCCCTCTGCCCCACAAGGCTTTCCAAGCAGTTCTCCAGACATGCGCATTGTACCTGTTCCTGTTAATAGGAACAGAGTGGACTACTGGTGTGAACATGTTTGTTGGTTTGTAATGAAGTATCTTTGAATTGGGGAAACTAAGCCTTTAATTAAAACCAGCTGGCACTATAAACTGTTCAATTGGCATAATACCGACCATGTTGCTCAGTCAGAGACAGGGAAAACTGGGAGTTCCTCCATATTAACTAAACTAAGAACTCTGTTGCTTGTTTGCCTTTTAAGGATAGAGTGCCCCCTCCCACACAAAAAATGAGTAAAACAACTACATCATGATAATTTGATAACCCTAAATGTGGCAGTATTTGCATTACAGTCTTAAAAAAGGACATAAAAACCATGTCCCAGCCTCCTTGTTACTGTTTCTGCATTGCCAGTCAGTCCATTTCTTTGAGTTATAATAAAGGTAAATAAAGAGTCCAAAAAGTGAAGGAAATATCATGCTCCTCAATAGCATATCTATTGAGAGCTGATAAGGGAGAGTAGACAGATACACAGTTTTGAGAAATAAGAGAAGTATAACATTGCCATGAAAGTAATAGCTCCCATAAGCAAAATCCAGCCTTAATTATTTTCCATTTCAGTTACAGGTTAGCTTTGCTAATGCAGTTTCATTATCTGCCTTCTCATGAAATCTATTCCCCCAAATCAAGTGAGTTTGTTTGTCACACAAAACACAACATTGTTTTTGTAAGTCTACAAATATGAACTTGTTAGGTATTTGTAGAAGGAGACTACAGTGATTAACAAGGCAAAAGATTAGGAGCAAAGACAATCTGGGTCCTAATCCCAGTTGAGCCACTTATGGTGTAACCTTGGGGAAGTTACTTGACCTTCATGTTTCTCAGCAAACTCTGCTGGAAATTGGATACCAGCTGGACCTTGGAGAGTAGTAGACCCATCTGCTGAACTCCTCCCAATTAGCCCTGTTAGAATAATAGTGAGCAGGCTTCCATTAAGGTTGTGAGGTGTGATGCACATAAATATAGTCAAGGATTAATGACCCTCCTTCCCTTTCCTGGCAGGGCAAAACTGATGTTCAGAGGTAGTTGATGCAATCCACACCCTGTCCAATTGTTGGCTCTATCATAAAGGAAAATAATGGCACATGTGAGGCAACTAGACTTAAAAAGGATTCCAGCTGTTCCTTCCACCCAGCATTCTCCTGCACTTCCAGCAAGGACATTTATCAGATTATCTGATTAGAAAGATTAGATTTATAGGGCCAGACTCTTAGCTGCATCCATGGTGAACTAGCTGCAGTACTTTAATTTGGGATCAGTTCTATGCCTTCTGGGAAAGGCAAGTCCAAGAGCTGGTAATCCCTAAGGTTAAGTTTCATTCTGGTCACATTAATCCCAAACGCAATCATACTGCCAATGGTCCTATGCCAGCAATTTCATATCATCAAAGAAATTCCTCATGTCAGTGTATCCCAAAGTCCTTTCATGCAACTAGGGGATTTTCCCAAACTGGGTCTAAATTTTCTTATTCAACATTTGTTGTAGTATTTATCCAAAAAAAGAGGGAACAGAATGGAAGGGAAAGGAAGGACACAGTGCACAGTGCAGAAAGGCCCAGCCTTTAGTCATTTTGGCAATAAAATGATATAAATCCCCATAAACTTCTAACCTCACAGTTCACCAAAGGGAAAACTGAGAAGAAAGGTGTACCCATGTACCACTGCCATTATATGCAGTTCAGACATGGTTTCATGCAGGTATCGATAAAAGAACGTTAAATACCTAAAACATCGCCATGGAACTAATTTGAAAACCCAGATAATAAAACAGCACCATATTATCATATGGAATTTTCCATATGTACAAGAGAAAATAGTTTTCAGGAAGTAATTAGAATGGTAACTAACATAGCATGGTACAATAACTAATGTGCTGTTTCAGAATGATCAATGGGAAGAAGCTGTGATGCACAGGCTGAAGTAAAATGTCCATTGCTTTGATTTTATTGTGATCCCCAGTCAATACATTTCTTTATTTTTGTATTTATTCAATAGGGTATGCATCTAAACTTCCCAAAAGAAATGTGCAGTATCTTTCATACAAAAACATCTTTGAAACTCCACTGTGTGACAACTCATGCCCCATTTAGGCTTGTAGGGGAGGGAGAGTAGGGATTTTTCACAGATTACTGCTAATTTGCTGCAAAGTTCTCATCCATTATTTATTCTTCTATTAACCTACAACCATTCGTTTTCCAGCAGAGCCATGGAGACACACTTACATGCTCCTGTGTGCAGTCTTCTAGGTAGTGCTTATTTCTCTGCTAAACAAAAAGTAAAATACACATGTATAAGTTCAAGTCCTCTCTCTAAGGATCATGTAGGACCTTATGAAACCTCCCAGTATGTTGGTCAGTTTAGCCAACATGGGTTGTTTAAATATGTTGCAGACATAACACATCTGAGAGCAGTGCAATGGCAAAGGAAAAGCAGGGAAAAAATTATGTCTAGGTGTCCACTGTCTAATAGCATTTTTTTCCTGGAGTTAGTACAGCTCATGCCTTATCAGCTTTAGGTCTGTGGCACAACTACTTACATTAGTTAGGTCTGCCAGCAAATTTTGCACGGATCAGCTCTACAAGAAAGCACACATTGTCTTAAAGTTCAGCACTAAGCAGTGCATCTTCTTAAATGGGGAATGTGCCAGCACAGCTTACTGAGAGACCTGGGGAACAGATACAAACACAGGATCTTTGCAGGAACCTGGGGAAAGTCTCATGTTTCTGCAGTGTTCTGGAAGTCCTAGCAAAATGTATTCAGGCTAGACAAGCAGACAGTGAGGTGGGTTGAAAACTGAACTGCAGAGAGGTGCAGAGGCTTGTGATGAGTGGAATGAAGTCCCATCACTAGTGCTGGACCCCAGGGGTCAACAGAGGGACAATAGGTTTAATCTCTTCATTAATGGCTTGGATGATGGGGCAGAATGCACCCTTAGTAAGCTTGCAAGCCATAGGAATTGGGAGTAGTTGATAAGACAAGTTGGTTGTGCTGCCATTTGGAGAGACATCAACAGGCAGGAGAAATAGGAATCTTGTGAAGTTCAACAAAACAAGGAGGTTGGACTAGAGCATCTTCAGAGGTCCCTTCCAACCTCACCAATTTTGTGATTCTGCAAGCCCTTAAATATATATATACACTGTCACTTTTTTTTTACAGAGACATCCTGTCCTTATCTGGTTTGAAGCAGCAACTTGAAATTTGGCAGAAACATGGTTTCTGTATCAAAGGTACTCCTATTGCCTTCCTGAGCAACAGTTCCCTAAAGATGGACAATTCATAAGCTTATGCAACCTCTATTTTTACATATTGTTTAGAAATTTTTTAGAGACTAACAGCTAAAATTCCAAAGATACTGTTATCCCTGAACATGATAAAACTTCCTTACAGATGAAAACAGTTGAGGATGCCTTCCTTCACTTATCTCTAATAGGCTGTTTCATTTCATGGATAGCCCGAAGCTGCCTTCTAGTTCCCAGACTAATTTTGTTCCTGATTAATTATAACTTTTCCCTCTCACACTGGCACTAGTATTTAATTAATATCTTTCTTAACTTTGTAAAATGAAGGTTGAATGAAAGTTCTGTAAATGATTCAGAGAAGTAGGTAGGTATCAAGGAAGAAGCAAGTTTGGAAGAGTATGGTAAGAATGATGCACAAGAACAGGAGGGACTGGCTTGGCAGCAAGATTGTGTTATGAGCTACTGGCGGTAAAGACAAACAAGGATGGGGAATTGTTGAGGAACATGTCTGAGGGGAACCACAAACCTTAGGCAGAAGAGAGGGTTTATGTGATGGGCACTGTGGCTAGACAAATTACTGAAGTGAAGGTAGTGTCAAGAAGTCAGAGCTGAAAAATACGGGAAAGAGAGGAAAAACCTACTGATGAGATCCTGAGGATGGAGAGAGAACCAGAATGGGTATGGGAACAAAATGAGGAAACAAGGAGGTGGGAGGAGTGTGCATGAGACTGAAACTACAAACTGATGATACCAGTGAGTCAGTATGTTGCTACCTGATAGAATAATTAGTCTGGGGAACTTTTAATAAAACTGGTAAATAATGTTTTTAAAAGAGCTGCCAAGTAAAAAACTTAGAGTAACAGAACTAATGTTGCCCCTGAAACCTTTAATTTAGCTTTTCTCTGCATACACACAGTGATACAGCTCTTGGTCCAGTTTCAGAAAACACCTCGCTGTGGATTTGAATTGGGCTGAGTAGTGAGTGACACACTGTCTGTGAGCTAGTTACAGTCCCAATGTGCAGAAGGACACAGCAGTTGGATCTGCTGCCCACACTAATGGGAAAGACTCAATCTGCATAGTGAAGTATCAGGCTGAATTCTCTAAAGAATACCTGCCAGTTTTCTTACACTGAGCACACAACACTCATTCCAATTATATTCTCCTCATGCCCTAGAACCAATTCTCTAAGAAGACAGAACTTACCTCAAAGAGATTTTGTTAAGATGAGTATTAATGAAGAGACAGATATCCTTGTAACTATCACACACACCCATCAGAGAATTCAGACCTTTCAAGGGGCGCCTAACAAGACTGCAGTGAACAAGGCATAGGTACAAGCTGCAGGCAGAACAGTGAGAAGGCAACAACATAATGGACAGCCATTCAGTAGGTAAACACTGTGCATGGGGGGAGGGATGTTTGGTCTGTCTTGCTCCAGGCTGCATTGATCAGGCTGCTCAACAAAGACCCCGCAACAGCCCGGTCTGCTTTATTTTATATTCCTTCCCTCCCACCAGCCTAGATAAGCAACCCACCCTCCATTTTGCTGACATCCATGCTTGAGAATTGCAGCCTGAGCCAGCACATCCCTGCCACCATCTTTGAAAACTTTTACTCACAGGGATTTCCCCACATTCCCCTTTCACATCTTTGGTAGTTCCTCCTGTTACTGTGCTGCTGGTTCACCCTTGGGTTGGTCCACTACTGTCTCCTTTCCTCATCTGCAATGCCAGCAGCTTCACAGGCAGTCAGCCTGTGCTACAGGTGAGAAGTGAAGGTGGCTGCACCCTGAAGACCTGCTGCCACCAGCACCGCTGTGACCCTGGAGAGGCAATACAGCCTGCACACAGCCACTCTGCAGCAGCGATCAGCCCTGTAAAGAAGCACGAGTGGCACATGCCGCATCTCCCTCCTCACAATATATAGGGACGTTTTCAGTGGGATGGAATACAATCCTCCTCTTGCCTGGCTGCTCACACTAGATCTGGTCCCTCTCCATGGTCTGCCCCTTGGGCAGGTCTATACTGACCATCAAATCTTGAAACATCCCTCTGGGTGATACATGCCCTCCTGGGGCCATGGGAATGTTGTTTTTCCAGCTGGTTCTCTCCCATCACTCAGTGGAAATTGCTGTCCATCTGCCTACACGCCCTTAACAGAGATGGTGTAAATAAGTAAAGGCTGTATCATAAAGGCTGTGCTGAATATGTGAAAGTATCAAAACAGTAATAATGAGTCAGATTAAAGGACCAGCCAACCCAGTATCTCCAACATTGGCTGAGTAAATTCACAGGGAAGAGCACAGACCAGAACGATATGCTTCCTCAAAAAATCCCAACATCTAAGGTCTTGTTGCTTACCACCAGGTAATGGCATCCTTGCACGTTATAATTATTTTTTTTATTCCATTAATTGCTGTTTGAAACTATGTAATTTTTTTTAACATGATGTCATGGTTCCCAGCCTAACTATGGGTTACGGAATAAAATGGCCTCCTTTTGTCTGTTTTGAATATCCTGGTATTGAATGGGAGAAAGTTTTTAGGTTGTTACCTAGCTGTTAGATGGAGAAGACACAGTGAGCAATCATTTTCTGTTCTCCACCTGTGCCTCTCATGTTATTACCATATACTTCACCTATCTGTCTTTTACCTATGCAGAAAAATCATCGTCTATTTACTTGTTCTCTATATTCAAACCATCCCATATATTCAGCCGTTCTTGTCACTAGTCTGCTTTTCCTTGAGAGGGGAGAGCTGAACTCCAAGATGAGAGCACATCAGAACATCTACCAGCAAAATTGTGTTATCTCATTTCTTTTTAAAATATTTTCCTAATAATTCCTACATTCTCTTTACAAGTCTCCTTCTTAGTGGCTACTCAGCACAGAGTTTGCATTTTTATGGGCTTGCCTGTTGAAGTTCCTGAACATTACCAGCTAGTTCAGTATCCATCAGTGTGTATTTAAAGCTGGTTTTGCCATGTGCATTACCTTTACTCATATCTGCATTAATTTAATTCACCATTTAATCACCTGATAATAGCATAAGATCTTTCTGCAACTCTTCAAAACAACATCTTCTCTCCATTTATTTGGCTCAATATCACTGCCAAATTTGACTTTGCAGCCTCAAACACGTTTTAAGTAATTAACATGAAAGCCAGATTCCTAACCTTTCACAAGAAAGGTAGCAGAAAATTTTTGTCTGTGTAAGAAGTCCAGAACTCTGTATTTTTTATTTCCATCTTTGAGCATTTATCTTGTTCTTTCTCCCCCTCTCATACCTTTTTTCTGCATAATTTCTCTACCACCTTATTTTGTTACTTCCCATCCATTCCTGTTTATGTTTTTCTCTTTGATTTTGTCTTTGCTTGAGAATCCTGTTGTATATTATGCACTTTTTGGTTTTGCTTGTTTGTAGGATTGTCTCCAGTTCTGTAATTTTCCATGATTACAATTACAACTATTCTATTCATTTAATGCTTGATATTTTTATTGCAGTACTGAACCCATTAGCAATCCTATAAACCCTGGTGGACCTAACAAGAAGCTGGTCCCTGTTCCCAAACATTTAGCCTAAGTCAGTGACAAAACATACCATGGAAAAATAGTGGATGTGGAGGCAGAGCATAACAATGAAAGTGTTAAGGGAAGGCAGCTATGCCGGTTGCTTGGCTCTACTGACCATAGGTGGTACAGAGTCATTGTTGGAAAGGCAGTGTGGGAATTTCAAGTTCTTAAGATCCACCAGGGTGTAAGGGATACTGAGGGGAAAAAAGTACCTGCAGAAAACAAGTTACTGAATAAAGAAAAAAGGCATGGGAGAAATGGAGTGTGGTAGCTGAAGGGCGATAGCAGTGGGCAGTGGTGAGGCATGCAGGTCTGAACAGTCATGTCTAGCCTATGCTTGATACTGTGAGAAAGGAGGATGACAACGGGACACTCAAAGTATAACTTTGCTTCTCCAGATCCATGTTTCTGGTCATGTTTCTTCTACTCTATCCAGCACTGGAAATACCATCTAGCAACTCTAAATGGTCAAGAATTCTCATACAGTTTCACAGGAGCTGTGATACATTTCATGAAAGAACAAGAAAACTGATTTAGTAAAGTAGGAATTTATGCTTCAGAAATTTAACTTCTGGACCAGTCAAAGCTAATATGTGGGGGACATATTAGCTTGGTGTCATTCCCACCTAGCCCCCTGATATAATTGGGGGAAAGGGACACACACGTTACTCCTCAGAGATGCATTCCCAGCTGCCTTTAGGACTTATTATGAAAATTGGATGTTGTCCCCTGATATTAAATCTGCCCTTAAACATGGAAAACAGACTTTTTAATTACACCCGATACTCTCTGCTTATCCTAGTTACTTTGTCATCCAGATACCTGGGCCTCTGGAGTTTCTCAGCCAGACTATAGCTCACTTCTTCCATTTTCACCCCCAACACACAATTTCACTTTCAAATTTTGACCACTGCTCTCAGTAGAATTGTTTAAAAATGGCCAACCCCCCCCCCCAAAACGGGGGGGTGGGGGGAAAGACAAGGAAAAAATCTGACCCAAGAACCTAAGTAAAGTGCAGGCAACAGATGGAAAACAAGCATAGAGCAGTAGGAGCAATGTGAAAACGGGGTCAGCAGGAAACATCAAGTAAATGTAGCTTCCTCTATGGAAAATATATTTGCATTCATTTCATTAACTTTGTGTAAGAGAAAGGGCAAACTTCAGGCTGCAGAATTCCTTTTGCTTGAAAAGTTGGCTTATACAAATGTAAGGCCTTTTGTAACTATATAATTGATATCAATGCCAAACAAATGGAAAATTAAATGTATTATAACTCTTCAAAACCTTTTCTCAACCAGTGTCTATACAGTACCGGGTACAATGGTATCCCTGTCTGTGATCTAACATAGTTTCCCATGGCACCTCTCTTACAAATAACAAAACAGAAAATTACTTGTGAGCCTGTTCAAAATCTGAATTTTAAAAGTAGGGTAGAATTTCACAGTGCAAGCAAGGGCTTGAGGAGTACAGTTAGATCTCCTTTTACAAAGCATTTCAGTCCCATCCCCCACCACTAGTGTTACTGTCCCTGGGGCTGAACCACTCAACATGACCACTGACACTCAGTTGTGTCAGGGCATTCTGGAAGTGAAAACCTCCATGAAAGAGGCAGAAAACAAGGGTTAATGGCACTAAGTGAAGGAGAGTCTATGCCTGATGTCTGAATATTAAATCTTATCAGAGTGCTTTAGATTGTGACACATCAATTTTACTGGAAAAAAAGCATTTGCATACCTTTAATTCTACAGCTCTCAGCGCCATGGTCACTGTGCCTAGTTTTAAGTCCCAGTCTACTTTTGCAGACCGGACAAAAATGGACATCACAGTAACATCCCTTAAATTCTCCTTCTTTTTTTGTTAAAAGCATAAATCAGTAAACCATATTGGAATGTAATAGGAGCTAGACATCTGCTTTATGGGATAGTATACATACTGGTTTAATTTTATCCCAGAGCAAGTATAAAGATTATAAAGTAATTCAAAGGTGTTGATGTAGAAGCTCATTTTTATTACCAGCATTACTGATTGCAGCAGGTGAAAGGCAGTGAAAACTCAGGATTACAGAAACATATTTGCCACAGACAAAACTTTGCTCGCAACAGTGTTTTTTTTATGAGTTACAAGTGTGGTTCCCAGTCTCAGATAGCTCTGTACCCTACAAATCCCTGAGCCAAGCTGCTGCACCATTGCAGGTTGGCCGATACCTGCTTCAGAACTGTGAGGACCATTTTTCCTTCATTCTGGAGCAGGCTGTGCTGCACTTCTCAAATCTGCCAGCTAACTCCTCCTGAAATCAGTCTCAATTCCTTCTCTAAGTTTGATGGGACAGGAAGTGCAGAAGGAGAGGAACACACTAGGAACACAGAGCATATCATCAATAGACATAACAAGTGTTAGAGATGTGCCACATTCAGATAATCTCAAACATCTGACAGACATTTCTCTGAGCAGAAGTCAAGGAACAGTTGAATTAAGTATGCTAATTCTTTTAACATCTCTGCAAAGGATGAAGAAAAGGGGGTCTGAGGATGGTGATGGTGACATGGGGCAGTCAGATCGAGGTTTCTTGCAGTTTCAGAGGCAGAGTGGAAGGATCTTTTTGGAAGAGGAAGGATGCTTTTGGAAGGTTAAAGAGTGGAAAGACCACTACAACACAACCTGTGGGTAAAAGGTTCCTCACATTCCTTATCCATGAAGTTAAAGATAAACTTCTTAGAAGAATGAGTAAAATATGGGAGACCTCATCTCATGTAAATTAGAAGGACTTCTCCATAGCAGTAACAGCTTTTCCTACCTTGGATGGGGGAACCAAGTTTACAGGTACCAAGTTTTTCAAGTACCAAGTTTTCAGGTTTTTGTATTTGTACTCTAAATTTAAAAAGCAAACAAACAAGCCAAAACCAAGCACTAGAAGCATGTCAATGTACAGGAAAATTAAGTGAACCACTAAAAAAAAAAGGAAATACAGCAAGCAACTGCTTTCATTAAGGAGTTCCTAATCCCTCTAAAGAGGTCTGTGTATCCAGAGCAGAGCAGCAGAGGCACTAAAGATGGAAGATCGATATAAAATAGGCAGTTCTTGTGAGCTATGATTCTGGCATTTTAGAGTTCAAAAACTGGTGCTGGAAAAAGAACCTCTACACAGTGTTCTAAACAAGGAAATTAAAAAAAAAAATCATCTGGGCATGCTGCCTGAGAGATGACATTAAATATGAGAGCAAATAAAATTCAAAAACAGCCAAAAATGTTTTTCCTTCGCAGCAGCAATCAGAAATCACATCTTGTGAGCATATAACTGATTTAGAACATAATTCTGCAGAAGCTTCCAGGAGTGTAGAAGCTGACTCACACAAGTAAAAGCTTGCATGAGTTGCCTGTTCAGCAATGCAGGTAACAAATTCAGCGCATGATAATGAAGACTTCAACCCTGTTGGGCAGCAGAACAGGTTATTTTGGCATCCTTATAAAACCCATTTTATTTTGATGTGTTGCCAACGATGGAGTTGAAAAACCTTTCTGAAGCTGCTGGTTGTGATACCCACATTGCTCTCACCTAAAAGAGTGTTTAAGAATAGTTGAAGCAATGGAAAACCAACTGGCACCCAAATTGGTCACCAGGAAAATGGACAATAATGCTGTCTGAGTTTTTCCAAGGGTCTGATAAAAGTGGGAAAGGTGACTCTTTTTTACAGCAGGATATAATTAAGGGATAAAAATGGGGGGGAATACTGGAGGAGTACTCCAAGTTAACAGAAACGCCATTAAGCAGGGGTGACTCTGCATTTTTTTCCTGCTCTTTATTTTTGCATAATCTTCAAGAAGAAAGAGTATGGTTGCCATGAAACTGCTTCCTGGTGTTTGACTACTCTGTATCTACAGGATGCAAGAACAGGATGGCACCAGGAAAAAAAAAGGGAAAAAAAAAGCCAGCAACCTTCCTCACCATGATCTTCTCCTCAGAGTGACAACCTGCAATACCCTGACTATAAGCAAGCTGTAGGAACATAAAAAATTGTGGGGAAGGAATGAAACAGTTTTCATGAAAGAAGACCTTGTGCTGTTCTTATTAATTAGCAGGGGCAAGATCATAGATGCTTGAAAACTAAGTCCCTTGGGCATTGTGATCTGGAGAAATAAGTGAGAGCTGAGCACTTCATGGAAGGAATTAACCAATTTCAAAGGTTTCCTGGAAAATAAATCTCATTCCATGATGGCATTGCTCACTGGAAAGCAACTACAACCACCCAGACATGCAGAAAAGCCGACTTGCATCACTCACTGTTGGAAACAGCAAGAGAGACCAGCAGGCTGGCCAGTAACCAAACAGCGTTGTGCAGAAGAATTTCTATTTAAAAAGAAAAGACAAAAAAGCTTCGACCAGCTTTAAACTTGCTAGCTATTCTCCACAAACTGACTAGGTATCTATACCCACTGGAAAAATACCAGTTCAACATTTCTCTGCCTCACATGTAAGGCAGAGATACAGGTCAAGACCAGACCTGTGCCATAACACAAGTGCCCATTTCTTGAAGTGCAATTCTTTTTCTTTAAGTTGCCTTGCAAAACTATTTCAGGCAACTCAGTACTAGAGTCCAAATTAACAGGTTTGGAGAGAATCTTTTGTTAAACCTCTTGGTTTTTGTTAGTGCTGCAAAACACATTGCCTGATGGGAGGACTGTTCCCCAGATCCCTTTTAAAGGCATCAGTCAGTGTGAGTAGGAAAGTGGCGGCTCTCTCCAAACTGGCAGGGGACAAACAAGTTTTTATACTGGGTAGATTCAGTAGAGATACTAAGGATTAACTGGCAGCAGACCAATTCATTGTTGCACATAGAGCTTAAATTTGCAGATGAACAAAGACCTTAATACTTAAAGAAAATATTTTGCTATGATGTGTACCTTGTATTGGAACTATGAATTGAAAGCACACTGTTACAAGAGATGAAAGCCAATTGCTGGAAGAAAATAACTATGGAAACATTAATACTCTTTTGTGAAAAGCAATAAAAATGAGCACCCTACAAAATAAGCTACAAATGGAGCTTTCAGTGTGCTTCAATACCAAGATTTTCTGAAGTGCAAGGAAGCTTTGTATTTGCCTTTCCAGAGTCTTTGTATTTCATCCTATAATCTGAGCTCCCTATCAGAAAAAAGCCTGAAGTGCTCTTCAATCATCTCTGCACCTACTATGCTTTCCTTAAGCATCATGGCCTTTTTCTTCCTGTTTACTGAACACATGGGAAATTGGGCTAAATAATCCCTATTGATTGAAATTGGTTTATTATTGCAAGACAACTACTGTTCTGTACTTCTAAAACAGGTTAATTTTTTTTCAGTTTTTCTTATATTTGTATTTCAGTGAAATTTTTAAATCTTATAGTGAATTATGATAAACACAGAGATCTAAGTGCAATATTTTAATTCTCGGTGGGATGTTATTTGGAGATTAAAGCCTCCTGTTCTTAGAGAATTTTGTGAAATCCTCCTGCCACAACCAAATAATCATTGAGCAGGATTTTTGGGCTCCATGTTCTGCCTTGAAGCAAGTAGATGCTTCAGGATCGTGGTAGCCACTGCAAAACGAGCTACAACAAGCAGAAGGAACAAAGGAGATAAAAATGCTTTGTTATCAGCTGAGACTCCTAGAAAAATAAAATAGCTATTAAACGGGGTGACTGGGGAAGGGAGGGAGGGACTATTAGCCTAGTTTTCCTGAAGTCAGAATAACTACTGTAAACACTGTAAGGTCTTAAGTACCTGTAAAATGCTTGTCTGATTTTCAGCTCAAGGACTGTCACAGTGGCCATCTGGATTAGGTTCTCTGTTCCAGGGTTCAGTTTATTGCTCAAGTAGAAATCTCGGAGTAGACAAACCAGCAGTGATGCCAATTCTCTCCTGCAACCACAGCCATCCCTTTACTTGATGTAGCTGTCCCCTCTCCCTCTTTGCCACTTTCCACCAGAGAACAGCTGAGAAGCATCTGATCAAGCATTAGACAGACTCAGTCTGTCATTCCCTTAAAAGATCCC
Source organism: Hypotaenidia okinawae (assembly GCA_027925045.1). Classification (NCBI taxonomy): domain Eukaryota; kingdom Metazoa; phylum Chordata; class Aves; order Gruiformes; family Rallidae; genus Hypotaenidia; species Hypotaenidia okinawae. The sequence goes on along the minus strand of BSDF01000008.1, from coordinate 22,865,525 downwards.
CAAGAGAGGGTTTTACCATGGATGTGAACCAAGCTGGTGAAAGGACATGAACATCAGTATCTAGATGTATAGATTTTGGAGCACATGTTGGTCTTTGTTGCTTACACCACAAAATCTGTCTGTGAAGCCTCCTGAATTTAACACGGCTCTGGCATATTTTGCAGTTGGTTTGTTTCTGAGCATCCATTTGGTATTGACTCCCCTGCAGGCAGCTGCTCTCTTGTTACATTAGCCTGTTGCTCTACAAATTCAGGATGTCCAGTGAGGGTAGATGGGAATAAAGTCATAGCAGGAGGTCACTTTCCCTCCTGTCTCTCCATTCTCCTCCAGAAACATCACAGAAGCACACAAAGCAGACCAGGGCTCACCAGGGAGCACAGCAACACCTGCAGTGTTACACCAGCTCAAGGTTTAGTGGTGCTCAGAACTCTACGAAGCATTAGACACCCTGAAAGCCTAAGTGGACAGCAGAAAATAAGTAGTATTTTCTTTGCCGTGATGGTGAATGGAGCCTCAGAGAGATGTAATGACCCGCCTATGGTCTGATAAGTGGTATCTTGCAGAGCTAACACACAAATCCAAATCATCAGCTAACCAGTCTAACACCTTAATAGCAAGGCTATTCTTCGGTTCTTTCAAGAGTTTGTCCCTGAGAGCTGATATAGAAGAACTGTAAAAGTTTTCTTTCTTTTTTCCCCAGAGTGCTCTCACTCTTTTCCAGTCTGCTGCAGAGAGGCTATAGTCAGCAGACAATCGTGAGGGCTCACAGATGCATTATTTCAGTGAAAACTTAAAGATACCGAGTCCAAGCTTTCCATATGAAGAGAAAAGAGAAGTTTCAACTCTTCAAATATCAGTAACTACAACACTAAGTAATCTTGGGTAGAACACAGCTACCTCAACAGGCAGGACAGAGCAACATTATTATGAAAAATGTACCTATTGTCATCATCCATCCACCTCCTGGAGCTCTGAGCTGAAGAAGCAGCACTCTGCTCATCACAAGTTTCATTTAACTTAATCTTTTAACTTGCTACACAGAGTTTTCATATTGAGGTGTATATATAGTTACATATATATACACACACATAGTATATATTGTGTGTATATATACACAGTTATATATAGTTATATACATATATAGTTTATATATATAACTACATTTGCATATCTAAAGTTGGGGGTTTTTCCCCATTTATGGAGGTTTAAAATCAAAAAGCTGAAAGTGTAGTCAAAGCATTTCACTCTAAGTATTTATCAAAAGTAAGTATCTCAGATCATGGAGATGCACATAGCAAGGAGTAGGAGGAAACCATGCTGAATTTTGCTTGAAAGAGTGTAGTCATGCTGAAGAGCAAGTTCAGACTAGTTTGAAGATACAGAACAGGGAAACCATGTTCACCTTGATTTATACTGAATGAAGCAGCCAATGTTTTTTTAGTAAAAGTGCAACGTTTTCTACCCTAACTGATTATAGCAGAAATTTCACAGCACAACTGCTTAATGCAGAGACACAGAGAGTAAACTTCTACAGGGATACCCAGACATCACGTTACCCACCATTTTCTGAACACTCATTCTGCCCTGACATTGGTGGAAGAGGTCAGACTGGAGAGGGACAGTAAGTCAAAGTGGTTTGAACTGCAACTACAAACGACAGAGTAATAACCCTAACACAAGTACAATACTCTGCCTACACTTTAAGGGGCAGGGAGAGGGGACAAGACGGTGCAGGAGACATCCGAGCACTGCGGGGAGGGTTTTCTCTCCACCCTGAACACAGCCCAGTGCTCGCAGACAGCGCTCCGCCAACGTAATTCCTGCCAAAATTTCACTTCCCCTGGTTCCTCTCCTTTCACTATCTCGCAAAGCCCGGAGCGCCCTGTCTCGGGCAGAGCAGGTAAGGAGACAGGAGTGTGCCGAGGTGATTGCCAGCGTGTGGCAAGGTTTAATCTCTGGTCCTGGTGGTCCCCCTAGAGGTAACGAAGAGGTGCTGTTTCCAAATCTATTCCTAGACATCCCTGCCGAGTTGACAAACTGGGATCGGAGAGTGAGTTCTGAGACGCTGGCATGTATCCAAGCAGGTATCGGGCTGAGATTCATCTGCTACGAATCACCGAGCTCTGGTACGCTGTGGTGTGTAGTACCTACCAACTGAACGCGCCCATCCGCTGGGCATAGACACTGGTGCTGCACTCAGCTCTGACTCCTTTAAGCCCAAGGCTGAAGGCTTCAGCATGCTAAAAATTCTTCTACTCGACAGGTTTCTTTTTCTTTTTCCATGCATTTATCCCTTTCTCCCCCAGCATTCACATCTTCATTTTCAGGTACTGAAGGGAAAACTAAAGTGCTGTTATCTGAATAAATAAAACTTGTCATTATGAATGTTTATTGAATTACTTTTTGTATCATCCAACTTTAATTACACACAGGAAAGATAACCAGCTCTGTTACTTATTTTTTTATATATATTCTAGGAGGATTGGATTTTCTGCTCATCTCTCACAACGATTACATATTGATCACAAGGAGATCCTTGAGAGAAGAGACAGCAGCAAAACCTTTGTCCAATTGCTCTGCTGCTGACTGGCAGCATTTCACAGCACAACTTCACACACACACGCACAAATACGTATACCTTCTGTTCCACAGACTCATGCAGTCAGTGGAACTCTGAGCCACTAGCTTGTCAGTTACTGTTACCAGACAAACTGTAGGGTTCAGATCAGCAGGGCACCCAAGGGAGTTGCAAAGGATTTTCCCATTGCATTTCAGGGGAACTGAGATGGATGCTTGGCGAAGAGTACACCAAATAGCATACACATACAAACCTGGAAGCCAGAGCTGAGGCAAGCCTGGGAGCAGTGCCTTGCACTGTGCTTCCCGAGGTTGTGGCAGCCTATCTCAGAGTGCAGTCACTGAGTCACAGGGTGCATCACTCCAAACCTGGGTCAGTGGTATCAGCATTAGTTTCTCACCACAGCCTTTCACTAGATCACAGTCAATCTGGACTTCATGGAAAGCTTTCCAGGGTAAGTGTTCTGGAGCCAACTGAGGTTTACAGCAATAGCAATCTTCTCAAGCCAAGACATGATTCATTAGTGAGTAATTTCAAATATTTGTGCACGCAGCTTGTGTTTAAAAAGTGCCTCTAAATCTAGCCTGCCAGCTCTCCTTGGTTCAGTACGGTGGCTCTGTGCACTTTATCTGGAGTATAGATACAAGTTCTCAGTGGCAGCCCCATGCCCTCAGGGTGGATAATGGGCTCCCCCAACTCCTAAGGAGTCTCCCTGACCAGAGACCATTGAAAGGTTTAATGTGATCTTATGTCTTCAGAGCATCCCACAAACTCACCACTTACATGCTGGCAATTCTTACAGAGTCATTCCTGCCAGACTAGGCATGATTCAGTGATCCTCTCATCCAGCCCATTCAATTATTTGGGGAGAGGCCAAACCACTGAGACCAAGAGTCAGCAATTTTTAATTCAGTGAGTGTCTGAGACACATATCATTTAAAAAAAAAAACAATACCAAAAACAATACCAAAAACCTCCTGAAATTTCTAAGTACTCACAGTGGTTTTGGTATCAGTTCTCCATGGTCCCAGGCAGTTGCCTCAACCTTTATCTAGGAATTGAAGATAATATGTCAATAAGGAAAAAAGATGCCTTTAAATAACTTGGAGATGAAAGCTGCTCTGGGCATTCTGACTAGTATTAGATATTAGAATAGCAGCAATGAGTATACAGTCTTGCCTTATGTCAATTTGCTTTTAAGAATCCCACAGAAATAAGACTTCAAAATAATCCTCATAACCTTTAAAAGGTATCTTTGGAAAAGTATCTCTGGCTCCCATGGATTTAAAGATACCCACAGAATACAACCTCAACATAGGCAGAATATCAAGACTACAGGTGGCTAATGCATCTACTAGAAAAACTAATTAAAAAGTAGAAAATTCCCCATTGGCCTTTAGCTGAAGAGATGAATCACAATGGCACACTCAAGATGTCTGTGAACGTCAGGAAAGTTCTGTAGAATGACACGAGATTAAAAATCTACCTATTCACTCATATATGTAGATGACCCTGGATCTAAGGTACTCCCGTGCATTCTCATTGAAATTACGTTAAATATGGGAATATTAAATCACTTCAATTTTTAAAGTAGCATTGTGTATATTTTAACTTTGTTTCAAGTGAGGTACCTCAAAATACTTCACCTACAAGCAAACCCAACAGGCTTCCTCATAGCAACTGCCTGGCTATGGTTTTGTCCACAGCAGACAGAACGTACCTGGCTTTTCTTTTACACCAAGAGAAGCAACTTCAAATCACCTTCTATTTTGTATTACAAAGAGTCTGTACAGACTGTTACTGCACATGACTTGTTATCTGTCATAGCTTCCTATGCAGCAACTCCAAGCTGAGCCTTGAAACTTAAATCCTAAGAAGCATTCAAAAAAATTTGCCTTCAGTTTGTGGGCACATAGTAGTTAACTTCGAGGTGCTGTGAAGTAAAACCTGCCTGCTTTTGTTGCTCTGTCCTTATTCTCCTAACCAGATTACCCCAAGACTGCATGACTTTGATTTCTGAATGTAACACCTGCATGTATTTGACACTATTACACACACACTCATTTATGTAGCTATTTATGCTAACAATATTTAATGCCTTCTTTTTAAATACATGAACATGGCTGGGCTTTGAGATAGAATGTAATTCTAGATATCAAAAGGTTCTGATAGTAGGAAGAAATCTGAATTAAAATATAAAGAAGAGTTAGGAAGAGAGCTTGAGGGTTTTTTTTGTTGATTTTTATTAAATTGTTTCATCCTGTTTAAAGCAGGATGTTCTGTGAATAGTGCTGAAAGAGCAACATCACTTGATACTATTGGAGAATTAGAGGGCAAGTGGCAGTATGAGATTTGACAATATTTCATCTATCAGGAAAAGGACCACGGCAAGTTCAGCAAACTTTGGCCCAGTGCCTCCATCGTTCTTGGCCAGGGTTTCACAAGTAGAAATCACAACAGTTCTCACAGGAGGCCACATCTATGCCCCTCCTAAAATACTCATCCTCAAAGTAGGCAGGAGCATGGTACTCTCTCCCAAATCCATTTGCTTCATATTGGAAACAGTTCACAGACAGTTAACATGAGGGTGGTTGGGAACACACTGAGAACGAAAGATCTAAGGCCCTGCCGAGCCATAAGCCACACCAAGGCAAGGAGCATCCTTTGGGCTTCTAAAGACAGCTTCTATTCCTGCCTCAGCTGGGGCAGGCTCAGTGACTCTTCAAGGCAACTAATATAGTCTCTAGGCCCTCAAAATAGTATGTGTACATAACCATTATGTGTACATAACCATTCAGTCTTCAGCTTCTGAAAAAAATTATTTTCCTCAACTATATCACTAACATCCCATGTAAATAGGTTCTGAGAGACAGCACTACTCACTCAGATTACAGCTATCCCTAAAGTTGGGCACAGGAGTGCTACCAACACTGTTTCTGGTGCATGTGGCACCGAAAGTAATAAATTACGCAGTGAGCAATGTGGAGATTTTCACTCCTTAAAGACAGTAATTTCTCAGTATCAGAACTCCAGCTGACTTCAGTGGGAACAGAACCAAGCTGCTGCAGTAACTAGCATCAGATTTAAAAATCTGAATTATTGGGAGCCCTGAATTAAACTTTGGTGATTATATGCTTATGACATGTTTAAATTATGCTAATACAGCCTTTGAATGTTTTATTAATTCTACTGAGCAACCTGGCTGTTTCCCAGAAGGAAGCAGGTCAAAGTTGGGCAATGCTTCCAGGGTGGAGCCCTGACAGACATCAGTAATTACCCTGGAATCCTACTCCTGAGAACTCTTTCTAAATGACTTGAAAAAATAAGCCCTCTTACATTGCACTTTCCAAACTGACATTTTCTCTACATTATCAGGCTCTTGGTTAAGTGAGCAGTTTAAGTGTTCAGAAGAAAATCCTGTTTGGAATCATGCCATTTATCCCTCTGTTTCAGGAAAAAGCTAAAAACAGGAAGACAGGACAAACGCTGTTTTCTCCTGCAATACCAGTCTGCTCCTTTAGTGACTCCACATATTACAGTTAAAAAAGTTATGACTCCATAATACTATAAAATTAATCTCTATACTTTTGTATTGATTTCTGTTTCAAATAATCCTAATAGTTGAAAACAGATGTATGCACTACACATAACTTGCTCTACATCTGTGTATCCACCTTCCCTATTCCATGATTCATGCAGTATTATAGATCCATGGAGATTTCTCTGATTGTATGTTCTCTGCTTTAAGTAGTGAAATGTACACTGCTATTATTAAATTTTACATCATGACCAAAGTAGCCTCTTGGGAAGCACAAATCCTAATCAAAGGGGCTGGGGACAGCGAAATAGTGTGTCTCCTGTCGCAAGGAGGATGTTGTAGCTATGGTGGAGAGGTCTGTCAATTCACTTTCTGTTCTGCGACCTCAGACTATTTCATTGCTTGCCCTCATCTAACTGCAGACCATTAATCAGCCAAAAACGTCTATTTTGGCTTTGGGAATTACTCACAAACCACTAGAGCAAGGCCATGAAATAATAATATACAGTATGACCTAACCTGAACTCAGAAGCAAAACCAGTAGATCCTTTTACTACTTCTCCTGTTTTTTCCTTAAATTCAGTCAATCTGTATTACATTTCCACAAAGGTGAGCAAGAATGACATCATTCTATCTTTTAAAAATAATTTTCAGTAAAAAAAATAAAAATAATCAAAGCCTTCACTGTCTTTTAGCTTCCAGTAACTACGAGTAGCTGCTCCATCTTATGCACTCTTTAAGACAAAGCCTGACACCTCATATCATGTTAGTCATTTGATTTCAATGGAAGCATTTAGATTAGTTATATTTGCAGGATTATTTGCATCCAGTGGTTGCATGGCATGAGCATCACTCAGTTACTTGGGAAGTGAAACTCAGACACTGAGGATGTATGTGTTCTTATCCATAGGTAAGGCCATACTAACAGACAATTGTTGAAATAACCAGCACAAACATAACACAATTAAATGCTTTAAACAAAGCTGAATTATCAGAGAAACTTTACACCAGATCAAAGCTTTGGGTCATGCAGCAACACATTTTTAAACCCATGCAGGAGTCCCAAAGCTGAACTTAATATTTCGTTACACCACAAACCAAATTTGTTCCAGCATCAGTGGCTCCGTGTCTGCAGCATTACACCTCTGATTTAAATTACTAATTTTATTATGAAAATCAAAGTAAAGTGTGGGTTGTTTTTTAATTTCACTTCCAGATCATCATGATGGAAATATTTATCTGAAATCTTTAATAAACACGGTCAGGCAGTAAAAGCTAACTGTTGGAAGCCAGTCTAATCTGACATGCTTTTTTCTGTGTTTAGCCCCTGGACCTCACGTTCATGTTGATCCAGCAGGGAACATGTGATATTGTTTGAAAAACCAACTTTTCCATGGTGACCCCAACCAAGCATACCAATGTTTGAACACTGCTCTGGATGTCGGTCTCCAAAGACTTAGCAGTTTGTATTGACTCTTATTAAACACCTGTTTCTTCTCTTCTCCAGCTCCACCCCACTTTATGCCCCTCTCCCCGAGGAATCACCTGCAGACACATTTTACCCCAACATTACTGAGATGCATTTCCCTTCACCTTCTGCAGCCTAGAGCTCTCACTCTACTACAGCACTGTGTAGGCTCACAAAAAACCCAATCTTGAGCATGTAAACACACTGACACGTGCAACAGGATAGCTCTAAATGTGACTTTTTATAGTCATAAAACTTGTAAAAGAGGATCAGAACTCAGTTCAATTCAATTCCATTGGTTATTTACAAAAAAACAATCAGGAACCAAAAGTAATACCACTTGCCTTTTATAGCTAAGTAACACAGTAAATTGCAAACTGGAGACAGTAAAATAATTCTAAAAGCATTTTTAAGCAAGGAATAAATTACAGAATGTAACAAACTTTCACGAAACAAACACCCAGCACTATCAATCCAATTATTTCTTACAAGTAATACCTACTCTAATCACAGTCACATACTAAGCAAAGCAATGACTCAGAGATTGACTTTTGCCATCTGTTTTGAAATTGTTGGACCACCGCTTAAAGAAAAAACACAAGCTGGCATTTCTTAAAAATGAGGCCATTAGTGAGAGGAGAAACATGAAGTGCTAGTTTGTTGTCTTGCCAAAGAGAATCCTGTACAAATATAAAATATGGTAATATATGAGTGTTTCACATATAATGTTTATTTACCATATTGATATCTCTGAATTTCAGGCTAAGATTTATATCCTTTTTTCATACACAGTTTCTCACTCAAAATGTGAAGCAAATGTGACTCAGTTTTGCCAACAGTGCAAAAGAGAGGTCTCTTACACAATGTCCTCGTGGTAATTCTGAATGGAACAGGAAAATAAAACATTTGACCTTACTAGAAGTTGTGCACATGATCCCAGCAATGCAATGTGCAAAGCAACTAAACAGAGCCCTGTTATGGATACATACTGACTCTTGACAGCTTGCTTCCTTCAAGTCTGAAGTGTCTCACCAGCTCCTTTTGTCTCTTACACAGTGATGGTGGTTGCTTGTTTTTCTTCCTAGAGCAGAACTGCCTCTTTCCTTATTGTTAGAGAAACAGTGCTGCTAATTTAAACAAAAATAAATACTTACAACTGAACCCTTCCTCCCACAAGGTGTTAACTATCTGTCCAGGGTACAGCTTGTATACAAGTCTGCCCATGTGTTTCAACAGCCCCAAACAGAAATCCTAATACAAAACAAGGGTCACAGGTTTGGATGGGAGTACCACTGGCAGTGAGCTGTAAAAACAAACCATTTGGGTCCATTTTACCCTTCCATCCATATATCTTTTCAACTGTATTGTTCATTTAACACACTTCTATACCAGTCTTTTAACGATATCCAACCAGGAGTATGTTTTTGCATTTTTAATAATGAAGTGGGTGTAATGAGTCACAATGCAATGAGTGAAAATAAAGAGTACTGACTCCTGTCTATTAAAACATGTCTCAACTAGATGTGTTGTGACTAGATAATGTGCACTGAATAGCATGAGAAGATACTAGGAAGCATAGTGAAAGTCTATTTGCCCAAAAGGCTCGAGAAAGGCACATCCACATGCAAACCAGATAAGATATAGTTAATCAACTCCTTCAATGCATGACCATGTGCCTAGCAGTAAAATGTGTCCCAAAAACACAGAAATCTCAAATTCTGTCATCATTGCGAGACGCAGAGATTACATTAGGAGCCTCTGGGCTCTGACTGCCAGGTGCAGAAGTGACAACATCCATCAGACACTGTTGCAAAACCAGATCCCAAATCTCACTGCAATCTACAATCAGGTTAGGGTACACTATTCCTACATACTGCAACCCCAAACCACAAGCTCATCATTACCAACACCACCAAATAAGATACAGTACTTCTAAATAACTGATCAAGGAGCACAACACAAACCCTGTGGGATTTGGTAGAATTTACACCAGCCCCAAATCTTCTGAAATTTATTTTTCTTTTTTTTTTGGGGGGGGTGAGGGGCTTGCCTTGTGTACACAGAGTAAACCATGCTGTGACCCTGACTAACAGCCTGGAAGAGAGTGCAACATAGACCAGACAACACTACAGGGAAGCTGAAGAGTCCTGCAGTAGCAAGGTGAACATGAGCCAACAGGAAAGTTATCAGATGGCCACCAAGATGACTAGGGACTTAAGCTCTCACCCTCTGAAGAGAGGCAGAGTGATCTGGGCTTATTCAGCACAGAGAAGAGACCGCTCTAGAAGGACCTAATAGGAGCTTTCTGTTACTTAAAAAGAACATTGCTGTACACATCCCTGCCTTATTCCTGTGCATGTAAGCAGAACAGACTCAAAACAAGCTCAGTACACCCTCTGAACAACCAGAGGATATTAATGGTTACTTTCCACAGGAGCAATTTGGTACTTATTAGCAGCAAACTAGAATTGTGAAGTTTTCAACTTGTGAAGTTTTCAACTTGTGAAGTTTTCAACTTGTGAAGTTTTCAACTTGTGAAGTTTTCAACTTGTGAAGTTTTCAACTTGTGAAGTTTTCAACTTGTGAAGTTTTCAGTTTAGCTGAAAACTTCCTAGCCAAGAAGCCATGCAAAAACCAACTGCCCCTATGGATGTGAGCCCACATCTGCCTGCAGCTCTCCTCCATGGCCACCACTAGCAGACAAAAACATTAGCTTCGTGGTATTCTGCCTGGGATGGTTCCCAAATTGTCAGCCTTGGATATTATGTATTAAAAAAACAAAACAAATCCCCCAAAACTTCTTTGTTGGAAATGAAAAGGAACAGGCCACTTTGTCCCACTTAAATTATGTGGATATAACTAAAATCAAAACATGTTTGACAGGAACAACAACATATCGCTAACTGCTCTACCCCTCCATCCCCTAGCTAACTGCACGACAAGTAACCTTTCTTAAATTCCAGTCAAATGAGCTGAAGGTTTCCAAGCAGGAAGTACATATGCTTTAGATGCAAAATTCCTCTGGTGTTTTACTTACTGACAAAGTTATTTCCCAAACCAAGAGTGTGACTTACAGAAAAGAAGAACCTCTCAGCACAAATTCTATCCATCAACACTCTTCCACTTACACGAACGTTTTCTTCACCCAACATGCTATCAAAAACATAGACATTTATTCCAATGCCAAATAAAGCATTCATGAGCACACATTTTTCTAACAGCTTCCCAGTGGATGGAAAAATACTTAAAACCAAGTTGTTCATTGAAGTGTTGTGTAAAAAGCATGTATCATCCGGCCCAGAGCATTCTCAGGTGCTTTCTCTCTTAATAGCCATATTAATAACTAAAGTCAACAGTTCCAAAGGATATTTCCAAGCTAAATTAAAATCTAATAATCACATCCTAGTAACTATTTTGGAAATCCAAATCCCCAGACAACTCTGAAAATCTTACCCAGAGCAGCTTTAACATTCAATACAGGCATTTACAAATACAACCCTGGTGTAATTTGAGTAGGAGATTACCCTCACTAATGCTTCTGGAGTGTTCTAACTCTTTTTACTGACATGCCACATTTCATCTACAACCATGCTGCAAAAGAGCTCTATGAGTAGTTACAGTGCTGTCTTTAGAGTGATTCATCCCCTTTAATTAAATGCCCTTGAAATATTACTGCTACAAATGTCATCAGATGCAGCTTTTGTTTGAAAGTAGGTCCAACAAGTACAGTAACAGAAGCCGAACTAACTTTCTCATCTGTAAGAACTGCATTTGAAGATTTTTTTAAAATAATGCTCAGTTACAGGATTCTCTTGTAACTCCAAAAATGCAGTCCTTCAAAAACGCATTTTACAGAAATGCCATCTTTTTATTCAGATGAGAACACCAAGGAGCATCAAAAGAAAAACAAGAACCACTAAAAAACACAACAATTAACACAGTAATCAAGTCATTACTAAAATATCTCTTTCAGTGCTTTGTCAACCCAGAATTCAGTTTCAGTTCTGGACTCTGCTTATGTAACTGAAATGACTGATCCATCTAACTGCCAGGCAAGACAAACCTAAACTTCAAAGATGTATCTTATGACAGGAGGTACAGAAGTAAAACAACCTGCCAGTCTTCAGGAACTGTTGTACTCTGTGGTCAATGTACTAATAGCACTAAAACAGCACACCAGAAATGGTATAGGAGAAAAAGATTTCTAACGTAGAGAGATGATGGTTCTCAGGATCAGAGTATTTGCCATACTTGGCAATTACCTGCAAGTTCTTCATTTGTACTTTAAAAGCCACATTTCTTTTTTCACAGGCCAAGAACCACCAGAAAATCAGGGGAGGAAAAAGCAGCTTAAACACATAAATACATGCATCGGGTTAGATATAAATCTAACCTCCCAGTTAGACAAAGAGAAGTAAGCTTACCCACCATGCCTGAAATTGTGTTAGGGCTAAAACCTGTGAGTTACAGGTCCATAAATTTTAAGACTTCAGCAGCATCGTCTTTAGAAGCTTCCACAAAAATGTTACAAGCATTTTCATCCAGATTTCACAGGTTACCTTTTAGCCTGTTTTGGATGTGGTTCAGGGTCATAATTTTTCTTGGGGAATTCCAAGAATAACAGTGCTTCTTGCTATCTGGCACCCTTTCAAAGCACAGGCAGTAGCTCTCACAGCCAATCTCATTTCCCCCTTGAGACACACATATTTGTTCAGGTGATTCATGGCCATTCACAGAAAGAGGATACCCATTTCAAAATGGTTCCATAACATATAAGTTTGCTTTCTACTCTCTCAGGTTCCATACACTACACATAATTGGAAAACTTTGCACTGCCTTCTTGCTAATGAAAACGTAACTACTGCCACTGAAAGGATGTCTTGAATATCCTCTGTTTATTCTAAGGACCAACTATGTTTTGATTCTGTCCTGACTTACACACAGGGGACGAAGGTGGAAATGCTTTGAGTACTGTACTCAGCCTTGACCACCAAAAGTAGATATAAACCACACTGGTTAAAAAACCCCAACCTACTGGTTATTACTTCTAGGGTTGATTAAGAGACATGCAAAGAAGCTGTATTAACCTATTCTCATTACAGTTACACTATTCCCATTCAAACCCCTTGAACTCTGATTTTGGAAACTCACAACTCTAAAAGCAACTGCTCTGAGTTTGGAGGCTCCAAGATTATCAATTGTTCCAGTCAGGGCTAGAGTGCAAACAGGGATGCATGCTTCTCACAGATAACATGGCTGCACAGGATGATTTTCTGGATGTCCACATGATCAGAAAACCACACACCAGGGTCAATCCTGACCTTGGATGGATGATGAGGCTCTTTCCAAACCTCTCTTTTGATTGCATTAAAACAGACACAGATGTAACTGCTTACAAATCAACAATTAAAACAGGCTGTAATGGGTGCATAGCAACTTAGAGAACTGCAGTGAAACAGCATCACAAGGATCTGAAATAGGTAGTTCCACAGATCAGTCAACTTTGATATTATTTATCAGTGAAACAGCTCTCAGAGTACATAGCTTTATCAGGACGATGCTTCCTACACAAGTCAGACAGCTGCATCTGAGAAATACATCAGAAAGCATCTGCCCTTTCCCTCCTTACACTTTACAGTCCAGCAACAGATTAATACATGTGGTGGTTGAGAAGCTCTAGGTGGAGAGGCAGCAGTGCTAGTTATATGTTCTCCCAATACATAAGAGCAGAAACACTGCTTTCCTGTTTTGGGCCCATTGCAGCACGTTGTTATTTGCTTTCTCCTTCAAGTAGCCAACACATTTTTGAAGGCCATAAAGGTGTTATGAATGACTGTGCCTCCATTAGGAATCTGTTCATGAGGTTTATCCTATTCTTGACACGCCAACATTTGGTATGACCTTTCTTCAATAAATAATTTTTAAAACAAAATTAGTTTGAACTTGCACTTGCCTTAAAAAAAAAATATAGAAATGAGTCAGAAAGCCATCAGAACAGCAAAATGTTGCTTTGCCCATTCATCTCAGACAGCTAATCTGAATAATTGGAAGTATTTTCTCAATTAATGCACAAAACCCACCAATATTTTCCCACTTTTTTTTTCCTTCAGAAAGCTGTGTACCATTATTCTGCGATCTGTCCTAGGGAGCCTGCTTTGGCAGGGGGCTGGACCCAATGATCTCTTGAGGTCCCTTGCAAACCCTATGGTTCTGTGATTATATAAGAAATTTTATCATAAATTGAAACTGAACAAGAAACGTGCCATCAAAAACTAGGGCTTCCAACAGTGATTGTGCTTCCTCAAATGAAACTGACCATTGCAGTCCATAGGACTGCCCATTAAAGACAAGACAAGCATGTTCAAAGGAACATGCTTTTACAGATCTGGCTACAGACTCATTAAACTGGTTATGTCAAAAAGTTGGTTTCCATTTTCTTAATTAAAAAAAATACAACACAAACCAAACATGTCTGAGCATGTGTAGAAATGAAAAATGAAACATACTCCCTTAGAATAAATTGCATCCAAAGTATTTCTTCTCCATCACTTTGCATTGCTTGCTGTCCTAGGCTTTCCATTCTCATTAGCAAGTTGTTTGGGTATTTGTGAATTCAAAGATATAAACCACTATAAAGCACCCAGTATTAGTTTATGAGATCTCTGTAGCAGGGGGTTTGCCAACAAGTGCAAAGCACCTGGAGAAAAGCCTCCTGAGCACAAAACAGGTGCACAGCACCTACACTGAACAAAGAAGCACAAAAGAGAGCTCCTTTTAGCAATCATCTGTCAGGACACAGAAGCTCCTTTATTCAGGTGAACGGCACAGGCTGTTCAAAAAGAGGACACATACTGTTACAAACCTCCTGGCAGGATCATAACTAGCAGAGAATAAGAGCTCACCCACAAAATTTATATAATACTCGAGCCTTACAGCTTTCACAGCCCAAGAGGGATATGTTGCTGACTACTTAACAGAACCATGACTGAAGTGCAAGAGAGCAAAACAAGACAGAGCTCCTCACGCAGCCGCTCCATGAGCTTAAAGCCTTACAGCTGAGCCAGAAAGGGACAGAGGAAAAAGCAACAGGTGTAAGGAGGCGCTCAGGGAGCTCAGCGCCACCATGCTCAGATACACCCGGCAGCAAGGCTCCCCACGGCCCACAGCCCCCAGGAAGCGTTGTACCACGCTCGGGAGCCCTGCGAAAGGGTGAGACGAAGGCTCGAATCCCCGTCCGAGTGCGTGAAGCCATTCCCACCCAGCCGTTGGGGAGCTGCCCGGCCCCGAATAAGGCCCCAGCCCCACCTCCCCAGACCTTTATGGGGGTGGCTACGGCAGCTCCGCGGGCCCAAAGCCTTCCCGCGGAGCGCCGCGCCCTATTGGCCATCGGCGGGCGGGCCGTGCTGTAAGGCGGCAGGTGATTGGCGTGCGGGCAGCCGCGTGCGGGCGCTGCCTGGCTTTGTACACACGCCGGCCCGCTCGGCCCTTTAACAATGGGCGAGGCGGGCGGCGCCGCGTGATGGCGGGGGAGCTTTCGGGACGCCGCGCCGCGCTCAGGTGCCCCGGGCCAGGCCCTGTCGTGGCCGGCAGCCGCGCCGCCGCGTAGGGTGAGTGGCGGCTTCGGCGGGCGAAACGCCGCCAGCCTTTGTCGGGGTGCGATCGCCCGCCGGCTCCTCCGCGCCCCCTCGCCCGGCCGCGCCCCGCGGCGGGAGGGGGCGGCTTAACGAGCCTCACTTGTGCCCCGCATGGCGGCCAGCTGGGCCGGGGGGCCGGGGGAGCCCCGCGGTACGGGCGGCAGCTGATCACGTTTAACCGGGGGCGAATGAGGAAGGGGCGAGGGTGGTATTGCCTGTCCCGTCCCGCCCGCGCTGAGTGAGCGCCGCTTCCTCCCTTCTGCCCAGGCCCCGGCTGCCGCGCCGCCCCGCCGATGGAGCTGGAGGCGCAGTGGTGGACAGGACAGCTGGCTGCCGACATCCACCAAGCGCTTCGCTACAAGGTAGCCTGCGATGATAGTAGCGGTTGGGCTGTGGCGGGGGAGCCCGGGGAACGGCGGCGGCGGGCTGGCGGCCTCGGTGCCTTTGTGAGGGCTCTTAACAATCGCGGCGGCCCGGCGGAGATGCTTGCAGCGAGGTGGAAAGCGCGTGTGAGGTTCAGGCCGCCCGGGTTTCGGTGGAGTTCGCTTTTCCAACCCTTGCCAGCCCGCGGTGTTCCCCTCGGGCAGCGCTCGGGCTGTTTCGGCCGCGGTTTTGACAGTTTATCCGGCTGGCCGGGCCGTTCGCTGTCTGCGCTGCAGCAGGGCAGAGGGGTAGCGCTGCGCTGGGGCGTTGCGCTTGGCTGTGTGAGTGGGGCCGAGTTTAAAGCCTGCAGAAAGCGTCGCGATGCTATTGCGGTAACAGAAAACAACGACCGAGCACTCGGTGCGGTAAGAATAGCAAAGGGTTTAGGCAAAACTGCTTTGAAGTTGCTTGGACTGACTCAAAGTTGCTCTTTGGGGTTACTTTAACAGTAAAGCACATCTTAACGCCCAGAGCTGAAAGTCATTTTACAGTGACTGCACCCACTAAAAATACGCTTTTCTGATAGTACTCGATGAACGGGTTACCTTTCTGGAAGGCGTGACTGCTAAAGCAGCCTCCCCTCTCCCGGGGGTCAGGGTGGGGGCAACACAAGAGAAGGACAGGATAATTTTATTTGCTACCAAAGTTACCGTTGATAAAACTAAGTTAATGTTGTGAAAGGTGAATTCTAAAGCTTAGTAGGTATGGAGGGACTGTTAGTTTATTTTTGGTTCTCCACTTAAATTGCATGTTTGAGAACTTTGAATTGGCATGAAAACTTTGAAAATTTTGGGTGATTCCATTCCATCTTGATGTCATCAGACTGTCCTGCTGGAAGTTGAATTGTACTCAAAATCCTACTTCATGTGGGCTGCACAATGTAACTCATAAATTTATTCATGGCAACAGAAGCCAGCACTGCTGTTCCACTTGTGTACAAAAGAAGATACCAGCTCCTAGGCAGGAGCCTGAGGAATGTTCCTTCTACCAGTACAAATTTTATATTCAAAATAGATCATGCCACAGATTTTTATCATCTGTGGTGTTGGTAGGGCTTTTGTGTTGTGGAGTCACCTCCAAAGCTTTGACCATATGAGGATTACATACACTTAAGTCAGTACCTGAGAGCACAGTGTAATCTGTCAGTGCAACATCTACCAGAGCAGATTAGATCAGGGTTTAAACATATGCATGCAGCAAATGTTGACACATGCACACCCCCTTCCTCTTCCTAATGTTGTTACCTATAGCTAGCTGTTAGTGCCCTTCTCCTGGAAGGGCCTACAGGAGTACCATCAGTGTTGGAATATGCAAGCACCAGCACAGAAGTTTGACTGCTCAGATTGAACTGTAGCAGGAGGGGGAAGTGAGTTGAGCTGTTAGACTTTGCATTGAAGCAACTGAATGCTCAGATTGCCTTGCTGTTTCCCTGCTGGAAGATACAGCCTTTGCAGTAGAAGTAATACAAGAGAGAAATAGTAAAAGCTAAAGTCACTCAACAATTGCCTAATGCAAAGATTTTAAATTATTATACTAATGTAGTGCAGAACTATTCTGTAGTTCTTCTGTAATACAACAAATATATTTTTTGTTCTGTGAGAAGGGATGTTGAAAGGATGGGAACAGAAGGAAGAGGGGAGAAATCCTATGAAAATTCTGTGATAAATTTGAGAATATCAGCTATATCAATCTGACACCAATTCAAGCTAAATGATGGTTTTAATAAAATTACATGCTGCTGTCCACCTAGGAGCTGAAGCTGCCCTCCTACAAAGGCCAATCTCCCCAGTTACATCTGAGAAGATACTTTGCAGATCTGATTGCCATTGTGAGCAATCGGTTCCGACTCTGTCCTGCTGCACGACATCTAGCTGTGTATCTGTTGGACCTCTTTATGGATCGTTATGACATATCTATACAGCAGCTGCATGTGGTTGCTCTTTCCTGTTTACTTTTAGCAAGTAAGTATGTAGCATAAAACTAACTATAGTAACATAGGTCCTACTGCCGAATGCAAGGTGTGTCTTGATGGGATACAGCAGATAGGAAAATAAGGAGGTTATAAAAGACAGTGTGTATATCAACTCGGCCCAATTGGTATTACTTTTCTTTAGACTCTTGTTTTGACTTCTACTGGCATCTGATGAAACTGAGAGGAGAAAAAACAAACTGTAATTAAACCCCCAGTGTTTATGGTTGGAAACAAATTATGGTGAACTTAGGAGCTGGATTGACTGTTTTTGGAGGATGTCTCAAAATGTGTAGATCCAGTGCTGGTGATGAGAAATTTGCATGCCTGTGATAAAGGCAGAAATTAAATAAAACATATGTAGACTGCACTGCACCCTGCTGATGGTGCTGTGTGGTTCTAGAATACTTAATTCATAACTTCATAAAATTGTAATGCCTTTTAAGCTAGCTAAGGCTAATAAAAATCCTGTATTGCCACATTCACAATGTAATACTAGTGAAATACATTGGTGAATGCACACTACTCCAAAGATAGAATTAATTACAAACCCTCATTATGAACAGTGCTGCTCATATTGACCTCTCCTAGATTCTTGTGGTGCATATCCTTGTGGGCCCCTTTTAATTGTCCCCAAAGAGATATGGGTGGCTTGCTGGGATACCTGCTGGCACTTGCTCCTAAAAAAAGATTCAGAGAAACAGGTCCTGGCAGCAGCACTAACTTGCTTTGGTTTCTGCTGCTGTTTCTCCGAATTCATTTTGCTTTCTCATGTATCACATTGTAGCTCTAGGCCCTCTTTGATTGAAAATCAGACCACTGAGGTGTTGGCTATTTTTGATATAGTGCTTCCTTTCATTGTATCTCCTATGCCACTAATATGACTATTCAGCAGAACAGTTAAACAAGAGAAGGGTTATTTCATATTCTTCTGGAGGTAAACTTTGGATGTCACCAGCCAGCAATCTTCCCTTGGCAAAGGATGAGGTGCTGAGTATGAAAACCTTGCCTTAGAAACCAGTATAATCTATTTAGGAAAATGAATTGGCTTTGAACTAATGCTAGATTTTCAAATGCAATTCATGGTCTGAAGAGAATTCTAATAAAAAAAACCCAACAACAAACCAACAAAAAACCCAAACCTCTGCCATCTTTTGTGACAAACTGCAAGTAGAGCTCAAAGCCTGGAGTACTCGCTCTTCTGAACAGCAGGGTGTGAATTGGTTTGGAAAGCACACAGTGAACACGATTTTTAAACTACTGCCCCGTGTGGCTTAAACAAGCAGTGTAATCAGCAGTGCAAGAAGTTGGACAAATCACACTGTGATGTATCTGATAAGGTTATAGAAGTAATAAGAAAAATCATTATGTGACTCTCGAAGTTTTTAATCCTGTAGTTACCAAGTATGGGAAACAAAAACTAACAGCCTGGGACTGGTGTTGGATTAAGTCCTGTATAGTGCCTCCACTGTTGAATAAAAAGATATTCAATATTTTCAGTCCTGCAAAACTCTCAAAAATTGTGCATTTACAATATATATCATGTAATACTGAATAGAGTGTAAGATGGAAAGAATTTGCAATGAAATTGAAATAGCACAACCATATGGCAAACTGTATGGAAACATGACACTTGTTTCTCTTATTAATGGGTTTTGTGCATATACAATTTTAGTTCAGGCTAAAAACGTACAGGCCTGACAAGTTAAAGTCCAAGGAAAGCTGAAGCTATAAGCAGTGTTAAACTTGCAGCGATACATAAGGCAGTGTAGGCTTTGAGATGCATGTAGCTGAAATCCACTTGTTTGAAATGCTGGAGCAGCTTATCAGCAATCAAATCTAAAAGCATACCTACTGTAACCAGCACTAAAAGCAAGCATGGCACCTTGGCTGGAGCTTTAGCTATACTCAAGTAAGTTTTAGAAACAAAAAGGGTGTGGGGAGGCGGGAGGGTGATTAAAGCCAAATGCTGTGGTGCTGTGTATGCCAAGTCACATCACAGCAGTATTTCATTGACGATGGGGATGCATTATACAATAGTCTGGGTGACAAAACCTTGCAAATGCAGTGCCTCTGATGTCCTAATACAGCTTACTTCTGTTCTTGGAAACTGGCTTCTGTGCGCAGGGGTGAGAAGACCAACAGGAAACATGGCATTGCACAATACCCTACACGGTGTTTGACATTATCTGTTGAAGATGAGCCTTTCATAGTGCATACCCTTTTTTGTCTCTGGTGGCATCTTCCATTTGAGCTTTGCATCTCCAGTAAAGTTTCAAGCTTGTTTGACGTAGTAGACCTGAAATATGACCAACACAGACATTGGATACAATCTGTTTCACAGTTCACTTGTGCTGAACTTTTTTTTTCCCCCTCCTCTTTCTGTTCACCTGAAGGTAAATTTGAAGAAAAGGAAGACAGTGTTCCCAAACTTGAACAGTTGAACAGCTTGGGTTGTATGACTAACATGAATTTGGTACTAACAAAACAGAATTTGCTTCACATGGAGTTGTTGTTGCTAGAAACATTTCAGTGGAATTTGTGCCTCCCAACTGCTGCTCATTTCATCGACTATTACCTTTCTATTGCTGTCCATGAGACTGATCTTCATGATGGCTGGCCAATGGTTTGCTTAGAGAAGACTAAGTTATATATGGCAAAATATGCTGATTACTTTCTGGAGGTATCACTGCAAGGTGAGTCACATAATTCAGGTAATCACTCCTTTGTTGTTTTGACAGATGACGTCCAGCTTAAATGAATCTTTTTCTTATTCCTCTTTTCTAGATCATGCATTTCTAAATTACGCCCCTTCTTTAGTTGCTACTGCATGTGTAGCTTCATCAAGGATTATCTTGCGTCTCTCACCAACGTGGCCTACCCGACTGCATCATCTTACTGCATACTCCTGGGATTTCCTAGTGCCATGTATTGAGCGACTATTAATGTAAGTTAACAGCAGCAGGGTTTTTTTGAAGCCTGTTTCCACGTCTGTTGCTATGTTTCATTGCTGTTAGTGTTGAAAGTAAATTCCTTCTTGAATTTCAGATTTTCTGGTCTAAGAATAGTTGGGTATTAGGTAAAAAAGTTGGGTAATAACTGTTTTGTCTTTCCAAAAAAGAAAACCTCATCAGTTCTTTCAGCAAAGAAACCTCAGGCTTGCATTTCCACTGAACATCTTTAGGCATGCTTGAGAACTGGTAAACAACTTACTCCAAATATCTGTAGTCTGCTTAGAAAGGAGAAAGAGGTAGTGAAGAGTACTGAAGGCATAGGAGCTCCTACTTTCTCTAAAGAAGTAGAGGAGATGCAAGGGATGCTCCTAATAGATTATGGATCAAACATGCAGATTCTTTGAGTAGCTGGCTTTGGGGAGTAGAAGGAGGTTGTACCTATTCTCGCACTACAGTGGAGAGATACATCTCACGTGAGATAAAAATGCAAGTGAACACCAAGTGAACCTTACTGGGAGCGGATGTTACACAGTTAGTTCTTCTATTCTAAACCGTAAGATCAAAACCTATGCGCTGCTTCCCTCCTACAGAAGTTTCCTCTTTCCCAGACCTAAAGATAGTTGGGCTCCATAGAAGCAGATCTTCCTTTTAAGTGTGATATCTTCACCCCCGATGGCCTCTCTTGACTTCTTTAATGTGTGTAATGAAAGGATAGTGCCGAAAGCACACAAGTGCTGATGCAGAAGTGTTTTTGGTATTACTCTGGAACACTAGGAGGTGGGATGAAGCCTTTTAGTCATCTTTGCAGTGCACCATAAAAAGTTAGCAATCTTTTAGGAAAAACTGGTGAGGGGTTGAACCCCAGCTGTCTTCAAGAGATCTGTTCTGTATAGGCAGTACCAAAAACTTAAGATATTTTAGGCCTGACTAAAGCGTGTAGGTGGCACCTGCTTAACCTCACCGTAAGAACAAGAGTATGTCTGAATACATTTGAGATGGGTGTAACTCAGAGGGAATTCAGGTGAGCTAAACAACCTAACTTAAGTACTGGCTAGGCTTCAAAAAAAGATTTCCGCTCCCAGAAGAAGGATCTATAAATACTGCAATGTAGATCTTTAAAAAACTTTCTGATATCATGTCTTTAAATCCCCTATACTCAAATACCCAATGTAAATGAAGTAGAAGCAGCAGTTAAATTTTTATTTTGGGTTCTGATAATCTGGCTCACTATTGGAATACACTAGCAGACCTTATTGCATTGGTAATTTTCAGATACTGTATTATTTGTATTGTACTCTGCTTTTATCTGCATTTTGTATTGCTATGAAATGAAGTGAAATGCTGAAAAGAAACTATCCTAAAGAAACAGTTTTCAAACCTTAGATGACTTTAAAGGGTAAGCTAAAAGGACTTTCTCTCTTTTTTTAAAAAGCTTTGGAAGCTTTTAGATAACACTGTTAGAGTGCTCTTAAGTTAACCCAAAAGAGTTAATTTTATTTAATATCTATTTTAATGTATTCTGTTTTCTCAATTTGCTTAGTGCCCATGATAATGATGTGAAGGAAGCAAACAAGCAAAAAGGACAACATGCTCAGTCTGCCCAACATACAGTATTTCAGACGCCCGCTCCATCTCCCCAGCAGGCTAATGCTCAACAGCACATACCACAGTATCTCCAAGCTCATCAATCTTCATTACAGTATCACCATCAGACATCACAACAACAAAACTGCCAACAGATATTACCATCTAATCATACAACATCTTACCCACTTCAGACTTGCCCTGCTGCCTTACAGTCTAGTGTTGCGGCTCGAGGCCACGTACAGACTGGTGCTGCGATGTCACTCGCTGTTCCGCTAGAAGTGAAGCCATGCATAAGTGTCTCCTACAACAGGAGTTACCAAGCAAATGGACGATATTCCTGTATCACTCCCTGCTTTGAGAGGTGATAGGTACAAAACAGATTTGTGCTTGTTTGTTTGGGGTGGTAAGTTGTGTTGAGGGGATTTGGTTTGAGTTTTTGTTAAACCTCAAATAAGTTTGAGGACAGTAGGTTGAATTAAAAAAGAAGTGTCTTTCCGGTGGGGGTGAGCCCAACTGGATTGGCAACCAGTACTGTAGCTCAAGTACAGACTGCAAAAAATAAGCACACAGAAAACACCCTCTAAAAAGAATGTGTATACCTGGGGGTAATAAGTTATTACTCTGGCATTCTGAATACTCAGTGCTTTAAAGGCACATCTTTGAAATACTAGTCAAAAGAAAAATAGCTGTGGACTAACTACAGACTTACCTCTTAATGAAGGAGATACGCAGTATTATTTTGAAGAAGTTTATGTGATGCCAGCATACAGTATTAACACTTACCTTAAATCTACTTAAAGTTAAGAATCCAGTGAATGCTAGACTTCCCCAGATACATGGGGACCGCATGAAGAAACAAATCTCA
Source organism: Hypotaenidia okinawae (assembly GCA_027925045.1). Taxonomy (NCBI): domain Eukaryota; kingdom Metazoa; phylum Chordata; class Aves; order Gruiformes; family Rallidae; genus Hypotaenidia; species Hypotaenidia okinawae. The sequence goes on along the minus strand of BSDF01000008.1, from coordinate 22,842,509 downwards.
TCTGGCTGACTCCATACTCTTGCCCCTTTACAGCAGTTGTGTTGGGTATTTACTTGAGGCTAAGGCATTTAAGTTAACGGTTATTTTGGCTAGTTTTAAGTTTTGTATCTCACAGGATAGATGCTATGTTTTTGCTTCTTTTCTCCTCCCTATCCTTTTTATGTTCAAAGTAACTCTTTTCATACTAACTCAGGGAATTTTCTACTCATTACTCTGTGCTGCTGGTTTGTACACTTCATTGGCATAAGGTGAGGGAGGAAGGCAGAGAGGGAAGAGACTATAGCAAGTGGAGTGGCTTTTCTTCAGGTCATCTACATGCAGAGTACCAAAGGGATATGTTAGTGCGCACAGAATGTAGATGTGAACCACTGCCCAGCAGTGTGCTATTAACTGAAGAAAAGTGAAAGTTTCAAATGCATTTGTACTGTACCAGAACTACTGCCATGGCTGTGATTCCTCTGTGTGCACAAGCACACATTTGTTATTAACCAACAGAAAGTGTCCTCCAATTGTACTGACAGTATCACTTGTACGAAATAAAGTACAGTTAAAAAGAAATCCAGTTCTGTCAGGCTTATAGTGGAGGGAAATTCTCAGGTAATAGTGGGCAACTTTTTCTTCTACCATTTGGGAGTTCCAGAAGAAAAGGCAGAGATTTACTCTTCTAAACGGGTGGATCAAAAATATATTGCAGAGTGAACTGCTTTATCACAGTAAAGGTGCTAATTAAATAACTTTATGGAATACACTCTCCTGTGGAGTGGATAGTCTGAGAGTAGAAAGTTTCACTCATCCGACTCTGGGATGAAAATGGTGATAGTGGTATTAATGGAGAATTTTTTTTTTTTTTTAATTTTTAAAGAGATACCTGACTTTCTCCTGTAGTAGTATATGGGAGGAAGAGGAATGGATGACAGGATTCTTCTTTGAAATATCTTTATAATATGGAGGCTTAAGCCTTTTTTTGATTTATTTGTTCCTTTACCACTTTCTCCTTTGTCTTAGTGGCAGCACTTATAATTGTGTACCATCTAATGACACTGAAGTACTGTGAAGCTTACAGAGACTCTTAAAAGAAGGGGCAATTAAGATTCGTAATCAATGTTAAGATAAAAGCTTTATCACAGGAGAGGGGACCTTTACACAATGTTCAAAATGATGGGAGGACAGCTGTGTTAGTTCTTTCTCTGGCTGAATGATGACACACTACAAAACTATTTATTGTTGGGAGAAGAAATCTTGTTTCTCTTGGTTTGTTTTTGTTTTTCCCTCAGAAATCTCAGTTTGTGTTGTTGGCATTTGTAGTGTGTATGTGCAAGTCAAGGGGGATAGGAGGGTGAATCAAAGAGACAACCCTTTGCTTCATGCTAGAGAATCAACTTTGAGATAGGCAGTATGGTCAATTCTTAAAGTGCAAGTTGGTTTGGTTTTATGTTTTTTCTCTCCTCTCTAATGAATATTTGCCCATGTCTGAGAGTAGTGTTAAGTAGAGACGTTCCACCTCATAAAATGCCATGCTTTTTATTCAACATTTTTACCTACTTAAGAGGAACAGGGACAACTTTCTGTAGTTTCATTTTGTTTCAATGCTATATCCAAGTCCTCAGTGCTCTAACTACCTCTGATGCTATGAATGTAGAGTCTTGCAATAGACCATGACTTGAAATAACAGCAAATGCCTGTAGCAATTTTTTTCTGTAAAAACCTTTAAATCGGCTAACTTGTCATCTTTGTGACACAGCAGTATAGGTTCTTCTTTTGGGGGAAACTAGTAAATTTATCCCATAGGCATTTGATATATAAAAAATTAATACTTAACACTGGAATTGTAATGGGCAGGGGGCTTATTGAGTTAGTTAATACTGCAAACTTACATTTACTAGGGTGTTTTTTCTTTGACTTTAAGACATTAGGTCAACTGTAAAAAGATTCACTACATGCTTTCTGTTCTTAATTTATTACTTAGTTGTGGGTTTCTTTCTGACACTACAGCTACATCATGACTACAGAGAAAATGTACACTGAACAGATATATTATTTAAAAGGGCTTTACCAGTGTACATTAGAAATAAACTGTTCTTACTATTAGAACCAAAATGTGTTTTTTATGGCATACGGTGCTCCTAGATGCAAAACGTCCAAAACAATGGAATCTTTGTGAGTGCTATGCATTCAACTTATTTTTAAAATAAAGCTAGTTTTCAGTAAGAAGGCTCCAGTGTGTATTATGCTTTTGTATGTGTGGTGGTTCTTTAAATATGTAAACTAGTCCTAACCTGGTTTGCATCATCTCTGTGTACGGGCTGAAGATGTAAGGACTTTCTTTTTTTCTCCCCACTCCTTGTAACACTATAATAAGCTTCAGGAACAATCTGCCTTTACAATTAAAAAAAAAAAAAACCCAGGAAGGAAATCATGCAGGAAGAGGCTTTCAAACTAAACTGCACCCAGAGCATACGCTAAACATTGTACATTTTAACAATGTGTGCAGTGCACAGCTGAAACACATAAACAACAACAGAATTCCAGTAGCTGAAGATCAGGGGCATGAATTAATTTTGTTATTAAAAAAAAAGTAATATTTGTAATCTTGTACTACATAGATTAGAAATAAATGAGGGTAGCCTTTTGTCAGAAACACATGCACTTCAGTTCTTTACAGTAACTGAAGGCTCAATCATGCCAAAGGCAGCACAAAATCATGTGATGCACCCTTGCAGAAATATTTTTGGATGCTTGCTATTTCTGGCAACTCTTTACTGATAGAAATTCTGGTTCTCCCTAATAATATGCACATTTATAACCAGGCTTTATGATAATGACTCAAGCTCCAGAAGTTAAGTAAGATTGCATTGAGTCTAATTCCTCTAAGGTTAGGAAGTGGGAGGTTGCTGTTAGCTTGCACCCATCCATTCAGGAATGGACTGTGAAAACCCTTTTAGAGGGTCTAGAGGGAGAGCAAGCACTCCTATTTCCCACAAAGGAACAAGGGCAATTCTCTACTACAGTGTCAGCATGCATACTACATGGACACTTGGATGCAAAGAGGTTTGTCCTCACCTTTAGGGCAGCAAGAGTCAAGTCTGTCTAGACTGCCTCCTCAATTTTCCAATTTTTATCTTTTTTACTGTACTTATGAAATAGGTACTACCCATGACTTTTATCAGTCTCTAACAACTAAAAGGACTGTGAGCTACTTTTCACTTCGATATTTTTGGTGGAAATCCCAACTCCAGATTTTAAATTGCAACTGTGAGGCTTTTTGTGTTTGTACATAACAAAAAATTTATCTCTACTTCCCTTGACCCATGTTTATTACCTACATTAAATAGGAGGATATTTATATTCTTCCAGAACTCCAAATTTAGCTTAAAGGATTCAATTTCAAGTTAACAGTTTAGTGACTGGCATATCACCAGAAAGATTTTTTGCAACTGAATACTGTTGGTAAGAATATGTAAGGTAGAAAGTAATGTAGCATCCTCCCTTAATAATTTCTTAGTACTACATTCTGAATGTTCAGAGGAAGAGATTAGATAAGAGGCCTTATCTGACTGCATACAAGTGCCCAGTTAGTCTTGTTTTATTACAAGTTTGACAACAGCAACTTTTAAAAACAAGTGGCATACACTGTTATTTTTAGTCCCCATTGAATGATACTTTACAAATTATGGTACAAGCACATACACTTGTGAAGTTTATTACACATTTTGCTGTTTCCCTGTAATTACATCTTAATGTAATAAATTTCTAAAACTTCAAACAAGACACAAATTCTGACAAAGGAAAACATTCCCTACTCAACATTTTTTAAAAAACCCCAACACTTATAACTGAATAATTAATACAGAAAGTATCTCCAGGTTTTAAAAATTGTTAGTGCAACCACAGATGTGGCTTCTGCTACCAGAACTATGAAAAGAAGGGAGACTTAAGGAAGATTTATAGATATTAAAATTGCAAACCTGAGATTTCAGTATGTAACATTCATATTCACAAGGGCAAGTCAGTTCATCATTACCACACCTATTAGCTGGTATATGGATTCTAAAGCTTTAGAATACAACTTTTTCTTTGAACGTTTGAATTTACTCTCCTGAAACAGCAAGGTAAAAGAACACTTCCATAGAACAACCCATTAAAGCTGTCCTAAAGTATGCATTTTCCATATTCTATATGGAATATAGAATTCTATTCATTTAAAAGACCACTCTAAAGCTATATGTTCTATAGGAATTTTTTGTGCTAATCAGTCATCAATTACTAGGAGATTTACTCTCATTAGAATGCAAATGTATTCCTCAGATAACATACAGTTAACACACTGGCTTATTTCTTGTGGTACTGAAGAGATGTGTATGCTGCAAAATGCAGCAAGACCAAAAAGTTTCATTTCCTAGTTTCCATTCCTTACTGAATGACTGCTGCAGGTCCCTTCCAAGCAAAGTATTCTAGTCTATCATCTTATTCCATGAGACGTAAACAACAGTAACTTAATTTTTAGATATTATCATTTAACTAAAAAACAGATACATGTCAAGACAAAAACTCTTTGCTGGCAATTTCTGAAATATGGGTGCTGGTTTGATATACAGCTTCAATCACTGACTGCAAATGTACATACAGCATCTGGATGTGGTGGCTGCTAACTGGAAAAAGAAAAAAAAAAAAAAAGAGGAAAAAGAGTATTGCAGCTGTAACTGTAACTTGGAAAGATTTAAGGAAAAAAAAACCCTTTACCTATCTATAAATAATCACTCTCTAGTTAGAACCTTTTAATACATAAAATGTGATCTATTATAAGTGTAGTGTTTGTAGTTGAAATGATGCATTTTGTAATTATTTTCTATGGACTCAAACAGTTTGGTAACCAAGCTCTTACTTCTCAAGACTTATACTCCCCTTACACATCTTTTGCTATGCACCTACAGGTATCTAGGTATCTCTAACATATTTAAGAAAACATAGGTAAGTATGTAAAAGTGTTACTTAGAAATTTTCAGAAAATTAAACCAGACAATTTAATAGAAGTAACTGATAATTATTGTACCAGTATTGACACATAGGCAGTTACACTATGCATGTTGCCATACTCAAGCCCATCACTTTAAGACCTTTCAGTTTGACCTACAGATTTATTAATGAACTCCACAGCAGAAAAGGGCAGATTGTCTATCTGCCTATTGTCAGCACAACATTGTGAAAGACATTGCCAAATGGTGTTTTGCCTTACCCTTTTCTACATTTGCATTCCAACCACCTATTGACTATGTTACTTAGAAAAATTTTCTAGTTGTTTGTTTTTAAAACACTGGCAACAGTAATGTTTTGCTAAGTGTTGCAATGTGCTTAAATGCATAGATTTTGCAGGAGGGTAAACAGAACTCCAGATGGAATTGCTGCAGATCTCCAGAGATAGACTTTTTTCCAAAATGTCAGAGCCTGAATTTCCCGGGAAAGTGCCTACATTTTGCAGAGTGGTTCTACGCTTCTGGTCCTGCATCATTTCTCAGTGCTCATATTTTATCTTAGTGCTTGTTCACTGTGGTGCAGTAAGGACAATCTCCAAGCACTTGGATATTCCATACCCTTCCAGTGGTGATTATGAATACCAGGAAGGCTATCTACATTGACAGATGAAGGAGTGTGCAGCCATACATCCAAAAGACTGATGAATGACAGATGTGAGAATAGGATAAGATTCTACTGGGAAACAGGTTTTCTACTAGTAGAAAAGTCCCTATCAGGCCTCTATAACTGGCTTCAGACTGTGTGCCCCAAAGTGATCCTCCCTCAACACAGATCTTTAAAAGTCTGTTTTGAGAATTTCTTGTAAAGTGTCTTAAGACTTAGGAAAACTAGTTGGTAAAAAGACACCTAGGAGAGATCACAAAGGTGAAAATGCATCAACAATTTTTTTCTACTTCCTCAATCAATTAGATTGTGAGAAAACAAAAGCAGCTTGGAAGCACTTCCATCATCACCACTTTTTCTTGGAGAATGCTGCCCATTTCGTTTGTTTCCAGAAGCCATTCCCTATTTTTATATACTCCTATTTATACTTGTAAGATAGTTCATGCAATGGTTTATATTTAACAGGAAACCATTCTATCTCCCTGCTGATTTAACTCCCAACTTCTTACATTCTCCCCATTGACAAAGCAGGCAACATTCTGGAGGGGATAAAAAAAGTATCACACTGCTTGTTATGTGCCCCATTGCATTATGAGATTCCAAAAGAATTTTCCCATTTAGTACAAATGCCATTTTCCCCCTATATTGACACAACATAGGTATCAGCAATGATGTACAACCCCAGTGGAAAAGAGAGTAAAAAGGCTATTTATCTTTCTTACATCCTTGCAGCAAGACTATAAACCAGAGATTTAAAGCTGCACTTTCTTCTGCAACCTTTTACAAACTGTTCATTCCTTTGAAAAACGTGTAGAACAACTCTAAATAGATCAAAGTCTTATGTCAAAAGAATAATTACAGCACAAATTGCAGCTGTCTCAAATACTAGTGTATATTAAAAAAAAATGGGATTATAGGCATCAACTTCCTTAAGTATTTCATTTTACCTTACATACAATTGCAGTGACTGTAGTGACAATCTGAAAAAAAAAATCATATTGTTTAAAGAAGAATCCAGTAAAGGCAAACAGCAAAGGAGTGCAAAATAATAGGAGAGACAGGGCAAATGGGTGGTGGTGTTCTTCTCTCCATTATTTTAAAAATAAAAACAAGGAAAAATTCATGGAGTTGAAAGGTAATGTACTTAAATACAAAATTAACTAGAACAAATGATCACAGCTTTCAATGAGGACAAGAGCTTAGCAAGAGTCTCAAGAGATTAAGCATTTACGTAGCTAATGAAATCATTCCAGATTTAAGCCAAATACTAATGGAGGTAAGGAAGAAATGTCTCAATGCAAATTAGTCAATACATGTCTGTAACAGGATTTCTTGCACCTTCCACTCAGCGGATCTGACTAAATGCAGAAAGTGAAGGACCTTCCTAGACTTGATCCAGTAAAGCAGTTACATTTCAATACATTTTTGTGTTGTAATATGTATTTGATTCTACTAAGCATTTCATACCTATGTTGTTTTCAGCCCAGAAAATGTGTAAGCATTTAGTGAAGACTTGATTCTAAAGCAGACATTCCCAAAAGCACCAATGCTTTCTTCCCAAAGAACTAGAAAATACTTACAGGAGAGTACTGCATGCCTCATTTCCCACAGTCGAACTGATGCAATACTATATGCAGAACTCTTAGTAGTAAACTGTTTTCCTGAAATTCACCTCTCTAATCCTACTTCTCTCCTAGAAACCAAACAATAGTGTGTTTTAAAACAATCCCTTTCTTCCTATGCCTTGCTTACATCCTCTTAATACAGCACAAGATGGTACTTAAAGTATTGTCTAGTTGATTAAATTTCTATCATATAAAACAAAGAAATAATAATTGCTTATATCTTTCTCCAAGGATTCTACCCGCCAAGTTCTGGAAAACTCCATGAACTCTTCAAAGTAGAGGACTTGTCCTAGGAGGACACAGCATGTGACAAATTATCTTGGGTAACAGTCTTTTGCCAGTCCTCTAGTCTCAGTGGAGTAGAAGAGAAATCTTGGAATGATGCACTTAAACACTGAAGTCTAAGAAACTTATAAAATTAAACTGGCTTATAGGTGTTAAGTTTAGGTTGGACTTACTGACCTTGAGGGTCTTTTCCAGCCTAAATGATTGTATGATGCTGTTCCATGCTGTTAAGACTTCCAATATTCTCCAATTCACATGATCCTATTCAAACTGACACAGGTAATTTAAATGGGTAAAACAGCCAATTAAAAATGTACTGCACACACCCCTATATTCTACATATCCCTTAAATCACTCTTTTCTTCTAAGCTTCCAACTGTGTATTTTCTCATAAGCATCAGCTATAGCTGAATGCAGTCTAGAGCTTGAATAGAATAATCCAAACTTTCTGTTCTTCTCAACTATTTGTGTTGCTCAAAATTCATTTCAGTTCCTCCTTCAGGCTTTCATGCTCTCATCATGAAGTAAACATGCCCCACCTTTCACTGTAGTCAGAAATTGGAAAGTGCTTCCTTAAAAGGTTTTGGGGAAAGGCTGTTCTGGAATAATAGTAGCAAAGTGCTGTCTTCACATCAGTTGTAAGATGTACAGACACACAAAGAGACTCAAACAGTGATACCTGCTGCAGTTGTAGAATAACATTACTCTGAAAATTTAAAATCCCATCACCTTGCCTTTCTAACAACCAAATCTCCTACAGCAATTTGCGAATACCATAGGAATATTTTAATTTTATATTACTTTCAATTGCTTCAGAGGAGCTGAAAACAGAATTGTAACAAATCCAATCCAGTTCTTTTTCATGAGTGGCCACTTCGATGCTTATGACATTTCCTATAAAAATGCAAAGGTGACAGAATTGAGAACAGAAAGCTACAGCTATTTGTTGTTAAACTAACAGTGCTGCAGGTATAGATACAAGAACTGGTTCCTTCTATGAAGGCTTGGATCTAACTGGTTTTCTTACCTCAAGATGCAGCATAGTGTTGATGCAGCCAAATAATTTCCAAAGCCCACAGAAGTCAGACACATCATTTTCATACAGCACTGTGCTTTGAACTAATAAGTGCTGCTGGATGCAAAATGGTGCTGTGCAGTTCAAAGACTTGAGTGTCTTTGAGTCTTGAGTCCAAAGCTCAGAGTTCACCTTTTCAAACTGATACAAAAATGATCTCTAGTAAAAAACCCAACATAATAGCAAAATGACTATTCAACATTATAGCTGCAGTATCCTAGAGGAATGCTGGGATCAGAGGAAAGGTTCTTGGTGCTGTAAACACTTGCTCATTTCACCAGCTCTATCTTCCCTGACAGACAAGAAGCTGTCTACTTTGCCTAAGTGCATCTGCAAAGCTCCCTCTGAAGGCAGAGTTTGAACTAACTGTAGAACAGCACTATGGTAGCAGGAAAACGGTTGTTAAGACAAAACATCAAGACAGAAGTCTTGACGAGTGGTCTAGAGCTGAAGGAAGAGAGAGAGAAGATCAAACACTAAAAATATTATAAAGGCACAAATGTCAGTTTCTGTTATAGAGGTAAAGCAACACCTTTCTTCATTATGATATTAGTGTTTTTCTGCCACCTACTGATACCTTTCAGCTCCCTCTTTTGCCTGGCAGTTTACTCACAAGATGAGATCAATACAATAGGTAAGTAGGTGACTCAGCTAGCTGCTGCTTCTGGTATCTGCACATATAGTTATATGATTCCTTGAAACTACAAGAACATAAAAAAATCTACAAGTCTTCAAGTAAGCTTCGAATGAATAGCCCTGTGCACAGCTGTCACTGACAGTGCAGCACAGACCTTGATACATACGCTTAGAAGAAAGGCCTAAAATACTTTTCTAATGCCTATAATGATAGTAACTGGAAGTAGTTATTCGGGAAATCTTTCAAAAGGTCACCATGCTGTTCCAGGTTTTGAGAATCAAGATAGAAGCTACTTCACTATCTATACATTTTATGCCAGTTGTTTATACATCTATCAATATTTGTGTCAGTTTATACCAATCATTACCAAAGGCTTTATTTCCATGTAATTCACTGTATGACTCAGGAATCCACATAATGTTTTTCTGACTCTAAGGGCAACAATAAAGAAAAACATACACAATGGCAGGAAAGTCTATAGAAAATCTCCATTAAAATGGGACTTAAAAACTCCCAGAATACACTCATCCTCTGCATGTAAGAGTTTAAGAACCAAGAATTTCATGGCTAGTCTTGGAATAATGACAGTGTGATATGGAAATGATTTTTTAAATCCCCAGTTTAAGAATTTAATGAATCTGAAAGCTCCAGAAAGAATTGCAAGAAAAAATTTACAAGAAAACTTGCATTCTAGAGACTCTCATTTTAACATTATAAATACAGAGAGTGTCATCAACAGCCTATAAGCATCTCCACAACAAAGCCATAACTAGTATGGGAACTAGGAGATACAGGCATACCAAAAAACAATTCCAGGAAGTTGAATCCTGATAAATTTAAACTGGATGTACACAGCAGAAATAAAACGTGGTAACTAATTATTAGGACAACTGTTAAATGTTAAATATTTCATCATAATATCCAATTATTCATCAGTAACTGAAAGAAGAGCTGTAAGATGTTTTAATGAAAGGAAAGACAAAAATTTGTATCAGTTGGCTTGTTGAAGAAAGCCAACCCAGAATTTCAACAGCAGAAGTATTTCAGAGAATGTGAGGTTTCTTGGGAAATTTCTAACTGTAGCTGAAAAGTTGAACACTTTAGAAAGCACAGACATTTTCCAAACCCAGAAATATTTAAACAGAATAATGTCTGTACTTAGTGCCATTGCATTTGCTGACTCTTGCTCTGCCTCAGAGCTTCTCTCATAGGAAGTAAATTGTGGTAGCTCAGCTTGAGGTCTCTCAGTGCTCCATGGGATATAGTCTCATCCATAAAGAGTGTGAGAAGTCTTCCAGTCTGCAAAAATCAGAATGCTAGATGCACTGTCAAAATGCTACTTTTCAAATACACTGTAAAGTTTTTCCCCAGAGTTTCACTTTGATGACAACAGAAGCTGAGGGGAAAATAGTTTTTCTTCAAAGTATTATAATATCTAGCCCTAACACCTATGAGTAAAATTTTGCAAGCTACAATAAATTTCTTATTGGATTTGTACCATTAACTCATAGTTTTTTATATGCTTCTAATTACAGTTAATCCAAATGTTTTGAAAGTAGGAAATAAAGGAGGTAGCATACATAGGTACGAATCAGGACCTAAACTAATAAGGAACTAAACTCTCTGCTACATAGGCATATAAAGGAATAGGAAAGCTGGATTCAGAAAATTAAGAAAAAAAAAGACAGATCAAAGTTTGTCACATACAATTAAAAAAAAGACTGTATCTGAAATACTGAATTCCTGAAATATCATACAGCATATCCTTGCAAACAGAGATATTTGTTGAAAAGAGCAGTTTACCTATCTAAACTTGTAAATTGCAGCAGCTGGACCCATTTACACTTTTAATCTCTTCAGTAACAGTTAAATTCTTCTTGCAGCTGTTCAAGACAAAGCTATTTTGGAATGGTTTGTTCCTTGGATGCTGAATACTGTGAGAGTGCAAGAGTAAGCCTGGAAGATTTTACAGATTGTCTCAATTTCAAAATAACTTTAATTAGTGTTTACACAAAATTCCTCAAGACTTCTGTTAGCTTATCTTTCTGACTAGCACCACAAGCATAGTTTGTGTCCTATCTGAGCAGAAATTACTTTTCAGGCCACACTAGCAGCTTTTGATTGTAAGCATATCCATATTTTTTTACTGAAGCAAACTTTTAGAAGTAAAAGGATATGTTAATGCTTTAAAATGTACATAAGTATGGTTTTTTTGCATCACTACAAATATCCATGGCATGGCTCACTGACCTTTTCTAATGACTAGTACTGTAACTTACAGATGTTTCTTGCAAAGTAATTTCCCTTAATTTTTCTCTTTTGACTGGATTATCAGATACCTACTGTCCCTGTTAGAGTTACTAGATGCATCAAATATACAGAGCACAATTGGATGAACCGTACAGGATATGCAGTATAAATCCAAAATAACCCCCACACATCATAATCACAGCCTGTATTCTATAGAGTTAATCTGTATACACACAATGAACCTAACACGTCCGGAACATCCCAGAGTTATCCATCAGGCACAAGACATCTCTGCATCCTGGAAAGGACAGGACGTTTATCACAGTCACAGAAGTGACCTTATGTAACTGCAGCAAAATGTTACAGCTTTCTTAATTTGGTTTTACTGTTCTGGTATAAGACCTAATCTTGGGCAACAGTTCTGCACTGGGGTTTTAAATAACTAGTTAAGTTTGTTTCCATGCTTTGTTCTTATCTGTTAAACTTTTTAAAAACAAAGTTAGCCTTAACTCAGACCCTGTTATTTGTAATCTTGAAGCCAAGGATCTTGCATGAAAAAATATTAATAGTATCTACAATTATCCCATCTCCTAACACAATGCAGGCAGTATGTATTTGCTTCTATCAAAATCTACTGAACGTTACTATAATCAGTGCCATCATACACAAATAACCTGGGGTATTTGGGATTGAACTCAATCACTTTGACCGATTTATTATGTCTCTGTGTTACTGAGCCTTCAAATTCCAGTAGTTACTTCTGCATTTATATTTCTTGGCACATGAGAATAAAACCATCTACCATTAATTGCAGAACATTTAAAGGAACAAGTGTTTATTGCATCAAAAATGTGTACATTTTTAGAACACATTTCCAATTCTGACAGATTAATCAGGTTATCTGATTTAATGTTATAGCTATTTAAAACAAATCAACTTGAAAGTGCTAAGAAACCCTTAACAAACCATCACACAAATGCTTCACAAATTTCTGAACACGAAATCCTAATAGATGAGAATCCTGATAAACCTCAAGAATATACAATTCAATACCACCGCATCAAGCAGAATTTATCAGCTGAGGAACAGGTGCTACAGGAAAACACTTCCTTCATCAGCTATCCCTGATAAAAGCATGCATGACTGTGCCTGACACCAAAGGATGTAGATTCTCTTTTTCATCTAGAAAGGTAGGTATATCTAAGTAAAAGTTTGCTGACAGAGGAGAAAAAGACACTTAAAGTTGTGCATGTATATTTTAAAATATATTTGAAAGGTCACCCACCCCCCAAATGAAATGAAACTTCCACTTTATTTTAACTGATCATAGCAACTATGCTGCTTTCAAACAAAATTTACAGGTCACTCCCTCAAAAGGCACACTATTTTCCCGAAGGAGGATGCTTTCTTGAATTTAAAATTAATGGAGGTGAAAAATCAGCTCCTGAAAACCTCCAGAAAAGGTATTCACAAATACTTAACAAGAACAGGTAGAGGTCAGTATTGTCCTCTAACTGTCAAATCAGAGTTGAGAAAGTATTTTTATTTTTTTTTAATAGAAAAATAACTTATCTCAAAGTGTCTCAGGATAAAGGAAGGGGTGGTCAGAACCCAACTGAGACTTCATATGCTTCAAGTTATCACCTACTATAGTTGTAGCAGAACTAAGTACAAAAACGGTAGTCATGGACCTGGGCACTTCCAGAAATATGCTCCTTCCACTTCAAGTAATTTTGGCTGAAAATTTTCAATCTCCACAAATCTTACAGATCTCTAGAGGGGAAAAAAAGGAGAGTCTTAATAACCAGGTGCTACTACTGGACTCCATGAACCAAGGGGAATTATTTGGACTGAAATCTGTTATAAAAATCTTGAAACAACTTCTCATAGATTAAAGCTTTTATAAAAAAAAACATTGTGCTGGAGAAAATCCCCAGGTCACTAAGCCCAGTACCTTATTACCATAAGCAAACATGTCATATAAACCCTTTCATCAAACTGCTCTGAAACCTAAGTATGGCAAGGTTTAACACTCACAAGTCGTACCTGTGAACATAAACGAATGCGTGAACGTTTGTTCATGCAGCAAGGCTGTCTCAATTTAAATCAGACTTTCCTTTCCTGCATTTCTCTTCTCAGCCCACTTAAATAAAGCAACTATGGAAGTACTGCATAGCTGTTCCCCACTCACATGTCTAGGAGCATGTGCTTTGATAAGCAATACTAAATATGAGAAGGGGAAATTGCAACCACCTCAACCTCCTCAGTAAGTCTTTCTCAGAACACAACTGCTCCCAGATCTTAGTTTCTGCTCAGCAGAGTTGTGCTCACAACCAGCAATTCCCAGTGTTCTGGTTTGGGCTCATCTTTTCTTGGACATAAACAAATGGAATTGTACACAATTCCAGATTGGCTCTCAAATGATGTGTGTCTCATAATGGAGAAAAAAAAAGGGGGGTTGGGGTGGGAGGTAGGAAGAAGGAAAAAAGGCTTATCTACCCATTATAACTGAAACTCAGAGAAAACTCCTCCATGGTTTCTCTCACAAGCAAGAGAAACCACAAAGTGGGAGTCTGATAAGAATGAGCTCAAGAACAGAGATTTCCAAGCAAAATCCTTACACTAATACAGATTAGTGGTCTAACAATCTAATTGTTCCTAACACAGGACTGGCTAATGTTTAATATTCCCTTGGATTTGGTTCAGAAGCTTATAAGAAGTAAATCAAGGAAGGGTACACCCATCTTAGAAATTAATCCATCAAGATTTTCCAGGCTACAAAGCAATCCAAAACTGTGAAGTGATTCATAGAAATACAGGGAAGCTAACAATTCATTCAGCTGGACACTTCAAGAAGTGTAGTCCTATTGGGCTTCAATATGATCTCTAGAAGGACAGAGGCTCCTAGTAAATACTAAGGCAGATGAAATTCATGGAATTCTATACTGCAAAGTATATTGCTTTGGGAGGTGGGAGGCTGAGGTTATGGGAGTGGGAAAGACAGCAGCACCAATGGGTGAAGGGGTAATGGAGAGAAAATATTTACAAAGTTATGGCAGAATCCTGCCTCAGAAATAAGACTTCTTATACCATCTGGAGCTAGCATTACTGCTGATGTGTTAATGAAGAAACTCAGAAACCCCGACCTTAAACCATGGGAATTGCCACCAACTTCAATAGGACTATTCAATGTAAGCATGTAAAAATAAAATTTAACAGACTTCTAGCTGACTAGAAGTTTTGCTGCACAATAGCAGGAAATATGTAAATAAGTATTTTTATTGTACTACCTTCCTGTAGGTTCTGATTTACAAATTCTTCTATTTGTAGTCTAGCAATATGCTCAGTGTCTTCAGTAAACTATGAAAAACAGATCAGGAAAAGCTTTCAATGTTTTGAAATAAAAGTGTAAGTAGCATATAGGTTTTTTTCCCTCTATATTAACCGTTTGACCAACTGCTGTCACATTTTTATTAAGGAACATAAATATTAATAAACTGACAAATGTTTCTGATATTTGAAATTTAGCATTTATTATTAATTTCCATAATGATTACTTTCTGACACAAACCAGAAGCATGAATTAGCCATGGGCTAGTTCATGGCCTACGATCCTTACAGCTGAGGGCAACATTCAGTGCAGCTCCGACTATGCAATTTGCCCCCTCTGGTGGTTACAGCTCAAATCTGTTTCAGAGCAGACTGCAAATGGGGAGGGCATTTCCCAATCGAGACTAGCGCTTTACACAAGAAAAATAAAAGTAGTGACTTTTGAAATCGGCATTGTTTCTGTTTATTATATTCTTTACATAAATCAGACTAAAGTCTAGGCTTCTTGTTTCTCAACACAGGAAGATTAATAACCAATAAAACACTGGATAAAACCTATCAAATTCAAAACAGTATTTAACATTAATCATGAATATTACATAGGCTCACACTGTGCCTTTAAAAAGATACCATAGCTATTCTTCAGATAGCTGTCTTAAATTCTATCTGAAAGCTAAAGTTAGCTTTTAAAGATCATGGGTTTACAGCACAACTCAGCTGTGAGTATTTAATAATCCTTCAAACTAACAATACAATCAAAATTGCATACAAACATCCCTCAAACACACAGATACTTACTTGAAAAAAATCTAAATCAAATCACTGGATGTGAGGTTTACACTTTGAATGTATGTATGTGCTCTCATCGGCTACACTGATAGAAATCCACACTACTTACATTCAAAACCAAAACACAAGTCAATACACCTTTATACCAGCTTTGCTATCAACATAATTTCTTATTTTATACTTTTCCATTTTCATTCCAAAGACTCTTCTTTGATTAAAAACAATAAAGACTCCACAACTTCAAGGAGTAAGTGCTCACTGGTTGTTTGGTAACTATACAGGTGATAAAAAAATTAAGTCATACAAAAATACGGAAAATAAACTGAACAGGTATGAATTATCAGTTTGAATTGGAAGCCAAGAGGATTAATAATTCAATGTGAGAAGCATCAGAAACAGTATAAGGGAAGTATATTTTTAAGTTTCGTAAACAAGGCATCTCAAAACTGCTGACTGAAAGTACTTTATGACAAGAGTGAAGAAAGTCTTTGAGGAAATAAGATACAACAGAGCAAAGAAAAACAAACCCAAAATATTTGTTTAACATATTTAATGTATATGCTCCATCATCCATGTTAAATGATACAGTATTAAACAGATGTCAAAACCTATTAATAAACAAATTATAAGGACCAACATTACAACAGCTGTTTCACTGTAAATCATGGTTTAAGTTTTCAAAACACACTTCTAAGTACTGACAACCATTCTGGCTGTCATCCACTGATGACAACTCTGAGTAGTGTGTGGGAGTACACAGGAAAATTAAGCAAGCCAAACAGCAATAGTCAGTGAAATTTCAAGGACACTGAAAATAAAGATAAATTGGCTTAAGCAAGGAAGAGGATTAGCTGATTTTTAAATCCGCATTACTTGACTAAGCAAAGGGTTTATTTTGAAACATCCAGTTTGAAAAGAATTTAGCATTTGCTCTAGCTGTAAAGGAGGTACTCTAATACATGCTGCTACCATATCTTGACAGCGATGAAAAGCACAAGCTTTGGGAATGCACCATAACTTAAAAGTACATTTAGGGCTACTACCAGAAAACAACATCTACATAGAGTTATGGGATAATGAGAACTTGCCCTGAGTCTAGACAGCCCTACTGATAAAAAACCCTATAGATAAGAAGGCTTATAATTGCCCTTTCTCCTTTTTCCAAGTAAGACGGTACACATGACAGAACAAAACTGATGAAGGATCAGTAAATTCTTTAAGAACTAAAGCAGTGCATATTCTTCAAGCAACACAGTCACACAAGACACATTTAATAAAGGAAAATTAAAGAAATGTACATCACACCTACAAAAAGTATCCTGAAAAAGCAGTCATTAAAATTAATTAGAAGTTTGAAAAGAAGTCAAAAATCAAACTACAGATAAAATTCCATGTAAATGTAAAGCAAAAAGCACATACTGTCTTTGGTTGTAGAAAAGAGTAACAATGTTAAGAGTGCAGATAATTTGCACTTCTATATATCAGTGACCTACCCAACACTAACACAACTTCAGGGTCCTCATTTTAAAAAACAGGAAAAAAAAAAGCAGTAAAAAGCTCCAAAAATTGTTAGAAGGCTGAAGAAGTTTCTCAGAGGGATTTGAGAACTTTAAGAAATTACATAGTACTCAAATCCTATTTCAATCTTTACCCCACTGAAAGAACTTACCACATCCATAATGACGACTCTTGTAAAAGATGACAAAGAAACCAAGTAAAAAATTTAAGTAAAATATGCTATTGATTAAATATGGGTATAAAGTAAGAGGAAGTGTGTGGATTCATCTCCAGAGAGGAGTAAACAGAACATGATGATTGTATTAGAACTTTTAATATTAGCATACATCAATTCAACTGAGCAACCCAAGATATAAAGGGACTCATGCTGAAAAATAACATGCTTTTTACCCCTGTAGACACTGTAGACATCTATGAAACAAACCTAAAAATAATCACAACAGAATTTAGCAAGCATTTCTTCAGGATCAGCCAGTAATCAGACTATTAAATTTCTTACTAATTAGTCAGAAAGATATATTGCTGTTGTAGAGATGTAATCCATCTCTATGCTTACCATTGATAGAATACACATCACTGGTGGAAGATTACAATAAAGTTGATAATAAATTCCTACAATGCGCAAGGTAACAGGTCAGAAGTCCCTGAAATCAAATACTGCCTTGACATCCTACTTAAACTGTGGAGCTAAGAAGTTCCAATTACTGCCTTTGATTTTCCTTGTTTACACTTCCTGGCTGATGACTGCTGATTTGCCTACTGTACTCTAACTTGATGCAGCAATCTCTGCAAGTATCCTACGCAAAACATTACGAGGCAGAAAACCGACATTTTCTTTGTTACAAGTTACAGACCAGACCAAATACACCAGCCTTCTTCCCCTAGGGATATGAAGATTTTATTGGAATCTTGCTATACATTCTAAAACTTATTTACCTGATGTTAGTTTTGTAGCTTATTAGGCAACGAAGTGATTGCATTCACATCACACTTTGCTTAGAAGGTTCTCACTGTCAAGCAGATGTTTTCCCGCAAAATTGCAAGGATGCTAAACTGGTATTTAAGTTAGGCTTCAGGAGGAATACTTTCTGTTTCAGTCTAAGAAAGTCAAATTCAACTATTCCTCAAAGATGAAGTGTTATGAGAATTTCAGGAATTTATTGCCCTCTCTTAACAAGAGCACCTTATGATTCCAAAAGAGTCTTCTAAGCATTTGTGAGTTCTTTTGTAGTGTTTGGCTTTCAACCAGATGAAAGTATTTTAGAACTACAGGTTTTAGGTTTCCATTCTTGGAAGACACAGGAAATTTTTTTGCCCATTTCTAGAATTGAAAAAAACAACACTGCACTTGCATAGACTATTGAAAATACTGCTACAGTATCACATAATACTAGTGCAGAAAGTCAAGTTATGAATCACGATGGAACAGTGCTCTCCATTTTTCCAGAATAAACTGGACAGGCATGTTCAGACAGCACTTCAGCTATCAGAATGAACATGACTGCTCTCACAGAAAATTTACGGTATGCATAGTAGCTCAGTTAAGCTGATAATGCTTCACCGAAGGGTGTTGAATAATTGTCTTCCTGCACACATCAAATGGATTTAGCCAAGACTCACCTTTCTACATGGAACTGTGTCACACTCACTCAGCTTCACAGTGAGTTTTGGCAAAGTTTGAAAAGTGTGGGGGGATCTCATTCCTCTAATTCAGTGAAACCTGTCATTAAACATTTCTTCAACAAGTGGGGTAAAAAGGCAGAAAGATTTCTGGCAAAACAGAACACCTACACAACTTAACATTTGCTGTGTATTTTTTCAGTTCTTACTTTACACTAAGTAGTGTGAATGAAAAATGAAATCTGGCATTTTTTAAATTATTTCATATGCCTTTTCATTTTGTATTTCTGATCAGTATTCATTTATTTGGAGTGTCTACATTAAAAAACACACAAGTTTTAACATGTATACTAGAAAAAAAGGGAACTACTTCAGTGCACATTCAACTCAGTGCAGTAAATAGTTGCATAAACACTGCTTTAAAGTATACAATTAAGGAATGGAAATGAAAGAAGCAGTAAGACACTAATGTATATTCTGGACTTATAGCTGCATATTAACTTTAAAAAAACCCCATTCTCCTGCAAATTAACTTTAAAAAACACCCAAGTACACAACTGCTGAAATCTGCAATACTCTAGTCTTAAAAATGTTAAAACTTTACTGTTTTGTCAAACAAATAAGTTGTTCTGTAAGCAGGCTTATCAATTACACGGTAAAGAACTTATACTCTGAAATTTAACACTGGCAACTTTTGTCTCATACAAAGAAGGGAATGGAAAGAGCAAGAACGCTATTATTTCATGGTATTTTTGCATTAATACACTAATTTTGCAAATACTTAAGGCCTTTTTTTAAGTGACAAACACTTACGGGAGTTTCACAAGCGACTTAAAGGCCAACCAGAAAATTAAAATTAAACCTAATACCACAGACTACACATTAAAATAAGTGATTCTGCTCACCAATCACCTCTCCTCCACCCCTGCCTACATCCATTCTAAAAAGAAGAGGGTATGCTCTCTCATCTATCCACCTTCTGAACAGCAGGACGCAAACATGATACTGCTGCAAGCCAGAGGCAGCTGGGACAGCACGGGACAGCAATCTGCAGAGAAACCAAGTCAAAAACGCCCGGTGAAAACAGCGAATCGAAAGCTGGCCCGAGCGCTCGGCGCTTCTTCTGAAAGGTAAGGCGCAGGGGGAGATGTAACGCATCTCTCAATAGGAGACGAGGCCAATGCATCCTCCCCGACCCACCCGCTCCGTGCGTTATTCCCTCACAGGCTTCTTCGATCCTCCACAGCTTCACTGAACTTACAGCAACGGCTCACTGCGTGGCTCGAGCGGGCCGCCGAGCCCGAAGCTCAGGACTGCACCTCTCACGGAGAAAAAACATACCCGTCTCGCTTTCCACCCACTCAGCATGGAGCCCAGAAGGAACCAGACAACCCCCACCAGCCACTGACGCAGCGGCAGTAGTCACAGCTCACAGACCATCCCTCACCCCTTCCGTAGCACCTCCCGACACCATTTCGCGCTACCGGAGAAAGCTCGCGCGTACAGAAACCTCACCCTACCGGGCGCGCATGCGCCCCAAGAATTGCCCCTTCACCCGGGGGCTCGCCGGGCAGGCGCAGAAATATCCTCTCCTATTGGCCGGCAGCTTATTGCACGCTTCGAACCGGCACATCGGCACACCTACCGGCAGCTGCCGCGCATGCTCACGCAGCGTTGCCCGACCCGGCTCCGGAGGAGCAGGCGCAGTGCCCCCTCCCGGCAAGCCGGCTGGCTATCGCGCAGGCGCAGTTGAGACCCTTTCGGGAACGTTCGGTCTCGCAACAGCCTTCCTCTGCAAGGGAAGTCCAGTCAGGGTACGGGCTGCCTGCAGTCTCGGGCCTCCCCGCCCCGCTGGCGACGGGGCCTTTCCCTGTTACCGACTCCTGCCGCAGCTCGCCTCTCCGACAGCCGATTGCCTACTCTCCCCTTCCCCTCTCGCAGTCGGGCCGCGACCTAACCCCTGCGCCCAGTCCCGGTCTCTTCCTTCCCCCCACCCCTGCCCCGGGCTCAGCAGCCTCCCTCTACGACAGCGCCCCTAGCCGGCCTTGGAGGTGGTGCTGCCCGGGGCTCCCTGTGTTTGCGAGGACAATGCGGCTTTGAGGAGGGAGTCTCATGCCAGCTTCAAGCATCTTCTATGGAGCGGCGGACATGGGGCCTCCGTTGATGGAGGAGCTCCCTCGCCTCTTCTCCCTGGCCTGGTCCCACAGAGATCGGCGGGTGCGGACTCTGCTCAAGATCTAGCAGGACCGGACCTGGCTAGGTTAGAGTGGGGCAGGTGATGGTCCTTCTCTTACTGAGGTGCTGGCCTTGCCTCTTGCAGCTGCTTGGAGTTGCCTTTCATTGAGACGAGTTCTAGCTGTGGGACCATAAAGGCAGAACAGACTGCTCCAAGCCACAGGAGAGGGACAGAGGGGACTGCCAGGAGGATAGTTATCCCTACAGAGCTGCTGCTAGAGTTAGAGAAATCTGCTGCCTCTCCTCTCAGATTCTTTTGATCCCTGGAGAGGAGAGTTGCATTGTCTTTCCCTCTTGTACTGCAGCAGTGGAGAAAATAGGCTAGCTTGCCAGCTCTGTAAGTTGTTCAGGACAGCTTCAAGCCCCAGCTGACTGCTTGGTTTATTTTACTTGAGAATCAGCTCCCTGAAAACAGGCCCACTGATGGAAAAAGAGGTCAGCATGGTGTTAATTGCACGGTTCTCTCTCCTTTGCTGCAGTGCCCACTTTCACCGTTGTCTCCTGCTCTGCCTGCTCCTGCTTTCAACATGGTAAAGAAGAATACTATCCCCGATGGGTAAGTATCCCATATGTTAAGCAAGAGGCAGGAGTGGGCATTGTCCTGCCCACAGAGAAGGGGCATTGACTGCCCCAGGTGCTTGCTTGCCACAAGCATCTTCACCACCTACAGCCAGGTAAGGTAGGTATCTTCTCCAAGACAGGAACAACCCAGCCCTTCATCCCCTAGGTGAGTATAATGGTCCAGCCTGTCTGTGGACACTTCTCCTTCATCAGCCAAACACAGTCCCTTCTTCCTAATCTTCTTAACCCTAGTTGTATACTTGGAAAATGGGAGAGTGGTCTATCCTTCTGGCTACTCAGATGCTTGTTACCAGGAGCGGAGGAAGAGCTGATAAGATGGGAGCAGGTGGTTGCATGCATGTGATCAAGGAATATTTTCATGGATTCAGGTTCAGAAACATCACACATTTTTCTTTTAACAAATGGAAAACAAAAATGTATTTGCAATAATAATAATAAAACCCAAATGCACTATGCATTCTTTCTGATTACTCAATTGTGAGTCCATATGGGGATGATTGATCTCATTTAAAATAGATACAGTTCTGTTCTCCAGTTCTAGTAAAAAAACTGGAAGTCCAAATTTAGATGTTTAGCCAATGTGTTACTGCTGACATAAGTAAAAACTTCTTGGATAGGAGGGTGTGCTGGGCTACTAAGGCAACACTGTAAAGGGACAGTAACTTGCAGTTTATACATTATTCGAGGAAAGATTGACATCTTCATTTTAAGGGAAGTGTTAAATAAGTTTATTGAGAACATTCTTAGCAGGAGATGAGCATTAAAATACAAAAGGCATGATTTCCTGCTTGGAAAATACGTTGGCTTAAAAGCAGTAATTAGAAACAAAAGGTGAATACAATTTTTAAAATAACCTAAGAGACTTTGAAGGGTTTTTTTTTTCATGGCTGACAATCTTGGGTATTAAAACTAGGAAAAAACAAGCTATTTGTGCATGTCTTTCTCAGAAAGTTGCCATGAAATTTCAGTCAAAAGTTGGACAGAATGGAGCTAGACTGGGTTAGCTTTGCAAGCAGTAATACATTAACCCTGAAAGAATAACTGCCTTTGTTTTCTCCATACTTGTAAATTACTACTAAGTCTTTGAGAATCGGGTGCTTGCTTCTTCCTTTTTTCCCCCCTTGCATTTGAACTGGAGCAGCTTTCAGGCTACCTGCATTTCTTCTCTTAAGTATGAAAGTAGCAGTGATGATTATACTTTTGCCTTCCATGATTTGAAAGCAATACCTATGTGTCTTTCCATGAAAGAATCATCTACTGTGGAGTGACTGGTTATAAATTCAGTGTTACCATCTGATAAAGCTCATGATACTTAGGTGCTTTCAGCTTCTCCAGATAAATCTTTTTGCTGCTATTAACAAACCAAGCTAGACATAGCAGTAAATGATGGAACCGGACTTAAGGAAGGCTAATTTTAGCCTAGGTGATCCTGCACGTGTAACTGGCCCCAGAAGTAGCTGGAGGCAGACATGAGATTGTGGAAGACTGTAGCATAAGGACCAGTCCAAACAGTTGCATATTACAGAAGTACAACCTCAATCATACTACAGTATTGTAATAGTGATGAATTTAACAGTATTGCTTTGTTTTTAATGATACTGCAAGAGAAACACTGTAGTAGATAAACAAAGTCACACACTATACAGACTTTTTTAAGATTGTCTTTCTTTTACTGCTTTCATTCTTCATACAATTCTTAACACTTTTAATGCCAAATCCATTATGCTAATTAAATCAGTATAACAAGTTTGAGGTTTCAGTTCTAAGTAGCTAGGAATACTGCAACAGGAAATGGCAAATTTTTAAAATTTTTTTTCTAAGCTGGTAAGTTAATTACTGTCACCTCTTCCAATACTGTGTTTGATGCATAAAGTTGCCATTATGTAAGGGATGTGCTATAGCACTGCACAATCTTGCTAGGTATCACCACTTTGAAAGTACTCAGCACCTAAAGTAATATTGAAGTTGTATCAACTACCAGTGTTACCATTGGATCTGCACTGTCGGTATTTACTGAATATCCCTGAGATTTTTAGACTAGAGAAGATGATAAAACATGCTTGCTTTTCATGTAAATTAAAATGGATAACCAGAGTTAACATGTTTTCATGTAAACTAGTCTTAAAAACCTCTAACATAACTAGGTGGTTAACTAGACTCTGTAGTATCAGTAATAATTGTATTTCTTCAATAGGAAGCCATTTAAGCATCACAAAAAAATGAGAGGGAAAGAAAGACAGTTTAGTTTGATTTTATCACTTTTTTTCAACCAAGAAGTGATTTTTTTGTTTGGAACTGCAGGCAAAATTGTGCCTGTGTTTTAAATTAATTGATGGTTGTTGGGGAGTATTGAAGACAAAACATGATAGGGAAGTGGGGACTGAAAGCTAACTAGTTACATAATTAGTTAATTTGTATGTTTTGTTGACTTTCAGGTCTGCATGTACTCCATGGATTGTTTACTTAGAAAAATAAAGCTGTAATTGAAAATGTATCATCTGTGCACAATAGATCACTCTAAGTGCTGCATTCTCTTAATTTTCTATTTGAACATACAAATTCTGGGGGTTTTAGATAGTTTTGAGTTCAGAAAAAAATTAATTACCATATTTGGCCCATAAAATTCTATCGTAGCTATTTTCATGCAAACTTAAGAGTTTGATTTGCAGTTATTTTTACAACCTTCTGGAGATTCTGAAGGTTTGTTTCATGACAGGACCAGAAACATCACAGAATTCAAGATGATGTTTTGTTTTAATTTATGCTGACCTAGATTGTCTGCAATTTGACAACCATTGTGTTTTGTGCAGGAGTTTTCATACTTCAGTTTCTTCCTGGATATGCTGCCTTCTGATGTGTGTTGGGAAGCTGTGGTGTTTCTCTTAATGCTCGATTCCATTTTAGACTCTTCATCACAAAATCTTTCTAATGTTAATGCCAGTAGCTCTATGGCCAGAACTATTACCTCTGTGATGGAAATACTGAGATTTATTTCTAGGCATAGAACTGAATTCCATCCTTGTGTCTCGGTAAGATTACCTCTGCTTCTTTCAGGAAACTTTCTGCTGCCTTTTCAGCTACTTCATGCCCAGCTTGTTTTTCACTCAAGCCTCTATTACCTTTTGGTCATTGGTACAAGAATGATGATGGTGCCAAGTCTTGTGGTAACACATTTGACTCCTGGCTTTCTTCTTTCCACTTGTGTTTGAGCAGGAAATAAATCATGTCACAATTCTCATTCATACTCATCAAAATGCTTATTTATGTCTTTGCTCCTGTGACTCCTGTTTATGTGACGATCTGCAATTACTTGTCTTGCTACTTCTGTCTTTATCTACACTTCTGTAGGAGTTATACTTTTTTTAGTCCATGTACTTTCCAATCATATTCCTTTGTTGACCATAGAACAAATTTGATTTTACTTCCCTAGCCAATCTTTGCTCAGTTTCAATCTGCTGTATTTGAACTGTTTTGATGTTGCAGCAGTATCCTGAAATTTCCTTTTAAAATATTAAAAATAACATGGAATACCCTTTACATTTTTTGATGAAGATACCTTCTGCCCATTTTCTACCACTGAGCTGTGAGTGGCTTTTGAGTTTCTTGCTGATTTTGCACAGTTATTAAGGTCCGACAACAAACTGGTTAATCCTGGTGCATTGTTTTTGTCAATTCTTCAATCTTAAAAAAAATAAGTTTTTACAAGGGCTTTTTAAAATATTGCTAATTACAGAAAATAATTTTTTAAACCTTTTTTATGATTTCTTATCTCCTAATTGCTCATATTTATAATTGTGAAAGATTTCAACTTACAGCTTTCCAAGAGAAAACAGTTTTTAAAAGATCTGAATTTCTAATTTATGGCAACTTTTAAGTTTTCTTACTACATAAATGGTCTTTTATGGTCAGGGTTTTCTACTTCTGCCTTCCTTCAAAATGTTTCTGAATATGTCTGTGAATATGGCTGGCTGTCAGTTTAAATCCTGCTTTTGTAAAGTATTTATACACTTCATTGATAGAGGTAAGACCAAAGAGTAATTGAACTAGGTTGAAAAAAATCCAACACTGTATTCTTATTTGTTAATGGCAGCATTTGCTCACTAGTTTCTATATCTCTATATGCAGCCCATTTTCTAATTCTATTTGAAAACTTACAAGCAAAAGCAGGAATAGTATTTCCTTGTTTTAACTCTGGAAATTATGTGACTGAATTCATTAAAATTATCAAGAGCCAGGAGCTTGTATTAAACCTGACTGTCATTAATTTTAACAATAGTCCAGATTAAATGTACATCTAAATAAAGTTCACAGCATTTAGTACCTTTGTAAAATGAATGAGATACAATTGTATTGTGCATAGGACAGATTTCACAGGTTTTTGTTTTGGTTATTCTTTTAACTGAGCACTTCTTGCAACTAAGATATTACATTAAGTTTTGGGTTTTGTTAGCTTCAGTAATATTTTCAGTCCATTTACACTGTTCAAGTTCTTAATTGATTCATATACAATTTATCCATCTTAAACTGTAAGAAATGGAACATAGTCTCATTTTGGTTTCGTATTTTACAACTAGTGTACAACTATGACACTCCAATGTTTATAAGCTTGGAAATTCACTTAGGAAGACTTCTCAAGTTGAACACTTTTCTTCTGTATTATAGAAGAGTACACACAGTAAAATTAAACAGTTTGTAGTTTTTTGAGGAATGCTTTTCTAACTCTGGTCATTAAGAAGGTGCTGGGCTTTTTTCCCTGAAAGCAACTATCCTGAACTAAGGGAATATATGAAGTAGGAGATTGGTTTTGTTCCCTTGTTGCAATTACAAGGTAAAAAGTTCATCTAATAATTAAGAATTTACTGAGAGGTTTTACTGCAAACACCTCTCAGTGGTTTAATCTCTAATTTGTCATATCTTCTCATTTTGTATCTGTCTTTGTGACAGCTGTTTGCAACTGCCTTCCTAATGATGAGTTATTAATCCTTTTTAAACTTAATTTGTTATCCATTAAAGCAACCATTTGTATGTCTACATTGTGAGCCTCAGCCTGTTCTTTAGCTCATGATAAAGACAAAAAAAAAAAAAAGAGTAAGTTAATGCTAAAGATACTGATGTTGTAGATTGTTAGTATCGATTATGCTTCTAGTCACCATGCTGTGTTTCTTTTGTTACTTGCAAGCATCTATAAATACTAATATTATTTATATGATATGACAAGTATAATTATGGAGAGTTTTTCCAGCCACCCTCTAGTTTTTGTTGTGGTCCCACATGGGAATTGTGAACAAAGCAAAAGACTCACTGAGAATATTCAGTTTATTTCATAAATTTGTGTGGAAATCGGGAAGGAATCTAGAAGCTGTTGGATGCTCCCTGTAAAGAAAGATTAATTAAAACATCAATTTAGAAAATTGTAAGTGGGCACTGGTGTTAGAGAATCTTATTAAAATGTTTTTTATTTTAATAGTTGAGGTATGAGCTGTAAATGTAGATTTTAAGTCATCCAGTTGCATCTTCAGAAGTCATAGAGATAATTTATCCTTACATGAGCGTAAGAAACGAAAGTCTTAAATTTTCTAAGTTACCTTTTTGAAAGTAAAATTGACGTGCTCATTAAGTTGATTTACTCTTCAGATAAAGCTTTTCATACTTTTTTTAAAAAAAATATGAAAACTTGAGTTTTTTCAATACCATGTAGAATTTGTGAATACCATTTCTTTGTGGTTTGGGAATTACTGGCATTTTGAGTGTTTGGTGTGATGGAATATTTTCTGTGTTTTTCAAAGTATCAAGAGAAAGTGCAAGCAAGAGAAAAAGAAAAAGCTTTGTATTTTTAATGAAAGTAAATTTTGTATTTCATTGTCAAATGATTGATGTGAGCATATGATAACATCTTAAAGGTGTTTGATGGCAACTATAATATAACAAGATCTTACTAACCTGTTGATTCTTACCCATTTGCTTTGCTTTATATTGATGCTACTTGTTTGTAAATGTTGTCTCACCCTTCAGAGGGGAGGACATTTTTGGAAGTTGAAGAAGGAAGGAAAAAGACTGTTTTCAAATGTCCTGATGATACCTTGAAATCACTTCATGGAATAATTGCAGTTTGGGGAACATAACTGGACTGTGTGATAACAGCAATCTTGCACATTATCTCTAAGAAGTATTTTCTTTGTGGTGGTGCTCTATGGAAAATAAAGATTAATTTTATTGTGGCTTCTGACTTTAGACTTGCAAGCAATAAAAATATCTTTAAAGCTGCGTAGTGTGCTAAATAAGCTTCTGCCCTGATCAGTGCTCTAGCAATATTCTGTTGATATTCTTCCAGTATCATTTAGGCAACTCCCTGTTTCTTTTATCCCAAAAATTATGCTGATCTGTTAATTTTTATAGTTACATTCTAAAAAGATCTTTTTCTCTTGCTGAGATAGGCAGGTTAGTAGTGAAAGATGGATTAAAAAAAAAATATTTTCTCTCAAATTTCTGCACATCAGTTACAGTCGCTTGTTTATGTGGTCAAGGAATTTTAGGATCCTGCTGTTTACAAATCTAAGTCTTCACGTAGTATGCAAATAGCTGCATGGCCTGTCACAGAAAAAAATTAGTCATCTTTTTGCTTGAAAAAGTTTGAAATAACAAATATATTCAAACTATTTGCCTGATATTTGTAAAATACTTTATATAGTTTGAAATAACTGTTACTATAATTTTAAAGGAACATCATTTTTATGTGCTTTGTTTTACCACAGTTTTAATCCTAAGAGGAAATAGCTTTTAAGTTTTCATGTGAAGCTGTAATCCTGTAATTTGAAAATATTTAAAAATAAATATTTGTTTCATTACAGATGGCGGAGTTTGACCCCAGTTGGACAGCCAATACCAGGAACTAGATTTATTGCATTCAAAGTACCTTTAAAAGGGGTATGTACAAAGAGCAACTACAGATTGGCTTATTTGATACAGTGCAAAAGTAATGAAAAATAGTGTCAGTATTCATGCAAACTTCAGGACAGCTTTAAGAAATTATTATTCAGATTTAGCCCTTCTAGTCATCTATTAGTGCCTTTTTTTACATACAATTCTACTTTTTTCTCTTTCTTTTAGAATTTGTGTTTGGTGTTACTCTTTTTATCTTTTAAAAATTATAAAATACTAATCAAATCAGCATTATTAACTTGATCACTATTAAGTGGCCTAAATTCATTATCTTACTTAACATCTTTTTATGACTGTTGTAAGAAAATCATATGGAAGGGGTTATAATAGAATAACAGTAACAGTCTTCCCCATATAAGCCAAAATGTAATTTTATGGAAATCAAGCACTCATTAAAGAGTACCAGCCACTGCAGTACCTTTAAAATTATAGATCCAGATTACCAATTGCATAAGCAAAAAGCTTCAATTATCTGGAGGAATACAGTATATTTCAAAAAGATGTCTTCATAGATTTCTTCTGTTAATGTGTTAGTACTTCCTTTAGGCTCACAGTAGCATGGAGTGCCATCTTAGTCTGTTAGATACACTGAATCAGACCTTTTAATTCTTTGTGACAGTGCAAAATGTGGAGGCGGTCTTTTTTACATTGTTCAGCTCTTTGGTGGATTAGAGGCATAGGGTAAATGAGGGCAAATAGGGCAAAATTATGCTTCTGTATAAATTGACACGAGTACTGTATACATTAACACTTACAAGTCCTTGCTTCAGATACAGGAAATAAAAGGTTGTAAGTTCTTTTAAAGTACAGTAGCTAGACATAACTTTAGCAGTTAAAGGTAAATATTCTAAGCTGTTCTCTACAGATTGCACTCTAGCTTTCATATACAAAACATTGGTTCTTTGGGCATATTAGTGCCCATTACATTTTCAGTCACTGTTCAGTTCCCTTCTATCAGCAGCGACTGAAGTGGACTGCTAGCAGGGTTTGCTTCCTGCAGCTGCTTGTACAGCTTTCCTGTGACGGTCAGGTTCCTTTGATACCAAGGATCTCATACTTGACATTGGTTGTGTTCTCCATGGTGCTGATGGACTTTACAAGTCACGTGTCGTTCTACCAAAGCTGCCAGTGAACAGATGTAGCAGTGAAAATAAAACTCAGTAGATTTACAATTAGCTTCTTTGCTCTTGGGGCATTGGAGAGAGGATTTTGTGCATTATCAGCTCAAATAATCCAGAGCATTTTTTTTCAAAGATGGACTGTTCTAGACGGGATTTGTGTAGGTGCCTATCTCCAGATTTCAGAGGAAGATACGTTGTTACTAACTTTACTCTCCCTGTAGCTCCTGTGATAGTGTGAAGGGAGCTTCACCAGCAATCCTAAAAAGAGCAAACATTCTGTGGGAACAAGTAGGCAATCTACCTCAGTGTGTTGCTCACTTCCAGTCCTTTTGATCTCTGGGGCATAGCATCTTGTTTTGTGAAGCTGTCTCTGAACATAGTCAGATATAAAGTCAGGTACCCAAGAAAGCAAAATCTGTAATGTTTCTGTCCCTTCAGTTTGTTCAGTCTCAACTATGCAAGATAAGTGCTCCAGAGACTTCACGCTTGAAACTCATAGAGTTTATGACATATTGTACATAAAATGCATAACTGGCTGAACTGTGATGTCTTTGCAAAGATAATGGAGGTCAGTAAATGTGTCCAGAAGCACGGAAGTCCTGTTCCGTCATAGTCTGTTAGAAGTCCTATTATTAAATTGCTGGAACAGACCTCTTAAACATGCAAGAGTTTCCTTCTTTGCTACCTACTAGGAAATTGATGGTGATTTCACTCAAAAGGGGAAAACATTTTCAGTATTTCAAGACTCAAGGCTTGTTTTAGTAGATATTTTGCTAGTAAAGGCTTTAAGATCACGGGTTTACTTGGAAGGATTTTCTTTACTTCCTTTCAAATGATCATTGTAATGCTGACAGTAACATTGTTGGGCGAGTTTTTTCCCCTGACCTAGAATGGGTTTTGATAACAGATTTCTCACATTCTCATAGGTCAAACACCTAAATTACTGAATACTTGCAGAAGTTTTTCAGAAAATTCTGAATATTCTCATAACACATGTAAGCAATCACTCAAGCAATATGTTTAGAGAAGTTATTTTTGTAAATTGTATTCTACCTCAGTGTGTGTGACTTCACATAGTAAAAGGAAAAATTCTTATAACATTC
This sequence comes from Hypotaenidia okinawae, assembly GCA_027925045.1. NCBI lineage: Eukaryota > Metazoa > Chordata > Aves > Gruiformes > Rallidae > Hypotaenidia > Hypotaenidia okinawae. The sequence goes on along the minus strand of BSDF01000008.1, from coordinate 22,811,766 downwards.
TACCCTAGCCCTTTTGCAGATTTACTGTTGTCGCCTCAATGTTAGTAAGCTCAGTTTCAGATTTTACTAAAACTCACTGCTGAATGACTTGTGCTTGTTTTGTTTGAACCTCAACTGCCACTTTTTTCAGCAGTGCACCAGTATTTGAAATACATAGGACTGAATTCTATATGCTTTTTACCCTACCCTTTAGCACAAGCTTCCTAATCACATAGCATCTTTGATAAGACCTGCTGTTTCTTCTTTAATTTGGTTTCCTGTCTGTTTCCAGACTCAAGATGAGTGCTTGCTAGCATCTTTGATTATAATCTGTAGAGTCAAAAGAAGGAATGGTTAGTTACCCTGTAGCATCTGTGGTTCTGAGAGGTATATGGTCTGTGGCTGCCTTCCTTTCAATTAGTTCTGAGTCCAGTCTGCTTGAATTTCTTGTTGACAAAGGAACTGAGAGGTGGTTGAGGCTGCTGCATCTTTTGCCACTGTCTTTATTGGTTGTGACTGAGCCTATGTCAAAAGGCTCTCACAATGGACAAGCGCACTATTCAGAGAAAATCCAGTCTTGCGTATATGAGGCATTTTCATACCTAGAGTGAAGAACACATTCAAAAAACACAGCTACAATAGGGTGAGTAAACATTTTTCCATAACATGTTTCTGTCAAATGAAAGTAATTATTCATTACCCACCAACACACAGCTTGTTTAGTCACTGTATTTTAGTCCCATTTAATATTTCCCAGTGCTAAATGACATGCAAGTACACTCTGCCAAGAGATGAAGCAGGGATAAAAATGTCTGCACAACATTTGTGGGGAGAAAGATAAAACCTTTAGAAGAAATGAACTCTTATGTCACAACTTTTATATAAAACACTGTTAATTTTGTGTTGTGCAGGACAAAGTATGTTTGGGGAAGAAGGGGGTTGGGATGTTTTACTTTTTGCTGATGTTTAGTTACTTAAAAATCAGTATTTCATGCTGCCTTTTGTAGGATTTTTGTGTCTATCATTAATGCTTATTTTAGTAGTGTTTGTTAACATTGTGCAAGTGGAAATTACCACATTTTTTCTTGCATTTTCATCCAAATAGTATCATATGATAAATTCTTGGGTTTATTTGGTTCCTTTTCATTTTTTATCTGTATAATACATGGATATGGATCTGATACTATAAAAATTTCCTTTTGAATACAGATACTTCCTAGTCCCATTTAAAACAGCTGAATATTAGAAATGTTACATTATTAGAACATAAAAAGAAAGTCTTTCTTTTCCATTTTCATTGTAGGCAATTAACCAGAGGCTTACTCCAACCCAGAAATTTACACCAAAAGACTTAATTGCTGCAATGAAAGCCCTAAATGTGGAGCTTGGATTAATTATTGATTTAACATATACCACACGATACTATGAAGTTAAGGTAACATAAGCAAAATAAATTAGTTACTGCAACCTTTGTTTTAAAGAATTTAAACATTTGCTTACCTTGAACTGGAAGACAAGTGAGCCATCTAGACTTATTCTGTGTCTCCAGTAGAAACAAAACGTTATTCCCTCTTTATCACAGAGGGAATAACTCCTCCTTGCAGCTAGTTGCATCTGTGGCTTATCTGTATTGTGGTAACTCAGAGTAATGGATAAAGACTTCAGTGCCAGGCACCACAGAAAGGATGCAGAAGGCTTAGTCTTTGCACAGAAGCCATTCTTATTTATTCCTAGGGTCTTTTAAAACTGATTTTTAGTACAATCTACTAAGAAAGTGTATGTTTTTTCAACTACATAATTTATTTAACTTTTTTTCCAGTGTGGTCCAAACAATTGTGATTAATCGGCCTTCTGTTGAAAATGAGAATAAATAGCAGTGTTCTCACTGAAAGTTAATCTTTGAAGGTGTATGGGCTGTAGTGGGTGGTAGGGACAGATATTGCTGATAATTGTAAAATGGTTTAGAATGGAATTACAATAATCTGGTCTCCATAGTTAATGTGCTGCCTTATTAGCAGGGATAAATATGTTTTCTGTAAAAATTTTCTTGTTTCAGATCAGGTCTTCAAAGTGGAAATGTAAATTACAGTTTCTGAGAATATATCTCTATAGAATTGTGTCAAGACTTCTCAATTTCTACTCAGAATTTTGAGTTACTGTTTTACATTGCTGTTGTGCTAGGTACTGCTTAAGGTTTTTCATTGATGCAAGACTTCAGTAATTTTTACTTTTTTTTTTTCTTCTTGTTGCTAGGATTTACCTAAAAGTGTGGAGTATAAGAAACTTTATACTGTTGGACTTGAAGTCCCCGATAATGCTACTATCCTACAGTTCAAAAAATGGGTCAGAAAGTTCCTATGGGAAAATGTGGGAAATGGTAAATATCAGCATCTTATGCTGTAAAAACCCCAAATTTATATTTCAGTGCTAACTGTTATTTATTAATTTCAATAGATATTTAAGACATCAGGGATCTCAGACTTTCCATAGCACTTTCCACTTTGCTATCATCATCATAAAGTACATTTTGTGAAGGACTGCATATCCCTTTTGCATGCGAAACATGTCTTTTTAAAAAATTACTAGTAACGTAAATGCCCTTCCTAATACTTTAGATATGTGTAAAAGCAACTGCAACAAGACTTTGATCTGTCTGACCCAAGTTGCCTACCAGCAGCTTAGTGTTGTAGCTGCCAGCTCTTTATGGATGTTCTGAATAGCACAAGATTTCTCTGATGGCACTGGGCACCAATATGTCTGAGCAACTTAAGTCCATTTAGTCTGCTGTAGCAGTTTTTTGATTTATGAGTCCATTATTGCCCTCATATCCTAGCATTCCTAAAAATTATATTACACAGTGTCAGTTTTTCCACAGTGTGGATCTGCTGCTGGTTTAGTGTTTATATAACAGTACAGTTCTTGCTGAGATGGTGTAAAGCAGTTTTTGCGGAAATAAATTTATGTGTATTTTGCCACAGCCTGTGTTCAGCTTTTACCTTCTCCCTTTTTTGACTCTTGGTTCTTTGTAGGTAAATTTTAACTGTTTATCTATCCAATATCAGAGGACTATTCTTTCAAGCTTTCTCATGCTATTTTCTGTGGTTACTTTGGCATTTTCTGTGAGAAAGTAAATATGTTAACTACCAAAATACATATGGTTTTGCTGCAGAGCACAAGCGTGTTTTTATTGTGGATGGTCAACTCCATTTTGTGAAAAAGCTCTGATCTAAATCCCAGGTATGACAGCCTGAATTAGAAGTGTTAGTGCTTTCTCTGCCACGGTTTTGTTATTCTAATGATTGACATATTTTCATCTGAAATCTAGCCTAAAACTCTCACTTAATAAATGTTTATTCTTATGCCGGTTTTGCCCTTAAGTATTGTTGTTCTCCATGCCCATTATTCAGTTTCTCAGATTTGCTTTTGCAGACTAAAGACAAACTTCCTAGGTCCCTTCTCATAAGCCCTTCTGTGGCCATTATAGTAGCCCTTTCTATATATATTCAAATCTGATTTTTTTTTTCATTAAATAAGGAAAATTAGAATTCTGTGGAATAGTCTAGATGAGGTTCTACCAGCACCTTGCATGACAATATTAGTGTTTCCCTTTTCTGTTGGAAACACTCTATTTGAAAGAACCTAATAATAGTAAATTATCCTGCTTTTTAGCCTTCAGCTGACTTGTATAACCTTTCTGAAAACAAGGAGATTTCTTTAGAGATTACTGGTTCCCATTAGAGTGCTGCTTTTCTCTATAAACGAACCTAATTCTTCATCTCTATTGTTTGTCCTAGTAATGATTCAAATTTTTAATCCAGTTTAATTAATTCTTACATATTTCATACTCCTAGGGTATTAGTTTTGTTTTCTCCTTTTTCTGTTTTACAAGAATCTCTTTAAGTTCCTCAATTTTACATTTACTTGTTTAGATTTGCGTTCAAAATCATTTTATTCTCCTGTTACTGCAGTTCTGGCTGAAGCCAGCCACTTTACCTGTCATCACTTCTCTCTTTTTTCTTTTCCTACGTTCTGCAGAGTTAATCTCAGTCTTCACAGGTTTGGAAGTAGTGAGGCAACTGCTGCTAGAGATCCAGCATGAAGAGGACAGAGTCTGAGTGTGCCTGTTCTTTTACAGGCGTGACAGTATAATTATGTAAATAGCAAGCATTATTTATCAAAACTTTGCTAGAAAAATACAGCCTTTTCTTCTTTTTTTTTTTTGTCTTGCACTGTTTTTTAAAGTAATTTCACTTTCTGAGCTATTAAAGACTATTTTCCTTTTTCATAGAGAAACTCATCGGCGTTCACTGTACTAATGGAATTAATAGAACTGGCTACCTTATATGTAGGTAAGAGTTCTATAAAAACACAAATTATTGTTCAAAAAAGAGTGTTTTTCTCAGTCTGTAATCCCTTTGGGACAATATTTTCTCAATATTTCCCATTTCTCTTCAGGTATCTTATAGATGTAGAAGGCTGGGATCCAGAGGCAGCAATTCAAGGTAGTTATACAGTTTGAACTAAGACACAGGTTATAATTCACAATTACTACAATTGTATTCCCAAATAGTTCAATTCTATTTTAGTATCCTTAGAGTTATGTCATGTGCTGGCTTCCATAGAAGATTTTCTCTGTGATACTATTGATTCTATTCCAGGCAAGATTTGAGCATTTGCAAATTGACAGCATAGTAGGAGTATGTTTCAGCTGCTTAAAATATTTTTCCCTTTTGCTTTGAAGGATTTTCAGTCTTAGATTGCTACCGCTACTATTTCAGTTGTATTAAAAAAAAAAAGAAGCTTCAAATTGTGAGCTTGCTGAAGTATTTAATATCTGTTTTAAATAAAGCATATCATGGTGAACAGAAACTTGCCTTTCACATTTTTGTGGTTCAGTCTGAGCACATTTCATTAGACTTGTGGCTTTTTGTTTTCTTTAGCTTTTGGTGATGCTAGAGGTCATCGCATGGATGGTCTTGTGTATCTCACAGATCTCAGAACACAACCGATGAGAAGGTAAACAAGAGCTTTTAGCTGTACAGTTAAAATTTTCCAGTATGCATACTGGTATTTTTAAAACTTCTCTTCCAGTCATAAACCAAACCTTTAAAGGCTCTTAAACCTTTAATATGGAACTGCACATATATTGTAATATTTCTCTTATGAAGAACATGAAGTGCAGTGTACTGCCTTTGTTCATATTTTGAATTTATATGGTCCAAAAGATTTTTTAATTTCACAACTACTATTGAACATTGGTGTGGTTTTATCCTACTGTAAGAAGTGCATTGAGTCTGTATTATCTCATAATAAGCTCTAAGAAGCCACTGCACAGATTTCTTCATAAGCATTATGAACTGCCTGCTGTTAGCATGGTAGAACCAATTACTTTAAAAAAAATGAAACCTAAAGCAAAAAAAATGAAAACTAAAAAAACCCCCAACAGTTTTAGGAATTAAAAGTATGGGAGAGTAGAAGATCGTTCTCAACTCCTCTGGTCGTAGTAGTTCATTGCATGTAAGAATTCTATACTTATCAAGTATGCACCTAACAATAGTTAAACTTTACATCTTCCTAAATTATTTTTGCTAATACATTTTGTAGCAGTGAATTGATTTTAAAATAGTACCTGACTAATTTGCCTCTTCTTAGTTTAATTGAATGCCCTTTGTTTTACTTTTTTACTTGTTTTATACTCTGTGCATGATTAAATTAGTCCCATGTCAGATTTTTGAATAGGTATGGTGCTTGACTCTCAGCCTTTAGGATATTCTTCCAAGCTTTTGAGATTTAGGCTGCTTTCCTCGCAGCCCTTCCCCATATAAATTTACAAGATAAAAATCTGTTAAGTTACAAATGTCTGTAAATTTAACCTAACAAACCAAAACTTCTGTCATTCTAAACTGAAATTTTTTTCCCTCTCTGAATGGTATGTTTTTAAAAAGGAAGCTTATGTGAGATTCTTTATTCTTCTTAGTAACCTTGGAATGGATGTATGGGATTCAAATGAAGATGTGACTCCCCCACCACATGCAATAGAAGAACCTGTAGAGCAGTTCACAAATGAAGATTTTCAAGGGTAATAGGCTGAAACATGGAATTAAAATAAAAAAAAAACCAAACCATGGAGAAGATAATTGTTCTTCTTGAAAATATTGATATTCTAAATGAAAATTTACAAATCTAGCCTACTTGTTCAAAATATATGTTCTATGAAACACTGAAAAGATAAGGGAAACAAAGAGAATGTGCGTTACTAAATGCCCTTAAGTAATTACTTAAAGTTCTACTTTGCCTGTTCTTAATATTATTCAACACTAAACTGCAATTAATTTTAATTATTTTTAGAATCACTGGGGTTTCCTGCTTAACAAGCACTATAGAATTATAAATGAATGTCATAGCTTCTACTATGACACAGTTTTATAATTTTACTTACAGTTTGGATTCTTAGTAGTTTTAATACTGATGCAATATCTTTCATATCAATTCTTAGTTAAAAAGCACTTGTTTTCATTAATGACTTGTAGCACTTCTAAGTATGATGTTCTATTAAAGACAAAAACTTCTTTACAGGTCTGGGAAAAGATTAAGAATTTATGATAACCACTCTCACAATGATTTGCAAGGACAGATACAGATGAGAGATTTTGATTTCATTAATGAGGGACCTGGACAGAGACAAAGACCATTCCATGACCATCAGACTCAGGATGATTTAAGAGCACCGATGCTATTGAGAAATTGGGACTACAATAGGGGACCAGGACAGAGGAGAAGATTCTTTCCCGATCACCAGCGTTATGATGATTATCAAGAAGACATGCAGCTGAAGGACCTAGACTTCAGTAACAAGGGGTCTGGACAAAGGTTGAGACCTTTTCATGGACACCAGTTTCATGATGATTTACAGGCAGAGACACAGTCAGGGGACATGGAGTTTAACAGAGGCCGTGGACAAAGGCAGAGCTCTTTTCCTGACCATCCATCTCACAGTGATTTGCAGAAAGACAGGCAGTTGAAGGATTACAATTTTGGTAGCAGGGGCCGTGGCCAGAGACAAAGGCCATTCCAGGACCGCCAATCTCATGATGAATTTCAGACTCAGATGCAGTTGAAGGAGTCAGAGCGTGTCAACAAAGGTCCTGGACGAAGACTCAGATCTTTCTATAACTATCAGTCCCATGATAACTTGCAGCCACAGATGCAATCAGGAGATTTTGAATTTGTTAATAGGGGTGGTGGGCAGAGACTGAGACCTTTTGGTGATCACCGGCCTCGCAATGCCTTACAACCAGAAATGCAACTAAAAGATTATGATAATAAAGGACCCGGACAAAGGCGTAGACCTTTTCATGACCACCAGCCTTATGATGACTTAGAGGAACAGACTCAGTTAAAAGATTTTGATTATGTTAATAAAGGGCATGGACAAAGGCCAAGACCTTTTCATGATCATCCAGGTCACGATGACTTGCCACATGAATGGTGTTCAGACAGGTAAAGCATCCTTGAGCTGTAAGACCCGAATTAGAGGATAAAAGTGTAAACATCAGCAATTTTAAATTCAAGTTAATTAAGGTTTTAAAATAAATTAATTTTACATCCAGTAATCATCTATAAATAATCCGTAAATTGAGTCTTTTTATTTTCACTTACGGAAGGTTTGATTATAAACTAGAGTGTTGCAGCTTTGAAAGCCAATGTTTCTTAAGTTAGAAGGTTGTGTTTCTTTAATTTAAAGTTTATGTGTTCTTTTTACCTTTTTAGTGTCAGCCTGAAACAAAATTCTTTGTCCTACTTTGTATAGAAACTTAATTTTAAAAGCAATCTTCAAGACAGAAGATAAGAACTTTAATTTAACAACAATGAAACAACAATGCTATAAAGAAGTTTAACTTGCATTTGTTTATTCCATGAGTTAATAATTCATTGGAAATCTCCTTCCTTCTGAACTTGCATCATATTCTCCTAAATCTGTATATCACTTATTAGTAAACCTATTGGATTCTGACATAATATTTTAAAATATTTTTAACATTTCAAAATGTATTTGTTGAGCCAGTAAGGTTCACTTTACTCTCCTCCATTATTCAGCTGAAGCAGAGGATGTTACATCATTACAATTAAGCATACTATTTTGAAGAGTTACAATTGAGATAGAAGTTTAATAAAAACTAAGTACACTTTAATAAACAGTAAAAATATTTTTATCTTATTTAATAAGCATATACTTTTCAAAATTTACAGCCATTTTTACTTTTCTTAACATGCAACTCTTGGTTATTTGCAGAAGTAAATCTTTTTCTTCCCTTGAAAATGTACCAGAGCTTCATTTCTCCTCATCCCCTTCACTTCACAGAGATTATGGGTCTGATAATGATGACTTTAACAGAAGTTATAGGTAAATATTAGATATTAAATATTGTTTTCTGACCTTTATATTGTTACTCCCCCAGTTTCCCAGCTAAATGAAAAAAGCCAAATTAACTTCATGGTTTAAACCATTGAGTCTGAACACTGAGCAAATAATGCAGCTAATTTGTAGTCCGTCTATATTGAGTTTGAGTGTGATTATAAAACAGTTCAAGAATACCTGACACAAGTCATTGACATGACAAGTACAGTTCAAGCTAAGGTACTACAAAATACAAAAAGCTGTTGTCAGTAAGCAAAAAGCAAATTACAGATGCTATTTTTAACTCAGCTGCTCTCTACAACAAGGTAATGAGTTTTGGTGTGAAAGTTGATCAGACACTGAAACAGGTTTCCCAGAGCAGCTGTGAACCCCCATCCTTCCCATCCTTTGAGAAACTCAGAACTCAGCTAGATATGGCTCCTGCACAAACTCATCTAATTAAATCTCCTTTGAGGTCTAATAGGAGCAGGTCGCCCAAGGTACTTCTAGACAACCTTTCTAGTCTAAATTAACTCATGACTCAGTGATTCAGAAAGTTTTAAAAATACAATGATTGTTCTGAATTGGCTTTTACACCACTAATTTTACAAAGTAAGGAAGGTACTTGAGAGTAAAGAAAATCCAAACCAGAAAGTGTCTTTTTTGTATATGTATTTTTAGATCTTTCCACATGTATTTTGTGTTTGTAGGAGAGTGATTCTTCTGTTGCAGCAGAACTAGTAAGTCCACCACTTTGAGACACAAATCCAAAGTATATTACTGCCCATTGAGGCTACCACAAAAATTAAAGCCTGGGCTTAGGAACAAAAATGGCCCCTAGATTAAAGAAACCCTCACTAAACAAGGAATTTTAGTTAGAAGTAGCACTTGACACAAAATATCTTCTAGTAGAATTACTTACTATAAAGACCTGTAATTTTAATCCCTAGAATCGAAAACCTAATGTAAACAAATTTCAACATCCAATAGAGAGGATTTTAATTTTAGGGTATAAAACCAAAAAGGTTACACAAGTTTGATTTCTAATGGTGGCCACCAACAATAAACCAGCTGTTTTATTTCTAAGGATTTAATTGTTCATATTTGTTCTCCTTACAGTAATCGACCAAACTGTCCTGAAGACAATAGGAGGATGCATCCCTCACATGAATTTAATAGAGGGAAAAACAGATTTGCACCATATTCTTCACGACCAATACATCCATCTTCATCTGTCCACCAAGAAGATAGTTCAGTAGACTATGAAAGAAAACCTTTTAAAGGTGAAACTACCAGAGAGATGAAACAAAGTAAAAGATTACCAGTTCTAACAGTTGATTACAATTATGGTCTGCCATTAGATTATGGACCTGAAGAGGACAAGAGAACACATTATGATTTACCTCCAAAGGACAGCTACAACTGGACCTGAATAGAAAGGACAGTGTTTGCACAGCTTAGACTTACTTTTACCCACGTTATTTTGTGTGTGGACCAATGTTCCTTTTTATTAACAATTTCAGTAGAGAACTGGTCTCTATCGTAAGATTAGCTTCTACTAATGTTTGGGTATTTAAATTTATTAGGGTGTATTTCTTAAGTGTAGTTGGACACAATGTCTCAGAACACACAGAATTAAACTTGTCCTTCTTTTTAGTGAAATTTGAACCCTGTACCTTAAACCAAACAACTTTTTGAGCGGTTGTAATTGTGTTTTTTGGTTTACTTTTCTTTAAAATGTATAATTGCTGGACGTAAAAGTCATAATAAAATACTGCGCTCTCAGGTAGATTAGCATAAAGAGTACAGAAAAAATACTATGAAATGAACAAAGATATATCCACTTCATCCTTTAATTTGAAAATAGCAGTTTGATTTACTGCTAACAGTGTCTGCAGCTCACAGTTCAGTTTCACATTTTTGGTACCATCAACTGAACTGACCTACTTGCACTCTTTTTCATAGCAGAATTTTCCCTAGATTGCTTAGAAGCAAATGGAATTTGAATACTGTAATCTGAATATCCCATACTGACTGCATGTTTTTTTCCTGATCCCATAGGTTGGGTAAATTTCAGAATAGCCTGGTGCAGATAAATTTCACAATTTTCTCGGCAACACATCCGAATGCGGTAGCTCATGTGTCATTAGCTTACCTGTCTCAACTGGCCAAGATCACCAGTGCCTGTGCAGCAACGCCTCCCTGTTTGTCAGTCATACCTGTCTTACTCTCCAGTTCTATTTTCTGTAGGTTTCTTTTTACAGCACAGCAGAGTAATGTAATCAGAATAGAAGAATAACCGCTTCAGGTAAGTTACTTATAAGAGTTGTGTATTGTATGGTCTCCTCTGAACTGCCACGTTAGTGGATCTCAAGAACACTGTGCAACAAGTGGTAGCTAAATTAATGCCAGCAGCTGCACAACAGCCCTGAGAGCTCCTAGTGAGGATCAACAAATCTTAGTTCATAGGATGAAAAACAGTACTAATGTAATACTTGGATAAATTAATAAACCCTGCATTCTTAATTATTATTAATTTCATAACTTCATATTTTAAAAAGGCATCACTGTAAATAATGATGAAGCTAGATTATTATATTAAAAATTAAAACGAATCCTAGATATTTAAGTCATGCAGTTAAGAACTGCCTCATTAGCAGTAGAGCTGATAAAGAATGAAGCAAGAGGGTGTAGGTATATACCAGAAAACTGAAAGGCGGGGGGGGAAGTGTTCATAGTCATATCCCCCAACACAGACCCTTTTTGCTTTTTAACTAACAGCTGAAAACCCAGATTTCTGAATTCTTGACTCTATAGCTACTAAGTAAGTACTAGATTTAAAACGAACATCTGATAAATCCAGTTATCTTGCAACACATGCAAAAAGTTCCCCAAATCAAAGGATTCTGTGGATGTAAATTCAGACTTCGAATGGTGCATTGCCTTCACAACTGGTAGAACAACTTCAGCTTTGTTCATTGTTCAAAGTAAATAGTTTTCTCATTTTCACAGCAGCCAGTCAATTGTATTTCTCATTAAATCTCCAGTTGTGAGCCTCATTCATGTGGTCTTGGGAATGAAGCTCTATATATAAACTGGTTGTGGGACTGAGCACTGACTGTTAAGAAGAGACATTTGTTCCTTTTTCACTTATTTGGGGTTTTTTGTGGTTGTGTTTTTGTTGGTTTTGTGGGTTTTTTTAATGAGGATAAGCTGAGAATCTTTATCTAGGCTTCTTTATTTGGCAGTGAGGAAGATCTGTAGCTCAGCCTATTACATTGGCAGATTCTTTAAAACAACAACAACAACAAAACCTTCTTGGTGTTCTCCAGCAGGGAGCCAAGAACTAGGGACTGGTATTACAAGCATTTGTGGTTTGGGGTTTTTTTATACTATATATGCAGTATTCATAAAGTGAATAAAGAGCAAATATTTGCCCTTCGTATTTTATTTTTGGGGATTGAATTACATTTTTTAGGATTGCAGTGACCCTACAGTCAATCCTAGGGCTCCCTGGTGCTTAATGCAAAGTGACGTGGGTGTAAGGATTTAGGATCAGCACTAGCACTCACCAGTCCTTGGTCAGCTCCTGCAGGACCCTTGCAAGGTTTAGCTACAGTCAGATAATGTAACTCCTGTTACCTGACAAAATAAACCTCATGTCCAAACAAAATTAACTAACACAATGTTTCCACAACTGGCTTTGAGATGACTTTATGAAAATAGTCAATGTTGCATTTTATTTATTTATTTATTAAAATTTAGGATAAGGCTTTGCACCCTATTGTTCCTAATGGAATCAGGCAGAGCTAAACCCACCTAATAAATTACAAACTGTTACTGACATTTACCTCAAATTCCACAGCTGAGTCATCACTCCATATTTGCATCTGTAGCATTCAATTACTAATTGATCCACATGGTGGACAATGAAATTAAATGCAATAAAAATATTTGGTTTTTAACCACATATTGTATTACAGTTGCACTCATTTTAAAAAAGAAACACAAACCCAGCACCTTTTTTTATTTCACAGTTCTACTAAAGTGTCATAAAATCTCACTGGCCTATTTCACGCATGTTTTCAGGAAACCTAGAAATAGCTGCTGTTCTATCACAGGCAATAAAAGCAAGATTTGGATGGACTTTGTTGATTTATAAAAGCTACTGAACTCTGAACTCACAGAAAAGTACTTTTTCTGTTGTTCTGAAGTTATGATTTAATTTGAGGTCTGATATTTAGCAGGTGGTGAAACCATGTGGCCAGCTTGCCCTGAGTTGTGATCAAACTGAGTTAAGAAATGTTCAGATGGTTCCTGGAAAGCGTTGGGCAGAAGTTTCAATGAGCTCTGTGCAGAAAGCTGACTCTTAAGGAGGGCTTGGGAAGAGAGTGGTCAGCTCCAGCAGAAAACTACAGCATAGAGATATGACTAAATTTATACATAGAAATCTGCATTACATGTATGGCTAATTTAGGTTTGTGCATAAATGGTTATCGAAAGAAGGGTTAGATTTTTGTGACTTTTTCTCTCAGGTGGGGCAGAATGTAAAGGACCTAGAAGAAGCCCTGAATACAGTTAGGCTCCTTTCCTGTTTATTTGCATCTAAAGTAACTGCTAGCATGCTGCAGGCTTTTTTTCGTGTGCAGAAGTGACCAGTGATGTGTTACAATTCAAATTTGAGCTGCACCGCTACATCTGGTGTGCTAGGAGCCAGCAGTTAAATGACCTGAGCCCTACTTGCATGTGAGACACAGAAATTGCAGACCCCCAAAGATCATTTGTGGTTTAGAATCTGCTCGGTGCTGGGGAACAGAGGACTGCATTCCTTGCCTGGGGCTCAGACGGGGGATATGAATCCCTGGTCACTGTGAACAGCAGTTTGTTTAAAACGCATGTGCAAACAAAAACCAATAGCTTCCATGCTGTTATCAACCACGAGTGTTTGCTTCCTCTCCAGGCTGACTCATTTGCTCCAGCTGTCAATGGACTGGGCTTTACTGGTTCCAGTGGACAGGAATTACCAAACCTGTAGATCCCTTTCTTGTGGGTAGTCAGAAAAAAACATTACAAAAAGGAACCAAGTGAAGAGGCAACCTGGCTCTCCTTCCATCTGAGGTGAGAAGACGATGAGGGTTGAAGGATAGGAAAAAAAACATTTGAAAAGATAAAAATTGAGAGGGGGGTTGTGTGAAATTAAATTGTGTGGGGAGAGAATTACCAGTGTGAGGAAATAAATGTGCAAGAGGTGTGTGTGTAAAAAGCTGGTTAAAGTACTGGGTGTAACAAGATGGCACATGCTGGAGGGAGGAGTTCCAGGCCACTTCTTATCAGGGCCTTCTACCTGTGCCTGTGGCTCTGTGTAAGCACCATGCTGATATAAATAACAGTTATCAAAAAAATACAGAGGCATCCAGACCATTAATCCTGCAGTAAAGTCATGAGGGAGCCTAAAACTAATTAAGGCTTCCCTTTAAGCTTTAAATCTAGTCTATATGCAGTATAATATTCCGAAGATACTCCCTCCAGAATCCAGTGAGAATTTCAGAAAATCAAGTGAGAAACCACTTCACAGATCAGTTTTATACATTGCAAACAAGCTAGGCTTTTACTGGATACCAGAAATCCCATAATTTGAGGAATCTGAGAATCAAATCCAAATTGTTTATTACAAATACCTGATTTATTGCACACTTTCAAGCTATACTGGCGCTATTACCATACCCATCACACAAAACAGTGACCGATTAAAGTGTAACAAATCTGAAGTGTCTGCCTCTAAGAAGCACAACAAGCAAGTCAATGCAAAGTCATACTGAAAACAGTAGGCATTTTCTTCCTTCATAAGTAATGGTTAGGACTGAATGTTCTACAAAGGAAGATGAGAGCACCCTAGACAGATAAACTCAAAAGCTGATAGATGGGGATGATCCTCACACAGTTCTTCAAAGGACCTCTTATAAACAGAAGCTTACTTTTCAAGTTACACTACCAAACAAAAGTCTATACAGCAAAATTAACCCTTTAAGAAGATAAGAGAGCGAAAGCCATTGCTGATACGTTAATCGCATCTCACTCCATCTTTGGGCTGTATTCAGATGTTCAGGGATGTGCATAGTAAATACAAGAAAGAAAGTATAAACTGGCATTGCAAAATGAGTGCTACAGCAGATACACCCTTGTCTGCACACCCTGGGTGGAAAATGGGACCACCATACCCTGGTATCTATATCATGCTGGAGCTATTTAATAGCAATTCTGATGCACAGTGAATGGTAAATTTAGATTTTTCAAAAGTTACACACCAGAAACCTTTAGTAGGCCTAAAAGATATTCTGAGAAACAGTGTTTACAAATTTAAAGACAATAACCACTTGTTTTCTATCATTTAATAAGCTATTTATAACAAAATAGAGAGCAAAGGATATGTTCACACAACTTGTTTTTAAATCTAATTTAAACTCATTAACTGTAACAGATCTTGTGATGGTGGCCACAGATTAGCCTTCTTTTCTGTCTTTGAAAAGCAACAGCTTTTGGAAAGAGCTGGACTAGATGTGAAACCTCTGGCCCTGTTTATTCAGCATTATAGTGTGTTTCTGAGTCCTTACGTCCCTGATGACAGAGGTGCTTTTCTGTTTCTGCTCTTTGTATTCAGATTGTGCACACCGGAATTAGATGCAGGTTTGGTTTTTTTTAACTGCACAAGCTAATGTCCCTCTTGCCTTAGCTCATGAAAAAAAGAACAACCTGACTATTGAAATTAAATAAAGGAAAAAAACCTTAGGGCCATACAAGCTTAAATAATAGAAGAACTTAATAAAAGGTCTCTACTTGTTTCTTTCATGTTATTTTCATGTTGTTTTTCCACAGGCATATGCAGAAAGAGCTGCAGATTTATAGGAGGAGTTTGACCTCATTATTTCCATTTCTCTTTGTCTCTATCTGTGGCTCCTCATTTTTGCATGTTATCTTGATAAAAAAAAACCCACTTAGATACTTGACAGGAGCTTTTCTCCCCTTCAGTCTTCTTTCCAGATATGAAGTATAAAATTTATTTTTACATATGTATGTATATATAAGTATAAATGTATGTATAAACACATATGTAAATTTCTGTCTATAAATAGACATCTCTGCTCTCCTAAGTGTTAGTGAGAGATCAGATATAAAGATGTAATTGTCCATGTGAGTTACAATTATTAATCTCCAAATACTTCAGAGTTAATAAACTATATAGGCATACAAGTCTGACATTCACAAAAATTGCACAATATTAACTATGATCAGAGGTAATTAAATCTAGTAAGAATAATATAAATTTACAGCTCTGGTGACATTTGGAATCTTTTAGACATTGATGATATTCACTAACTGATTGTTACTACAATCCTGTGTTACTACAAACCCATCAAACTTTCTTCTCAAATGTTGCTAAATCAGGGCAGTGACTTCACCCTGCTTTGTCTCTCAGAGCACAGCATTTCACTGGTATTGCTGGGTTGCTTTTTGGACTACAAGAGCTGTCGGTCAGTATCTGGCCTCCAGTCACCATTGCTTATCATGAAGAACCTAAACAGAAGACCATGTATAAGTTGCCACTTCTTAAGGAGGCTTTCAAGAAGATTAATCAGTTAGTGCAAAGTTTCTCTGAAGTAAAAATAAGACAAAAGCATGAGAGTTGGCATGGAAACTACTGCTTAGATAATAAAAAATGAATACACCTTTAAATAAAAAATAAGCAGAATAGCAATAAGTTTTAATTAGCAAGAAACACAAGATTATCCAAGAAAAATCCCTCAGCAATCAGAAATCTAATGTTAGTGACTCCAGTAAAAAGGGGCCTAACATGCAGAGATAAAATGGAAAATGAAAACCAGGAACATGAAATAATGCTTGAAGATGAAACAGTTAAATATATAAAAATAAACAAGAATTTCAAATTATGCTAGAAATAGCCTAGAAGATAATTGGTTAGTTTGCAGACCTCAAAACAGAAAGCATCATTAAGAAATATTTGTTGCAAAGAACCTGCACAATTTACCTGCATAAGATCATTACACGTGAATTTCTTAGAGCAGTTTTCTCCTAGATAATCAAAGTTATGATAGTGATTAACACAGCAGCAGAGATGTCTGAACAAACTGCTAAGCAAGGCCAAGCTTCGAAGACCAGCTTCTCTTCAGACAAGATTTCCAAGGGAATTTAGAAATCAAATAAGACAGCTGCTAAAATACTTGAAAACTATTAGGAAAATAGTATTTTTTTTAGCAGACTAGGAGGCATCAAATGTTACATCCACAGTTACAGAGAGATTGATGTGATCCTGAGCAATGCAAATCTACAAACTCTCAGGACACAAAAAAAACCCCGGAAAAACAAAGCTATAAGACTTAAACATGTAGAAGATTATAGTATGTCAGGTCTAATCAGGAGGGATTCCACCAGAAGAACTATGCCTCTGTCATCTACTGTTTGCACAGCTGTAGTAGTTGGAGACTGCACCTATTTTTCCCCAGGCTCTGTAGGCATATATCGCAAATAAGAAAGCTGCAGTTGCTGTGAATCTGCAGACTAGGCAGTAAGAGTTCACAGGTGGACGCAGCTGGCAGGAGGAAGAAAACAAAATAACTTAGATCAATGCAGGAAGTAATGATCATGACATACCAAGTGACTGGAAATTACTGGGGTTTACCTAATTTAGGAACAGGTTTGAGAGAGTATACTACCACACAGCAGGTTTGCCAGGGAGGGAGTTGGGGGGAGGGACTCTTTTAACATATGGAAAAAGAAAAAGGAGAAAATGTAACTCTACTCCTTGAAAAATGGGTCCAAAGAAAAGCAATGTGTAAATAGGATTGGTATACCTTTTGGAGCAGATGGACAGATGCATAGACAAAGAATTGGTTTTCATAAGATGTAGGGAAAGGATTGAGCAGAAGATACAAGTGAACATTTTCATAGTGATATGCTTTACATAAACGTCACATCAAAATGCAAAAATATATGGTGTGAAACTTGAATACTTGTGTTTCAATCCAAAACACCTGATATTAGGTAAATAACAGATCATTCTTTCTGTCTTTTGCAAACAGTTCTGTTGTGACTGCAATTTATCATCATTTCAGCAAGTATTCAGTGCTTTAAGACCCACCACCAATATTTTTCCTGCACTTATTTTTACCAGATAGGATAACCCTGATGGTGCTCTTCAAAACAAATTTTACTGCGTGTTTGATGGGCACGCTGCCTTGACTGCTATTGAAACAATACACAAAATGTTAAGGAACGTAAGAGGAAGTAGGGTGTGAGAATTGGAAATAGCACCTGAGAGTCATTTCAGTAACACCCACAGCAGAACAAGATGGCTGCTGATTCCTAGCTAAATAAACATGGAAATATTATCAGGGACATCTGTTGTACATCCCTGTCAACAGCATCTAGCATGCAAGAAAAATATATCTACCTTCAGCCTATTAGTTGCTGCTCTCTACCTCAACTCCCCACTGCTTCTCCCTATCATGTGAAAGCATGTACATAGGTGGGACAGGAGTACACATGTGCCTTGGCTCATGGGTCAGGGACACAGGCAGATACACCTGCAACACATGATGGTATAAGATAGCAGAAAGGAAGGTATGCCTAGTTTTACAGTACTTTGGTAAGAGGCTCTTGGCCTCCACTTAAATCCAATGTATTTTTTGTATATTCTGCTATAGGAGGCATACTGAGCTATGAAAAGGTTCATTACTACATCAGAGCCGTAACAGGAAAGAGAAAAGGCATTATGTGGGTGTAGCATGGTGACAAAAAAGTCTCTACCACCAAAAATGAAGTCTGTGGTTTGTTCTGGCCACATTCTGTGATGCAGAGACCTTGGGCTGACTCATATTGCTGGTGTTTGGTTTAACTTGAAGCTGGTGCTTTAATACCAGCTCCAGGCACCACAGAGCTCTCACCAAAGTACAGGAGAGGGAAAGAGGCAACAGGGCAGATCTTTCTAGAGGCTCAAGTATAGGCTGGACCCACGTGAGTATTAATAGATTGAGGTATTATGTACCAGTGTCTTGTTTATAGAACTATAAAATGACAGTGAATGTGCAGACAGCACAGGTACATCTGTTCGGAGTACAGATGTGTTAGCAGGGAATGAATGAGCAAACCCATACATGAAGAGTTAACTACTGCAGGGAAAAGCAATCAGTCCGGTAGAAAGGCAGGGGTCAGCAGAAATCCCTGTGGAAAGGTTTGGTATGAAACATGCACCATGCAGGCTTTCAAGGAAAACTTTTATGATACGATGTTATGCAAATTCATGTATTTATGCAAGCTTATTCATCACTTACAGGAAAGAAAAATCTATTATTGTGTTTTCAACTTATCAGATGAAAGGTTACATACGTCAGCTACACTGACATCCCCGTCTGGGTTCATTAATTTAAATGATTAGTCGGGGGCTGATGTCTCAATTTGCATTTCTCTGGAGGGGTTCGAAGCCGGTGGCACGCCCTGGGAAAGCTGGGTCTTCTCTCCCAGGAGTTAAGGAGAACGGCAGCCCAGGGTACCCGCCTGGCGCAGCAGGCTGCCAGCCGGCATCCTGGGCACCTTTAAACCCCGTCCTACTCCACCGGCTTCCCGCAGGCTAGCCGCCTCGGTGAAGAACGAGACGGGAGAAATTGGAAGGCAACGCAGTCGGTTGTGGAACCAACGTGGCTGGGCCGGGTAGCAGGGAACGGCCCTTGCTGCCTGGGGAGGGTTGGTGTCTGTTCATAAACCCTTGCGAGTAACCAAAGCGAACCACCACGAGGTCGATTCCCGCCCCGAATGCCCACCTCCCCGCCGGGGTGGGGGGCAGGCAGCGGCGCCGCGGGACGGAAGAGCCGCCCTGCCGCTCTGCCAGGCTCGACCCCCAGAGGCGCCGGGGTGCGTCCTCGCGCAGAAAGGGCGGTGCCGAGCGCGCTGCAGGCTGGGAGCCGTAGTCTCCGCAGGCCGAGCGTCCGCTCTGCAGCACCGGCTATAAGCCGAGGGGCAGCGCACCTCGGCGAGTGAGGAGTGCAGCCTGAGCTCGCCGGGTTGCCGGCTACCCTATCCCGCCAGGCTGGCGGGGGAGAAGAGCCACCAGCCGGTAGCCTGGAAAGGAAACGGGTGTACTTTGCGTTTCGGTGCCTCTCTTCTCCCCTCGGAGTGAGGGACTGGAGCACTCCCCTCAGAGCTTACCCCCCACACCTGCAGATGGTACGTCCCGCCGGAGGCCGGCGCCTCCTGCTCCCAGCCGGCTCGGCAGGCTCCATGGTCGGTCCTGCTCAGCCCAGGCGCTGAGTGTGCCCGCCCTCCTTGCTCTTAGAAGCGCGCTCTCTATTGGCTGCGGCCGGGCACCCTTGCCAATCAGGAAGCGGCTATCATGGAGGAAGGGAATAAATACAAGATGGCTGCTCATATAAAACCAGGCATTGGGCTTCGCCCCAGCGATGGGGGAATAGAAGCTTTAACTCGTGCTCCGAGGGTTGTGCACCGTTCCTGCCCGCGCCGCTGCCGACCCCCTGGAGGGAGTGAGACTTTGACCGTTGCCGGCCACAGCTGTGCTCAGCCGCTCCCCGCGGATCGCTGGTGGGGCCGAGGCCGGGTGCAGAGCCCGAGAGGCCCGAGCTAGGCCCTGGGCCCTCCTCCCTGGGAGAACGGCGTCGGCCCCCCCTGCCTGCTGTCCCGCCGTTCCCCTTCAGCGAGGCCCAGCTCCGGGCGGCCATGGCCGTCTCCAGGTCGGTAGGAGTCGGGAAGGGTGGGGAAAGGAGGGCCGGCAGCGGCGGCCCGGAGTCGCTGGCCCTCCGTGTGGCCCGCCTTTGGGGAGTGCGGGGGTGGGAAGGGGTGCCCTTTTCCCCCTCCCTCCCCCCAGCCTTGGGAGTCTGTGGAGGCTTCACCGGGGCCCCCACGCCATGGGCGTTTCAGTGGGGTTTGGGGGTGGCGGCGTGCTCCAGCAGCAGGGCTTGCTTCCTGGCCTGGGGCAGCTCCGGTCCCTGGCGTGCAGGGAAGCCCCCTCCCTTCCTCAGGCCGCAGGGACTCAGCCTGGGGCGTCTCAGGCTTCCTCCGGAATTAGACGCCTTCGTTGCGTTGGCCGGCCCTTCCTCGGGTTAAACTGCTAGGGAATGGGGGATAATGATACCGGGTCTTGAAAACTGGCAAGAAATTGGTTTGCCTTTCAGAGCACTTAGTTGTAAAGAAACCTGAAATAAAACAAGCTTCCATGGAGAAAAGTGATTAGCGTGTTCTGGCTGTGCCTCAAGATGTTGGGTAGTATCTGCTTACACACATGTGTGCTGGGGTGTGCCAGTGCTTAAAGTATTTCATAGATACAGAGGTGTGTCTTAATAGAGCTATTTTATAAAAAATGCTGAGCACATTTTCCTGCCTTTTTTTTTTGGATTAAAATAGGGACGTTAAGCTTCCTAACAGGATAGTTAAAGGAAACCATAAATCCAAATTAACCTTGTGATAGATTAGATTCAAGTCACGTGCTGGTAGTACCTCTGTACTTCCGAAGTGCTATCACAAAAGTAAATTCATCTGAAGCTGTGTATGAATAAGTTTACAATTCCATGTAGCAAAGTAAAGCTGTGTATGTTTATAATGGAAACCAATTATTAATCAAAATTTATAGCAGCAGGATACATTTTAAGACTCCTAGTAGCAGGTGTTTTGAGCTTTGTAGTTTCTACAAAGTATCCCTTTATCTCATTTTTTTATCAACTTGTCATATATTTATTTGCTGTTTCTTCCCCAGAGCTATTCATAAGATTCTGGTAATAGTAAGGATTTCTGTAACAAGTCTACAATGTACATTGAAATGGTACTGCAAGCCTTCATGTAAAATAGACCAGTAGTCTAATTACATTTAGTCTGGGGCAGTTTGCTTAAATAACTGTGCTAAAGTATGTGTGATATGGGGGCTAACTGGAATATCAAGATACAGTTTTTCAGCTGTATGCTGGGGTTGTGCCTATTGTAAAGGTTGTTTTTACATTCTGTCAACAATGTTTCTGTATTTATGTAAAACCACATGGCTTTGGTGAAAAGCAGTAGTGTTCTGTGCAGAGATGTAGTTAACACCTGTTTGGTGTGGTAAATGACATGAAAAAACCTATTTTTGACGTGGCTGGTTCTACGCTTCAGTATGGAACACTAAAAAAGTTGCTATGTTAATAATGTAACATGATATGTTGCTTTGGGTTTAAGATGAAAATGTTACACATGTACCTTATGTGGAATTAAGTTTAATAAAGGTGCTGTAATACTTGTGGGTTCATATAGAATTGTTTCACTTCCACAGGGAGATTAGGTAAAAGAATTATGTGTTTTGGTGTGCTGTAACATCTTGGTTATCTGGCAAACTCAAATGTTTCTATAGTTGTAAGAAGTGATACCGTGTAAAGTTGCCCTCACCTGTGTTTTTTAATAGATACAGCGAAACCCTCCATATCCCTTCAGTTGACCAACCCATTTGGGGGCTTCACCATAGGAACACTGATGATACAATGTCAGTGTTGCTTTTGTAAATAAAATAAATCTTGTTTTCAACTTTTACTTCAGCACACTACATTTCTGAGGTCCTTTCCTTTCAGGCATGTTACAAATAATGATTTTGTACACTTAATATACCACATAACGGTGTTTTTGTAAAAGGTGTAGTTGTTCCAGCTTCTATACCAGCTCCATTTAATTGTAGAGATCTGCACTTTTAGGTAGGTAGTTACATTTTATATTTTTGAGGGGCTAACACAATAATTCATTGTTGAATGATTCTAAATAAGCACAAGTGGAAAGTGAGGATGAGGTTGATTAAAGTTAATCTTTCTCCATGGACCACAGAGTCTTTGAGTGCATACCAAACATTGATACTAACAAAATGGTTCATTTGGGCTTTGTATTGGAACCATATTATTCAAAATAAACATTTTTTGGGAGACCTATTTTTACATTCTTAAAACAGTTGCTTTCCCAGTAAAGTTTATTTTCTGCTCTGGCAATTGGAAATGTTTCTAAAAGACTGTTTAGGAAGATCAAAATAAATATAGGGAATGCTTTGAAATATCTCAACATTAGATCAAGAATTTCCAGCTTTTTATTAAGTGACAATTATTTTTGATTACCTTATTTGT
Source organism: Hypotaenidia okinawae (assembly GCA_027925045.1). Lineage (NCBI taxonomy): Eukaryota > Metazoa > Chordata > Aves > Gruiformes > Rallidae > Hypotaenidia > Hypotaenidia okinawae. Next base: position 22,789,239 of record BSDF01000008.1, on the reverse strand, counting down.
AATCTATTGGCAAAAGAGATTCAGGTATTTTCCTTTGTATTATATGTGTACATACTTGTTTTACCAGATTCTGCTGCTACATGGACTGAAGATATGCTGCTCTATATCATTTCTGTGATGGTACACTAGAAAACAGACCTAAAAGCAGAACAGTAGATACCTCATACCAAAAGGTGTTGCAGAACAGTTGCTTCATATGTGCTCATCTCTTTGGTAGCTTTGTGCTGAAAAGACCAGCTAATGAATGCCATCTTCCAAAGCATGTATAGATGCCAGAAAGGTTGAAAATTCCTGGTAGTGGAACTGAGAAAGGGGGGAAAAAAAGAGGAAGCGACAGTTTGCTTTATCTTTGTTCTTGCAAGTGAATAAATACAATGGCTCACTAGTAACTTTTTGGGATACTTTAGATGAAACTAATACTGACAATTTATGAAAAATGACAGTGCTCATAGATTATTTGAGGTGATAGAGTTTCAGTAGCTATTGAAAGGGACTATCAGTAATTATCTAATAAAACTTCTTTTCCAGTTTCTTTAAGGTATTCAAAGGCACCTCATGTGTTGTTATGTCAGTACTAAGGCTGTTAATGGCTTTCTCCTGTCTCTGAGGGCCTTCACAGTATGAAGGGAAATAAATATCCTTTTAAAATGTGATGAAATGCATGAAGCTGGTAAAATGCATTAAGAACAAACAATTTTATTTTTATTAGATATATCTTTAAGTTCACTCTTAAAGAACCTCTTCAGGGTATTTCTAAAGACACTTCCTTAAGTATAGGAGAGCATAACAACTTGCTACTCTTGCACACCACTCTTGATTCAGCTTGTGTAAGTTTAATACTAGTTTCTGGAGTTTGCAGCATTTTTATTTACTTGGATTTGTATACAACTGGTAATATGTGGTTTAGGAACCTAGTTTTTATTTTTAAATAAGTGTTAGAAAGCTATGATAGTAAAGCTCCTGGAAAATAAGTAGGCCTCATATGTTGCTCTTGGCTTTTGAGTATAGGGCTGTGAGTTCCCAAGAACAAATGGCTGCACTGGTTCGCATCGTTATTTATGAAACACTTCAAATTTAATACTGTATCACTGGGAGGTTGAGATTCTATCAAAATTATCCAAAATACCTTCTAGAGGCTGTATGTACTTTTTAGACATGTTCTTTCGGGGACATCACAAACCTTATAAAGAAAGAATTCAGCTCCTGGCTTGTTTGGAAGCTATTGCTTTGCTCTTGCATGAAAAGCAAGAGTTAAATTGAACAAAAGTACTATGTTCACTGGTCAGACATACATGCTTGTACCATTGGAATAGGTACATGCTCTGTAACAATGCAATTACAGGAGTTCTCACTCAAAAGGGGTTAAAATAGTGTAACTGCCCTTGCTGATTGAGTTTTGAAGACCAGAACAGGGGACTGGCTCTCTGGGAGGGGGAGCACTGTCACTGTTATGAGGAGGGGGAAAGCAGAAGTAGCATGTGCTCTACTGCCCAAATGAGATAAAGCTGCAAAGTTTCTCAGATGCCTAACAGGCTGAAATGAAAATCAAAAGCATTGCCAATGTAACTTGTTAATACACGGCTTGTAGTGGTATGTCCTTACAGCGGTTTTAATTTCCTATTTGTTCTTACAGTTTTTGTAATGTAATCAACCATACTTTTGGGGGCTGCATTGTTGGATGTATCTAATAGTTTACAAATAAAACTCGTACAGCCTAGTACTGTGAATCATATACTATGTGAAATACACATTCTGTGTGGAATTAATGATACTCATTTTAGCATTTCTTTGGCTTCCAAATGCATTATAATATTGTGACCAGTGAGAGCTTTTGTTTCATTCCAGGTGTCCCTTCCACTGTGCTGTAGGAAGTAAAAAGATTTCTCTGTTGTCCACATCCCCACCTTCATAACTACCCCACAGTCTCCCATCTCTGGGAAGTAAAATTGTAATTGATTCTTTTCACACTATTTTTGTTCAGGATTCTGTTTAGTTTCCTTGTTGGCCTTATATTGGAAAGTTTACCTGATTATTTAGCAGTCTATAAGTGTTTTAGTAGGGGCTCGAATTTTTTCAGCTGTGAAGCTGACCAGGCTGGTATTTGACCAAATGACGCAATACCATAAAGGATTATAATGTCAATAAAAAAGCTAAAGCATCTCCATTAAAACTTGGGCTGAATTTCACTATATGTGTCAACCCTTGCCAAGTGTAAATTTTAATTTAGTGATGATTTCTGGGCTATTTCTTTATTAAGATACAATGCCTGGGAGGAAGTTGCTGTTTGAGAGAAGATTTGTACTGTAAATGTCTACTAATATTCCCTTGCCTTTTGATGGGTGCTGGCTACTGTTTTTCATAGTGTTTGATGTTAGTGATGTAGTTCCTACAACTCTAAGGGTTTTTTCTGTACAGTCACACAATGTTAATGCATTGGAGCATATGCTGGGATAATTATGAGCAGTTCTATACCAGTTGGTCTTTACTGTCAGACTGCTCCCTTGGCCAGTTAAACATACTGGCAGACATAGAACTGTAGAGTCTAAACAGATCATTTTCTTGACAACAGTGAGCGGTTCACTGTCACTTTCAAGCCTCAACTCATTGAAATCAATGAATTGGAAGTTCCACACCTGATGGCCTGTAAGGACCCGATCCAGACAGAATGCTTACACTGGGATGATCAGGTCTTTATACAGTTAAGCTGCATATGTTGTCAGTGGGCAACATATTGAAGATACTATTGATAATCTCTGTATCTTCACCTGGTCATTAGCTGTCCTGCTTCTAGCTTTCTAATTCCTCTATAGCTGGAGGGCTTTCAAATCTACATCATGCAGTTCCCACAAGATGTGCCATAAGATTCACTTTAAAAATAACTGTCCCTTCAAATGGAGATGAGCGCTCTGTTGGGAGATGTAGCTTTAGGCAGCAAGAAACTGAAGATTAGCATGAAGAACAGAATAGGTCATTTGTTGCAACATTTGTCTACCATGCTTGGGTACAGTCATGTCTAGCTTAGTTTTACACTGAATATGCAAAACTGATTGGAAAGGAGTGACCAGAACATGCAATCACCATGCTACCTTGAGAGAGTCACTGAGTTAGTTGTGGTGGCTGTTTTGAAAGTGCTTGCTTTCATGTTTGTCCTTTCTCATTTTTTATTTTGCTGTGATATTGCACCGCAAGAGCAAAAGGCTTGTTATGCTTAGTGACTGGGGGTCAAGAATATTTTCTGTGTGCTTTTATTCATAAGACCTCCTTTAGTAACCATGCTTGTTTGCACATGCTTGTATATTCTGTATAAATGTTGATTAGGGAGATAATGTTCCCCCTTATGACAGCCAGCCTTGCTATTCTGATGAAGAGCAATGCAAATTAATTTGTTTACTGTTAGGATTATTCTTGGCTGCTATCTTTTCCTAAGAATTAGTTTATTTTAGCATTGTTAAATAAAATTGAGTGGTAGTAATCCAGCGGTGGAAGGGTCTGGTCTGGTTTCGGATATATGTTGCAGTTCATACCCTGATCACAGACTTACTGATTCAGGCTCTAGTCTTTTGAAAGCTAGCGTGCTTTAAATGCTCTGCATTTGATGACTTGTGGGAAGGACTAACTTGCCTGAGCTAGGTGTTTGGTGTTAGTTTAGATGGTATAATGTGTCCTTGCTATTTCAGAATGACAAGGATCTTTTGCATCCTGCGTCATGTCTCTGACCCCATGTGCATAACTCATTCTGAAGTGTCTCAGATGTGACTAGATGCCTGTTCTTAAGCACCAGAATTGATGTTTTTGTCAGAAACAATTTCTAATGAACTCTGTCAGTGTAAAAGCTCATGTGATATTTCTTAAGGTACTCACTTAGAGTGTAATGCTGTTCATAAGGACTTTGAATTGCTGCTCCAATTTCTTGCTGATACTTTTTCACTTGGGAAATTTGAAATATTCTAATAACTGCTGAAGTGTATCTACCTCTGAACAAGTTAGTGCTTTGCAGTGAGCTCATACAGCATGAGTTCACATAGAGGTGGTGTGTATGGTTGCCATACTACTGATGAGTTGACTCAGGATTGGAAGGTGACAGTCAAAAGGGTTATCTAAGCCACGGCTTAGGAGTTAAAAGCATCGGACTTTGTATTTCTAAGCTCTGATAACAGCAGTTAACAGAGAAGTAGTTTTAATTGGTAATTAAATTTTTTTGGTAATAATCCATAAATCTTTTTGGTTTTCTTTTGAATTTTTTTCTTCATGCAAGTACTCCCTGTATTTCTTGTTTGCTTGTCTTCCATATTCTTGCTTTTTGGCAACCTGTATTGAGCTCTTTCGTGAAATAATGAATTTTATCTGTACTGTTAGAGCATTTCAATCTACCTCACTGATTCAGACTTCTGTTAGACTTGTGAATGATGAACCACACAGCGCCCTGCTTACATTGCTGTCTAGAGAGGCAGAACTACATGCCATTAGAAAACTCTTAGTTCTCTCTGGCTTTAAGAACTATTTAGAGACTGTTAGTTTGTTCTGAGAATAAAAACCTTAACAGAACCTGGGGAATCTCAAATTTAATTGGCTTAAAAATTTTTACTACTTTAATTCTTGATGAAACTGAGTGAGAACTTTAGTTTAAAAAAGCTAGTGCTGCTGATCAGTGACAACTTTCTCGGAGCTACCTTTCCAGCTAGAGCAATAGAATTCAGGCTCTGCCATACTCTGCTGCAGCAACACCAAAACTTAATTTAAGAATCTTAATACCTCCAAAATATTAACTGTTTGGGAATTGTACAGGGCAGTCCAGGGGAGGGGAGTACTCTTAGCCTGTTAGCTGTGTTTGCTCATCCTGTTTCCATTCATTTTGCTGGGCCTGAATGCTGAAATGTCCCTATAGCAATGTGAGACAGTAGGAATATTTCTTGGTTTATTTCACATTTGTAAGTTGCTTTACATTTTAAAATCAAAAATCACAAACCAAGTGTACTGCAGGTTAGGAAAAAACCAAACGCTACTGTATTTTGTTGGTAATACAGCTTTAAAAAATCGTGGTGTTTAGGAGTGAATAGTGTTCTAAGATTGGAATTAAACTTGAGATTTTTTTGAGGGTAGACAGTCATAGTGGTTTTTTCCTGTTTTGACACATGAAGAGTTCTAGCTGAGGAAGTGGTCTACGTTGCACGTTCTGCTTTGAGTTTGGAGATGAAAAAAAGATACTTTGATAGTTAAAGGAGTGGGTGGTGCTAAATGGCAAACTTCTTGAGTATGGAACACTGAAGTTTGATGGAAAGATGGTTGAGTTTAAGAATAAGAGAACCAGCAAGGTAGAGCAAGCTGTGGTTGCTCTGCAAGCTAGCATATTTTGTATTGAATAATACAGAGTGCTGCAAATCAGGTTATTGCTGTCAGATGTACTAAGGAAAAAATACTAGTAAATAACAAAGTGTCTGGTATGTTTCTCCTGATTAGTCCCTGTCAGTTCTTTGGAAGAGTCAGAGCTACAAAGCTGTTGCTTTCTTACTTGACTGCCTAATCACACAACGCTGATAGTTTAGATATGCTTGGTTTTTCATTTTTTATGTAACTTTACACCAGTTTACTAACTGCTAAGTCGCAGCAGTTGAAACTCTAGTTTTATCTACAGAAATTGAAACAGGCTCACCTGCTTTAGTAGTAGAAAAGGAATTACTTCAAAGCTGGGAAGTATCAGAAGTGTGTGTAACATACTAGAATGATTTGAAATACTTTGTTAGAATTTTTATCTAATATGAATACTACTATCTCCAGTTAGTGCATTTGGGTTTTGGAGCTTATTTCTGTGACTCAGTGTAGGACTGCTGTTTCTAATGTGTTGTGACACACAAGGTATTTTCAGGAGTAAATGCAGTTCAAATGGTTCAAAGAAAATGCAAAATCCAGTGATGTTGGAAAGAGGATTTTTTTAAAATGACTGAAACTATTGTTACAAGCAATATTGGTGAGATATAGTTAGTAGCGACAGGATAACAGGCAAAACATTTATCCTTTTTCTATATTTGCTCAGACCTAGGGTATGTGTTTCTGAGGAAGGGGAGTTGTTTAGGATACCTGTATCTGTATTTCATTATGCAGATCTAGGTAGGCTTCATTGCTATGTAAATTCCAGCTTCATATTGTTGCAGTAGTGGGAGCAGTAGCTTTGCGATAAGGGCTGATTGCACTGAGCAGGCAGATTCTAGGATTGTGTTCAGTAAAAATGCAATAACTAATGGAAAACCAGGCAGCCTATAAAAGTTTTAACTGTCCTGCTTTAACAGTGAAGGGAATAATGAACTTGTTACTTCTGTCTTTGGTGGTATCCATTTTATGTGCTTTTTATATGATGGCTTTCTGATTCAGTAACTCTAAACAAGAAATAAGCTAGCTAATATGAAAACAGCTGATTGGGGTCTCTTTCACTAAAGTCAGAGTTACTGTTAAAAAAGATCTTCTGGTTAAATTCCTGTGTCTCATTGGAATGTCAGAAGTATTATTACTCCAAAGCTGTAAATACAGTATTTGTCCTTATATATTCCAGGTTATCAGGGGGAAATATCTGAAAAGTAAAAATCTGTATCCTTGAAAAGCAGAGTTTGCGATTATAGTTCTCAAGCTGTGTCTTAAGAATGAATAATGCACAATATGAACAGTTGAGCCCTTTGTTCTCTCTCAGACAAAATTTGATGATCACTTGCAGTGTAACAGTATTTATTTTTCTATATTGAAGGTGTTCTATCACAGAACAAAGGGGGGAATAATTAAATCTTTTCTTGTAAATGGATTTTTTTAGACTACTGTTTCTAACAGTTTATCTGGATTTTCTTGTTGCTTACAAAATTAAATGTGCTTTTAGAACAGCTATGCTTACTATTAAAAAAAGTTTGCTTGTCTCCCTGTCAATTGACAGCATTCAGGCAAATATCTCTTCTGTTTGCTTTAGATAAACTGAAAAATATGGGGGGATATTAATAGAAATGGACAGCAGAACTGTGAATAGCTTAACATTTTCATTTTTTGTCAATCATATTTAGGCTTGATCGTCTCTTTATTTTACTGGACACCGGTACAACACCAGTAACAAGAAAAGCAGCTGCACAGCAACTTGGGGAAGTAGTGAAACTGCATCCTCATGAACTGAATAATCTCTTATCTAAAGTAAGCATTTTTTCAGTACTTTTAATAGTGAGGATAAAACTGGTTTGAAGGGGTGTGGGGAGGAGGAAGTTTCTGAAAACAGAAGACTGAAAAAAATGAGACTACTTGTGTGAAGACTGCTGTTTTGTCAGCCTCTGAAATGGTTACATAAGTGTAAGTTTCACTTTGCATTCAGTATGGATATTCAATGTTTGCTGTAAGTTGAATTTCCTTCTTTATTAGGAAAGCTTTGCTGTCTCACATTTCTGCTCCTTCCATTAAAGATAGTTACTTGAGTGATACAGCATTAAAAATATAGGAGTCTGCCTTTAAAAGGGTTGGAAAATGGAAAGAGATTTCCATTACTTTGAGACTTCAATCTGGCCAAGTCTAGTAAAAGCACCAAAAATAGTCTGTATCTGACAGCTGGAGGTGGCTGAGTGACCTCAGTTCTGCTCTTACTGAACAGGTGCCCTCACAACAATTGATGGTATCAACAAAGTAGCAAAGGAATCATGACTATCAAACCACTTTCAGAAGTGGTAAATTAGTTTAGAAAAGCGTATGTTCCTTCAAGTGACCCATGTTGTCTGTTGTCTTGGGTTAAGTGACTTCCAGGTTTTAAGATCTATTAATCTCCTGTGAATATGTCCTTTTAGAAAGCAAAACCTGAAAGTCTCAAGCCTTGTTCAGTACCTGGAAGAAATCAAGGTTGATTTGGCTGGTGGGACTAAATAGATCTTAAATTCTTAATGTCTGACCATGGCATGAGTTCTAAGCAGCAAGCAATAGAGAGAAAGCTGCTTGAATTTCTTTGGGTTTTTTTTTGTCTTTTGTTGCTTTGAATATTGTCTTAATCCATAGCATCAGAAGTATGTGTGTTTTAATAGTGTATAATAGCTGATGAATTTTTAAAAGTATATTTAAAACAAATGACTATTTATTAATCTTTCCTTAAAGGTGTTGGTGTATTTAAGAAGTACGAATTGGGATACGCGTATTGCAGCTGGCCAGGCTGTTGAAGCCATAGTGAAAAATGTACCTGAGTGGAATCCAACTCCAAGATCAAAACAAGGTGCTGCTTAAATGAATTATGTAGAATTCACTGTTTGACGCAAACTGACTGGGATATGAGACTTTTCAAACCAATTGTGTCATTCTGTTTCTTGGCACACACTTATTTATATGCATGGACTGTGGTAAAATTCCTTGGCTTTAGAAGTTCATATTCTGTTACAGTGATGTGCCTGACCTTTGTTTCTTCTAAAATTCTCATGCTGGTGCTCTGTACCCACATAAAGCCTTTATAGATAAAAGGAATAATAACTAGTAAAACGGCAAAACTCATAACCAATCAACTTCTTCGTGATACTTTACAGACATTCTCTTCTCTGCTCCTTTGCTCAAAGCATCTTTGAGTGAAGTGAAATGGCAGCCTGCTGATGGCTATTCTGTTTGTACTCACTTTGCATATGAAATTGTCATGTTAAGGATGTTAGAGTTGCTTTTATTGTCAATCTATTGTCAGTGATTTTTATCTAAACCTGTTGGCACTGACTATGTTTATCACCTTATTTGGCACATGTTCAGAAACTTGCCGGTTTTTTAGTACCTGCTGTATTTTTAATACTTGCTGTATTTTTTTTTTTAATACCACAACAAAAAAACCTCCTATCTGTTTTGAGGTGATCTCGTATTTGTTTCATTCAGTGCCTCCTGGTTCTGTTGCAATAGAATCTGGTAAGCACATTCTGAATTTGCCTTATCTATTTGCCTTTATGATTTTTGTAAATTTTCATATTTGATCTCCTCCAAAAACTTCTCTCCAGATTGAAGAGTTGCAGTCTTTTCAGTCTCTTCCTCTCAAGACAACTATGTCTTTTAAATACCTTTTTGTTCTCTTTTCCTTACTCCTTGAGATGCATAAAAGTGTACACACTGTACCTACAGCTGTACAGTATGATATTTCTACATAGTGGCAAATTATGTACTTTGTCATGTTTTCAGTGTCTTTCCTGATGATGCCTGCACTTAGTTAGCTGGTTTGTCACTGTCCAGTAAGGTGGTAAAACCAGAAAAACTGTCCAAGATCTTTATTGAATGTTAACTGCTAGTACTAAATTCAATGTTGTGTAGGCATGATTCAGGTTATTAATTTTGCACCTTATCTGCCTCTTTGCCCATTAGTTTGTTTTGAGAGTCCTCTTTGGATTCCTAGTGCCAGTGTGACTTTTGATTACCCAAAGGAGCTTAGTGTCATCTGCATGTTTGGAGGAGTCTGTAGTGAAGTCTCCTTCCTGTTGCTGAAGACTCATAGAATTGGTTTCAGCGCTGACTCCAAAGCTAACTTTAATCTCTGATCAACTTTTAGTCTGTTAAAGAGTATTTTCCCCAATTCTGTAGTAACTCAATTACTTAAATTTTTCTGATATGAAACCTTTCCAAAAGTTAGGAATATATTGTTTACTGGATCTCCCCTATCCACTTGTTGGAGCTCTTTTAAGGGCGTTGATAATCAGGTTAATGAGAGGTTTGTGGTTTTTTAGGAACCATTCAGACTTTCTCAGTGAATCATATTTATTTATATATTTTATGGATAGACCATTATTTCACCAAGGATGTCAGTTAATTTTGCTAGTCTGGTTCCAAGAATTACTTACAGTACTCCCATTGTACTTGAAGATTGACAGGTTGCCCAATTTCCAAGTACAGCAGCCTTTCTGAATGCATTGTTCAGTTCTTTCATATTTGCCTATCAGATATGGAATTGAAAAGGTGGTTATGTGTGTTTGAAGAAAAGATACCATTTAACAGGGTTACAGGCTATGCAGACATTTGTTTTTATTTCAATTACTGTTTGATGTAGTATTAAAATACACATTTTACAGTGATCTGGTTGTATGTAGGTTCTTAAGATTGCTGCAAATGACTTCTCATTTTATTTGTGTAGTGAAATGCTGACTTCAGATCTGAAGAAATGTAGGTGGTGTTTATTTTGTGCAGTGTTTTGTGCACTTAGACTCATTGTACTGTAAATGCAGGCTTTCAGAAATAAGTGTGTGGGATGAAACACCCAAATGCTGTATTTCTTCAAGTTGATTTATATTCCTGGTTGTAATTCAGGATGTGAGTGTGCTGGATTATGTAGAAATAGTCCTTCTTTTTGGATACTAAGCTGCATGTGGCAAGGATACACAAAGCACACTGATCTTTGAGTGTTGGGGGCGGGGAGTACTTTGGAAGTAAATTCATAACCAAGACATTGAGATACCTTGTGAGGAACAAAACTCATCTGTGTCAGTATTGAACTGCACTGTACCTGCAGATGGGTTTGAGAAGAGCTGATAACTAGTCTCCAGCAGCCCTTGGTAGCTGACTTTCTCCCATACCTATTAAGACTACTCTTCAACTTCGTAGCAGGGATGCTTGGCTGTTGGTGATGTGATGCAGTGTTGGCATAACTTTTTTGAGCTATTTATGAGCCATATGCAGTTCACATCACAAGTTGGTCTTATGTGTACAGAGAAGACCTAGTAGTATGTTAGAGTCCAAGATTTAAAAAGCTAAATTTTTCAGGGGAAAATTCTGATGTGGTTTTTTTTTTTTTTGTTAGGTGAGTTTTTTCAGTCTTGTCTTCATGAAATGGAGCCTTTAGACTTTGGGAATCAAAATGTTGTATGTGTGATGATTCATTTGGAGGAAAGAAATTTTTCCTCTTTCACTTAATCTTCTGCCAGAACTTTGAGCAAAAACTTCATCATATTGTCTTTAATATTATTTTCAATGTCCTATCTAGAGCCAGGCTCAGAAAGTCCTATGGAAGATTCACCTTCAACAGATCGGTTGCGTTTTGACAGATTTGATATATGTCGGTTGTTAAAACATGGTGCATCTCTCCTTGGCTCTGCTGGTGCAGAATTTGAAGTCCAGGATGATAAATCAGGTATATTTTTATATTTTACTGACAAGAAAACTTACTGATTTTTTAAAAAGCTTGTTGTGGCAATATTATGATTCTAGTTGACATCTCAGAATGCTATGAAATGATTCACCGATGTAACTGGTTTGTATTGTTTTATGTGGTCTTCTAAAAGGTGCATTTTACCAGAATTAGTATGTGTACAGGGAAAGAGGATGGTGGAACATCAAAAGGAGTAGAAAAAGCAATATTAAAGGTTTCTGTAGAATTTCTGTAGACTTTAAGAGGTGCAGGAACTATCACTGCTTGTTCTTCATTAAAACAGTTTTCTCAAATATAGCAGTAAGATGCGGCTTATTTAAAAGTATGAAGTCTTTCAAAGAGAGATTGTATGAAGAATGCTGTGATAAAACTGTTAATGTTGGAAGGGCAATTATCAGTGCCTATGTGATGTCTTTTTGTCTGAAGTAACTGGTCTGATAGCTTTCTGCAACTTTTTAGTTGAATTGGTTTGTATCAGTATAATGGCACTGAATTATTTTAATACAGAATTTTTTTATATTACTGTACTCTAATTGCAGTCCGTCTTCTGGTTTCTGCACCAAATGAAATGATGCTATATAGATAAGTAACCTGACTGCATAGCCCTCGTTCATTTGTTCCCTGTGAGTGACGCATCCTGTGCACTGTATGCAGGTCACTGGCTCAGCAAGGAACCTTATGGCTCCTGACAATTAGACAGTATCTTGTCAGTGAAGCTTTGCTGCTATTTTACTGCTTGCCATCTCTTAGGCTTTTTTTTTAATGTAAATGTGGATGCTCCCAAAGTGGCAGTGTTCAGTAGGTAGTGTTGCAGCTTCACAACATTATTGAGGTAGCTTCTGTTAACTTCCTAAACGACCCTTGCTTGACACATGAAGCTCAAAGAGAAGGTTCTTAACAGACTCCTGTATCCTAGGAAAATTGTACTTATGTTGCAGTCTACATTGCCATTAGGAGTTAATTTGTACAGAAGTAAAGGAGGCACTTGGGCTTAGTGCATTTTACAAGGAAGGAAGCTTCTGCAGAAAACAGGGTCAGATTCAGCCTAGCTTACTACAGGATATTGGGTTGACTATCATTTGAGGGGGATTTCTGGTGGCTGTTACTACTTAGGTCTGTTTCTCAACACAAGATAAAGTTTAAGAGGAAAAGAAGCCTTTTTAAAAAATTCCACAACAAAAAACCACCAAAACCAGACTGTCAAACTCAACAGATCCCGTCAGGATGCATGTAGTCAATAAAATGTGTTGGTTCTTGAATCTGTTGTTGGATTTATCTTTTAGCATGTTAATTCTCTGCTTTCAAAGTGTACTTTCCTAAAAATTCTGGGGAAATGTGTGTCTTTACTTCTGTAGACCAAGTATAATTTAATGAATGTTCATGGTAACTATTTTCTGCTTAATTGATGGCAGTTTAAGCACTGGTACAGCTTCAGGAGCAGAAAAGGTCTTCCTGGGAATCAGTGTGATCTGGTTTAAAATATTGTATTGATGTATTAACCAAGTAACAATTTAATTCTGTAACTTTTGGCTTTCTTATTTCACTTAAAAAATCTTCAATAATACATCTGGTTGGAAATCTGACACATCTTTCCCATTTTAAAAACTTATTTTAAGGTGAAATTGACCCTAAAGAGAGGATCGCACGACAGAGGAAACTGTTACAAAAGAAACTCGGCTTAGATATGGGTGCTGCAATTGGGATGAATACTGAAGATCTGTTCAATGATGAAGATCTGGACTATTCCCCTTCTTCAGTGTCACTAGTAAACAAACAACCTGTAGGTAAAACCTTGGGCTGTTTGACTGCAAGGAAATAATACAGTGTGTTTGCTTTATTTCATGGAATTACTTTGGTTGGAAAAGACTTTTAAGATCAAGTCCAACTGTAAACTGAACACTGCAATGTCCACCAGATTTATGCTCTTCTGGTTATAATCTTTGTACTTTTAAGTATGATGATCAGCACCTAGTATGGTATGTTTTGGCTTCCTGGATCCCCGGCCCTGCCCCGGCTCAAGTTGCATGTTCGTGTTATTTGATGTCAAACTGCTGCTCTAGGCTTGAAATGATGGAGGGTTGGGGAAGTTGAAGGCAATGTGGGTTTGAGAATTTTTCAGGACGTTCATTGCAAGAAGAATTGACAATGAATGACTTCTTTTTTTCAGACTCTTCAGGCTGCTGAGTTAATTGACTCAGAATTTCGAGCTGGTATGAGCAGTAGACAAAAGAATAAAGCCAAAAGAATGGCTAAGCTATTTGCAAAGCAAAGGTCCAGAGATGCGGTGGAAGCTAATGAGAAGAGGTATAACAGTGAACTGGTTTGCTTTTTTAATTCCAGTTAAATCAAATCATAATCTCAGTTTATTTGTTGGAAAACTTCCTGTAGTCTTTGCAGCTTAGTCTTTTATGTGCTAATTGTGCCAATGGTAAAATGCTTGTGTGCTTGCTGTATTATTCCCAGTAAAGCTTTAAGAGCTTAGTTTCAGAGGCGTCTTGAAATAATGGGATGCTCAGCTAAAAACTTGTGTTTTGCCCCTGTTGTTAAATATGGCTTGAGGATAGTGCATGAGTATGTAGGACTTAAGAAGATAATTTTCTGGTGTATACAGTAGTGTTCCTCACTAATTTATAGTGACGTATTATTGTACCTACTGTGTTTATAACAAGCAGTAAAGAAAGGTTTCCTTGATTTTTATGTAAGAATTTCTGTATTTCTTGGAAAAGACTGAGAAGGACTGCCAGTTTGGGACAGTGTACTGCTGTTGCCATGCTAAAATTTTTTGTGTGTAAGCCTGTATTTTGCATATTTCAGTGTTAAACCTTTCTTGCTTTGTATCCTTGCTACACTTTATTGTACCTTAGGCTTCAGTTGTAGAAGTAATTACTTCCCCTAAAACACACTTTCAGTTCATCAATTTATACTTGTTCCTTCTTAGCAATGATAGCACTGATGGGGAACCAGAAGAAAAGAGAAGAAAAGTTGCAAATGTTGTCATCAACCAGCCTGCCACAGATTCGAAAGCACTGTTAGAAAATGCTCCGGAAGAGGTATCATGTATTGTTCTGCTGATACAAGGAATGAGCGTTCAGTTTTGGAGCAGAGTAACTTAAAACGTCTTTACGCTCCCCAGTTCTTTAGTGATTTTTAGGGCTGAGAGAGGGAGTAAAGAATGCCATTGACAGCTTAACTTTTATATGTAACGAAGAGTATAGGCTTCAAACTGTGCATAACACTGAGAAAAAAACAAGTTTAATCCATTGGTAGCAGTTTGTGACTGGAATGAACTTGAGTAGGTGGATTACAGGTGTCAGACCCGGGTATTAAACTGTAAAACTGTGCTAAACACTTAGATGATAAGATTACACTGAGCCATAAATAATTTGATCTAAATATTCATGTACACTTTATTTAATCTTTGCCTTTAATTAGGCTTAATTTAGAATTTCTATCTTTAGTAGTTGAAGACTTAAACAGTTATCTTAGTCTTAGAAAAAACTTGCATTTGATTCAATAGGCTGAAAAGCTGAAAAATTGTAATAAATACTGTATCAGAATACAAATGGTACTTAGCAGTTTATTTAAAGGGTGTTTATCTTGGTTTAGCTCTATCATAAATATTTCCAAATGTAGCTTAGTAATTAAGTGATCTGCAGAATGATGATTGGAAAATGAATTTGAGAGATAAATAACTAGGGGCTGACTACTTGCTGGTTGTTAGCCTTTTAAATGCTTTGTTCGTAATGATGGTGTGAATTTATTAATGTCTGTAGTTTTCTTTTCACAGCCACATCAGTTTCCTTATAGGAAACTTTGGGACAGTGGATGTGCTTTTAAAAATGTGAAATGTGTTTTGAAAAGGGTGATGAATTAACCCAATTTGACTATGTAGTGTAATCTCAAACTGAGGCTTGCCTATTATGTTAAAGACAAAGTTCATAAATTGGAAGAATTGTTGGGGAGAATAAGAAACTTTGCTTTATTTTCTGACTTAGCATGGCTCCTAAAGGGAGGCTGAAGTCTAGAACATGAAAATTAACTACTGTAGAGAAGAGGTTATACTACTAACAGGCGAACTTTGTAAGCTTTTTTTAAAAGACCTGTTGACAATCAGCAAAGTTTCTGAAGTGTGGATGAAGGTAGATATTTTATTTCAGTTCTGTCCAATAAGAAAGAAAAATACTTAAGTTTTTGGAGGTCTTTGTTATCTTCATGTATCATAAATGGTGTACAGTGTAAGATCTGTTCACCCGATGCCTTTCTCTTTTAATCTTGTACTTTTTTTTTTTTTAATTGAGACAAATGAATGGCCCCTGGAAAGCTTTTGTGAAGAGGTGTGCAATGATCTCTTTAACCCTTCTTGGGAGGTAAGACACATGTGCTGGATCTAAGATACAGGATTACAATTAAATTGCTAAATTAAAGCCTGCAATAGAAGCACAGAAATGGAGTGCCTAGGACTAAAGAACACTTTTTCTCGATAGCAAAACTATATCAATTCTAAATACAGATTATATAGCCAGGACAAGTGTTGTTTTAAGACTTGCTTAAAGGGGAAATGAAAACTGATGTGTAATGTGTACTTAAGTGGAAAGTGGGAAAGATATGAAAACTGATTATAAGTAAGAATTCTGGAGGTATTCAAATTCAAGCAAAATAAAAGCATGTTAATGTATGGCCAGAAAGGTTAAGCAATTATAACAGGCTTGGATTCATCAACAGTTTAAGGAATATTGTGTGAGTCTGTTGCTGCCAGCAGTGGTTTGGTTGTTTAATGGTAAGCTAGTAGAAAAGTAGGGGAGAATCAATCCTTTGATCACAGGGTAGACTACAAATCATTAGTAGTTTCCTTCATTTATGGGAAAGGAACTTTAACTTTTTTTAGAGTGATAGTAAGTACCAACTACAAAAACTCTATATTTGGTATATCAGACAACTTATTTAACTTATTTTCACAATTCAAAACCTGTTCTTCTCACCCTTCTATTCAGCCCTTATATTATTTTCTTCAAACTTTGATACCTGTTCCAAGCAAAAAGATGAAGTAGCTGACAAGGGTCTCTCTGAGCAGAAGATGGAAATAACTGTTGTCAACTAACTTCAGTTTTTAATTAACAGATTGATCTTTTGAAAGATGAAATGTTAACACAAAGTATAACATACTTAGATGGATCTGTAACATACTTTCAATGATAGAACATTGGTTCTGCTTGTACTGACCTCAAATTTGGAAACTCAGTGATAAATCATATGCAGCCAGCACAGTTATTTTTGGCCCAGGAAAAAAGTGACTATATCTGTGTGGCACATCAGTGCATCTGAGCCTAGCAAGCCACACTCTTTGAAAGCAGGCTTGTTGCAATTGAAGCCAAAGTCTGCTTGTCTTCTGGAATAGCTTTCCTAGTACTTTTGGTACAGGGGACAGGCATCTTAATTAAGGAAGTAGATCAATACTGTATCATTATTACGGTATGTTCTGGGTGAAAAACAGGTTAAACTACTTCAAAATACATGTTTATAAAATAGCCCTCTGGCATCTTCTTGCAGTGTTTAGAGGTGGCTGAGATGACTAGTTGAGAATGCTTGCCTAGCCTATAGGGAGCTGAAGTCAGGCAGGATGAATCCTACTACTGGTATTTCATTTATGCATTTGTTTGCCTTACTGTTTTATGTTGGCAGAAGCTGAGAAGTAAACTATCAAAGTCTTCCTCTTTTGGCTTGTAAAAGCAATCTTGGACCAAGTAAACAAATGATTTGGTATATTATGAACAATTAGGATTTTAAGACTAGGTGCTATAGCTGGTTTTTATTGGCTTTCTCATTGCTTTTACCAACAGCCCCTGAGCTGTAGGCATGGGAATGTTTATGTTTGTGTTTCTTTGAAGATACTCTGGTTAAGGGAGGGGCCTACTAACTACTCAGCCCTAGTTGTTGCTATCATGATATGAAACACACTAATTTTCTTACCTTTCTGCTGGCAGCTAGGGTATATATGCCTCTCAATGAAAACCCAGTTCAAAACTTTGCTTTTGCAACTTTCTGTGTATCTATTGAATGGGCTTTTCTTGATTTAGCCGTACACTAGACTTGTTAATACCAGAAATCCCAGGAACAGGTCTGTCTGTAGCACATCTTTCTACTGGTCTTCTGTCATTTCCAGAACTCTTCCTAATATGTTCAACTGTTTGTGTTTGGTTTGAAACGTAAAAAGTGCCTATACTTTGCTTTCCCATACCACTTGTTCACTTTTTTAATACTTAGCTAAGCAAGGCAGGTTTGTAAGGTATGCAGAATAGCAGTTCTCAGAAGTTTCTTTCGCAGATCCCAAAAAGCTTAGTGGGGATCCAAATTGCTAAAGAGGGATAAGGAGCTGTAGAGAAATAGAAATATAATATAAAGATAAATAAAAGTATTTAAGAAATATAATAATATTGCTTTTCTTTAACTTCAAAGCTTACTAAAACCAGTAATATCTTCTAATTGCCCTTTCTCTGAAAACTAGTGTCTTAGAATGCAGTGATGTAAAACTAAATGAGAACTCTCTTTGGCTGCATTACTGCAAGTAAGATAATATCTTCTGTGTTAAAAAATAGTAACAATTCTTAATTCCATTAATTCTTAATTCTAACTGGCAAACACTTAGGGAAAAACAGGTTGGGTTTGGACAGATTAGTATTTAAGTAAATTACTTGATCTAATAAAATGCTACACTTTTCTAGAAGTCTTAAGTACCACTAACTCTACGACACTTGAAACATCTCTATTAAGAATAAAGTAGTATTGTTGAAGTTACCTGGCATTGTTTTTATCTTACATTCTTAAATATTTAAAAATTGACTTTGTATTGCACTCGCTAGGTTCGACATGGTGCAGGTACCGGACTGAGAGAGATACTTAAAGCTCATGGTAAAAGTGGTGGGAAAATGGGAGATAGCTCTTTAGAAGAGGTAAGCTTCCAGTCATGTGGACTTGACTTAAATGAAGTTTAGAAAACAGAATAATTCTTAAAATACTTAAACTTTGTAGGAGGTGGATTATGGGGGGTGGGGTGGGGGGAGAGAGTACAAACTGCAAGCATTGTCTGCTCAAAATAATCTGGATTAAATCATTGTATGCACTGATTAAATATTTACATTTTTATATTTTTTAAAAGGACTGTGCAAAAAGCCAGTAGTACTGTGTAAGCAGGCATTAATATGTGGACTATGTGTAAAGTTCTTAAATACTAGCTTCCATACTAGAAAATAATTTTTGGGGTCATAGTAAGGGTGTGCTGAAGAAAAATTGACACGATTATGTAACTGTGGTAAAATATCTCAGACATTCTAATTCTGTTCACTTAAATAGTAAGTGACTTGATCTGCTTACTATGCTGTTATGAGGGAAAGTATTTAGTCTATTGAAAAGGAAAACACTTTTAAAAAATATTTTGGCAGTAATAAATGGTTTACTAATAGTGAATTTCACCCAAATTCGTACTGAGTTCCCTACTGTAAAAGCAGCTGGAAGAGCTTGTGATTTAGAGAGTGTTAAAGAATGAGGGGGTATGTTTCTCAAATGGAAATCAGGGTAATTCAGCATACTTTGTGTATAGGGAAAGCAAAAGCTGCTATCATTTGTTGCTTCCATGTGGAGCAGTATTTGTTCCATGGAGATTGCAGGGTAATGACAGCACATTCTGCAATGATGAGAAACTTTCATCAGTTTCTTTAACCATTTATAGAAAAAGTGTGTGTACTCCAGGCTAAGTTCAAAGCCTGCAATGTATGCTGTATGCAGGGTATTAACTCTGTGTCGTGCATAGGAATAGGAAATCCATAATGTGATGAAAGCTTTGTTCATTAAAGTTAAGAGTTTTCACGGGAATTAGTGATCTCATTGGCAAACTGGAGATGAGAAAGATGATCCCTGAGCAGTTGCTTTTCTGGGGCTTCTGCTCTGAGATTCTGAGTTACGAAGCTATTGGGCCTATAACAGAGACTAGAGCTTCACAGAATCGTAGGGTTTGGAAGGGACCTCAAGAGATCATTGGGTCCAACCCACCAAAGCTTTGACAAAGACAAGCTTTGTCTGGGTTTCCCACAGTGGAGAAGCACTGCTTCATGTTTCTTGTTTATCTGTAAATACTCTTCAAACGCATATTAATTGATTTGCCTGGGACATGTTCACATTAGTATAGTTTATCTGAATGACTTCAGCTTCGTGTGCTGTGTAGGGATACAATTATCTGTCTACCTTCAATGGTGCTGTCCAGTCTTTTGATAAAGCTACTACTTGGTTAAAAAAAAGTTTTAATAAGGCAGGTGTGCAAGATCACTATGTTCTGTCAATGTAAACATACATCATAATATCTTTTGTAGAAATGTTAGCTAAATAAGCATATCAGAAATCTTTATAAACATAGTGTTCAATGTTTCTCTCTTTACAGATGATTCAGCAGCATCAGGAGTGGCTAGAAGATTTGGTTATTAGACTTCTTTGTGTGTTTGCGTTGGACAGATTTGGAGACTTTGTTTCAGATGAAGTAAGTTGTTGCTGAGTGAACAGGTACATTAGTGGCTTCTTCTGGAGATACTGTAGCACATCAGTCATGCTTTTGCAACTACCACTGCTTGTACCTATTGTAACATGCTTATTGCAAAGTAGCTGATACATAAATTTCACCTTGCTTGTGTAGCAGATCTGACTGGTATTCTTTCTAAGTTGGATTTCATACAGAAATACTTATTCTATCATTTACTTTATCCTAGGTGGTAGCACCAGTACGTGAGACTTGTGCTCAGACTTTGGGAGTAGTATTGAAACATATGAATGAGACTGGAGTTCATAAAACTGTTGATGTTCTCCTGAAGCTGCTTACACAGGAACAGTGGGAAGTGAGACATGGTGGTCTCCTTGGAATAAAGTATGCTTTGGCAGTGCGTCAGGTAATAACCCTCATGACAAATTGTAGAGAGCTTTGGGACAAAAACCTCTGCTCCTAGTTGAGGATGTGGCTGAACAGTAAGTGGGTATGATCAAGCTTGCTGGCACTGCAGCCTTGTGTGGGTTATAATGTGTGTGACTGCATTTTTATATCCAGGCTGTGGAAATCTGCTAGTACACAGCAAAGCTCTACTGCTATAACTTCAGTCATTTATTTAGACAGAACATTACAAATAGAGGCTATACTTGCCTGCTTTTAGTGGTACTTTTGTGTGGGAGGTTAACAGAGCCAAGTGTTACAAGAGGTTTAGTCTGTTCATTATACTATTATGCAAACATTGAGCTTTGTTTACAGCGAAACTGAGTTGAGTTACAGTTCATGCAAATTTATAACCTAGGTTTCACCTCATGAATGGTAACTTAAGAATATTTAGATTACTGTCTTGGACCTCTAACTTCTGTTTTATATAAGAAACAGTTTTATTCACACACTTGGAGTATTCTTAGTTGTTTGGGGCATTATATGCTTTTTAAGATTAAAAATGCTTTTGATCTTTTTGGCAGGACATGATCAACACTCTATTGCCTAAAGTGCTGCCTGCAATAATTGAAGGTCTCCAAGATCTGGATGATGATGTCCGAGCTGTTGCTGCAGCGTCTTTAGTACCAGTAGTGGAAAGCCTGGTCCAACTTCAGTCTCAGAAGGTGACTGATTTGTTTCCATCTGTCTGAAAAATTCACTTTTGGTCTGAGTGAAGGAAATACAGAAACAACACTTGTATTTTCCTTTTTTTTAAGTTATAACCTCACATGTTTTTTTGTTTAGGTGCCTTTTATTCTTAATACCTTGTGGGATGCACTTCTGGAGTTGGATGACTTGACAGCATCCACAAACAGTATCATGATCCTTCTTTCTTCTCTTCTGACTTATCCTCAGGTTCGCAAATGCAGGTAACTTTTTGATTAGTATTGCTTCAGTATTGCAAGTCTGACAGTCCAGTTCCTTTCAAGTTGGAATAATCAATGTTGCTTTCAAATCATGTGCTAAGGAGATGCTGGGTTTAAATCAGTATTGAAATTTTACTCTTGCTTTTCCTTAAAGCGAATGTTAGGTCAGTGCTTCTATTTTTATTACATTAGTAAATGGCATGTTAAGATGTGACTCTGCCCACACACACTCATTTTAATAAAGGATATCAGCCCCACTTGTGGTGGTCCTACTCACAAGCTGCTTGTTTGTCTTCTCCTTGTTGACAAACTCCAAACAAGCAGAAACTCTAACACGTGCATGTACCTGCAGAACTTTACTATTGGAACAGTTCTAAAGAAAGCTGCAAACCTGAACATTCACATCAGTAGTACAGTCAGCAGTTCTGTGACTGGTTGAAGGCAATACCTAGTTTCTCAGTTTGGGACTGTCAAATCAAAGGAAGTGCATGTTGTTATGCTAGTGTTTCTCATAATACACACGGTGAACTCATAGCATCTGCACTTAAGGTCGATGCTTTACACATCTTTCTCCTCCTATATGGTTGTCATGGATGAAGCTGTTTTTTGCCAAAACCCCAAATTCCAAATGAAGCTTTGTCACTAATGGTATCTTTAATTCAGTGAGTAATACTTGCATCAGTTTATGAACAGGTTCATGCACAAAAGATTTCTGCTTGTTTTAATTGTTCCTAAACACCTCATAATAAATTCAAAACAAAACCAACAGACACAACCCCTTTTTTTTCCTAAGTAGCTGAACAGAGCCCAAAATATAAACTGAGAAGCAACACAGTAAAAATACCTGCTTGAATTGACGAGTTCTTTATACCTTTAAGAAAAAACAGTGTTTTCCTGAAAAAAGATACCAACTCAAACTATTTTAAAGGATTAAACTGTATTAACTTGATCCTTTGCTTAAAATCACCAAGCATATGAAATAATACTTTTTTAAACAGAAAAGCTTTCTTTTTGGATAAAACTAATAAGGAGAAAAATTAACTTGAGCCTTTTTTTCTCCCCTGTCCTTGCCCCTCTACATCTCTTCTTCATGTCCTAGTATTCAGCAATCACTCACAGTTTTGGTCCCACGTGTGTGGCCATTTTTGCATCATACAATATCTTCTGTGCGAAAAGCAGCACTGGAAACGTTATTCACACTGCTGTCTACCCAAGACCAGGTAAGGATTAGAGTTATCAGCCATTTACTATGATACATATTGAAATCTGCTTCATCATACAATATCCTTGTTTTAGAGCTCTTCAACATGGCTGACTCCAATTCTGCAAGATATGTTGAGGCACATATTCCAATTTTGTATCTTAGAAAGCAACCAAGAAATTCTGGATCTTATTCACAAGGTATTTGCATAATTTATGACTTAGATGCGTAGTGCTGTTGTGTCCTGCTCTTTCATAGCCTCTGCATTTTTGTGCAGATAAGAATAGTGTGTGTGTTTATTTAGTAGTTTGCCTATAGGATGCTTTACTATAGACTGAAGAATAGATGTCTGCTACGTTTTATCAGCACATACGTGATTTCACATAAACTACATAAAATTTTGTCATAATTTCCATTATGTTTCTTTTCCAAGGTATGGATGGAACTGTTAAACAAGGCATCTGTACAGTATGTGGTTGCAGCTGCTTGTCCATGGATGGGAGCCTGGCTCTGCTTAATGATGCAGCCATCTCATTTACCAATTGACTTAAACATGTTGCTCGAAGTAAAAACCAGATCAAAAGTAAGTGAAACATGACTTCAGTTGGGAAAAGTAGGAAGCTGATTAGCTGCTTATAAAGACATGCTCTCAAGGCATTAGAAGGGAGCAGGGGTGCCTTTCTACAACTCTAAATGCAGCCTATCTTAAAATCTTCAGGCTGTACAGCAAAATAGTTCTTGTCAGGTTATGAAGAATTCAAGTTGTCATGTAGCATGCTCCCTGTGAAGATTTCATAAAGCGTTTACTTACATGGCTCCAAAACCATCTGTTTGCAGGACTGAGTTAAAAATAAAAGCATTGTGTGTTATTTCTGAAAACATGCTGAAAGGGATGTGGACTCAGTTTATCAGCTATATGTTGAGTATGAGTTTTAATATTGTAGTGAAGGAATCATATCGTACATTTAATAGGACCACAGAATAGTTACTATTAGTGGAGAGGATTTACAATGCGTAACTTTACATCTGTTATCCAAGAAATGTTCTGATTTAGCCCAATCTTCATAGGATTACTGGAAATGTTATGGAATATGAATTGATCTTTTCTTTTACAAACACATTTACTTTCAACATCTCCCAACTTTATTCTGTAGGAAAAGGCAGGTGCTAAACTGCGTCAAGGTCAAACCCAGAATAAGGAAGTGATTCAGGAATATATTGCTGGGGCAGACAGCATTGCAGAAGATCCAGCAACCAGAGATTATGTTGTCATGCGAGCTCGGATGATGGCAGCAAAGTCAGTTTACTGGAAATACAAAAAAAGTTTTAAAGCAATTTACCCTTTTTGTTTATAGTGTTTCTGCCAAAATTAATCTGGTTTTGGCATCTTTGTTTTCAATTGTTAATTGCAGAGTAATTATGATATTGAAGTGTTCATATTTTCTCCTTTTGTCAGGTTGCTGGGAGCACTTTGTTGCTGCATTTGTGACCCAGGTGTAAATACCGTTACTCAAGAAATAAAGCCAGCTGAATCATTAGCTCAGCTACTGCTCTTCCACTTGAATTCTAAATCTGCCTTGCAGAGGATTAGTGTTGCATTAGTAATCTGTGAGTGGGCAGCCTTGCAAAAGGTAGGATGTTTCTGAAGCAAAAATAAATTTTATTTACTATGTTAATCCACAGCTTGTCATATGCTGCTTGAAATAAAATTTCATTTCATAAGCTAAAATGGTATTTATATATCTACGTACTAAAATCTGTATTTTTAGACAACAAGACTATGCTACTCAGTAGCTACAAGCCAACTGTCAGAACTATGAATCAGTAAATATGCTCACATTTCTATGAACAAGTCTATTCTCAAGATGCGTGTTACCAAAGGTCAATGTTTCCTTTTTAACATGACTATCTTCTCTGTACTCGCCATAACTTCTGTTCTAGGGGAAGACCGAAGGTTTTTTCATTATCTTCAATACATTCTGGGTTAGAAATGTTAATGGTCCCTCTAGAAACTGGATTTTTGTAGCTAGATGGCACTGTTTAGTGCCCAAAACCAAACAAAAGAAACTGTGATAACTCAGATATACAAACTATGTCTTTCCCTGTTACAGGAGTGTAGAACTGTGGCCATTTGTGTGCAGCCTCGCTTACTTGGAGTCCTTTATGAACATCTCTATTACGATGAAATTGCTGTTCCTTTTACACGTATGCAGAATGAATGTAAACAGCTCATCTCATTGTTAGCTGATGCACACATTGACATTGGAAACAGAGTAAACTGCAGTGTATTTACAATAGATCAAGCTAATGAGTTGGTAAGTAGAGGCATGCTTGCCTTTCCTTCAAATCTATTCTTGTCTTTTAATAATTGTGCTGAAGATGTATTTCAGAAATGTAACTTTCAGAAATAATAGGGTGATTTTACACATAGGGTAATTAAAATACATGAGATGAGTTAGATTCTTACTGCTTCTACTGTGGTGTTTATAGACTGTGCCAAAAATCAAGTATAATATACGGTAGACACTTATCAGGAGAAAAACTTGACTGTGTTCTGGTTCCAGATGTAGATTGAAATCTACTCAGAAGAAAACAAAGCATACTGGAACTCCTTCAAAACCACTCCCAAAAGACTGCATAAATTCTAGACTGACCACCCAAATGTGTTTTAAGGGGGCGGGGGTTGGGGGGCTGGTTTAGTGGCTGTTCAATTATTTTGTCTTTAAACTTGAAAACATCAGCGCTAGGCTAATAAAAGGTAGTTCTTGACATGCATAGCTCTGTAAACAAAAGTAGAGCTAATGATGTAGGGCCAAGAAACTAAAAGGCTTTTCTTCCAGCCCCAAACTGGCCTCTTAAGCAGAGAGAAAGATGAGTATGGACAGATGAGGTAGGAGGTAAATTAAGAGCTTTTGGATTTCAGAGCCTGTGACATAAAATGGGACTGGGGTGAGAGGGATGTTTAGAAAGAATAGTGGTGGATATGGTGCAACTTAGGATGTGGGAGAAAGGGGATTTAGGATCCTGGATGTGTTTGTGTATACATTTGGGATGCTAAGGGTAAGAATAAGAAGAGGTTTAAGTTTGTACAGTTATGGTCATCGTGACTGTAGCATGGTAGATATTGAAATGGTCAGATGCAGTAACTTAGCTTGGAAGTCTCAAATTATCTTTGAAGTGGTAGATAATTCTGTGCACATGGTGAGGGAATTTTAGCAGCCAGTCTAAATGGCTACCATCTAAAATTAATAAATTCCCAGGGTAAAGCCAGACATGGTTATATGAAGTCAGTCTGTGAAGCACAGGAGTTTTCATGCACTTCAGCTGTTTACTCTGGAGTCTAGTAATATAATAATAAATTAGATGTAAACACCCTGTGCTGCTCCTTGCTAGTCATATTTTTTGCATCCTTTGGTCATTCTAGTCATTGAGGTCATGTGGTACCTGTAAGCACGAAGCTACATCGAGTTGAGCTACCTGTAGCATGAAGCAGCACAAGTCTGATAGTTGAAAGACTTGACCTGAACATTTAAAACTAAAAGGCAAAGACCAACAATACACACACACACCTTATAGCTGTAATCTTTCCGTTCCTTAGGAGCCTAACTGTCCTATCAGTAGAATAAGTTCAGCATTTCCATGATTCCACATTGCTTTTAATCCATTTCCCGTGAAAGATGTAAACAATAGTAGTTAGCTAATTGTGAGTGGAGGAGATAGGGCAAGTCCTCAAACTACTGTTGCACTGACTTTTTTTTTATGTTTTGATCCTAGTCTCTGTCCTTAAAAACCAGAAAATCAGCTTAGAAATATCTCCATGTATGGAACCTTGGACACTCTTTCTGTCCTCTTGCATTCATAACATGTTTTGCTTTGCTTATCTGTCATATACTTGAATATTGCCAGAATATCTAGATGGTACCTGGCATATACAGGAAAATCTAAGTTTGGAGGCTCTCTTAGCTTTGGGAATCTAGATTTGACATGTTCATAATATGTTTGACTTTCCCCTTGAGCTGCACCTCAAGATTACAGAAACTCTCTTTTGTAACATTTCTTGTTATTTGCTGGAAAAATGGAGCTAATACCTGACTAGGTGTCTCATGTTTTCAGAGTATGTCCCATTTTACAGTAAGTGAAACAGATTTGTAACTCTTTCTTCCTTTTTATTAGGTTACTTCTGTTTTCAATGAAGTGACATCATCCTTTACTTTGAATCCTAAAACGCTACAACAGTTGGACAGTAAAAGACAACAAGTCCAAATGACTGTTACAGAAACAAATCAAGAATGGCAAGTGTTGCATCAGCGAGTCCATACATTTGCTGCATGTGCAGTTGTGAACTTGCAGCAACTTCCAGAAAAATTAAATCCTGTAATAAAACCCTTAATGGAAGCTATAAAAAAAGAGGAGAATACACTTGTACAAAACTACGTGGCTTCATGTATAGCAAAGTTACTTCAGCAGTGTACAACAAGGTCTCCTTGTCCCAACTCAAAGATTATCAAAAATCTCTGCAACTCCCTCTGTGTGGATCCACATCTTACCCCTCTAGCAGCATGTCCTGCTCAACCTCAGAGTAGCCAGGAAAACTCAAAAGGTATGATACCTAAGTATCAGACTCTTAAAATATGTCTGCTTGTCTCTGAAGTGTTACAGTGAGTGAGCCTCGTTCTGAGTGTTGTTCATGTATTTATTTCATTTAGGTGTCTTAAACTACACACTGCTTGCATGTAATGATGTTTATAGTCTTCATAAAAGAGCTTTGTGCTAGTTTTTTGTTGTTACTGTTCAATTATCCACTTAGCAAATGTCATCTACATGGGTTATATAGTTTATCACACAATGATATGGACTGGAGGGGACTTCTGGAGTTCTAGTCCAACTCCCCTGCTAAAAGCAGGATAACCTAGAGCAGGTTGCACAGGGTAGCATCTAGGTGGGTTTTGAAATCTCCAGAGGAGACTCCACCACCTCTCTGGGCAACCTGGTCCAGTGCTCGGTCGCTCTGGGGAGGGATTTTTTTTCACACACACAGATATGGAACTTCCTGTGCTCCCATTTATGACTCTTGACCCTTTTCCTGTCACTGGACACCACTGAAAAGAGTCTGGCCCCATCCTCAACACCAGCCCTTTAGCTGTTGATAACCATTGATGAGATTCCACCCTCAGTCGTCTTCATAAGAGATGCTGCAGTCCCCTAAACATTCTCACAGGCTTCTGCTGGACTCTTTTTTTCATTGAAACTGTATCCATTGGAAATGAGAGTAGCTTCTTAGCATTATGTTCCATAGGCTGATAGTAAGATAACAAAAGATGAGAACAGTGTTTGAAATGATCAAATTATTCTGTGCATGCTATGGTCATGGATTTTCTGTAAATTACTATCCCTTGCTAAAAATGTATGGATTGAATGAACAACGCAGATTCAGGTGTTAACGCTCTCAAGGATTCTAAGTTAAGGTTTGATCATACACTTTTTCATAATGAATGTCTCCCATTTCATAGTATGGTAACATCTGTATCTGGCTGAAAATTAAGCTGTTCAGTATAAATAGAAACATCAGATTCAAATAGGCAAATGGCATGTGCTGTTATGTCAAGTTTTGAACTGTTTGTAAAGGACACAATGTAAGTTTAAACAAACTTTCTAACATAAAGTGTTTCATGTATAAAAAAACTGCAAACTTTTTGACAAGTTTTGTTATCTGTATTTCTTGGTGAATAAGAATTTGTGGCAGCTTGCACACTTTAATTTTCCTGCCAACTCTGTAATGTGATCTTAACTGAGTTAACTTTATCCCTGTACTTAAATTTTTTTCTGTTTTTGAGGATGATGACACAGGTTTTTTAAAGCATGTTGAGACGTGCCGATGACTTGGAGGTAGCTATTGCCTCCACCTACATTTTAAAACTGCAGCTTAAATTGTTGTTAGCTAGTCTCTTTTTCTTTTAGGGCCCAACTCTGATAAAGATGGAATGCATCATATGGTTACTAAGCACAGGGGAATAATTACATTGTACAGACATCAGAAAGCTGCTTTTGCCATCACAAGTCGGCGAGGTCCTACTCCAAAAGCTCCAAAAGCTCCAATTGCAGATCTCCCTGCTGGCAGTAGTGGAAGCATTCCCACGGAACTTGATGAGGTAAATTTCAAAAACTTGCATTTGCAACTTGCCCATCCACATCTCCCTTACAATAGTTTCAATTCACTGGAGTTGATAGCTTGTAATAGGGATCTTTTCATGAGAGAACTGGGATGATAGAAAACTTTGTGTTGCAAGTGGCATGTTAGATGATGTTTTAAATTTTCAGTGTGTTAAGAAAATTAAAACTCCTGAAATAGTTGATGTTCAGTACAGGATATGCATATCTCAGTATAAATCCATGCAAATGGATTCCACAAACTGCTGTGGTTGTGTCCTGTTACCCAGGTTAGTGTTGGTCATCTCGATGCCCAATGGAAACTCTGAAGCATTAAAACCAGTATTTGAAATACGACTGGCCTTAAGATGTATGTGTGACTTCCACGCTTGATAAACTAATGGCTTTGTTACCGTTTTAGTTATATAAATCTTCAGTGTGTTTCAATAAGATTCTAGTCAATAGTGCTATTCTTAAACAGGTGTTGTGTGGCTTTTTCTGAATTGTTAAAGTTATTTTTATCAGTTCCACTTTCTGAAGAGATTGGGTGCAACTAAGGGTTTAATAACAATGTATTGCTTTTGGGACATTTTGCTAAAATGCTACTGTACTTGGTGTCCCCTATATTGGAAATATCTGAGGTTCTGGAACTGGAGCCAGTTGGAAAACTTCTTGGGCCTGTACCAGCAAAAGCCATTTCACAAAGCCAGATTTAGAGGATTTAATTAATCTTCCATAAAGAATTTTCTTTATCTGTATAAAAATAAATTAGGGAAAAAAATAATCTGGAAGTCTGTTGTAGGTAGCTATAAGTACAATCATAATTGAATGCCTTTTATAACAGAGCGCTTTCTTGAAAATAACTGTTCTTAAATGTATTTGTCCTCATTACTTTAAATTGTTTATTTCTAGGCTCAGAAACCTTATGTTGTACAGAGGAGAGGAGCTGAATTTGCCTTATCTACTATAGCTAAACATTTTGGTGCTGAAATGGCAACAGGATTGCCACATCTCTGGGATGCTATGGTTGGTTCATTAAGGAACAACATTCACGTAAACAATTTTGGTAATTACTCTTTTGATGTAAACTGAGGGGGAACTGTTAGGCTAGGTGTGCAGCATGTCAGTCTTAAACTGAAACCTTTTCTGTTTTTAACAGACAGAAAGTCCTTACTGGAGAAAGGAGATGTTCCTGCCCAGGAACTAGTAAATTCTTTACAGGTTTTTGAAACAACAGCAGCTTCAATGGATACTCAGCTACATCCTCTGGTAATTGTATTCCAAAGTAGCTTTATTTATCAAGCAATTAAGTCTGTTTATTGCCACTGTGTTAAGTCTTTGTTGTATAAGTCTTCTCTTTAGATGTTTTTCTGATTTTGCTGAAATTGTGTTTATTACACTTGCTAGTTTGCCTGTTCTCCAGGCCCTGTATCCTAGTCTTGATAAATAAACATGGAAGGCACAGCCTTCCATCTTCAGCAGTTAAGCTATCACGCTGAAAGCTGCTTTTTTCTATTTCCCCTATAGGATGTTAAATTACATATTTGTTTTTGCAGGTTGTAGAATAAACCACAAAAGGAGACACATCTACCTGCAATTTAGATTTGGCCTTCCCTTTTCTGGATGAAATGTCCAAAGTTTGAGTTATAATATTTCTGCTATTGCATTACATTGAAATCAACATCCTGACTCTCCTTTATTCAATTCCAGATTCCTTAAACCTGGAGAACAGACAGGCTTCCTGTTCAGGGAATGCAAAAATGATAGAAAACTTCAGTTACCCTCAAGTAGACTGGATTTTGGGTAGTTCTGTCAAAGTATCAGCTCAATATAAGATACTGCTGTGGGTTTTTAGGTGGTGTTTGGGGTTTTTTTAGCAATAAAAACTTAAACAGAACAAAAAAGTCACCATTATGCCTGCATCTGAATACTTTTTAGTACTAGCCTATCTGCAGTGCTATAGTTCAGAATTAATATAGTAGCACTGAAAGAGGCATAGAGAAGGACAACAGGGTAATAAAAATACACAGAGACTCCCATACAATAAATAAGTAGGCCAGAGCTCTGTATGGAAAAGATATGATGGGAGAGAATGTGCATAAGGAGTGGCTGTAGAATACCAAGCAGATGGAAAACAATTCATATGGAATTGTTTCTGTAGCTATTTTAATACATTATTGAGACAATTTTGAATGAATTTTGCATATAATAGGGAAAGAGTTTTTATGTATATATAGCTATGGTGTGTAGCTAATATATAGGTTTGCTCTGGGGGTGCTAATAATGTATACAAGTTTCAAAACAATAAAAATCACAGTCAAAGAGGGTGGAATTAGTTTACATGAGGTAAGACTCCCAACATCGATAACTAGTTTCCATAAATATAAATGGAATGAGTCTAGGACAAACTTGCTAGCAGGAAGGAATGCTTTAACATATATATATCTGTACTTAAACAACAATTCTTTTTATAAAAACTTCTGAGTACTTGCACTGTATTTTTCTAGTGTGAAATGCCTCCTTAATTATCATTGGCTTCTTGAAATTGCATTTTAACTAAAACACGAAACACTCTGTTACTCTATGAATTTTTAACTATATTGGGGAGTAATACTTGTTCAAAGTTCAATTATCTTTTTCCTCTGAAACATTTTTTTGGTTCTAAATTAGCTCTCATTAAGGAGGCATTTCAAGCATTCTTTAGGAGACAGCAGTGACTTAAATTGTTTACTTCAAAAATAATTCAACTTGTTTATAGTTCATATTAACCTTCCATCCCTCCTTCTATTCAGTTAATACAGCATTTGCCTCATCTTTATATGTGCCTTCAACATCCCAGCACTGCAGTGAGACACATGGCTGCTCGTTGTGTAGGTGTTATGAGTAAAATAGCTACCATGGAAACAATGAATATCTTTCTAGAGAAAGTTCTACCGTGGTTGGGAGCAATAGATGACAACACCAAACAGGAAGGCGCAATTGAAGCACTTGCATGTATCCTTGCTTGAGTATTCAAAAATGCAGAATCCTCCTTGCAGCCATATAATTTGGAGGGAAAGAAACTGTTGCCAGACCAAAAAACGGGAGGAGGAATGTTAAACTATGAAATAGAGGAAACTTTTATTTCCATTGCTTTTATTTTATGTTTCAGATGCTTTACTGGAGGTAATTCAATTTATCAAACCATGAAATTCACTGGGCTAAATATAACTGGGTACATCAGACTTCTTTCCTTTTTTTTTTGTTTTTGTACCCATTTGTTAGTAGAAATTTTGTCCATCTGGATGTGATGTATTAGTAACTTTTAATAACTTTACCTTTGAGTGTAAAACCTTCCAGGTATATTTTAATGCCAGGCAAACCTGAACCGATACAAATTATTTCCTTAATAACTGATACAGGTGTAATGGAACAGCTAGATGTTGGTATTGTTCCATACATTGTTCTTCTGGTGGTTCCAGTTCTGGGTAGAATGAGTGATCAGACAGACAGTGTACGTTTTATGGCTACTCAGTGCTTTGCAACACTAATTAGACTAATGCCTCTTGAGGTAAGCTCGGGTTGTAAGTATACTTATGTGAACTGTCCTGTGTTCACTTTTTTGTCAGCCACAAAGTCCAAGCTTCTGACTTCTTAAATGCTGAATAAATGACTGTTTTTATAGGTGTTGAATCTATATCAGATAATTGAAGTTCTCCTTTATAATATATGTCCTTATAATGTGGAATTGGACCCTCTTAATAATTTTCTAAATTAATGATAAAGTAAAATTTCTCATTATAACAAACTCCTTTCAACTGCATACATGAAGCTAAAGTGTATGTTCATTAATTTTGCATCTAAAGCTGCTTTTGCTAGTTTTTGCTCAAGTCTTGGAAGTTGTATGTGTGCTCTCCCTGGGTATATGTGGTCAAGAGGAATGCATGAAAAAAGCATTACTGATTTTAAAGGAAAAAATGAAATAGTAGTAATAGAAATAACGTGGAGATAAGTACAGTTACTTATTCCTCATTCTTCAAAATCAAAAAGTCCTACTCCATGGCCTTGGGCAAAATATCACACGTATTATCCAGTAGTGTTTTTAATCAGTACAGATTTGCTTCAGTTTTTCACTCCTACAGCTTGCACACCTCACTAATTTTGCACTTCAAGGAATACAAGATTTCTAAGTAACTTATTTTCACCACCAGATGGTAATAGAAGACAGTTTAGAGCTCATTTGCATGTTTCTAATGGGAAAAAGTTAGTTTAATGGGCTTAATATCTCTTACTACCTAAATTTTTAATTTAGAATAATAGAATCTTAGAATCTGATAACAAGCAATCTGCCTTAAGTGGAGCAATCGTGTTTACACTAGATTTTTTTTTTTACTGAAAAGTAGAAGATAATTTCTGGCATGCTGCTGTTCATTCCATTGCTATTCCCACCCGTGCCTGTTGCACGCATCTAAATACGTTCCTATGGAATACATACAGTTTGGATTTCTTTAAAGCAATTCTAATACAATGCAGCGAGCATCTCAAATGTAGAATACTTGTTCTTTTTATTGCGTACATATTTATAATCAGTTTCTGTTTCTTTTCTGTAGTTACTTAAGAACTCTCCTAGAACTTCCCTTTACGTTAACTGAGTTCAGAATCGGATATTGAGCCACATTAAATATGCAGACATACAAGCTTAGAGTGAAGATAACATTATTTTCTCTCAATTAATTAATCAGTTATGGTTGTGGGGCAGTTGTTTGAATGCTAGCTATTGTAAATGTTAGGCCAAACAAGGAATTGTATTTTTGTGTTGGTTTCTAATCGTGAGGAATTGGAAACAATAGCAATAACGGAGCTCGGCGTACTTGGCTATGCTTAGTTTCCTAGGTCTTTATTCTCAATTTCATTATTTATTCAACCATAAACATGAAAATATGACTGAGAAAAATATTGTAAGATAAATAGTTCGCTTAACCTGTCGTGTTTTATTCATAAGCAATCATGCTGCAAGTTGACAGTATACTTGAACTAAATGAACTGCCATGGAATTCACATGTCAAATGGGTTTTTTTAAAGGAGAATAGGAAGAGCAGTTGAACAAGTAGGCTGTTGCCTGTGTGTATGAATGTATTTAAACACCTTATTGAAGCATTGAAATCTGAGTTTTCTCCCTTTCTTATTAACCATATACACAGTGGAATTATTTGATAGATCTTTTCTTCTCAGCCAGTGATTACTAAGTGATTAGTAATTTGGGTTTTGAAGTAAAGCTGGAGGTGACCCAGAAAACTGGGATGACAGATGTGATGATGAAAAATATCAATGCATCTTCGCTTATGTGTATTATTATCAAGCAGGAATGTCCAAGCATATTTGACCCTCAGATACAGCTTCTTTGGGCTTCTGGCCTAGTCTGGAAAATACCTAGGAAGCCAAGGTCTGCTGCTAGAAAGCTGGAGGGGTTTGGGGTTTTGTTTTGCTCAACAGTTGCAGACTGCTTGAATTCAAACTATGGATTTCAGTGTTGCTTTAAATCTAATTCTACTGTCATCTGTAGGAGAAAACTCTATCTAACTTTATGTGATAGATTGTGGCTAAGGAGGAGTTGATGTCAAAGGATTCTCTCGCCAGCCAGATGAACAATCTGATTAGAAGTAGAATAGCTCAGTCTTTGTAAAATCTTAACAAGCATTACCAAGATTTCCTCTCTTCTGTGCAACAGCAGTGTGGCATTTGGGGCAGAATTTGTCTTTTGCACCCTGCAACCCTGTATGAGTCGATCTGCAAGGGATCAAGCAAGTATAGCACTGAGTTTGGATTTACACAGTTGAGAAGATTGCAGATCTTTACCATCTGTTTGTTTAAAATGTCTAAGCTAGTAGGAGGTTTTATTTCTTACTGTCTGTGTGAGAATAAAGTACTGTAGCCCTTAAATTACTGCTTTAAAAATATCCTAGGCTGGGATACCAGATCCACCAAACATGTCTGAAGAATTAATCCGAATGAAAGCTAAGGAACGTCACTTTCTGGAACAATTATTGGATGGAAAAAAACTGGAAAACTATAAAATTCCAGTACCAATCAAAGCAGAGCTTAGAAAATACCAGCAGGTAACAGCTTATATTCTTATTTCAGAAGAGCAGTAAGTTCCAGTCTGATATTGTTATGGGAAGGGAGTTGTTGTTCTGATGCTGGAGTTTTTTGGGGTTTTGTTTTGGCTATGCAGTGTGTATCTTGGACTCCTGGGTAAGGAAGAATAGCCCCCCTCACAGCCCTTTGGAGTCTGTGATTTTTCTCAGGGAATGGCCAGCGCCCTGCCTAGGCTGACTGTGGCAGTTCACCACTGCAAAGCTAGGCCTTGTTATACTGTTTGGTTGCTTATGTTTCATCCTCTGCCTTGAGTGAGCTGTAGCGGATGCATTTATGGTGGGAAACAAGCTCACAGTTTGGCAGTGATGGATGATAGAACATACAGACATCCTAGCCAAAAGCCAATTTCTGAAGCACATTTTTGAATTTTTTATTTCAGGATGGAGTGAACTGGTTGGCATTTCTCAATAAATACAAACTTCACGGGATTCTTTGTGATGATATGGGTTTAGGAAAAACTCTACAATCCATTTGCATTCTTGCAGGTGATCATTGCCTCAGGTAAGCTTAAACAAATAGCATTCAAAGACTAACAATAGGTTTTATGTATGGAAATGATTCTTCACGTAGTCCTGGGGAGCTGGCACTGCTTGATGGGGAGGGGGTTGGACCAGGTGACCACCAGAGGTCCCTTCCAACCTAAACTATTCTTTGGAAAACAATTTTTTCAAACTTTTTTATATTCTTAAAGGGCTCAGGAATATGCAAGAACAAAATTGGTGGACAGTGTTCCTCTTCCCTCCTTGGTGGTGTGTCCTCCTACGCTCACAGGACACTGGGTGGATGAAGTGGGCAAATTTTGCTCAAAAGAATATCTTAATCCTCTGCACTATACAGGACCTCCTACTGAGAGAGCAAGGTAACATATTTTGCATTTATGACACAGAATCTTGCACTTCATTTTACTAGTACTACTGAAGCATAGTTTGTGGGTATGGCAAAACTGGTGATAGTACCTTTAAAGGCTGAAACAACGTATGTAAGGAATGCTTTAGTTATGATCTTTTTTTTTCTTAAGATTACAACACCAGGTGAAAAGACACAATCTCATAGTGGCATCATATGATGTTGTGAGAAATGACATTGACTTCTTCAGGTAGGGATTTGTTTTATGTGGTTTTAATACTTTATAGTTTTAAATTCTTCTTATAATTTTAAATGTCCTTCTTTTCTAGAAATATAAAGTTTAATTACTGCATTCTCGATGAAGGCCATGTAATAAAAAATGGGAAAACAAAGCTATCAAAAGCAGTAAAGCAACTGACTGCAAATTACAGGATAATTCTTTCTGGGACACCAATCCAGGTAACTACCTTTTTTATCCTCCTAAGGAATTACGGGAGTAGTAGAAAACAAACAGCAAATCTCACTTGCAATCCATTTTATTGTGCTTCTTACCAGACTTGTCTTGTTCAAAGTACACATTGTAAAAAAGCCTTTCATAGCTAAATGCTTGAAACAATATCTTTTCCATTTCCCAGTATACCTACGTGTAGAGGAATGGGAGCAGATTCCATGGTACTAATAGGGCTCAAAAGTTGGCAAAAAGGCTTCCTCTAGCACTTGTTCTTTAAGGACCCTATAGGGAAGGGGAGGGGGCATTTCTTTATGCCTCTGGTAAAACTGGCAAGAAACTCAACTCCAGATTTTGGGCTTTGCCTTGTCTGTGGAGTATCTGTCTCACCTTGGACTAAGACCACTAGTGTCTCCTGGGATTTGTTGCCCAGAAGAACTCAGGGTGTGGCTTAAGAAACAGCAGAAAATCCATTTATATGTTAAAGTGCATGCACAGATCTTCCTGTAACTTAGGTCGATGAAAGAGCCACCAAGTTCCCGGAGTGGAAAAGTATGTTGTGTGTTTGTAGTGCATTACAGGCAGTGTTAAACATGTATGGAAATGTTTCTTATAACTTATAACACTTCATTACTTCTGACAATAATTTAACAAATGTTTCTTTTATGTTCAGAACAACGTCTTAGAGTTGTGGTCCTTGTTTGACTTCCTTATGCCAGGATTTTTGGGTACAGAACGCCAATTTGCAGCTCGTTATGGCAAACCAATACTGGCAAGTAGAGATGCCCGAAGCTCCAGTAGAGAACAAGAGGCTGGTAAGAATTAAACTTTAAATCTCACTTTTCTTGCTTTCTTCCTCGAAATGAGAACTGCCAATGAAAGTAGAAAACATGGAGTTTCAACATAAGAGACTAGGGGGAGAGCTGAAGGCTTTGTATTTTTTTCTAAAATAGTGTTTCCCTTGCCCTCACTAGGGGTCCTTGCAATGGAAGCACT
Organism: Hypotaenidia okinawae; assembly: GCA_027925045.1. Lineage (NCBI taxonomy): Eukaryota > Metazoa > Chordata > Aves > Gruiformes > Rallidae > Hypotaenidia > Hypotaenidia okinawae. The sequence continues at coordinate 22,752,492 of BSDF01000008.1, read as the reverse complement.
GCACCGCCAAGTTCTGCCATTCCTGCTAAGAAGAATGAAAGAGGATGTACTGCAAGATCTTCCACCCAAAATTATTCAAGATTATTACTGTATTCTCAGTCCTCTACAGGTATGCTTAAAAAGTATCTGGAAGCCTAGTTTTTTCAGCACAGTTGAAACAACAACAGAACCGCTTTTGTATTCCTCAATCTGATGTCAGCTCTGACATTGTCTGGGACCACAGGACTAAAGTGTTTCTGGTACTGATTTCAGTCCAGTTACAACAGTATATTTCTTTATCTTAATTTCTGGTATCATTCCACCAGAGCAACATCTAGGCACCTATGGATTTTTTTAAAGAATACTTTACATGCTAAAAGAAAAAATAAATTGCAAGAGATTCCACTGTTATCTTGTTGATTTTGTACTACATATAAAATAGCTTTTTTGATTTATAGTAATTCAGAACTAAATTCTAAAAATTACTGTTCATTTTCTGTTAGGGAGAACACACTCATTCTCTTGTCTGGTTTACAGGTTCAGCTTTATGAAGATTTTGCCAAGTCTCGTGCCAAATGTGACATTGATGAAACTGTTTCTTCAATTTCACTGAACGAAGAAACTGAAAAGCCAAAGCTTAAAGCTACAGGTCATGTATTTCAGGTACAGATTTCTTCAGTAATTTTTATGACCATAAAGTATAGTAATTTTTGGTACCCATATTTCTGGGTTTAATAAAGAAAATTAAAATAGTAGCTTACACATTTGTGGCCATGTGATTTAAGTAAAATACTTAGATTTTTTTGATCAGATGGAATAAGATATATTATGCTTAAATGACGTTTTTTTATCTATGATCTTACACTTTTTAATGTGTTCTGCTCAAGTGGTGTTTCAGCTATTTTTCAGATCTTCAATACTACTCTCCAGTAAAAACAGATTACCAAAAGTCCAGAACCTCAAGAGGGAACTAATTTTAATCTTAGTTGTTACACTACAAAATTAAGATTCTAAACAATGAACAAATAAGTTTCTGTAGGTTTAGATAGGAATTGATGAAGGTTCATGGTCTTAAAGAATCCAGATTTTCTTGTCTACTTGGAAAAAATAATTCTCAAAGGCTCTGCACATCCCCCAAACCCATCTACCATATCCCACACTCACATGAAGGAGTGGGAAATGGTAGTCCACACTGTCCCTGCAAGAGGAATCAAGGTCATTGTGCTCCTAATGGTTCTTTTATACAGTTGGAAATCTAGGTTTTCTTAGTATAAATGTGCAACTTCATTTTAATGAAATGGGACCCTAACACCCAAACAGTGGAATGTGGCTGGGTGTTCCCTACACTTGTAATCAATTTTGTTCATACTTGCTCTGTAATTACATTGTTGCTAACCATTTTCTTGGACTTCATTTCCTAAATGATTAAAGGCATTGCAGTACTTAAGGAAGCTATGCAACCATCCAGCATTAGTGTTAACAACTCAACATCCAGAATACAAAAGAATTACAGAACAACTTGCAGCTCATAATTCATCCCTTCGAGATATCCAGCATGCACCCAAGCTGTCTGCTTTAAAACAAGTAAGTAGACTTGCATGTTGTGCCTTCAGTTTCCTAAGTGTTTCTCTGCTGATGATGCAATTTAGAAAGGTTTAAGACTTTATCAATATGCAAACTGTTTTTAAAACATGAGTTAAATAGCAAGTGAAATAGTACAAGGTGGCTTTAGGCCTATGCCCTACGTTTCCAGTTAATTCAAGGGGAGAGGGGAAGCACAAGCTTCCTTCAATGTGATTATGTTTACATAATTCTTTCATCCTTGTCAAAACTCTTAATCTCTTTCTTACTCCTGTCCCTCTTGTTACAGAAATGCTTTTCTCCTTTTTTCTCCTACTAGCTTGATAAAGTTAAATTGTATTACATAAATTCTATTGTAAATAAAGCAAAATTACTATTCTGTTGACTCTTGAATTTTTCTGTTTGAGAGTGATACCAACCTTTGTATTACATCATTTAAGCAACTGGGATTTACATTTTTCTGTAGCTTCTTTTATTTCTACTTTCGATAGTCCATCAATGTCAATATTAACATGAGATCTACTGTCATCATTTTGATGACACATTTTAATGCTCTTTTATTTGAAGTTGCTGCTAGACTGTGGTTTGGGAAATAGTGGATCTTCAGAAAGTGGAACTGAAGCTGTTGTGGCCCAGCACAGGGTACTTATCTTCTGTCAACTTAAAAGCATGCTGGACATAGTGGAGCATGACCTTCTCAGACCTCAATTACCTTCAGTTACTTACTTACGCCTAGATGGCAGCATACCTGCTGGTCAGAGGCATTCCATTGTTTCACGGTAAGCATAATCCTTCATAACCAATGTGAGGCCAACTGTAATGAACTACACTGTTTATAATGGTACAAGGTTGTGTTTTGTTTACCCCCATGCAGCTGAGGTTCTTAAATTTCGTTATTTAAATGAAATTTACCACACTTTTTTTGTATGCAGGTTTAATAATGATCCATCTATAGACGTTCTGTTGCTCACCACTCACGTTGGTGGATTGGGACTTAACTTAACAGGGGCTGATACAGTAGTATTTGTGGAACATGACTGGAACCCAATGAGAGACCTGCAAGCCATGGATCGGGCACATCGCATTGGGCAGGTGAAAAACTCTTAATCATAGAATCACAGAATGGTTTGGGTTGGAAGGAACTTCAAAGGTCATCTTATTCCAACCTTCTGTTGTGGGAACGGACACACTTCCCTAGCCCAGGTTGCCCAAAGCCCCATCCAGCCTGGCCTTGTACAGTTCTTGGGGGGACATCCACAGCTTCTCTGGGCAACCTCTTCCAGTGCCTTACCACCCTCACAGTGAAGAATTTTTTCCTAAAACCTAACTTCAATCTCCTGTCTTCTGGTTTAAACCCATTGCCCCTTGTCCTGTCACTACAGTCCCTGATGAAGAGTCCCTCTCCAGACTTCTGGTATTGCCCCCTTTAGGTACTGGTAAGCTGCAATAATGTCTCCCCTGAGCCTTCTATTCTCCAGGTGGAACAACCCCAACTACCTCAGCCTCTCCTTACAGGAGACGTGTTGCAGCCCTCTGAGCTTTCTGGCCCTCTTCTGGACTTGCTCCAGCAGCTCAGTGTCTTTTTTTGTACTGGGGGCCACAGAGATGGATGCAGTACTGCAGGTTGGGGTCTCACTAGAGTGGAGAAGAGGAACAGAATCACCTCCCTGATTTCCTGGTCACACTGGGTTTGAGGCAGCCTAGGATACTGTTGGCTTTCTGAGCTGAAAATGTGCACTGCCATCTCATGTTGAGCTTTACATCAACACCCAACACCCCCCACCCCCTGCCAAGTCCTCCTCAGGGCAGTGCTCAAATGCTTGTCCTTCTTTGATGCCTGAACAGGGAAAGAGTGACTGTCTCCCTCTACAGTTGTAAAAAGCAGTGAATTACTAGTTTTCTGAGTGCAAGATGCAATTGCAGGGCCTCTATTATATGCTGACATAGTCTCCTTCTCATCTAACATCAGTCAAGGTTACTGAAGGGTTATTCCAAGCCAAACTGCTTCCAGGCTGTCCATAATGAATACTAAACTGCTCTGCTTTCTTGAATACCCAAGATTATATTTTTTAGCTAATGTGCTTTTCCCGCACCCCCCAGAAACGTGTTGTTAATGTATATCGCCTGATAACCAGAGGAACTCTGGAGGAGAAGATCATGGGTCTTCAAAAGTTCAAAATGAATATTGCAAATACAGTGATCAGCCAAGAAAATGCAAGCCTACAGAGCATGGGAACAGAACAGCTTCTTGATCTGTTCACTCTTGACAAGGTAAAGAACCATTTTTACAAATATCTACCAAAAAATAGAGTAAGCTCAGGGAAAGGCTTTGCTTTGAAATGTGAAATTTAATCATATGAACATTTAAAGTTGGAGTAATGAAGCTCTCTGGAAATAAAAAAAAAAAAAAGAGGAAGTGATATTTCCCCAAAAGATTCATCAGACTTGATGAATTTAGTATGTATCTGAAAATACTGTTCTCTATATATTGATTTTTATTTTTTTTTCTTTTGTGAAGGATGGAAAAACTGAAAAAGCAGATACCTCTACCTCTTCTGGGAAAGCATCAATGAAATCTGTACTCGAAAACCTTGGAGAACTATGGGATCAAGAACAGTATGACACTGAATACAGTCTGGAAAACTTTATGCATTCATTAAAGTAACCATCATATATTCATAATACAACTGCTGCTAGTTCACATTTTTTCTGCTGATATTCAGCAAACTTCAAAGCATATATAGTGAACCTTTAGCTTAATGTGTAAATAGACTATTGAAAGAAGAATCTTCAAAAGACTGGCACTGATTAGTGTCACCTATTTCACTGGGGAGTTATTCTGTCTTAAACGTTTGCACTGTATAAAACTTTAAATGTAAACATTGTGAAGTGGTTTGAATTTTACTTGTTCTGAACGGCTGCAAATTCTTACTTGGTAGAATAATAAAACAAAGAAAAGTTTTTACAGATGCTAACAAGTGTTACTTCTGTTGGAAGTTAAGTCCACCGTTATTTCTTTCTGTATCTATAAAAGTTTTGTACAGTTGTTTCAGTGAGTACTTCAGGTTGTTCAGTGTAAATTTTTCTTTTAAATACAACTTGCTTTTATGGTGTATTAAAAAACAATTTTCAACTTAAACCTTCACTCAGATCATTTCAGGGCTTGTATCACCAGAGGTAAACCCTAGAAGCCTTGAAAGTATTGAATAATTAAATGGCACTAGGCATATGCACCCACCTTTGTAAATTGAGTATAAATAAATTATGCTCTTCAGTCTTTTGACACCATCTTGACAGAACAGCTGACTTGAACTTTTTAATGTAATGAGCTATATTAAATACAGGTAATGGCCTATCTGAGGCCATGTTTGCATCCTCTTAGCAGGGGTGTACTTTTTTAATTTATCTATAAGGCTAGAATATAGCCACTTTGAGAGATGCATGTATTCAGTATGTTTCAATCCTATATATTTTTTGTAACTAAAAGAAGAAATTAAATATACAGACATTTTCCAGAAGTAGATTTTACACTGTCTAGGATTCTAAAATCCATGCTAAAGTGACTGTTTACTAAACTGATGCATGATTTAAAGCTTCTTAAAAGAATAGGGAGAACTTTTTTCTTTAGGAGAAAATATACATAGAAATATTTCAGTTTGAGGGAATTGAGTAGTTGAAACTGTAACAAAAGATAGTAAAGGACTTCAATAGCAGTGAGTGGGAATAATATGGCTGTATGTTACACAGCTTTTATAAAAGGGAGGCAGTAGTAAAAGTGTGTTTCTAGATGTGCATATGTACCAGTACATGCACTTTTTATAAATATTAAATTATAGATAACTTACAGCAGTTGTCTGAATACATAGAATATATGTATAAATATAAAACCTAAGGTTTGTAGCTTGCTGTGTGCTTAAGCATCAGAGCTTAAAAACCACCAGAGACCTCAACTATGTAAAATAAGATTGTTTTAAAACAATATATATAAATCAAGACTGTTCTGCAGCATTGGAGATGAATTAATGTCACATTTCAGTAGTTATGAACTGCCATATTGTAACTAAATTAGCATTCCATGAAAATAAATACAACTGGGAATATGACTTGTACGTTGTGTATGTCCATGTTTAGGTTTTTTCTGTAAAGAAGGACTTTCCATTGCAGCTGACTAGCAAAAAAAGAAAAGCTTTTGGAAATTACAGTTGGATTATATTAATTTCTACCTTCATACATACATTATTTTTGTTGTGCTTTCAACTGATAATCCAAGCAAGGGCAGAGAAAAGATGGGATTTGATGTTCTGTTTGCAGGGAAATGACAATGCTGAAATCCTGGGTACTTCCTGGTGCAGGGATGCAGTGATAGTGTCCAGAAATTAACAAGATATTTGAATAAATAAACCTCTTTAGTCATAAAACACTGCATGTGGTTTTCTTCAAGAGTTTTATTAGTTGGAGTGGTCAGAAGTTGGCGTCTCTTGGAAAAGAAATGCATGGCAAAGGACTGGTTTAAAGCAGTTAGTTATGTTGAGGTTGCTATGCAACCATAATACTCCTAGTGATGGCTCTCTTAGATATGACATCAAAAAGACTCTGGCACCTGTAAAACGTGGGGGAGTGGAACCTTGAATAATTGTTCTGGGATTATCATAGGTACTGACTGATCTTAAGTGTTCTGTGAATTAACACTTCAAAAATGGAAACAGTACAGTGTTCCTGCTTAAGTATATAAAACATTTTTAGTTAGCTTCATATTAAGCTCAGAGCTTTTCTGTGTTTTCCAAGCTAGCAGACAATTTACTGTGATCTGCAGGTTAATGCAGTGTTCTCAGTGCACAAACTGGATTCAGTTACAGCAAAACTTGTACAAGAAATATGTTCTTCGGATGCCTCTAACTGCACTCCACCTGTTTAACGGGCATTCAGCTGGACCAGACCAGAACTAAGCTGAAATTAAAAACTTCAAAGACAGTGCAGGGATGTCAGGTTTTCAGTACCAGTCATCTTCCTCTCCAGCTCTGCCACTCTTGCAGTGTATTACTTCCTAAAGAAGACACAGCCTAATGATGACTGCAAGTTCAGTCATCAAGGCCCCCAAAAAATGACCTGCAAGTAGAACTATGCGTGCCCAAGGCTTGATGCATTGTGTGTTACTTGCACTGCATTACCAATTCATTTCTATTATTTAATGGCATCAAAAGATCATCAATAGGCATTAAAGCCTGACCTCCAAATTAATGATGTAATTCCAGATTGGAAGTGTACCAATTTATGAAAACTAAGTACTACTTACTGGGGATCACATTCTGGGCTGGAACAGCTGTTCTGGAGCAACTATATACGTAGTAGCGCCTTTTGGCCAAATTTTAAGACTGAAATTTTGCTTGAAACTAAATAAAACTATATTCTGCAAACTGCACCAAGTCTGTATAAACATGACTTCTGAAATAACCAGTTAGACTGAACTCAGTTTAACAAGTCTCTCTTTCTCCCTGTATGTCATCTTTGGAACCTCTTTAAGCGGGAAACTGCTTTCTAGTTGGTAGGAGTCAGAACCAGGAGACCAGTTACTTAAAGCTGAAGTCTTTTGGAACAGTGGTTTGTTAATTCTCCCTATAAAAATAGTCTCTGATACCTTATGTCAGGAATCCACATTTAATAGTTTTTCTTTTTACTACTGTTAGAGATGAGGGCCAAGGCTTAAGGAGAAATATCACTTTCCCATCTCACAAGGGATCTGTAAAACTAAGTCAGTGAGATATTCAGATACTATAATGAGTAGCACCAGAAGCAGTCAGTAGTGGAGGAGAAAGCCATCCAGAGGAAGATTTGAATTCTGAGCAGTAAAAGATGTAGTTAAAGGCTTAGGATCATACTTTGCAAAATAAGAAAGTTAAATATTTATCATTTTAAACAAGATTAAGGAGAGTGCGTGTGGTCATGAGGTACTTGCACAAGAGAGCTTTCCAGGCACAGATGTCATAACAGATACAGGTGTGGTGCCTTCGCTGTGCCCATGTAAGCATACCCACTGTCACACAGCCAGGCTACTTCCTCAGTCCATAAAGGCAGGAACAGAGCTCATATCCCAAATAACCAAAAAGTACAGCAGCCACTACATTCAGGTTTGAAAATTGCATTGACTTCCAAGAAAAAGGAAGACAACTATCAAGAAAGATACATTTCAAATGCTACTGTTGGAGCTTTCAAGACAAATACCAATGGTGCAATAGGGCAAGGACTGTAATTTCTATTGATTCTAATAGATTCTTCTCTTATCAGCTAGAGCTCATTTCAGTTCAGTGACTCCGGTTGCCTCTCCAAGTGCTAACGTTGCCATACCAGCTGAGTGAGGTGCCACCCTCAACTATCATCACTTTGAATGTGTCATTCCTCACACACTACTATAATTCTCAAGACTGATGCATCACTGATCTCTCATTAAAATAAACTGGAGGAACGTACAGCTGAATGGGATGAGAGGCTGGTCTTCAGAATTCAAAGTTTCTGTGCAGATAAACAGAAAAGTGAAAAAATAAGCAGATTTGCTGCTCACAGAAAGAGGTCTAAGACTGAATTACACCGATGAAAAAATTGACACTTAAATCCATTTTAGTATATAAATTTGTGAAACAAATTATCCATTTTAGTATATAAATTTGTGAAACACTACAAGAAGGGAATAGCTGGAGAAATGTAGTACTTTTTTAGTGTTATCTGTCACTAAGGAACGCGAACATGGATTTAGGAACTGTGTTAGGTTATCTTTCCTTTCCCTTCCCTTCCCCAAACCTTAAAAAAAAAAACCCCAAACCAAACCACACACTCAATACTTGTGCTATTTTCTTAGTTTTACATCATGTGGATAGCTAACTCAGAACAAACATAACACTCTTACAGATGATGACTTGCAGCATTTTCTATTAAAGTGAAAGTCAGACCAGGAATTGCTGAGTTGTAAGAGGCCACGTACTAAAGGAAAACATTTACAGCTCAACTTCCGATTTTAGATGGGAGAAGGAAGTCAATTCAGAGACCAGCAACTTCAAACCCACACATTCAGACTTAGGTACAAAAACTGCAGGAAAATCAGAGAAGGGTGAAGTGCAGAAGTGGGGAGAAAGGAAGAGTAATATGCTGTGTCCTGCCAAAGGGCTGTTCCAGGAACGTGGCAAATGGAATTAATCTGCAGTTCAGTTAGAGGTTCAGAAATAGCTGAGCTATCGGAACATGCTGGCCACGTCTCCAATATGCTCCTGTTCCAGGGGCCTTTGCAGGGTGATGCTGCACCGTCCGTGCCAAGTCTGTGCCTGCCAGAGACTTCCCATATGTCAAAGTAATTACATTTCATAGCTTATGCAGGCTGGCTGCTTAGATACTCCATCGAGAAAACAGGAATACTTATCAGTATATACTGGCAGCAAGTGAATTGAGTGGTTAGCTGTGGTATGCAATTTGCTACTCTTTCTGTGTTATTTCTCTTTGAATAAATATTATTCTCTCCAGATACAAGTTTATGCATTCTAACCCTGTTTCACATGACTCATGCTACACTTACAGAGATTTAATTATCAATCACATCAAGACTTCAGTAGAAATCTGTAATGATAAGCCAAGGGAAGAATTAATGCAGATGTTCAAATTTAACTACTTTTGCAAGTTAGTAAACAGAGCTTGAAAATCTTCACTTGAATTGTGTATGATCTCTGCCATAGCCAGAGAAGGAAGGCATTTTAAAAAACATCAACCCCCAGAAAGCAACACACTCTTGATTACTCTTCTGAATCAAGGCTACTGCACCTAGCAGCAAAATTGGCTTTTGACTCTGTGATATCAAAACAAGTGTAACTTTACAGAAAAGTTGCAATGTATTTTGATCTATTTCACCATGCTGCTCCCATCTCCACTCAGTCCAAATTATAACACACTTCTAAGACACTTGCAACTGTTTACCCTTGGTGGGCACCTCTATCTTGCAAGCATCACCATTCTCACAATACAACAATCTTGTCTAACAAACAAAAAGTATTAAGGTGCTATTTCCTATTCACTTGGAAGCTTTGGATACGTATATAAAAATAGGCAAGGCTCACACCTGGGCATAAAGTCCAAATACAGCCTGTACTCTTATTCAGGAGAATGTATTTTCAAGAGACTGCAGAGAGAAAAGCCATGCACACTAACCAAACCAACAGTCAATTCCAGTGTTAAGACTTTGTTCATGATTTATTTAAATCTCACCCACTTCAGCATCATATCAGTTAAATTATCAGTTCATTTGCAAGCCAGAAAGACAACATGGCAGAATTCAAAGTTGATACTTCTGTTTTCTATGCTGCCCTGGTATGAGCTGCAAGATGTGATCAGCGTTTCAGGCTTCTCACGGCTGGCACAGTCAGCAGTAGTTAATTATTGTTTATAAAATGCAGAACTGTGTGTTCTCGCAGTTAAAAGTTACATCATTCTTTGGCTGTGCCTATTATTTATCAGCTGAAGAACAAGGCAACAAACAAAGCAGTAAGAGTGGGGGAAAAAAACCTACCATGACAGTTTACATCAGCTTGTGTGGGGTCAGAAAAAGTGAAGAAGGAGGAAAGGATACGAGCTGCACTTGCATCAGCCCATTTTCCCTAGATGAGTTTGGTTTATTTCTTCAAGTTCCCATTGTGCCGTACTTGCTTCCAACATAGACATGGCCCCAGCTCCTGAAGCCACCACTGCACAGCTGTCAAAGAGATCAAAATCCCCTGGGAGCCTAGTGCACTGCTCTGTCCCCTTCCCACTTGAGCAGAAAAAGCACCTACAACTGTCAGGATGGAAGCCTGGTGTGCCACCTCCAGAGGAGAGAACCAGCCAGCACGGGCGTACAAATAAACTTCAGTGCCAGGCGGCTGGAAAGACCCAGCGTTCTCTTGCATCTGCGCGGGAACCTAGAGAAATCACAACTGTGTTCATGAACCCCAAGGCACAACACTGCGAGGACGCAGCTGACCGGGCTGCCTTCCTACCTTCACCATCCCTCATGCTCAAAATAGCAGCAGTAGTAACAATTAATAATAATGGCCTCAAAATCTCGAGAACCTCCCTTGCGCCGGTGCCCCGGGCTCACGCCCCGCTCCCCCGCGCAGCCGGAGCACTCACAGCAGGCAGCGGCGGGCGCCGGCGCGAGACGCGGTCGTTAGTGTCCGTTGGGCAGCATGCGGAGCCCGCCCCGCCCGCCGAGCCTTCCAGAAGCCGGCGACGCCTGCGGCCGCCTGCCCGGTGAGGTAAGGTCTCTTAGGGACAGCGGGGGGCGGCGTGGGCTCCCCCCGCCAGCCTCCCTCTGTGGCACCCCCGGCCTCTAAGCATAACTCCCCCCTCACCCCGCGTTGCGCCCCGGGTTTGCCGTGGGGCGCCCTCCCCAAAGAACCCCACCCCACAGCCGAGGGTGAGCCCGACGCGGGCTGCAGCCCTCTGCCCCAGCGGCAGCAATGATGCTTGGCTGCTTGGAACAGCCGGGGAGATTTTTGGGGGGGTTTGCAGCCCCCTGCAGCTAAACCGCTGGTGCTTGGCCCAGCACACAAGTCAGCACATCCTGACTTGTGTGTTGTTGAAGTGTTCTGAGAGCAGCAAAATCGCCATCTTCATCTCCACTGTGTCTATTTCTTGACAGCTGAGAGTCAACATGGATTTAGAGCTGATTTGCGTGTCTTATGAATTTATCTATATATTCAAGGTCTCCAGAGGCAAGGACACTTCCTCTCTGTTTTGTTAGTCTGCTACTCACCTGTCATATAGTAAGACTTGCATGGGTGGCAGAGATGTATTCAATGCACGAAATGGCATTTGAAATTATTAGATGCCTTTATCAGCTTTGCTTTGGCATTTAATCAGCCACAAAAACTATTTATTGCCTCATAAACTCCGCTGCAGGAAACATTATCCTTTAATTAATCCCAAAAATTACAAAGGCTGATGAGGTAACCTGTTTTTCACATCACCCAGTTAAGCTTAGGAGAGTTGGTTGCTGTTTTCCCTTTCATTTAGTTTTTAGACGCTTGTCAGCTGGCCCCCTCACCAAGCTTGTTAGGACAGGTAGGAGCGGTTTAGCAGTATGGCACAGGTAACAAATAGCAGCCAAATCACAGAGCTGTGAGGATTATTCACAGCTAAGAAACTTGGGAGATGAGTAAAAGTTAAACCCCAACTTAACTCGCATTAAAATCAGAAGCATAATCTGAACAGCATGCGGCTTCAGAACTAAATGGTGTTGCAGACTCATTAAAAGATTGAAGACAGCTGCTAATTAGTATTTGAAGCTGAGGACACAATAACAGAAGTAGATCTCTCACATACTGAAAGATTTCAGATGCATACTTGCTTTATATATCATAACTCTAAGTATCAGCACTTACAGAAAATCAAAGCAGCTGAAATTCATCAGTAAGATCTCTCTATAACTAGAACAACTCAATACCTTAAGATAGCCACTAAAATTATGTTTTATAGCACGGATACAAGCTTTTTCTATTTCCACACTCCCCGATTACTTCCACCAAAATCAGGTATTAATTGCAAAATAAAGCAGTTCATAAAATAATAACAATGTTAGGAACTGTGTTTTCAAACTCTTATCTGGCCATATGAGGACTAGAATTATGTCTAGAAACTCAAGGATTTTGTGTAAACTTGTGGATTCTAGCAGAGAGCTTTACTGGAAGGGAGGGAAGCAAGAAATACTGCCCTAAATATTGGTGAGCTGGCAATGCTGAGTCCTACTTCATTACCTTCCGTGGATGACTGATAAAAATTTTGCTGCTTGGAAATGTGCTATCAAGACAGAAGGTATTTTCATATATTTACCCAGGTTAGCTACGAAAAGGTGTTGGGATCATGTAATCAGCCAGTACTCTGCAGACCTACAGCAAACATTTCATGAACTGTGAATAATATTTTAGGAAGTACCTAGTGATGCAGGGTGTAGAGTTTGTAGTTAAGGCAGTCAAGTTTGATGAAGTACAGGAAAGGAGGTTGTCCCAAAAATTACTGGAATAAATTCCCCCATCAGCGTTCAAGTTTTAAAAGCAAATTCTGAAAAAAAAAGAATAAATCTCTTGTGCTTGAGAAATGGGAATAAAGTGGGGGGAAAAAATTGACTTCCATATATTTTATGGCTTTTTTTTTTCCCCAATACTGGAAGAAAAATAAAACAACAAAACAAACCCACAAAAAAACCTCAACATTGTTCTGATGCTAGTTCATGGCTGCTAGGGAATTTACATCTCCTGTGGCAGGTGTTAATCATGGTGAGATTAAAGAGCAGTTCCACTTTGGTGACTCTTTCTATGTGTTAGTAGGTGGTAGCATAGTCAGGACTCAAATTATAAGAGATTATGTTTTCAGAGATGTATTGAAAATTCCAACCCAGTAATTATGTTTTCCAAAGTAGTCCATTTCTGCTGCATTACTGATGGAGCCAGGCTGCATTTCCTAAATGATGTGTTCTTGCCGTCTGAGTTTCTGAAACAAAAGGGGGAGGGGAGAGTAGCTGGATCCTGTTAAAATAAAACTTGGGAAGTTTTATTTTAGAAAATAAAAAGTTGAAAGTATAAGACATAACTCCCAGGAGGAGGTGTGGTGAGGCAATGTAGTTTTATGTGGTAATAGGTGGTACAATCGTCAGCATCTTGTATTAAGCAGGGATGGAAGGCTTGGTAAAAGCGGGCTTCTACAGTGAGTACAGGTAATTTGGTCCTAGGAACAAATAACACAGGCAGTTTTACACATCTCATGGAGAAGTAGCACCTTGTTATATGTAGTACACAGCTCACTGAAATGAAAAGAATAATACTAAACTTACCAGGTGGAGTTTGTTGTGAGTTGAAGCGGCAAACCAGGTTACTCAGTTCTAATTTAAGATAATGTTAGTGTGATAGTGAGAACAGATAGGAGCAGTGACATTGACCACTCACAAGCCTGGGTCTTCTCCTTTGGCTAGAGATGAGGACAAAGGTCTAAATCTGAGAGCTAACCTCAGCTAGGAAGTGCTGGCAGAAGTCCCTTACTATGCCAACTTTGGTGTTTCTAAGTATCTAATTTCTGCTTTCTTGTATACCCGTAACTTTTCCTTTCTGGGCATTTGGGCTTGGTTTTTTTTTTCCACCTAAATGAAAGCTGGATTCAGAAAAAAAGTGTTCCTCTTCTTGGTTACATAATAGGGCAGGAATACCTCATAAACTTCAGCTGTCCTTTTCTTTTAGAGCACAGCTGGAGCACCAGGGGAAATGGCAGTGCCAGTCCTTCTAGTTTTCTTTTTACTAGAGTGCTTGTTCAGCAATGTTAGTGTAGAGACATGCAACCCACTAGGATATGAGAGGATCTGTGTGGGATTCCTTTGTACCCTGGAACTCTGCCACAATGCAAAACAAATTGTAGCACCTTAAGGAGAGTGTGTATGTAAGTCTTGTCTGGCATTTTATGTGCTTCTCCATAGCAGCGACTACAGTTTTGTCTCTGCATCATGGATGGTTCCATTTATGTGTATGAAGTAAAACTTCCTTTGGCTAAAATGCAAAATAGTTCTGGTTATGTAAGTGCTACTTACCTACAGCTACTTGAAAACTCTTCTCTAGACTGTCTAGTGGAAGCAGAAACAACACAAACAGAAAGAATGGGGTTTGTTTCTCCCAAATTACATCACATCACACAGATTTCTATTAAGCTTCTTTTCAGTAAATGAAGAATATCTATGTTGTTTCCAAAAGGTGACAGCATCCTGCCCAGTGAGCCAAAGAAATGATAACAGACTTGTGCAGTGATTTGGCCTGCAGTGAGGAAATCAGCCTTGTGATCTCTTCTAAGAATAAAGCAAAACACAAGTGTTAATGCACTTAGAGTCAGAGTTGACACTTAGGGGTCAGAGTTGCATCCTTTAGACTGTAATTCATCAAATGTGTTAAATAGAACACCACTTTGTTATGATTTCTTAAGCAGAGTGGTTGGATCAGAACAACTTGAAGAATAAAACAATCTCGCTGTGTTGACCCTAGGACTTGGTAAGAACTGAGAGGTCTTTGAACAGTCTTCTGCATTGCTGCAGCCAGCCTGGCCCCACCATAACTTCTCTTAAGAGCTGGAGGTAAGGTCTCTGTGAGTACCTCCAGGAGGAGGAATTGTCTCCTGCAGCTCTGGCAGCAGTGCAGTGCATGAGGCAGACAAAGGCGACACTATTATTCATGCTTTATTTGGTACAAACAATGCATTTTAATTTGCCTACCAGAAATCAAGCCAGATTGAGTCATAACTGTTGTGAGCTTGGATGCCTGAATTGTTCCTAATGTCTGAGCAAGCCTTTTCTTCCTGCTTTTGCCAATCTGATTTGCAATCCAAAGGGGGTTGTAGTGTTAATGTAAGTGGATTGAATAGGTTTAGACTAATTCAGTCTTAGCTGAAAATGAGTGTGTATGTAATGGGATATTTCTGAGAAGAAGCCTTTTGTATTGTACTCTTTTGAGTACCAGTTTTTTTGGAAGCTGCTACAGACTGTATTGGACATCGTAGCCATGTCTTTGAAGCACTGATCCAATAAAATCTAGTGCTGGGAGTAGGGAGCCAGTTAAATGTGAAACAAGAATCACCTCTCTACACAACCCAGTCCCTCCAAACAAAGACTGTACTTTTAACCTCAGTTCTTTACATAGTGGGAAAGAACCAGCAATTAAAGCCTCTTAAATCCTTGTGGTTGTCAAGTGTCAAAGTTAGTAGGCACCAATAAATATTTTCTACAGTGGAGGCAGAGACAGAAACAGATCATCACACTGATTAGTTTTTTATATTGAAAAAAGGGTTGAGTTTGTTGATTATTGCAAATGAGACCAGCACATTCCTGACTTGCTGTATGATCTCAGACAAGTCACTTCTTTTTTTTTTTTTCCTTTTACATGCTGTGGGGTTTTTTTTTGTCTACTTGGACTGAAAGCACTTCAGGACAGAATCTGTCTGTCTGCTTTATGTAATGCCAGGCCCAACAAAGCTCTCCTTTATTTTGAGGCCTTTAGACACTGATGAAACATAAATACATTCAAAGACAATTAGCAACACTGGCTTTGAATGGGAAGTCATAGCCTGGCCTGAGACAGAGGAATTTTTACTGCTCTTCCCTATCTGCTGATTCATGTTGTCTTGAAAAGGAGGAGACTGGGATTTTGTAAGCGTTGCAAATATTCAGAATACTTGCACATCTGTGGCAGACCCTGAAGGAGGTGGATTGTGAGTAGTTAGATTGCATATGGCTGAAATTCAAATAAGCTATATTGGTACCTGTATGCCTCAATAGCACCCAAAGCCCAGGAGAGGTTTAGTAAAAATAAAGAACTCCCTGCCCTAAGCAGACACTCATGATTACTTAACCAAGTGACTTGAGGGAGAGGAGCTTGACAATGTGGTATTATTTAGGTTGTAAACCAAACAAATCAAAATAGGTTTTACTTTGAAGAATGAAATAAATCTTCCATTCATCTATTTATTTTGGGTTTTATTATTTTTATTACCATAGCACATGATAATGTCAGTCAGCATCAAGATCAAGGTAGTGTACAAACCCTGTCACAAAAAGGCTGTTCTCCCAAAGAACTGTTGGTCTCAGGGCGCAGTGAGAGAAGCAAATTAAGTTGAGATGCCCGGTCTGATGGCGTTTTGTAACCTTTTTCTCTCCAGAAATTCCAGTCATCTCAGTTTTGCCAGTTGATCTACTTTTTTTGTTATTGTTTTAAGAGTCACATGGCATTCTGTAGTAATTAGATGAAAATCTAGGATGGGTGGAACTCTGGCAGAGAGTTAGGGAGTATTCAGGGAGTGGAAACCTCTGATGGCCATCAGCAGAAGACACAGCAAGTGAACGTGTACCTGTGAATGTCAGCCCTGATCTCACAGGTGTGGAAAATAAGTGTAGTCAGAAATTCCTTCTCACTGATTTGATGCCAGGCTGCGATGACGAGCACCTGCAAAGATAGTCACTTGAAATTACTCTAGCCTTTGATTTCTTTGGTTTAAAAGATAAAGGAAGTCTCACAAAATTATTTTAATTAAGAGAATGACTGATGTAATCATAGAAGGGTACATTTAAATACAGGTAGAGTACATAAAGTTTCCTTCACCCCACTTCTGGTGTACAAGGAGCTTTTAACATAGGTAGTATTACTAATTATTCCACAGATGCAACATGAAAGTTGTGGTGTGTGTTTTCACTCAGATTTGTGTCCTCTGCAATCAGAGAAAATGTTTATATCATGGGAGTAGCCCAGGTTTAGCTAGCATGTTGACTTCATCATGGACTGGTTTAATTCACCTTCTAGTTCACTGACATGCATTCCTAGTAATTGTAGTTATTTGAGAAATAGTACTATGTTGTTAAAGCTCCTGATCCTCAAAGCAGGCTCATTGCTCATTTGTCTACAGTGTTTATAGGTGGAGGCAATATCTCATGAATCCACTAAGTTAGGTGCATCAGTGTAGGCTGTTAGATGTATGTTAGGTAGCAGGAGAATCCTGAACCTGCACAGTGTCACGGGCAGTGGGTGTTTCATACTTGGCAGTGCACCTTCGCTAGAGATAGCTAACAGGAAGTGGTGTGGACAGTGTCACATCTGAGATCTTGCCCTTATTTAGCATGTGGGAATGTCGCTTGGAATTCACACCTCTGAGTCCTTGCAGTCATGTATTTTTTTCTTTTTCTTTCTTCCTGAACATGTCAATATAATTGAAACTTCTGATGAATTGTAAGAAAAGGAAAAGGGTTCTGGTTTGGTGGTATGAAATGAAGGTGGACAGCAGAGGTCTACAAGGGCACTTGCTTTTAAGATTTTGGTACTGTTCAGGCAGGTACTATATACTGCCTTACTCTGCTTTGCCAGAACAGGCAATTCTGGGTCTGTGCAGAGGCAGCTCTGGGCAACTTTAGTCAGCCAGAGAGTTCAAACAGCTTCAAGGTTATGCAACAGCTGAGTAGGAGTTTTCAGGAACATTTTTAGACTTCAATTTTTAATTATATTCTTTTTTATATCTTCATTTTGGCCCTAGAGTGAAATATGATTAAGGTGGTACCAACAATTTCACCTTCAAAGGCATTTGGAGCTGTGACCTCAGTCGCGGTCTCTGTGCTTCACTCACTTCTCTTCCACTGACAGAAGGAGGAATTTGTGTTTGTGGTTCATAAATAGGATCATGGCAGAGAACATACTGACTCTATGTGCAGTCTCTCTGCCCACAGTCTATCTACTTGATCTGCCAAACCTGAAAATTCACCTACCCACCTGATTTGAAAAGGGGCAGATATTAGATTTTTTTTTCTCTGAAATGAACTAACAACTCTCTCTTCTGAGGGCTGCAAATGGAACTGGAGGGCTAATTCCCTGTGCTGTGTTGCTCAGACCTGAATTATACAGCAGGCACTTTACGTGCTGCATATAGTATTCTCAGAAACCATTTTGGTGGGGTGTCTCTACATCAGCCAGGAGTAAATGCAGATGAAAGACTCAACAAATAACAAACCAGAATTCCCTTCAGTCTGAGGTTCATGTCATTATTCAGGAGATTTGGCATCTGCTTTTCCTGGGTGTGATAGAAGTATGTTTTGAAAGCATGGATACAGCTGTCCAGAAAATCTGAAAGGATTGCAGGCCAGATTTTTTTTTTCTTCACAAGTTGCATCTGGCTTTGGTGTGCTGCAAAAAACACCTAAATTACCTATTTCCAGGACAACAAATGTTTAGCGCTAGGTTCTTCATAGCCTTTCTCCAGGGCTTCAGTTTCACAGGTCTTTGTTTCAATGTTTCTAATATTGAACCTGCACAAAGACCTGTGCAGGTCTTTGTGCAGGTTCAATATTAGAAACATTGATACTTACTGGGGTAGGGAATATTTTGGCTCAGCATGTCAGATACAGCCATTGGCCCCAATTTGGAAACTACTTCAGTGTGTATGTTATTTAAAGCACATAAGTAATTCCAGTCAGTCTGGCTTGTGTTTAAGTGCATTGCTGACTGGGCTCCTATAGCTGTCCAGATTTTGGCTCCCAGGAGTCTTCCTCCAAATTTACTAGCATTTCTGCTTGTGGTAGAAAAGTGGTATCCTGCTTTGCTCTGTCAGCACAGACAGCAAATCTGCTTTAGCTTCTGTCCTGTGAGGATCTGTCATTTATGCATTGGACAGGTAACCTGATGGCAATAAATACCCTGTAGTTAACTTTGAGATGCTAGGCAATATACATTGCTAAAGCTGATATGCTAAGTGGCAAAAAAATTTACACAAGCTTTTATAAAGTTGGATGCTTATTCCACAAATTTTAGAAGTTTACAGAGTCTAAATAAGCCAGTACAGAATAAGAACTGGGGGACTGGGAAAGAAAACTTCTTTGAACTAGTTGAACTTGAAAATGAAACTACATCAGCTCTATGCTGATGATAAGAGATAAATATTGTTCAGGGCTATAAAGGAGAAGATATACCAGCTTAACTCTGGGGAGAGGAAGGACTGTGTGGAACCTTTGTAGGTAAGGGAAATGGATTTAAATCTATAGTGCTATTCCTTGATCTGATTTTTTTTAAAGTGGATCCTTCACTTTACTGAATCCTGCCCTAGACAAATGAGGGAGTTTCTTCTTTCCTCTGGGCAGTGATACATTTGGGTTGGTTTGGTTTGGTTTTTACTCATACCAAGATATTTCTTCAGGACATCTGCCAGTTTGACCCTTTCTGTGAAAGAATCAACTTATAATTGGGAGAGAATACTGCTTTACAGTGCAAGGCTTTCTCTTCCTTTTTAACCACATCCTTCTCTTAAAGAGCAGACTGTCCAGCCTGGCCCAGGTCAAAATGGGAGAATGGCAAAAGCAATAATTTTTCCCCCTGACTTATTTTCCCTGTTAGACTGGACTTTTGCTGTTTGACAGCCAAGCATATCAGGTAAACTTACTTGCTGTTTCATTAAATATGTATTTAACTCATCTTGTTTAAAAAACTGGACCTGCCTATACCTTTGAGGCTTTGGGACATGAGCCCCTTCTTACAAGAGTCTTGATCAGTGCTAGGTTTTCCAAACCATGGACCACACATGCCACTTCTGTATACATACATCAAACCCTTTCTCATCTCCTGGGGCTTCTGACATATTCCATCATAGTTCTCCTTTGGGGAAAGTTGTTCACAGTTGCCATAATAAGATTTTCTTTTGCCTCCTGCTTAGGCATTTGAGACTGGTAGCTCTCTGAGATGGGATATGGAATTACAAGAGTAATTTGGCTGATCAGTACAGGTGGCTTTTTAAACTCCTGCCTGGGCCTTTCAGTTGTCTGTAACTACAGAAGTCAGCTTCACTTCAGAGGTGATCTGACGAGATGAGCACCTTTTAGCCTTGGGCACCACCCTCTCAACTACATCCTACCTAATGTTCATATCTTCACCTCTTCCAGGCAGTGGAACAAGCTACAAGTAGCTAGGGAGTTCTTTCAGCTCTAGCTAGTGTCTTCTCTGTCAGAAATTCCATAGCTGTTACCAGATACAGCCCAAATATTGCCAAGCAAAGTAACAAGCAGTGGGGTGCAGTTTATGACACCTTTTTATGCCTTCTATAGAATAAATGGGAGCATGAAGCTCTGCGGATTGCATCAGACAGCAGAGCCTGACATTGCTATCTCCTCAGCTGTGCAGTCCTGCAGTAAGACTTCTGTTTATACAGAAGAGTGAAGATGATCTGAGGAGAGGTGTGTGTAAGGGTCTGGAGCATAGCTGGGATTATGCTCACAGGGAGAGGTAGAACTGACAGAGAGGGGACAGAAGTCACCTTATGATGCCTCAGAATGGATATCATGTTCTTCGGATCAGGGAGAAGTAGCAGCTTCACTGATTGCCTTGTCCCACTGCCAGGATGGGTCTATAACAAGCAAATGGCTTGGTAATAGGAGTTGCAGAAGGGCCCTGGGAGTCAAAGCAGGTGGTACAGCTGGCGATGACAGGCTCAGTCTGTGAGAACAGTATGTGTGCTGGAGATAGCCAGGGAGAACTCATTTTAGCAGGAGCTGGGCAGACTTACAGTCACATGGGCCCTGGCTCAGCTGTACAGCCCAAGATATAGGAAGCTGAGAGGGCAAAGTTTTCAGAACTTGCATATTGCAGCTGAGTGACTCGCACAGCACAGTGACTCCCTTTCCTGGCTCAAGAGGTTGTTCTCAGAGCTCTGTTACTGCAAGGATCACAAAATGGAGGACAATCCCCCCAAAGTTTCAAATCTGACAGTGTAGTTAGAATTGGTTCAGGAATTGGGCAAAGATTCAGTTCAAGTGTTTGATATGAAGAGCTTGCTTCTGACTAATGCTATTTCTGTTACATCCATCCTTCAAAGCATGATTTCAGAGGCCTCTGATAGTAAGGCATTGCCACTTGCTGACTCTGCGTTAGCTCCTGCAGCATTTTGAATGCAGCTTAATTCCCCTGTGAAAAGAACTGACACTACCAATCCCCATGAATTCTTCACACTTGACAGAAACACAAGAGAAGAGGTTGATCCATAATGATTAGGAAATTGGGTTCAAAAGCAGGCAGGCTTAGCCCAAACTGTTTTGCTCAGAGGTGATACCGCAGCTTATAATATACAACTTAATTACTCGAGAACATAATTTCTGCAAGTGAAGGCAGTTTCCAGAATGGAAAAGCTGCTATAAATACAGTTCTAAATTCTATGCAGACTAGGGTAGCATGAGTTTGAATAATATTTAAAAGAGAAAAAGGAGAATGTCATGTAGTGTTGTCCTGTTTCTGGCATCACTCCTTGGTGGAAAGGCCACTGTCACACATCTGGCTTCATTTGTCATTCAGAAACAGGAAATCAAGAACAATGAAGAAATGGTACTCCTTAAAATCCTGTTCAAAACAGAAATTGTTGTCCTACATTACAGCAGTGACAGGCATCTTCAGTTGAGGGTTGCAGTTGTTCTGTCAAAGGCATACTGAACTGTGTTATCTGTGAACAGTCTTTTATGTCTCAGACACTGTGTTAACAAAAGGCTAAACTGCAGGAGAGATTCATTGTCTCCTACATTTTGCCACTTTTCCTCTTGCTTTACACATTTACTCTACACTCTATATACTCTGTACAGTGGAGCCCAGACTGAGGATGAATGTGAATGTAATTTTTTTTTAAAAATAAATACATTTATTACGTACAAGTAGTCTGAGAAATGCAGAGGATTCCACATATCTTAGCATTTGTTTTCCTTTTTCTTTGCCTCATACAACACCCAGCTTTGCTGAGGATTAGCTATCAAGCTCTATTATGATAGATACAAGAGTTACTGAGTTACATGATGGAGTAAAGATTTGCAGACTCAGTAAGTCATATCTCCTCATGAGCAGGATATTTTTTGGCTTTCTGGCTATACAGTTTACATGGAACTTTTTTTATGGGCAGTAGTTGAAGTAGTATTTCTTAAGGAATTTTAGCACTAAAATTTCCTGATACCTTAGGGGTTTTTCCAGAACAAAACATTACCAAATTGCTGACTGATCATTGGGAAAATGTGTACCAGAATCACAACTGTGGACTTTTATTTGTTTTAATCAGAGGGAGAGACCATTACAGTTTGTCATGTTTATATCCTATGTGCTGTGGGGCTAGTACTTTCATTACATGGCTATAAAGTAATGGTAATTCTCTGCCTCTAAACTCTATTGACAGAAAAGTCCCAGAACATTTGAGCTCTGGATTTACTTACTTTTTTCGTCTTCAGGGTTGCATGTGCATGATTTGCATTATCAGTTGTTTCATATTTTACCTCATAGGATGCAGGTTCTTCAGTATTTTGAGGCTTTACTGTCATTTTCCCCTATGTGGCAGGTCTTTTTTCAGTGCTCTTGGAGTATATTATTTCTGCTGTGGTCAAGTATCAATATTTAGCATCTTTGAATAGAACAACATATGGACCTAATGTAAACATTTCAGCAGATGAACAAAACTCAACTGAGAAGAAATAAAAATTGTCAAGGTCACAGAGCTGAATCCAGAAAATTATGTGGGTGATGTGAATTTGAGCATCACTGTGTCTAATTGTTCATGGTGGCCAGAGGATAACCTGTGTCCTTGAGTTTGGCATCTTTACCATAAATGTGGTGTAGAGATACTCAAATTGCTTTAACCCTGGCTAATTTAGTTGCTTTTCAGGGTGGATTATCACACAGAGCATTTGGTGCTCATGACAGTGCAGTTAGCTTGTGCTACACCACCTGAAGATGGTGAAGGGATTTTGCTTTTTGTTCTTTATATAAACCAAATCAAAACTTTCTGGGCTAAGAGAGTAAGAGCAAAGAACTGACTTACTAATTAAAAGCTTGGGCACCCACTTGGGAGGGAGGAGCTTGTGGCTCTGATTTTTGCTCTGTTTCTGAATTTATGTTATAATGGCATCAAATGCTACTTTTTTCTGTTTTCTGCCAGACTGAAATTTTTCTAGATAAAACATTAATCAAAACAGAGAGAGAACAGGCTTCTTCACCTTTCCCCATTCATCCTCACCTCGCCCTTGCTAGTGTACACTTGCAGGTCATTAGGTGCAATTAAGAAACTCATCAGTCAGGCAAGCCAGAATATGTTTAGATTGTAACATTAGAAAGTAATCAGAGTACCATTAATGTTTTGTCTACAGCTGGAGTCAGTGAGAACTGGGTGAAAGTTGATACAGTTTCTGGTGCAGTGGTAGCCCACTGAGGTCTGTAAACCAGACTTCTTTCTTGGAAATATTCTGTTCCATATTTTTTATGCATTCCTTTGGCCTTTGATATTGCATACCCTGTTGATTAGCAAGTGATTTAACATTGATATGTTTAACATAAAAGGAGCTTGATATTAGAGGCAACATGTTTGAGTGTGTTATCCAATGGTATTTACATTTTGTAACAAGTGTTACAAGTTCTTAAGGGGAGAGGGGAATGGTCTTGTTTATGTTAGTTCATGGTTGGTATTTTCCTTTTGTCACTGCAAGCAGGAGATGAAGTGATGCAAATGGACGTGTTCAGTAGTAAATCTGCCCAGTTCTGAGCTGTGACAACAGCTTGTGATCAGGAAAAAAACTAACAGCAACCCACAACCTAGTGATGTGTCATGTTAGCACTGTCTTTAAAGTGAGAATCTAGCTGCCTTCTAGAGTAAGGTATAAATAGTCTGAATTTTACCCTTTACAAATGATGGCTTTAGTCAGAATCCTTCATTGTGCAACATCATTGTACTAACATTCCAATATTTATGACAGGTTAAACCTGATTAAAATGGAGGAAAGAAATGCTACCATTGCTTTAAATCCTTTTGTAAACAGGTGCCAATGTCTGAAATTGGAGGAAAGTGCAAACAACAGAATGCAAGTCCAGTTAGAAGTAGGAAAAGTAGAGGCAGAATGTGTAGCAGGATGTTTCTGGTGTATGTGTATGCTGTGATTCTGTGATGCAGGCTCTGGCTGCGACAATATGCACAAGGCACACGTGTCACATTATGAACAAGACTTTTCCCATCTTTAAAATTTCATGTGTTTTTATTTGACTCAGACCATGCTCTGTAGTCTGAAAAGATCTTGGAGTAAAGATGAGATGCGATCATGAGTGGCTATTTGCCATGATTTTTGGCAGTATTTTTCAGAATTAGTTTGCATATGAATTGTACCAGCTTTCTCTTTTTCAAACTTACATTTCAACTGGTTTGTAGTACATGTTGAAGCTGGCAAGGAAGTCAAGAAGGCTTATCAGAGGGCACTGTCTTGCTACATATAATTCTATGAATAACCATTTTAGGTTATTTAATTACCTATTTACCTTAGTGGTGATGCTTACACTTTATAGAGTACATTTTTCTTCACTGGAGAGAGACCAAAGCACGTGCCACAAAAATAGAGTTGTTGCTACAGCTATAAGCAAAAAGGTTTAGTCTTTGCTCCACAGCACAGGAAATTTTGGAGGAAAGAAAACCAAAATCCCCAGGTGTTTTAACCACTCAGGCTATATGATAAACACCCCCTGCTCCCCTTTCTGTGTAACTTGGTCAGATAAATATGTCTGCAAGTGCTTTCTGTGTTTAGGCCTGCAGGTAAAAAACCATGGGGAAATAGAGATCTTGGGTTACTGACCAATTCAGAAGCATTGCTACAAGAAGGATGTTGAGATGCTGGAGCATGTCCAGGGCAACGAAGCTGGTGGAGGGTTTGGAGCACAAGTCCTGTGGCTTTTTAGTCTTAACAAAAGGAGGCTGAGGGGAGACCTTATCACTCTCTACAACTGCCTGCAAGGAAGGTGTAGAGATGTGGGGGTCAGTCTCTTCTCTCAGGTAGCAATCGATAGGACAAGAGGAAATGGTTTCAAATTGCACTAGGGGAGATTTAGGTTAGATAGCAGGAAGAATTTCTTTACTGAAAAGGTAGTGGAGTATTGGAACAGGCTGCCCAGGGAGGTGGTGGAGTCACCATCCCTGGAGGTGTTTAAAAGGCGTTTAGATATTGTGCTTGGGAACATGGTCTAGAGGTGGGCAAGGCAGAGCTGTGGTTGGACTCTAAAAGGTCTCTTCCAAGCTAAATGATTCTATTCTATTATTCTATAAAACAAGCAGGTTTGCATATTCTTGTTCACAAAAGCATAGGCTGAAGCAACGCTAAGCAGCGGCCCAGAGGCATTTTAGGAAGTTGGTAACAAATAAATGTCATTCAGGCATCTAAAAGTAGCAAATGGATTCCTGGTTTTACTGACTGAGCCCCAAGTACCCCCATGATAGTCAGAATGGCTTGGCATGGCCACATAGGAAAGCTGCTGTGTAGTGAGTGAGGCAGCATTTCTGTCCTATGGCCAACAGCCTGCCATATGACTTCTTTATGATCCCTGATACTTTATTTCTCCTTCTGAAACAGGAAAAGGGGGAGATTTCTGGACTTCTGTCATGTTTCCTTCTCAGTTTGCTCTAGCCTGTCATCCCATGATAGCCTTTTATGAGGAGAGGCTGAATAAGCTGGGGCTGTTCAGCCTTGAGAAGAGAAGACTAAGGGGGACCTAATTAATGTCTATAATTATCTTAAGGGATGCAGGGGGAGTTGGCCAGCCCCTTTTCAGTGGTCTGTGGGGACAGGACAAGGGGCAATGGCTGCAAGTTGGAGCACAGGAAGTTCCGCACCAACATTTGGAAGAACTTTTCCACAGTGAGGGTGACAGAGCCCCGGGACAGGCTGCCCAGGGAGGTGGTGGAGTCTCCTTCTCTGGAGATATTCAGGACCCATCTGGACACCTATCTGTGCAGTATGAGCTAGGGAGCTGCTTTGGCAGGGGGTTGGACCCGATGATCTCTCAAGTTCCCTTCCAACCCCTACGATTCTGTGATTTGCAAAACTTTGCTTGCCACTGGCAGGGGGTGGGGCAGGGGGTGCCAGGCAGAGAAAGAGAAAGAAAAAATAAGTCGTTTGAAGCAGCATAGTTTGTGCACATGTGGTGTGTGCAGCGTTGGTCTGTCTGCATAACAGTATTGCACAGTGTAACATTTTTTTAAGTAACTAGTAGCATTTCTAGGAAAACAGGTTAAATATGTTGGTTGTTTGAAAACCCATTCTCTGGTTGATCCCTAGGAGAGTGCGTGCAGCCATTCTCCCCATGTGATCATGCTGTTTGGCTTTTGCTAAACATGAGGAAATCAGATTATGGCTTTTAAGAGCTAAGCTTTGGCTTTTCTGCAGGTCTCTGGGAGGAGTGATGTTTTGCTTTGGTCCTTGAGTACAAAAATGTTTGGTTAAAAAGTGTGCCTAAATAGGTTTAATACACATGTCAATAATAGCTACTGAAAGTTTGATTTAAACCTAGTAAAAAAATAACACATCCAAGCCAGAAGCAAAGGAGGCCATGCAGCCTTTTGTACTTACATTTGTGCATTGGTTTACATTAAAATAATGCAACCTTTTTTTCAGTGCAAGCAATGGCAGAGTTAAATGCTGCTGTCAGCTGGAGAAGGAAAATTTGTCAGTAGTAGCACCTTACAAGTGGCACGGCTTAGTGCATTACTGATAAACTCATGGAAGGATTGGGGGTCTCCCGCAGTTGTTCCCTATAATAGAGGGTGGGGGTAAACACAGACTGATTTTGTCCAGAAGAACTTCAAACATTGTAAGGAGAAAGGCTGCAATAAGCAGTTTAACAGTTGTTATTTGGAAGGTGTTTGTAAGAGCTTCCTCAAATTTAACTCTGAAGTAACCAGAAACCTGCAAGTTCTTGTACTGCTAGAATTCCTACTAGAGATGACCAGCTAGTAAAACCAGGTCTCCTGGAAGAACAGTCAGTAGACTCTTTCTCCTGAGAGTTATATTTAGTCAGTACCAGTTTGAAAACAAGTCCATGCCTGAGCATTCGATTGGTTTTCTGGCATCCAAGCTTTCTCCTTTGACATGTATGAGCTACTGCATGTGTTGATGTTAGGATAAAATAGCATAAGGTAAGCTACAGGGCTCTGCACACTAAAGGAGCATGCACAGTACTTCATTAGCCCACATAACCTCATCAGAGTTCATGAACTTTTCAGTTTCCAAAGAGCATTTATTTTCTAGTGCAATCCTAGGCAGTTCCTGTGTGTTGGAAGTCAGCCTATAATTTCTAGTGCTGGTGGTTCCAGCAGGGTTGTTGTGCAGGGTTTACACAGACACTGAACACAAGCAGTGACACAGAACATGCACTGTTCTTGTCATCTTCCCTGGCCCTGACACAGCAGAATTCACATTTTTTCGAAGAAGTATCCTGTGGCATTCCAAACAGCTACATCACTAAGCTGTTTTTCTTAAAACAGAAACCATTAGAAACCAGTATTGTAGTGTTTTTTTTCTTTAACTAATCAGTCTAATCTCTAGCCTGCAGCCATTAAACTGCTAATCAAGTGCAATAGAAGTTAACCAGCGTTTTCTGTTAAATTCAAGATGATTTGACAGTCCCTTTAGTCAAGCCACTTGAGACTGCTTTTGGTGAGGAAAACGACTTTCCCAGAAGTATTTCCACAGTATATATTTTTCTATTTACCTACAGCTTAGTGCAATAAATCCCTTATCAAGGGTAGCTTTTTAATTTTAGAGAGGAAACAACTGGACTGTATACTTGTAGAATAACTGGAAAAGGTAGTTTGTGCGCATGGTTTGTGTAAAAAGTTTGCCAATACAAGATTTAAGGGTTTTGTAGTTAGTTTACATTCCCATAAAACACATCCCAGGATTTCCTTAGCATGTGCAAAGGATGACAAATAGCAGTACTTCATACAACTATATTTAATAAGTTATTACAGAAAAAAATAAAGTCCAAACTACAAAGTTTAAGCAGTTGTAAGCAATAGCAGCATTGAGCTCCATGTTTAGTCACAGTACTGCAGTTCCATACAAGCATTAGTCCAAGCCAAAAAGGAAGAAGCCTTGTTAGAATTACTAGCAAAAACAATCTAAGAGAACATGTAATAAAAGATACAGTACATTTAAATTTAGTTGAAAAACAAGTACAGAGATCTTAGCTGTGAATGCTCTAAAAGTTATGTCCATTATTTTGACAGTAAAATTACAAATATCTAATACTTTATACCCCAACAGAACTACGTCCAGGAAAAAAAAAAGAGCCAAAATTATCTCTTATTAGCACCCTGGTTTTCTACTTACTGCTAAACTTTCTCTTCTGTAAAATTTGAGTGTGTCAGAATTATGTAACCAATGTGATTTCTGACCAGCTACCCATTTGGGGTATAGAGTAGTCACTAACATGAATATAAAATACTCTGTGGTATGATAGAACACTATAGCAGCAGAGGTTAAGAAGTTTGTCTGGTTAAAGAAAAAAAGGAAGGAAAAGAAAAAAAGGGTTTAGCTGACATCATACAAACTAGCATAAAAGCAACTACATACAAGCCAGATTAAACAAAAGAGACATTTCTACAAATCTGTGACTAATCTTTCACTCATACCTTGCAAGTAGAGATGTCACAATACTGAAATATTAACATGGGAGCTTTTCCCAATTGAGCGCCTTTTTTTTTTTCTTTTTTTCCTTTTTTTTACTACTCTAACAGATAGTGAAATCAGCAAAGTTATTTGCTAACTGCATATTTGCAATACAATTTGTTTTAGCCCATGCCTTGCTAGCAGGCTATAAAATACAAGCATGTAGGCAGAAATATAAGCATAAACGTTGTACCACTTAGCAGGAATTTTTTTATTCCCTCTTCATTCCTTAATCTCCTTTGTTTGCAATTTGCGTACATTCCAACCAGTAGTACCTAATTTGAGTCTAAATTTTACTTCACTATTTGATCTAGTCTATACATTACTTACAGAACTGAACACACAGAGGATACACAATGGACAAACTCTGGACACGTTTCTTTCCCCAAGTTACAGATGAGCCACTCTAACATTCTAGCACAAGTTGGTCTAAAAGGTCATCAATAACTTGTTGAAGTAATTGTTTTGTCTAGAGAAAGTCATTGTATGCCCTGGTTACGCAACACCAGTTTTAGTCTGGATTGTTTTAGGTGCCAGAACAGAGTCACTGGCTTTGGGAAGGGATTTCTCCTGGCTGCATAGGGAAGCAAAGGTGATGTACATGGAGGTAAAGTGAAAGGTGTTTTGGTACTGGCACTTGGTATTGCCAATACGAAAGAAAAAAGGACAAAGAGACAATAGAGGCAGAGAAGAACAGAGAAAGACAAAGAAGCCGAACAGATGTTCAGACGGGGTGGCAATGTGGGTTACTGCACTGCTACCAGGAAATGGACGTACATTATTTTGCATTAACTAGGCAGCTACCGACACTGTGTGGTAACTTCATTAGAAAGTGATGTGGGTACCTACAGTCTGCTCCATGCTGCCACTGAGAAACATATGCAGGAAGGCAGTTGTGCAGGACAGGGTCAATTTAAATAAATAAATAACACGGTGGCAAAACACAATGGAGACTATTTCAGGAGGTTCTGTCTAAGACTATTGAAAAGAGAGTTTGAGTTAATGATGAGAAAAGTAATGGAGCATTATGCTGAATGGGCAGGGTCAAAACCCCCTTGTTTCAATAGATTTAGTTCCTTAGAACGGCAATAGTATTTCATCAACACTGGTGGTGTATAAATCTAGACAGCGAACTGGTACTGTGACATCCCTATTATCTCCCTAAATCATTTTGATAAAGGAAAAGGCTTTTCAAAATATCACATTTTTTCTGCTTCATTCTGTCTTTTTATTGCCCAATTCTTTGTTACAATTTTCCAATCACTTTACATAACCAACCATTTTCATCATTGCCACACTATTGTAAACCACATCAGCAAGTTAATACATAAAGCTTTGCGTTTCAAAAACTAGACACTTTAGTAACAATATTACAAAGATTTTAGCTTCAAAAATAACTGAAAATGAAAAAAATAAACTTTTAAAGAATTAGCATCATAAAATTAATTTATTCCAAGTAAAAATACAAAATAATATTAATGACATTGACCAGATATGAAAGTCTCTCCCAGAAACAACTATATTAATGGTTGAGAAAGCACTCCTTAAAGAAAATACGAAATAAAAATGAAAAATATGTAAATATGTTTAATTTTTTTCTTAGCAAAAAATCTTTCTAAAAATAACAATGAAAATTTGTCTCAGTACAAAGGCTACATTACTATTGAAAAAATACCAGCATGAAGAAAAGGTACATATTTGACAGTAGAAAAATGATTTTAGTGAATCACAATGTCTAAAGTCTGCAATGAAAATAAATCTGCAATAAAGATTTATGCCTTTTTTCTTTTCATTTTTCTTTTTTTTTTATACAAACAGTACAAACAGTATTGCACATAACAACAAATAGTCGAGGTTAGGTTAGCCTTCAAAAAAATCGACTAGTTCAAGTCTCACATCAGAAAAGGCCACGACAGGACCTGTTGTACCCAGGGGCTTCTTAGTCAAGTTGCAGTTCAGAACTCCGTATTTTAAAAAATAACTTTTTTTGAAGGACCCTCTTTTAATATAACATAGTAACAACTCAGGGGCACATTCATTTACAAAACAAAAGGGAGCATGTCATAATTTAATAAACTAAAAAAAGTTCTCTTTAAAAAAATACAAACAGAAGAACTCTCACAATTCTGGTCAGTCGTGCATAATCACACTTGATTATAAATATACAAATTAAGGGAAAATATTTTTTCACCTTCTATTCACAACTTTCAGCACCAAATGGAGTTTGTGTTTACACCTGTTCTCTATGATGATTTTGTTTTAGATTTAATCCGACATTATGCTATGTTGTATATTTTCCAGCTTCTCTCTTTCTCTCTCTCTCTTTCTCTCTGGGGGTATTTTTCTACATGAAAGAGGGGTATTTCTTCAAAAAGGTTTACTTCTTTCACATAATTAGGTAGATTTCTGTAGGTTAGCTATGATCTTTAATATTACAGTTATAAAGCTCTAACTTCTTCATTTTCAAAAAAACTCAAATAAGCATGAAAAAAATAAAGTTACCCATCTGTTAAATCATTTTTCTTGCAGAATTAAATTAATATATATTTTTCTGAATAAACTTACTTAGAAAATATCATTTTCTTTCCTATATTTCAAAATTGAGGTATTGCAAAAGATCATGTCAGTCAGAAAGCATGCCTTTTTCTTTAAAAAAATCATCAGCCGACTGTTGAAAACTGTCTAGATACAAAAAGTAGTGCATAACAAAATGTCTTGTACAGATGAAAAAAAAAACCAACAGAAAAAAGACACCTGGGCTGGGAAAAGCAATATCACAAAAACACCCAGAAGTAACTTCAAAAGGGATAATTATAATAAGCATTTTAAACCAGTAAAAAACTAAGCTTTTTTTCTTTTTTTTTTTTTCCAAAAACAGAAAATATCCTTTCAAAGCCAATACTCACAACTAAACACTGGGAAAAACAACTTACTAAATTAGACACAAACAAGGACATCACAACAAACAAAACTCAGAACATTTAAATCTACTATGCGGTGTCATATCCAGTCAGATTGTCCCCAGAACTGCAAAAACAAAGGAGGAAAAAGAAAAAAAAATAGTGTACACATTCACACAATCGTTAGTACACCAAGTGTGTTTGTATTTGTATGCTATCTGCAGCCCCATAGTTCATGCTAAAAAAATGTCCACTGTGTTAGCAGGTCTTAACTGTATTCAAGCTTCACAGGATACATCCAGGGATTAGAGAGATAACGCCACATCCACAGAGCAGACGTCTCATCTTGCTTTCTTACGCAGACATTTCTTTAGCACCGCTTTTTTTCCTGACTTTCTTAAATGTGCCTAGTTTATTAGTTTGACAGACTAATCGGTAGTGTATGTACGCTAGCATGAGCTCTTTGGTTTTCTGGACAAGGTCTGCAGCTACTTAAATGACGCAAGCATTAGGAGAGAGATTGTAACTAAGAGCTCATTTCTGTTTATGTACCTGTTATGAACTGTCAAGAATGTGTTAATGTTGGATACAGAGGCTTTAACAGTTATGTTTGATCACAGTACTAGACATAATCACTTTACTATATAAAATAAATTGCACGATATATAACAGAGCACCGCAAAGTACTTCATCTACCATCCACAAATTTGTTTTAAGAATATCCTACAGCTAGTTTTTATACTTGTTGTAATATAGGTCATTCTGTAATGGGCTGATCCTAATTTCAGAAGCATTACATTTACTGAGGCATGCCTTCCTCCAGTCAGTAATCAATTTTCTTTGTTACCGAGTACTTTGTAGCCTACGTAGATCCGTAATTTGTGCATCGTGGGCAGGTTTTATATAGACGTATATAAAATTTATTGCATGCAGCAACCTGATTAAGTAAACATGCAGTCAAAAAATATTGACCTTCCTTGGAAGCTTTTTCCATATGCTATACTGATCTCCTTTCAGCAGCCATCACTATTTTAATCACATATTCATTTTTTAATTGATACCCTAGCCTGAATAGAGTATTATGGTATTAGTAATACCATTTTAATAGCAGCAAAAGCTATTGCAGCATACATTTACATAACACTAAAAAGCAAAACAAAACAAAACAAAACAAACAAAAAAACCCCTCAGCAAAACAAAAGAAAAAAGTCTGATCCAGCTTATGAGGTATAATCCTTACAAGTCAAAATGGAGAGCAACTAAAGGCTTATTTTCTTTAAGGGTTATTACTACTCTAAATGACCCAAACTAATGATTGCTGAATATCCGTTTAAGTTTTTGCTACATCTGCCACCTACTTGTGAATATTACCTTTGGTAAGTCATCTGCTAGGGGCAAGTCTAAATTTCTGAAAATAAGTGCATGCTCCAGTTTAAAAATAAAAATAATTCTAATTATAATAAAAAAATCTTCATCACATACACATCAACCCAGTGAAGGCTGATGAGAATGGCAGTCTACATAATGTCACTAGTGACAAGTCTTGTGTAGGAAATTAAGGTACCAAGCAGATGTTTGTGTGAATCAAAGTGCAAAATCAGTACAGTTACACTCTGCCGGTTTGTGTTTTACTGGACACTGAGTTCAGTAATGTGACTGTAAATAATAATAATAATAGTAATAAAAAGACCCATATCTTCATTAAAGTCAAGGACGAATGCACAGATTTCCAGAACACTAAGCCCTGAGGCAGCGCTCTCATTTCACTCGATTTTACTACTCCAGTACTTGTTCTGGGTGAGGCCTGGGATTCAGCTCCAGCGGAACGGGACGTGGCGGGGCCGGTCACCTCCCTCCTTTACCAGTGGTTTGTGGAATTCTCGCCCAGCACGAGAGTGTATGCTCGCCCAGCAGTATTCACAGTAATACTGCAAACAGGTAACATTGGCACAAAAGAATGGAGCAAATTTTCCACCACAGCGAGTGCCCTGGCATTCATCACACATCTGATCATCCAGCACATATGGCTTCACTTCCACCTGCACCAGGAAGAAGAAAAATAACTGTAAGACAATGACACAGTTTTCTGAAGTACAAACAGAAGAATCAGTATTGTAATTCTTTTGATTCTACAGAAGGGTTTTAACTGGTGCTGGATTAACCCAGTGAGGTTGGCAGTCAGATTTTCATACCATCCACTTATTTTACTTGTCAGAAAAACTTCGCAAAAGAAGGATGTGTTTTGGTAATTATTCAGTGTTTCTTGGAAAAACAGGTATGTCAAAGTACTAAGATGGAGTAGAGTAAAAATAGCACCTCCAAGGATTTTCCTGCTGTCTAAGAAACCTCCAGGAATGTGGATACAGTTGTTGTGAAGGCTGGGCACCAGAAAGCAACATTGAGGAAGAAAAATTATAAAGAATAAACTTCTGTTTCTAAACTTCAGAGGTCTGGTGAGTTTCAGAGGGTTTCCTTCAGAGGTTTGTTTGTTTGATTTTGTGAACTGCAAAATGCAGGACCAGACTAATAAATGAAAATAAGATTCAAATTAAACAAGATCAAATGCACTTGCATTAAATATTCTCACTTATGCTGGCAAAAAGCACTATCTAAAGATATTCAGCTGCTGACTTTTCTTCTACACTCAGTTGTAAACATCTTAGGGCTGGCATTCGTCTTGTTTTTCAAGCACTTGTTCCAGACACAGCACTGTTTTGATGCATGACTAGGCACTTGCAATACTACTATTACAGACTTTGACAACATGCAAGTTCTCTCCTGTGTGTCTGTTCCTAGGAATCAAGCCTACACACTGAAACTTTGTATTGATTTTGGGGAAATCATTAGTTTGTGCATGTGTAATTCTTAAGACTCTATGGTGCTATTTATAAAGTGGTTTAAGGACAGTGAGCCACTTTAAAAGAGAGAGAAAAATGAAACATTTTCATTACAGTCAATTTTGCTGTAACTGCACAAGTGCTGGTCTGGCAAAATTTGTACATGGCAATGAAACTTGACTCCAGTAACTACATTCACATACATACAGTTCTAAAGAAGCACAAGATAAGATACTAAGGTGAAAAACAAGAAACATATAATACAAAAACACTTTATGCTGAATTTTACTTCAGTTTATCTGGAACCCATTTCTACAAATGCTACTCATTTGAAATAAAGCTTATATAGTGAACTCCTTTTCTTGCCTATGGAACAGCTAGAACTGCCAATTTTTAATATTTTTTTTTTAAATTACGCTGTACTACTAGCATTGCAGGGAAGTCCAAATAACTGCCATTTTGTATATTAGATGCCCTACCACTAAAATTAGAAGCACCAGGTAAAATAAAACAGCAATGTCTCAAATGAAATTGGCAGAAAGCAAGTCCAATGTCTAGCACATCTCTAGATCCCTACCTACTCACATTTCCAAAGCATGGAGTGTCAAGGTCTGAAATAGATTTTCTCTCTCACTCCTTTTTTGTGGTTTGGTTACCAGTGAAATAATTTTAAGAATGCATGCTCTACAATTCAGGGATTTCAATCTATTAGATTTAAAATCTACTATCTAAGGAAGGATTAAGAGATTCGATACTTCTTCCAAGGAACAGATAACCCTATTTTAAACACAGATAAAAGATAATTAAGTGAACTTAAATTGTCAGTCAGCCAACTGGGAAAAATACTGATTGATGGAAAAAAACTACTAGCTTGTGGCTTTATCCTAAAGCTTAGAAACCCCCCAAGTTTTAAGCATGGCTGATATATAAATTTCAAAGGGTTCAACACTGATTAAGACTCAAAAATTAATCTTAATGTCTCTGTAAAATTTTTCAAAATTCAGTGCATATTTAGGAACACCCTTGTCTTAGCAAAATCATGAGGTCTAAAGCACCACAGAAAAATAGTTGGAGGATCTGTAACTCCATGACTTCATCTAATCTGACAAAAAGCTCAGTTCAGATTTTTAAAGAAAAAATAAAAGTAGCTTGGACTTTGGAGCTGTGTGTTTTTAGATGTATACTGCACGTAACACACACACCCCTAATACCCCTCAACCTGACTTCTTAAGAAACAATTTATATTAGTTTAAGTAGAAAACAAGCCATCCTTACTGTAAAAATACTCATCAGCAGTGCATGCTGCTGATTCTAAATGCCAAGTTCTCCAAAACATAGGTGGTGTTTGAACCTGTAATCAAGAGGTGAAGGAAGAAGGGCTAAAGGAAAAAAACATATTGGAAATCAAGTACTGTTCTAATGTCTTAAACTCAGATTTCAGTGAATACCTTAACTTCAGCCTATACTTGAAAAACCCTTTAGAAACTGGGATTTCATATGGACTGAACCAAATCATCTTATTTTCCCTCATTTTGCTTATCAAACATCTACTGGCATTTGGTTTTAGTGAAGTAATCCTCATGACTTTTGAGGTCAGCATTACCTATTATACTTACAATAAACCCATGTTTTAGGAACCTAAACTCTAGACATACACTGAGAGAAAATGTTTAGTAAGAGGAGAAATGCCAGAGGCTATAGAAGTAGATAAAGCAGTTGATGCACAATGAGCAAACATCTACAGGAGGAGAAAGAAGTTGGGAAATTCTAGTTTTGACCTTCAGAATTCAAAACAAACCCAAGAACAAACAAGCTTACAATCATTTCCTAGTTTTAGTGCTAAACAGCTTACAGTATTTTTTCTCACTTCACTTTAGCATTTAAATAATTAACAAATGTCATCTGAAGAACAGAGATAACAGTGTTCTGCAACTCAATGTTAATATAAGAATGCTTTTAATTTCTGTACAGTTTTGTGAGCTACAACCATTCCGTTCCACGCTATTTTACTTACCCGTTTATCAATGTCATTGTGTTGAAGCTGGACAAAGCGAGCACTGATAGCAGCAATATAGCTTTGCTGATTGGAGAAAGCCACTCTGCCAGCACCTTTTGGATACTTCAATTCCGGGTCTGTATCAATGCCAGCATAGCAGACACCTCCATACAAACGGTCCATAATCATTGCCAATTCAACTGCAAGAAATCAAGTGTTATATATTATAGATAACATAAATCACAGCTTCTTTTTTTCATCCAGTCAACTGGTATATAACTTCTCATACTGAAAATTAAAAATGTGGTAATTTGGACTAGGTATTCAGGTTCTGCTCCAGCCAGGCTTGCTAATGCTAGTTTACCCTTAATATCACTTAAAGATATTCCTGTATTTAGAATCTGATTTTGCCCCAAGTACTACGGTTGAAAAGACATTAGGGGAACATTTTACATTTGAAACAAAATTGTATGAAGCATTGGAAGTTATCACATTTCAAGCAAGCCTACATTTTGGGTGCAATTTAATTCAGTATTTTTGTAGGACATTAACCCAATTGTGGATCTTTTAAAATGGCTTGTTTCTTTTCCTCACATTAAGAATGACCCCAAAGAAGTCACAATATAAGACAAGCTGAGCGTATGGCTGAGAAATATATGGGAGGCCATTAAAGAAAAAGAACCGAAGGAAGTGGAAAAGAGGCTGAAGGAAGTAAAGATGACGCGTGCACATCTACAGCCCCTGTGCACCTCTACAGTCCCTCCCAACTCAGCCTTTTTTTGATTCCAACGTGTTAAAACACTTTCAGTTGCAAGTTAAAATTTAGCTATTTGAGATAAAACAAAAAAAGGGTACTTAAATCCTTGTAGTTCTCCCAAAACTCTCACTAGTTAATTATATATAAACTAGAGACAATTTTAAAATTATGTATATGTGTCTGCATAAACATGTGTGTCAAGAAGGGAAGACCATATACTAATCTGTCCATTTGCAATGAGCAAACAAATGTCTGACTTACTCTACCAAAGCTGATAATATTCTTGCTCCAAACACCAGGGGAAAACTACCAGCGTGATGCAGTGATTAGTAGATTCTTCTACTTTCTAATAATTTGGAATCATCATTTGGGTAACGATGTCAGGAAGTGACAGCATGCAATAAACATCAGGATCACTGGAAAACGTTTCCAGTAGTAGTTCCAGTAAGTTAGACTTGCCATTGGGCAAAGAGTATACAAGATTCCAGGGAAAGGGAACCATGCAGCTGGGAAAAACTTTTGTATCAAATATTTAAAGTTGCAAACAAGAAAAACCGGGAATTATTTGTGTGATGTGAGAAGTTAACTATTTGAAAGCTACAGTTTTCAAATGTAACACATTTCAGATGTAATCTATGACAAGCCAAATTACATATACTTTTATAAAGGCTGTAATTAGAAATTAGGTAATGTTTAATTGTTACTATTTACATAATTACCATTGTACAATTATGCCTTATTTAAAGATGGTGAAGAATGTGAAAGCTGCCAAGAAACCCGGTCTTGGAGAAATCTCACTGTCAGCAGTGAATGGGTGGGGGACCTCATGAACAGCTTCCAAAAGAATTAGGATCAGGAGAAAGTGAGAATCTGCACTTCTAGCGGGCTGGAGAGTGGCTGCCAAAGGAAAGTGAGGGCTACCAAGAAACCTGATCCAGAAGTCTTTCTTCCAGACAGTGACTGAGTGGGCTTGTCTACTATAGCCCTGTGAAATTAGGATCAGGGTTGAGAAGATGAAAGTGTAACCAATGCAGTTGACCTTGAGTGAGTATGGAGAGGCACAACACCACTGTAGTGAGGGCTGCCAAAAGACCTAGCTAGGGGAAGTGTTTTGACCTGCTAATGGCTTTGTGACCTTGCCATTGGCTCACCAAAACCTAATGAAAAGATTGAAAATGTTCACAGGTTGTATTTTGTAGACAGGAAGCCACTCAATGACTTAGCAAGTGAACTACAAGCTTTGGACAAGACAGTATATTTTCTGCTCTATTTCTTTTTACATATATATATATATATATATATCTTTTCTTCTTTATCTGGAACTCCTTACTACATGTCCTAGATTTTTCCTTCTACTCACCAGCTCGGAGGGGCCGTGGAACTCCTCCAACAAAGATAGTTTTTCTTGGATCCAAAGGCTGAGACCCATCCATCACAAAGTCACTGTCACTTAGGTTCCAAGGTCGAATTTGCACCTGTATTAAGAATTGTTTTTAGTAGAACAACTTGAAAACTTGATTAAAATTAAGAAATAATTGCCAAATATATCTATAATTAAAAATACAATTTTAACTTAGAAAAAGCAGTGAATCAGTGGTATAAGCAATAAAACAGTTTGAGGATATATCTAAACTAAAATGTTAAGAAGGTGGACAATTCATTTATCGCCTCTAGAGGCCAGGCTTGAGTTAAATTTCGTCACAGCAAACTCCTGCCTCATTAATTCTCTGCCCCTAATCGCCATTACATTAAGAAATCTGTGAAAGGACTTTCAGAACATTTTACCATGTATCTACAACTACAGTTGGCGTTTGGGCTTCTGACTTACCCGAAATCACATACAGTGATTCATAAATTTTCCAGCACTGATAGGAGTGGAGATAGAAGCTTCATTTCTGTGCTTATAAATCTCCTTTTGTATCCAATGTGTGAATGCTCACGTTAAGCATCAAGCAACACAGTTGATAAAATCTTTAGATTACACAGAAAAAACCCTGCTCATAATTTATTTGGATAAAACTGTTCATCCATCCATTTATTCATCCTAGAAATCATGTAAGCACATTCACTGTGCTGTAGTACTGGGCAGTTCATTTATCTGTGCAAGCTTTTTAACAGTGTTCAAAAAAAAAAAACAAACGGCACTGCCTTTTAATCTAATCATATTTATCTTCGTTTTCATCTAACCTGCATGTATCCACAGCCACAAAAAAGACTAGCATTAAACAATGTTAGAGATGTGAACAACAGAAACAGGTTCCTGTATGTCTTCTATTCTGCTATAGCTGCCTGCATTACTTGTTTTTATCCTGCAGATTATATAAGGTAAAAGAGACCTACATTATAAGTTGATTTGCTATTGTATACAGAAAAAATAATAAACCTGATGAAGTACAGGTGATACCTGAATTTTAACTTGAGGGGCATTAAGTTTCTTCATTTAATTACATAAAGTTTTCTTTCAAATAATACAGAGGGGAAAATTATAACCTGTTTTACAGCTAACATTATAAAGAGATGTGTGCTCCTGTGAGGTACCAGAAGTACCAAATACCAAAGTTAA
Organism: Hypotaenidia okinawae; assembly: GCA_027925045.1. Taxonomy (NCBI): domain Eukaryota; kingdom Metazoa; phylum Chordata; class Aves; order Gruiformes; family Rallidae; genus Hypotaenidia; species Hypotaenidia okinawae. The sequence goes on along the minus strand of BSDF01000008.1, from coordinate 22,712,875 downwards.
TTGAACATGGCATTTACCAGAAAGAAACAAACATTGAAGCCATGTTACTCTGATACAGAAAGTCAATTCAGTGTAACATCAAGGCCAGCAACAGGAAATGAACCAGTTAATTAACTGCAAGGATTTCTTTCTTTATTAACTGAAAAGAGTAACAACAACCAGGTTAGCAACCAGCATATCACAGCATAAGCTACTTACTGGTTTGTCCTTGATTGTGGGACTTGACACACACAGGTAAAGTTTCCCATCTTCTTCCAGACAGGCATCTATCAGAGCTTGTACAGAGCTTTCTTCTTGGAACAGCAGAAAAGCATAACCTTGGAAAGGATAAAGGCACAAGAAAGAAAAAGAACAGATGAGTTTGTAAAACTTTTTTCTTAAGAAAGAAAACAAACCCTGGAAGTGCATAAGATCGACAAATTACAAAAAGCTTTTAAGGCTGTTACATTGTTTTTATAAATTAAATTCACTGAATAGATCATACAGTATTGGTTTCAGAATGGAGACAAGAGTGTTTGCTGCATATGTGTATTTGATTAATTAATGATTTTGAGCAATGAGAATAAGGGGTTCTTACTATCCAACAACTGTATCTGAGCTATTTATCAGTGTATCTCCTGTTATCAGTGATTATTATCTTATAATACAGGCACCAGGTTTCTGGTTACTATCTACAATGAATAAATTCTAGAAGAAACGGTCAAAAAGTTAGACAGCTATGCTCACACACTTAACTATAAAAAATGCTTATCTAAAACCAACAAGCATGAGAAGGGAAGGCATTCATTGTGCTTCATTATGAGTCAAAGGCCGGCTGATGTTATATTTAAATTAAGTGGTTCAAAAGGAGGAAAGTCCACTAAGAATTGCTCCAAGCGATGCACAATTTTAGGACTTAAATTAGTAAGTAAAACTAAGCCTGTGGCATTCAGTGCTCTTCTGAATGCAGCTGGCAAGAAGTCGTTCTTCAGCGTTCCATAACCAATGTCAAACTTGAATGAAGATTCAACCCAAGCAGTCCGTGCTTTTGCTACCTCAGAAGTGAAGCTAACACAGCACACTCCACACTAAGCAAAGTCATCTATCTGAAGGCTGGCTGCTAGACTTGAACACAGCTGCCTGGTTAAAAGGACTTTCTATCGAGCATGCATTGCTCTTTGCTTCATAACCAGCACTACTCAGTTTTCTCACTGAGTGTGAGTGTTGGCTTTGACTTTAGAATGTGGTGAACATGAGTCTTACAGGCTATGTACATCCTTGCATAAAATATGCAGCATGGGCAGCTGGAGCTTAAGCAGGGACTGCTAGACCTTCTCTGCCTAGGACCCTTGACACAAATGAAGCACCAACACGGTGATACAACATATTTAAAGTAGGACAACTTTTGATATAGATTTACACAGTCTATTTGCTGTTAATATAGTAGGGAGTTACCCTAATTTTGCACTGAGTATTGAGTGACTGTTGTCTGGCATGTCCTTCACAACTCTGATTTATTTAAAAAAAATTAAGATAGACATTCAAAAATTGTTTTCCTCTGTAGAGTTATTGTCTACCAAATTACCTCTTACTCAGTTATCTCAAGTCGTGTGTGACTTCTCAAATAACATTAAGTTCTGTGCAGCTGTTTTCAGAAGCCCAGAAAAGTCTGTGGTAACAACATAGTTATAGCCCAGAAGACATCTAGACAGACTGACCTCCCCCAGGGAACAAACAGTTTGTTCGTGACTCTTGGTAGCAAACAAGGCACTTGCATACTTAGAGTTGGAGTAGATTAAAGATACCAATCCCATTTAAAAGTGAAATATTTCTTGAATGATATTTTTCCTCTCTAGCAGATGCGATTCTCTTAAAATAGCCCCCTAAACACACTTCGAGAGTTATTTAGACTTAAAATAACTAATTACATTACTGAGTACAAAAGTAATTAACTTGCAATCACTATAATTTTTACCTTAATTTTATTTTCCATCCATGCATTTGTGATACTGTCCTCACTCCACACCATACTTTCTGATGACATTCAATAATCAGAGTAAAAAATTTTATACAAATAAAAGTATTTTTAGTAGTTTTTCAGCCTTATAAGATGCCCCTGTCAGAAAACGGGATACTTGGAAAAGACTGCCACAGTAACTACACCTCCAAAGCCAACTGATCACACTTTATGGTTCAGCCCAATCCTTATCTTTTTTGTAAGATTAATCCCCAGAAGATGCAGTGCAGATCATTCCAGTACTATGAAATCAAAATAAGAATACATGTACATTTATGTATGCTCTTAAAAGAATGGTTTACAATATATTTAAACAGATTTTAACATACTGGATTTATCTTCTGACTAGATCGTAAGTTTTGAGCTCTAAAAAAATACAAGTTTGTCTTTTTAAAGTTTTATAATCTTAAATGAGCAAAATATTGACAATTTCTTTAGCCCAAAGTCAAAAGGGGAATTGGGAAATGTTTACTGTGGCTTACTCAGCAAAAACTCTCAGAAACAGCTTGGGAAGCTGCTTTCTCCTATGAAGTTTTTTCATGCCCTTTTGGGTCATAGTAAAAGTTTACATCATCTGTGGTAGCTGGAGTTGGCAGCCATTTGGTAGCACAGTAAACAGCATGATCATAATTTCCCAAGGAAGCTAAAATTAACCAGAGATACTTGTTAATTTTCTCTCTTACAATGTCTAGTAAGTTTACACCTCCTCATTTCTCTAGACCTCTGTGACTGCAGCACATTCACCTGCCTGCTACAGAGTCTGCACAGGCCCTCTGAAGACAGACAGGTAAACAGTTCACAGCAGCAGTCTCCTGTCAATCTAGAAAAGCAAACAGGCTGAACCAGCAGGACACGATGTCCAACACTTCTTCAAAAACCTAGTGATTGCACATCTATTGCAATTATTCAAGGACTTTTGATAGTCAAGATTAACAAAGGTTACATTGAAATGAAAAATAATTAACAGTAGTTCAAGTAAAGTGAGTATTATGTAGAAGCTGATGCCGATAAGAGATACCTGTGAAAGTTAAAGGTGTCTGTACTCATTTTCTGGAAGGGTACAGGGATGCAGCAACCTTCACTTCAGAAAGGGGCGGTGAGTAGTGGGATGTGCCAGGCATTGCTGCTGCTGAAGACTTACCCTCTTGCTCACCATACCATTGTTTGGAGCTGCATTTGCTTGTTCATACAAGCAGATACGTGCTTCCACGGATGTGCCACATTTGATCAGAACTCAATAGCAGGCGATGCACTCAACTCAGATTCCAGTAAGAAAAATTAAATGCATGCCAAAGCTGACACTGCAGAATTCTCTCACTAGAGGCAAAGTTTTTTGTTTTTTTGTTTTTTTTGTATAGGAAGTTCATTTTTAATAACTTCATCCACAATTTAAAGGAAAACAGCATGCCAATGCGTAAACTGATTTTCTTTTCCTCTCAGCTATGTTTAAATGTTTGGCTATAAACCTTATAAAGCCCTGAAGAGATTCATAAAACCATCTACTTCAGGGATTATATCCTGTCCTACTACATATTTCTATTCCTGTTTCTACTGGTCACCATGAGAGATGAGCCTAATCCCCCAAAAGCTTTACTGCATGGCCAGTTGACTTCTATCATTCAGAATGGTGAATTATAGGGACTTCTAGGTTTAAAAGAAACTTAAATGATGTTTAAAGACAGTAGGTGAGGTAGAATAAGATGATCAGTTTCCAAAACACGTATGTATTAATCCAAAAACCTTGAATTACTTAACAGATACTGGAAGTTGCTTCAAATTCCTCAGCATCATGTGCTTAAGCACAGTCTCCTCTCTGTGCATCATGGGTATCATATGGCTTAAAGCATATGGGGTTTTTCCAAACAGTAAGTAATTCAATGAATTTCAGACTTCTAATCCTCTACAGCAGAACCTTGGCAGCATGGTGCAGATAAACTTCAGCAGTATATAAACTGGAGTTCAAATACATCAGACATGAGCTATGTCTTCTGGTACAAAGCCAGCATTTTGATATTCAAATGTTATATAACCACTAGAGAAAGATTAACCTATTTCTGGTGCTTAGAATTGGGGCTACTTTTCAAATAAAGAAAAAATCTGTAATGAAGAATTAAATATAAGGTCAATGAGTATTTGGATATCCATGTCAGAGGTCTGCATTTGGATATCCATGTCAGAGGTCTGCATATCATCTCTTGATTTCCTACATAACTGATCTCCATAATTCCCAAAATTCATCCCATTTACAAAACTAGACTCAGAAGCCATGTAGTAAGGGTCATGTGTTTTCAGTTTTCTAACACTGATGTTGGGCTGCAGAACTAAGACAATGAAGAGAAGGACTTTCTCTACCACGTAGCAAATCAGTACAGTCTCTGGGTAGTCCCATGTATTCATTTCACTTGCAAAATGGAAAGACTACTTACACTTGAAAAAGGTTACGCTACCTTTGGAGCACATTTTCTTTCATCCTATCTTTTTAAACTTTTCTGTTTAAAAGACAGTGTTTGCTAATGTTTTATAGGCTCCAAGATTACTAAAAAAAGAAAATCTACCATCCACCTACCATCTCTTATAAAAGTATTTCAATATACCTATCTACCTTGTTATTATATAAAATATAAGATGGAGTTAAACTGGCAAAGAAAATCAATACTCTAGTTTCATGTCTTTGGGTTTAATTTTAGATGGCTGAAGTGGATACCCCAAAAAAGCAGATTTAAATAGACTTCTTTTTCCATGAAATATAAATACCACTGCTTTTTTCCCTGGATTTTAAAAAATGGCTTTGAATTGTATTTACTAGAATTTTTAATACACATTTGTTTTAAAAGCCCAGAGCAAAGTAACATTTACAAACAGTGTGAACCAAATTTCTAAATCAGTTAGTGTGATGACAAAGGGTCGTTGCTCAAAGTCACCCTTAGTCATCTTATTAGAAGATGCTCTGAACATGAATAAAACAATTCTAAATCCAAAGATGAAACTACTATTAAAAATTAACCTCATTTTTAAAAAATATAAAAAATCTGGCATGTTAAAAAATGCAGACTTTCTTTCAAACACTGCAGTGACATGAATGGATTTTCAAAAAACATCAAAGGCTTTAAATACTTAAGAAACCTCAAAATAGAAAGGGCTGTAATCTCACTTCACTACTGCTGAAGAGAGAAATTATGTATTAGTCAGGGCTGCAAAGATTAATTTCTTCTAGCCAGTCTAATTTTAAATGGCAGCGTATGACCCTCCCTGTCAGCTGACTCCTTTCCCTAAAACACAAAAGGTGCATAGGAAATGGGAACAGTTTAGCATCTTACAATCAGTCCTATTTTTATGTGTTTTTTACTCAGACTGAGTCTGAGTAGTCTGATACTTAAGAAATTCCCTATGTGCCAGCTTAGACAGGTTTTGCAGTAGTGTTTGTTTTTATTTAAAGGTATGTACTCCACATCCTCCATTCCACTGAAAAATAATTGGATCCTGAATCTAAACAGCAATTAAATGAGGTGTCTATAGTTGAATGGAAGATGGGATGCATGTCAAGAAAACTCAGCAAACAAGCAGATCATACAGAAGAGCTGAATGAAACCTGAGGATCTGTATCAGTAGTTTCTGTAAAGTAAATCACATGTCTTCGTAATTCCAATTGTTTCATTAAATAGTCCACATCACTGAGACTACAAAATGAATGGAAACTAACATTTAACCCTTACTACTAATGATCTTGCCATATCACAAGTATTAAAATAAATTAGAACCCTCCTATATTGTCATAAATATTAAGGTGAGCTTTCCCTACATCTTTAACTGAAATGGAAAAAACCCTAACCAACCAAACCGCCCACAGAATGTCTGCTTGCTCCATGAGGACATACATTATTTCTGGGATGTGGGAGAGGTGCCCTCATGTCTCCTCTGCACATCTCTGCTGAACAGAAAGGAGAACACTCCAAGAGTGCTATAGCAAACACATACAGCTAAAGATCTATACCACGAATTCCAAAAACGTGTCACGAAGCAGAAAGGATTTGCTAGTCATCACTACTTAAAGACTTTCACCACTTATGGGGGAAAAAAACCCAGAGTACCTATACCTCAGTTTGTCTTGTAGTAAAAATACTCCAATCTGTTGAAAAATAAAATGCTGAAAAGCATCTTTTTGTTTGTTTGGGTTTTTTTGGTTATTTTTCTTTTAACCTAAAAGAACATTACAAGCCTACTAAAGCCTCTCTCTTTTGTCTGGCATTCTACTTCTATACTAGTGTAAAACACTGCAACAGCAAATTTATAGGGTTGTCTCCTCTTTCAAAGGTCACAGCCATTTTAAAACTTCAGACTTCAGACTGCAACATGATCTATAGTAGCTATAAATCAGAATTAAAGGGTATAAAAATATAAAAGAAAGGCTATAACATCCAATTTGGTTTATTGGAGTTATAAGAATAGTCACATGAATTAATCATATGATGAAGACTAAATTTTTAATGAGGCCAGAGCTACTTTTGTGAAGCTTACTGGGGCAACAGCATGACAAAACCCATGTATTTTCATTCATAAATATCAAAAAAGAGATGAAATTCAGAAATTTTTCAATTTAGGTTTTCAAAGGCAATATGAAATGGTGACTGCTCTGGGCAGAGCAGCTCATTGCCCTCATCTGGAGGGGGTCAGGTCTGTTGCTCCTGCTTTTACTCTGAACAGATGGCTGAAGAGAGATCAGTGTCCAAGTCTGAACAAAACCTGTTACTCTTCTTTGCAAATAAGCCAATTTCCAATTCTATTCCAAGTAACATTAACGTAGGAAAATTCTAGATAAATAGAAACTGCCTGCTTCATTTCAGCTTCTGTTTTGTGCATAGTGTCTGCATGAGGTAAAATAAACTCAACACAAAGATTTTCAACGGAAGAAAGCAAAGGTCCAAAAGTGCAGGCTACTTTTACCTAAATCAGTTACTTTTCATTAATAAAATGTTATATTGGGGATTGCATTTCATGCTAGATGATCAATTTCTCTTAAAATTTGTTTTTAAAGAAGAAAGGAAACTTGCTAGAGCTGTGATATACACTCTTGACTGTTGTCAAGAGTTGAATTCACAGAATTGTAGGGGTCAGAAGGGACCTCAAGAGATTATCAAGTCCAACCCCCAATTCAAAATAAAGAACTTCAGTCACTAAGATACCCAATGTCATTTACATAGACCAACCCAGGAGCCTATTTCCTAATTTAGTATGACTGGCTCTCCTGTGAGCAGACACATCAGCCATGCTTCACAGTGACTGAACTGCACCTAGAGAGGAACTGAAGTTGTAAGACATTTCTTAAGACAGGATGCAAAGCTTTGGTACTAGGCTTTGACTTTTATTTTAATCAAGTAGTCAACTTGTCAATTGCTGCTGTGGTGCACTGTCAGTTAATAACTGGTTTGAATTTTCACTCAAATGTGGATTATTTTCAGGTTCTAGTTCTTATTTGCAGAGATTATATAGAAAAGATGGAGCTTGGAAAAACCTTCAGTAATAACAAAAGGCTTTTCCAAAACTTGACTACTCATCATTGCAGAACAAATTTCTTTCTCTCTCTCAACAACAGAAAAAAATAAGTTATGATATAAGAGTATGCATTTTCCTGAGAGATCAGAATGGTACATTTTACCAAAACACATACTGGACTTCATCAAATTCTCCAAAGCTTTATGGTTTTCACCTTATTAAATTAAAACTGCACAGCCTCCTTGATACCCAGCAGAGCACTGGTAACACTGGAGTAGTACACATACATCATAGGTCCAACAATTAGGTAGAATTTGTGTAGTATGAAATAGATAAAAACTGCCAACCACAGCACTGAGACATCTGAAAGAACCAGCCCTCAACTGCTCCCAGCTTTTGAAGTCAGAGGGAGGCATATGCACTGCCTTGGGCAGAGGCATCCACAGCATCTTTCATTCCAGCACCCGAGGCATTCCCACTGCCAGTCCTAACCTATGATTTGAGAGTATATAATTTGGGATATTACCTTTGATAAATTGCTGATTTGTATATTCAGATGATATTGCATTAATTTTGTATTACTGTATCATTATCATGGGGTAAAATTGCGTGCATCATTGCAGTGATTTTAGGAATGGAATACAGAATGTTGTAAATATAATGCTTATAGGTATTTATAAAGAGATCACAAGCTTGTAGTGCATGAAATGATTACGACTGTTCAGGGGGGCAGGTGAGGTGAACAACTTATTTTTAGCTGACCCTCAGAAACACTGCAGTACTAGTACAAATCTCTCTCTACCACTACCCCTCCTTCCCCCCCAATCATCCCCTTGAAGTTATTTCAGTTGTGTGAAAGAAAAATTTGTTGCTTCATAAATTATTAGCAAAAAAAGACACAACACAAGCACTAAATATTATCAAGACCTGAATATCGCTATTTAAAGGACTGTTTTTATCCTGGAGCTCATAATATTTATAAATTCATATATTTCCATTTACAAAATAAAAGGCAGCATTTAATGAAAGTAGTATTTTGAATGAGGGGGTAGGGGTATGACACACAAACCACTCAAACATCTACTTGGCTCTAGAAGCAGTTAGAGAGGATCAGACATGTAACTGCTTCCATTTAACAGAAATGATCTGGCCACTTCTGTTCTGTAGTTAGGTATGTTGAAATTCCAGATAATGTTTCCAACTTCTCAATATTGATATTGTGAACTGGCAGCCATTCAAATCAGAATTAGCAGCATTTTCTTTCATATGTGTACTATGAAGGGACAGTAGTGAAGGAGTAACATATTTTTCAGTCTGCTTATGAGTCTTTTAGCTACTAACCTATGCAAATTTTCCACATAAACAGTAGCTAGAGTTATTTAGTATACTTAATTTCAGCTAAATAGCCATTCACTACTTAAATCTATCATCAATAAGAGACTTCTCAATCAGAATTCTTATTTTCTTCCCCACAAAGACATTTCGTAGTAAATCCAGTGGAAATCTATGCTAGACGTCATTTTTCCCTCCTGAGCAGGCCATGTGATACATAAGCTACTGAGTGACTTATTTTATATAAGCAGTATAATGTGCATGCATGCTCAATTAGTATACCATAGATAACAGTCTACTATATTTATCATTCTCAAAGATGAGAAAGAGATGCACAGCCCTAAAATGGCATGAATCAATGCTCTTATTTAAGAAACATGAAATCAGTCATGAATCTCTATGTGCTTCTATTTCACTAAATAAAAATATTTCTTTAAAAGATGGTCTGCATCTCCCAAAATAAAAGCTAAAAACAGTTAATATTTTGAACTTAACCCTCTCCCTAATTTGGATAGCTGATCATTTGTAAGATTCATCTTTGATTACTCTTACATCCTTTCTCTTTTAGAATGTTGAAGAACATTAAGATTTGAAACCTGTGATCACGACCAAGTCCAGATTTATTAAAATCAATTATCCAGTAAATCAAAAATCACTCAATTCACATGTAAGTTGGGGTCAGTTATCAGCTGTCTATATTCTGTATATTCTACAGAATACTGAATACCCAAGACATTCTCCTGAAAAACTTAATGAAAGAATGCATTCTTCAATAAGGATAATCTTTAAGATTTCCTGTTTCTTTCCAAAAGAGGCATCAGTAGGCTTGTCCGAAATTTGGGGTTGGTTTGCTTTTGTTTTAGCCAGCATGACTTCTTCAGATTACTGCATCATTACTGCATCAAATGCTTGTTTATTCTCCATTTAAGTCTGAGGTATATTTAGGCTAAGTAAGTCCAAATTTCAAGTTTTACTGCAGGTAACAGCTGCACGATGAGGAAAAAACCCATAGGTACTATACACAGGAAAGTCTTACTGGAAAGTCCTAGTCAATTTCAGCATCTGCCCAAACAAATTTACTGCAATGGTTGGTCCAGAAAGTAGATGCTTGGAATTGCTATTTAAACAGAATCTACTGATCTGTGCATTTGATTGAAAGCTTGTGATGCTGAGTAGTGATTAGTAGATGCATGAACCAGACTCCAACAGCTGCTCTTTAGATTTTGGGAGCAGCAATCCCCTTGAGACAAGCTTTAAATACCAACTGTGACTTAACTTGATGTACTCTGATAAAATAAACAGTTTGTATAAAGTATAAGAAACACCATTGCAATCTTAACCCTTCCTGGCAGTGAGTGACAGAAACCAGCCTGCCTCTTTGGCATATGACCAACAGAAAATCATCTAGATGATTTATGGAAAGATGTTGTTCTGAAAAGAGAAAAATATGCAACTCCATAGAGTCAGGAGTCTTATGAATAAACCTTATCAATAGGTGCAGAGGCAATGCATATGAACTTCAAAACTGGCTTTGCAGGAAGCAAAGGATGTACTTTAAGTATGTCTCCTTGTGTAACTTACTACCTGGCCCATCAGTCAAACCAAAACTAGAAGAGATGACTAGAAGTCATCTAGAATTTAATGCAGTTTTGAATACAGCAAAGTGCTGTATTCCAGATTAACTTCTGTATTTAAAAAAGGTGCTTCGCTTCTATCAAAACCTTCTGAGCAGCCTCTGAACAGTTATCACTACAAAAACTCTTCTAGCAATTTATTACAAATGCTGTAAAGTGAAGTTTCACAGTTAATGGAAATCAACCCCAACAACAGAAAACATTTCCAAATAGATTCAGATACAGAAGCACCTGGTTGACAGACACACATCCAGGCTGAAATTGAAAACATTGTCTTTACAAATTTTTTTCTGGAAACTCTGGGGACTAGCACATTAGCCAGGAAGAAATCAAGTTGTTTATCTAGCAAATTGTAAGTGCAGCCATGAAAAAAAAGTAGACGTGTGTTCATCTTCAGATACTAAAATCTTCATTTTCATGTGGATAACAAGTAAGTTGAGAGTAAAATTTATCACATTAGCAGCATGCACAGGAAAGGCTACTCTAGGACTATCACAGACCTTGAACTCTCACTTTCAAGGCAACAAAACTTTTCTGGCTTAAATGATCTATTTAAGCAATAGAGACGATAGAGAGCTACTGAATTTGTTTCCCATATGACACATTAGCCTCAAATGCATATTACTTCTTCAAAACCCAGAAGAGTTAGTCCTTATTTATAGTTTGCTGTATACATACAACATTTCATAGCACAGACATATAATCCAATGTGGTCTGATTGTTGATCCTAAAAGTGTTATTTATCTGAACAAAAGAACTAGCAAAAATGCAACAATCCTGAGTGATGAAGGATCTGTTGAGGACGTGCTCCAGCCAGTCAGAGAATACGTAAGAACTTCTAGGTCTTTGAAGGAAAGAAGAAACAGGAGTCTACACATAGACGAGTGTCTGGTAGACTAATAGTCAACCCCAGTTTCTTGAGAGCTTGACAAATTCCTTCCCCCAAACATAAACAAGGGATATTGATAGGGCAGAAATCTAAATTTGGACAAATAATTTGTTTTGGCCCCATTACATAAAATCTCATGAGTGCCTACTCAGGAGAATGTCTTACAGACTCCTATCAAAAATGTGGTATTGCAGAGTCTATTCTTATAATAATTGAAAGCCACTATCAGCAATTGCAGACCAATGTCTGATCCTCCCAAATCCACCCACCCCCAACCTCAAACACAGTTCTGAAACGGACCCAACCCTGTAATTGTGGGCATTACATCAATTTGTCAGGTCTTGATTAGAAAGAGCTTTCTGACAACAAATAGTAAGAATAAGAGAGGGCAGTAGGCAGAAAAATTGGAAAATACGGGTTTTGAAAAAGATTTTTCTCTCATAGGAACATTTGGTTTGCACTAATGAGGAAGAGAGAAGCTGCTGGGGTTGGTATTACTATACTTTATGACTTTGTATTAGAACCCAGAAGCCCAAATTTCAGTCTTGAATCCTACACTACCCATGCTTTCTAAACTTGCAACATCCTGTCTCTCAAAGTAAAGTTTTCAGTAATAACCTAAACTACATTAGGAATATTTCACTACAATCATTGTATTCTTCTCATAATCTTTATTTATTTGGTTACTGTAGTCATAAGCAACTAGGAGGAGTGGCAGAAACATGTTTACTACCAAATACCACAGACTATGGATGCTGAGCACCTACCTTCTGAAGAGACCTGGTAATTCTGTAGACATCAGAAATCATTGACCAAAGAAGGGTCAACAGATGCTTGCTAAAAAACTATGGTTTCTTCAGGATTTAAAAAAAAATATCTTAAAACCTAGAAATTCTGAAATAGAATAGCATTTGTTGAAAGCAACATGAAAGCTGGGACAGACTAATCCTGCAAACCTACTTCAGAGTCAGATTTGTCCTGCTGAGGCCTGATTGCTCAAAATATTTTTATAAATTTGCCTCATCAGATTCTTGTTTACCCCTAGAAAATAAAACTATAAATGGCATAGCTTTAGGGACAGAGATTTTCTTGTATGAAGCAAGGTCCTTGAACGCTCTTTGAGACTGCTGTGTCAGTTAAAGACTGACATTTTACAATCATCATTATCAGTGCACCACCAAGAATTCTCAAATATTTAGGACACAACAGGAAATTAAGAGCTTTACAAAGAGAGGCACTAAAAACCTAAAAGAAAACTATACAAAACAACCTTAAGTTACACAGCTACAGAAGAGCAGATTAGCAAATACTGCTTTTTGCTACCACACATTTTGTGAATGGCGCTGATTTAGGATAATGCCACCGTACTGTGGAAAGGGACTACAAGTTATATACATGGCCTCAGACATCATGGCACAGAAGCCTGATATTGCACACAGGTGTTACGTGCTGGAACACACAAAGTTTTAAAAAGACCTTACATCACTATATGATGAAAGGCTGAGTGAGCTGGGGCTGTTCAGTCTTGAGAAGATAAGACTAAGGGGGGACCTAATTAGTGTTTATAATTATCTTAAGCAGGGGATGCAGGGGGAATTGGCCAGCTCCTTTTCAGTGGTCTGTGGAGACAGGACAAGGGGCAATGGCTGCAAATTGGAGCACAGGAAGTTCTGCACCAACATTTGGAAGAACTTTTACACAGTGAGGGTGACAGAGCCCTGGGACAGGCTGCCCAGGGAGGTGGTGGAGTCTCCCTCTCTGGAGATATTCAAGACCCGTCTGGACGCCGACCTGTGCGATATGAGCTAGGGAGCTGCTTTGGCAGGGGGGTTGGACCCGATGATCTCTCGAGGTCCCTTCCAACCCCTACGATTCTATGATTCTATATACCATACAATGGATTTCTGGATAAGGAACTTAATTTTGCATTCTAGCAAATATATAACCTGTGACTTCAGTTTTTAAAATATAAAAAATGGCTAGGCATTTTATGCTAGACTTTGTGGTGTGGTATTGTATTAGATCATTTAAGCCAAAGCTTTCAGTACAATAAATTGCTGTATTTGGCCACAACTGATACATTCTCATGAATACAGCTGATGAAGTTAGGATTATGACTCCATAGTTCCTCCTTGCAACTGTTCATTCCTGTTCCTCTGGAAAAAGTTACTGTTGCCACTGCAGCAGCAAAGGAGTTGACCATGGAAACCATCCTCATCCCTGAAACCAAGACCATTCGGAAGACTACCAACAATGGTGTGCCCATCTAACGTTACCTTAGAGGTCAACAGGAAGGGTCACACAGTCTATCCTACCAGCTGTTTTAAATTAAAGCATAAGATTCACTTTACAATGTTATTTTGTGAAACTCTGCAGACACTATTTTCATCTTCACAAGATCTTGTTCACCCCTAGTGTCCCCTGTGGGGCAATAGGGACAAGTGTGCTTATTTTTTTTAAAATCAAACAGCATAATAACTAACTGAAGAACAGGGAAAACAGGAGGATCAGACTGCTGCACCATACATCTACATCAACTGTTAAGCCAAAGCATTCCTCCTGTTCCACACCCATTCTATGTCCAAGCTCTGCCATGCTTCATTTTCTCACTCTAAATCTCATCTTTCTCCAAACATCAGTCCTCCTAAACAGGAAGGAACAGAGAAACACTTTTGCATTATTTTTGTCATATGGAAGGATGTTATGCAGATTTCAGTGATTGCTAGAAAAATTAGTTATCACAAAGGAAAATCGCTAAAGACTTTTAAAAAGTTGTTTTAAAGCTAGCAATCTGGCAAAGAAAACTTAAATGTTTTGAAACAGTTGGCACCATCTGTTTAATAAAAAAAAGGAAAAATATAACCCCTCCGTAGTTAGCAAAAGCATCATTCAAGTCAGCAGACCAGCAAGTAAGTAAAAAAACCACATCAAATTTTATTTCAATAAAATACGAATTAGCTGGATTTTGCCAGAGCAATAGACTGTCACAGCAATGTGTAACTACGTTTGATAACATTCTTCAGTGCATATTTCATTATTTCTCAACATCTCATAGGTACTCAAAAAATACTTAGCCACAAACCACATTTAATTCTCAAAACTCTGTGATGAAAGCCAAGTAAACACATTATGAACTGGGCATCTGCTTACCCAAGACCAACACATGGCATTTATAGTTTTGCCAGTTCCGTTACTAACATGTCCAAACAGATGCCAAAGGAAGTCATCCAAAGGCTTTTCAGGCAATGGGAATGAATTGGCCTTGTTGAGAAGCAAAGCATTAAAATTTCTTTATGGATGACACCGACATAAAAAACACAGTGCTGAACTTTACTATGCATAGGAGGAGTGAAAAGAAATGTTAAGGTAATAATGCAGATGCTCAGAACTAGAAATAGGAACGAACCTCTTATACATTGTCAGCTGTTACCAGCTTCTCTTGCCCAAGTGCATAATAAACACTTTCAGTGACAAAACAGCTGGGTGCCACTGCTCCCTCCTATCCCAGCAACCTAACTACTGAACCTACTGCAGGCAACTACTGCATCCTATAAGGGCTGTTCAATCTGTCAGATAATTTGGGGTTTGTTCCTGTAGTAACCAAAACTCAACCACTGATGAAGCCAAATCACTTTCCCAAACACATGCTCACGGGGTAGTCGTGACATCAGGTGAGATTCCTTAAGGGTAACAAAACCCTAGAATATCTGGGAAAACCTGGATAATATAAATAGTGTAGATGTGCTTGAGAAATACCGTGCAGACACACCCATGTTCATCTGCAATCCTACAAGGTCCAAAGTCATGATGGCACTACACTGACATCTTTGTTACAACTTTGTGTAACTCGCCATGCTGTAAGACTGCAGTTCAGCATATTTCACACACAATCAGCACTAAATCTGAGGTTCAATGCCTAAGCAGACCCTGTGGTGACACCATCCTGCTCAGGATGCCAAATCCAGAAAAGACTTCTTTGTTCAAGTTCAACTCTGCAGGAATATTTCTGGACTCCAGCTAGTCCTGAAAACAGCTTACATGCACCTAAAGCTAATCAACCATACTATCCAATAAAATAGCTAATAAGGCTTTCTAGAGCTGACTACACATCTATGGCCTTACTTGCTCACTAACCAGATAAATCCTCAGCAATGGGGGAGGTCAGTAGACTGTAAGCAACATTTTATTTTAATCTTTCAGATTTCATGCTTGATCAGATTAGCCACAGCTAATAGCTCCTGCAGCCTTTTGTTCCTAGCCATAAGAATATCAACAAAGTGCTCTTCATATAGTGTGACTATAGGGAATTCATATATTGCATCAACATAGTAAACATTCCACAAATTCAACAAATTATACCAATAAGTAGATACTGGAAGTCTGTATTAATAAATTCAGGACTGTGAAGGAAGTCATCACCTGGATATAACTATGAAGACAGAAAACAGCTCCAGTGTAAAACTTCACTGAGTATGCTGAGCTATGGCATCATAGCTCTGCCCCAAACCTCTAACTGAGTGCTTATCAAAGCAAACAAACAAAAAAAATATTGAACTTTGTTTTAAGTCCAGATACTGCCCACTGGTATGACCCGAAAGATATGAAAGAGTAATGAAAAAGGCTGTCTAGCAAAAGGACACTGAAGCCTATCAGGAAGTGAGAGCATATTTTCAGAAAGAGCAGGGTTCAATTTTACTGCCAGTGGGGCACGTTCAGGTAGGTGGGAGAAGCCTTAGAGGTCAGGCTTTATTAATGCATGAGCAAAGATTGGCCTCCACATCATCCCCATCACATTCTGACAATGCTTTTATCTTGTTTTCCTTTGAGATTGCTGGCATACAAAACCCCATTGCATTCTCTCTTCTATAGTTTAATTTGTCATTTTCTTGGGGGGGATATATTTTCCATTTGAAAGAATAATATTCAAAATGTCAGAGAATTTACTGACTGGCAATGCAACACTGAAAAGAAGATATCTAGAAAAAAGGGAGAAAATATTTGAATTCGTTAGTATTTGACAGCTGAATAAGTCACATCACTGAATTTTGCACCAAGCATAATTTCAAATATCTCTTTTCATTTCAATGTATTTTTTAAAGAAATGTCTGATAACACATCAAAACAGCTTAAAATACAAAAGTAAAGAAGAAATATTTTTGTTGTAAAGGAACTTCTAATGAAAAATAGCAGTGGAGACATCTTATTGTGGTAGTTCTGTCAATGATTCCATAACAACTTTGGAAAAGTTAGTACGTTTGATAAATATAAATTAGAAAAAAAAGCTGTGAAAAAAAATAATAATCATTTGGACTTTACCCTTCAACTCCTGGTAATAACATTCTGTCTTCTATGCAGATGCAGCCAATATTGGATCACAGTAAATCAAGTACATTTGATCTACTGAGCTTAACATGACTGTAAGTGAACCTCAAAGGACGTACGATGCTGCAGCCCTGATTGATAACTAAGTCGTCAGTTATAAATAAATCTGGAACAGTTGGGACTGACTGTTGTTTAGCACTTTCAGACAGACATTCAGGGCAACTGGCAGGGGCTTTGAAAGCTGTTTCCTATATTAGAATCATGACAAAAATAGAAGTGAGGTTGCATTCCCTTGTCTTCTGCTAAAATAGATCTTACTCAAAAACATTTTTACAAGTTTGGCAAGGCCTAACTAGTCCACTGTCAAACACAGAACAAAATCATAATTGGAAGTCCCATGTTGATCTACCATGACTAGTTACTTACTGAATTAAGACGACAAAAAAAAAGAAAAAAAGTGGAGAATACTAGGAGACAGGGACAAGGAGAAGCTAGTCCACTTGTAAGTGAAGGTACACTCAGAATTCATTAGCCAGAAAGATCCTAAAGAACTTGAAAATAAAAAGGGAAAAATCATATATTTTACCAATTGTCCTTAGGAGTATATGGGGGGTGGGGTGTTAGGTTTGGGCTGTTTTGTTGCTGGTTTTGAGGTTTTTTTATTGTTTTGTTTTTAAATTCAAGAACAGATGTTGCATAACTACTGACAGCACAGCTGAGTTGTGAGAATGGAACAGGAAAGGGGGAGCACGTCCAGGTTTCTGTTACGTTTTTAAGTGCCCCAAATATTGTTCAAAGGGCAAGCATTTGTCACAGGGTTCTCACCTCTAGCACTTAAACTTCCAGACAATAAAAGGTAGCTTTTATTTGTATGTATTTTTACAGTTAAGTTATATCTATCAAAACATTGTAGGATTAGCTAGCTAGTTCACTGACTGAACAGCCCATTGTCCTACCAAAATAATCAGTGGCCTTAATGAGCAATTAAGAGCTTTTCAGTGTCGGCAAGAACAGAAACGCTTAAAATACAGGTCAGAAATTCTATGTAACTAAATGATGCTGCTTCAGATTATGTATGAAGCACCAAACTATAGGAAAAAGGCATGCACAACTGTATGGCATAACTCAGAATCACAAGAGAGATAAGGATACAATAAGAGCAATGTGATTAAGCCAATTAACTCTCTCAAACAGGTTTCCCTCTTCTTTCTCAGCCAAAACAGGTCTGCATAGTGTTTTGCTGCCAGATACGAAATTGCCCCACCAGCACACACTCTCAACACTCTGAACCTGGGAACCATGTGACCATGTCAGCTTGCCCTGCTTAGCTCGTTGCTGCTGTTCAGCACTCAGTGAACCCTGATGCTGACCTTGTGGTTCTGAGCAGGATCATGGCTTCTTGGCTCAAAACACAGAGAAAGTGGACTCATGCTTCTCTACAAAATTCCGTGTACCCAATCGGTAACTTCCCGCTATCACTCCTACAGTGTCTACAGTGTGCAAACTGCAACCAAATCAGCATAAGGAAATTCCTGCTACTTGCCTTCTAAAGTAAGCTTAGGCTAAATTAAGGCATGATTCAAGGACTCCAGGCTTGCTGAAGAAGTACATGCACAGGACCACATTTCAGTCACTGAACTGTGTTTTTTCCATCATGACAACTACTGAAAACACCCTTGTTGAAATATAAAAATTTCATCATAAATAGTCAAATCTTTTCTTTGTAATGGATTGACCCATTGCAGACATAGCTTGCCTTTACCATAACAGCCTGCATAAATACATTTTAAACTAATTACCTTTAGGTGGAAAATATGACTTGCTTTCAGCTTTGTGAGGCCAGTCCACCACAAGAGGTCCAAACCTACGAAAGCTGGCAGTGATCTCATCTACAAAAAACAAATGAGGCACCTTAGAATCTGAAGACTTACAATGTCAAAGTAAAAATTCTTTAAAAAGGCTAAAAAAACCCAGTGAAAACTGCAATAACCTACATAGAGGATGCCTAAATATTGTCTCACCTCTATGTTATATATGGCTGCTTAAAAAAGTAGTTTTATGTTCCACTAATGCAAGTTTGCACCAGGATTAAATGCAAATATGATCTAGCAGAAGCGAGCATGTTTCAGCTGCGGTCTATTTCTAATTATAGCCACAAAGCAGGGTCAGATGCAGCCACATGGGACTGATGGAGGAGGTACATGTCAGCATGGCCACTCCTTGGAGCATGGCCTAGAAAGCAGGCTGCATCAGGTCATGTGTCTGTGGGGATTTCACCTTCAGTCCCCTCTGGAAATCTACCTTAAAGCACCAAGTTATTTCTTTGGGTTTTGAGTAACAATTTCAAAACATAATGGAATATACATGTCAAAGTATCCTATTGGACATTTTTGGTTTCAGTAAAAGTTATTTTATTTTAAAAACCCAAGAAATTTCTTTCTCAATATATTTATATATGTGTAGTTTAAAGAAAGAATTAGTTTAAAATCATGTCTAATGTGATGCTAGATAGATCAGAGCAACAAGCCATCAGGAGGAAAGTTTGAAGACAAAGGCAGTGTTTCCAACTTTTTGACTGCTGTTTGATGCGTCCAGTTTATCTGACCCCATATGTTGCACATCAGATTTTTTTCAAGTGACTAGAGCTACAAAACACATATTGCATAACTCAGGAGCTGAAGAGAAAAGGTGTTACAGGAGTAGCTCTCTCCTAGAGGAGGGTAACAGTTCCCAAACGGCCGTGTTACTGCCTTGAAGGATGGGCTGGGCATATATTTTGATTCTGAGTGATCCAGCAACATTCACATCAGTTGTTCCTGTCAGCCTACATCGTCCTACAGCTGGAGACTCAGATTACACAGCAGTCCCTGTATTAAAAATCCCACAAGTCATGATGGGACATGGAAATTGTATTTGAGCTGTTTGTAAACCACAGATTGGCAATTCATACAATTTCTTTATTAAAATTGCATGTGGGTTAGGCTTCAATTTAGTAGATCAGATTTGAAGATTTCTCTCTTTTCATTATAAGCCACCCTCAGATTCCCTCTGTATGCCAACTGAAGCTAGATAGTGGTGGATTCCAGCTCTAATATAAAAAATACACCAAAAACTGTTATGATTTTGGTTTGAAAGTCGGGGGGTGTGTGGGGTGTGTGTGTGGGTGTGTGTACACACAAGTAGGGCAGATAGAGAATAACCATATTAATTGTTCTACAATTGTCAACTGAATACTGCGTATAGGCTGGATATAAGTGCTGATTAATTAAACCCTCATTTATTTTGATAAGGACTGTATTAACAAAATCCTTAAAGTTAAGCAAATCTTTTAAAAAGAGTAGGGAAAGACTAGGGAGGAGTGACAATAACCACTAAGTTCCCTTTTCCAGCTTTCCCACTTTCCATTTGTGGGAACACGTGCTGCAATCACAGATTCAAAGACCTGATATGCAGGCATTGCTGTCTCTATCTCGTCTGATCTACAGTACAAAAGAATCTCAAGTAAATTCTTAGGTGTTGCAGGGGGTAGTGGTGTTTGTTTTAAATAATGGCACAAGCACTACCAGCACCGTTATCTGGGAAAATACTTTTTTTTAAATGAAAATCTGACCTTTTAAAAGTAATTATATGAAAGCCAATTCCCACATCTCACCAATGTAACTTATTCACAGTACCTTCATCAATGTCAGGAGGAAGACCTCCAACAAACACTTTTCTAGAATAGCGTTCCACTCTTTCACCATTCTGACAGCGTGTTGGAGAGCTGAGACCCGATGATAGAGACTGATCACCATGACTGTCGTCTAGGAAGCCATCTTCAAAGGGAAAGAGCGAAGACCGACCTGCAACAGATTGTGTAGTATCTGTAGTTAACGCTATTTCCTGGAGAATTAAGTATTTCAGTTAAAACCGTTAAATTTTCCTTTTATTGCTTTGCTTTAACAGAATTTGCATTAAAGGGCCCAGCTAACTGCTCCAGTTATCCAAATGATCATTAGTATTGCTTCTATTTTTCCAAGATTATATTATCCTTACAAGACAATAAATCTAATTTAGCTTTAAAACAAACCCTTGCAAATGGCTAGCAATTTAAACCAACAAGTTATCTGATGAAACTGTGTGTCATAGCTTTTGAAAGAATCTTTGTAAAAGATTTACATTTTGAACCAATTCTTAGATTTAAATCTTCCATAACAGATCTTGAAGGAATGATCTTAAAAGATCCCTCAAGCCGTTGCAGTGCAGAGCAGAAGTCTCCTTCAGAGTGCTTTACAGAATCCTAACCACAAGGGCTGTGAGTGGAGGCCCTGTCTGAGAAGGGAGGCAAACAGCAAAATAAACATAGAAAGGCGTTGTATTGTGGATATAAAACATGTAGGTGAACAAAGAAGCTTAGCTAAAAACAAAACTATCTTTAAAAGATTACTAAATAAACCACAAAAAACTTGCACTTGAAAAAAGGTTGTTAGCTAGGACAGCTTGTCAAGCTGTTACTCAGCATTAAAACACCCTTTCATTAATGAATTAATAAAAAGCAACATAAATGCTGCTACTCTGTTAATGAAAAGTAAAAGAATTTGTCATCATCCAATACAATTAACTTGTTCCTATTACTACTAAAGTATACACACATTATCTTGAGAACAGATTTATTAACCTAGAATATAAAGAAATATTTCAAGTCTATATGCAAGCAACACTGTGGAACACACCGACTTTAGAACTGAACGGCTCTATACCCCAGTTGAAAAGTAAATCCTGCAATGTGGAAACATGTATAAAGGGGAGCCTCATTTCAGCTCTGAAAAGGCTAATTTTCCCCTCTTATCATGGAGGATTGCTCCCAGAGACAGAATAGTAATTGATGCAAGCAGTTTATAGGAGGATTAATTACAAACATAAATAACAGGACACATAATTAAACTCAAAGGTAATGGATCACAGGAAACTGACCACCAGCAAGACCTAAGAATTAACACTACACCTGTATTAACAGCACAGGGAAGTAGAGGAAATAAAAAATAGAGCAAGGAGAAAAAGCAAGGCATGCAGAGGGACACTACTCAGAAAAATCTGTACAATGAAAGTAGTAGTAGCAGAGTCTCCAGTAGTAAAGGACTGATTACAAAAAGAAGCACCAATCCTGTATATGGAGAACAGACTAACGAAAGCCAGGAAAGACATTCTGACTGGCACAGAACACCAGCCTGATTTTTTTTTTATGAACACTGGGCACTAGAATTGAATGCACAACGTTGATAGAGATCACAGATACAAAAATCCACTGAAGCAAAAATCCTACTGTGCTTCTAAGCACCAACATAAAAAACCCCAGCAAGTAGCACAATCACAGAAGCATTTAGAGATGCTACTTTTCAAAGTCTAATATAACTAGTGGTCAGGAATGAGTTTAGAACATGAAACAGGAAAGACTAATGATGAATACTCCATTAATGGACAAACAGGTCATGCACATATCTAGACATATGCATTGAAGCCCAAAAGAGAACACAAGCCCAAAAGAAACAATAATTAGGAAGATGAAAATTGTGTAAAAATATCAAATTAGAAAACCCACTGAAAAGTAGGAAATATCAAAATATCCATAAGAGACTGACATTTATAAGAAACTAAATAATCTTTTCATTCCCACCCTGCAGCCTGCCTTCTCATAAAAAACCAAAACAAACCTGTGGCATTAGTGAAAGTTGACATACCAAATTAATAGATACTAGAACAAGGTGTTCAACTAAATCAGCTTCCTCCATAGAGCTGTATTTAAGTGCTTAGTTCTGAAGCAAATAAAAATGTACAGAAGCTTAAAAAACAAGATATCTCTTCACATACCAGATCTTGACAGTCTGCAAACATTGCACTCATCTTAAGTAAACGCAAAAACTATAAAGTTTTAGATCAGCTAAGTATAGAGTTAAATGTATGAAGTATACACCTAAAATAGTGGAAAGCATACAGACCACAGAGTAGAGAATGACTGTCTCTTCCAGTAAGAGGAACCTAAAGCATAGGCTCAGAAAAGGGAATAAGCAAGAATGGGAGAAAAACCCATTCTGAAGTAATAAATATCGAGACATCACCTCAAGAAAAACCCAGAGGCAAATCTCTGGGAGCGTATTGTGGGAAAACATCACTAAATGCCTTATTTTTATATTCCTGTACCCCTCCTCTGGCATCTCTGATTTGTCAGTGTAGCAGAAGAGATTTGGGGCTAATCTCCCATAGCTGTGCTTACATCTGTAACTGAAAAACTGGTTGTACAAGTTAAAACCAAGGAATCGAAGAGAGCATGACTCAACATCTCTAAGCACACCTACAAAGAAACACTTGCCTCTCTACTCAAAGAAAGGAGATGATAGAGTAGGGAACTGATAGGTTATGGCAAGCTCTAAGATATTTCTGACAAAACCTCCCTGAAGACACTTAGTCACAGTGACAGAATAAAACACTAATTACAATATCCAAGTATAATAAACATGAGATGAGATCCTGCACAGGAGGAACCTCTAGGTACTCTGCATATTACCATAATGCAAATAGTAAAGACAATAATAGAAGGGGATGTGTAAGAATATTTCATTAACAACACCATTTTTAAGAAACAAAAATTCTGCAATAGTATGTTAAGGTTAAGAAAGCTCAAAACAATATTATAAAATTCAAGTTAATGAAATGGCTTAGCACAGACATCAATATTACATGAATAAGGCAAGTCACAAAATCAGTAACATTAATGACAAGGCACATGCGTGCGCACACACAAATCTACTTGTCACTATAGAAAAGCCTGAATTCCACACAGGAAGCAATTGTTGTGGAATGAAACATGCTTTCTGGTAGAGTAAAATATAAAAATATAAAATTCTGAAAGTCCTAGCACATTCAGAACTTGTTTGCCCTGTTTTGTCATCACTACAATTTGTATCAAACAGCTCACACCATGTTCACCACAACTACTGCCACGTTACTAAGTTTTGCTTCTACATGTAAACATGAATGGCAAGAAGTTAATAGTGTCCATCTAATCCCCACCTCCTTCCCTGCTTTGGTGCCATGTGATTGACCTGGAAACTCCTGCCACAATCCTAAAATGAAATTAGTGTTCACATGCAGAGACAGTACACAATACTGTCTACCCTGCATATGTTCGGATTGGTTTCGGTACCATGGAGGAGTCAAAATATATTAGGGTGCAGTTAACAGTAGCCTGTTCTCTGGAATCAGGAAAAAATAGGAAGGTGAGTTTGTGAGAAAAACAGAAATATTTTCTTTTAGTTTCAGCTATCAAACACTAAAACTAGTCAGCTTTGAACAAAATCAGCTCAAATTCTATATTATAAACTGTGTTAGTACAGCCTGTACAGCCTACTGTGTCAACCCATACATATGTGCAAACTACAAGTTCCTTATACGCTATCAGCTTGCTTGTATGGCTAGGTTTGTTGCCAAGCTTCTTCACAAACATGATGTAAATTCTACATTTCAAAAAGGAAGTGATGTAACATTCACAGCTGTCACAGAAAATACAGGAAAAAGCAGACAAAATTAAGTTTAATGCCAAAGTACCTCAAAGCAGATGGCACTGCCCAACTCTGTTACAAGATGGAACATTTACTGTTGTTTTCCTCAATAAAAGCTAGTCCGTGTAAGCTACAGCACAGTGTGTACATGTAAGTTACATTAACAGTTTTGATAGTCAGCAAGCTTGCTATTGTCCATGTTCAATAATCTCTCAGAATAAACTTACATGCAGCACTCTATATTTGTAAAATGTTTTCAGTCTGCTTGTATTTCTCACAGGTTGCCTATGTTGAAATAAAATTAAAATGTGCTCAAATGTTGTATCTTTTTTATTATTATCAGTATTCACTGTTGAGGACAGTTATTAGTATTCACAGTGTTTTACCTAAGGCAATCCACTGAAATACTTAAGTGCAATATTCAATGAAAGGTGTTTCATCTAAGAAACAAGTGTTTCTGCAATGTTTGATGCGCTAGTTAAACACTGCACTTCTACCAAAAAAACCCAAACAAACCCCCAACAAAACAAACAACAACAACAAAAAAAATCCAACCACCAAACCCACCAAAAACCGGATTTTTTTTTTAACCACAATGCATTTAAAGTCATAAATACTTGTCAGGAGTCTTTACATTCAATCATCCTCCAGTTCACTAGAAATAGCAACACACTTGAAGTTACCAGCTCAATATCATCATTGCTTTAAGCTGCTATTAAGGGGAGATATTTTGGAAATGAAGAATAGAGATTGATTTATATGAAGCAATTGACCAACCAAATAATGTTAAAATTGCTAACATCATAAGAACTAAATATTTATTTCTCCCACTATTCAGCAAACAAAACATTTAGTAAATACTTTTACCTCTTCTCCGCCCATAGCTCCTGGCTGCATGTAAACACAGAAGAAAATTGTCGGTACAGCTGTCATTTTTTAGCTGGGAAAGTAAAGAAAATGTAGCTTCTACTTCCTCTCTTTTTCCCCTCCCACCATAAAGAAAAGACATTAAAAAAGTGCAAGATGAATGTTAAACAACCCAAGACAAGAGAAAAAGTTTGAAGATTACACAGCCAGGGAGAGGAAAAAAAAAAAAAAAACACCACCAAAACATACCTGCTGTGTAAGTTTTCTATATAGCAATGGTATTAAAAAAAAATAGGTAGATCAGACTTACAGTACTACAAAATAATTTAGGATTATGGTTTTAAGAGACAATAACATCATCATCAGTAATCCTAATTACAAGAATTCATTTCGCATTTTATTAATTAGTTGTGGATAACATATTTTCTGATTATGTTTCAATTTAAATAATTGACCATCTCTAAAAGCTAAAATCCTACCAAAACAATATGAATTCAATAGCCAGTATGTTCAGATGAATAAAAACAGGTTGAGAAAACATCTTTATAGCTACCAGATTAATACAGCATTTCAATGAGGCACGCATCAATGCAAAATCCACAATGTTGTACAAGTGCAGAAGCATATTTTGTGATATAATGGGAAATGCAAAAAGCAGCATTTTTTTAATGTTAAACTTTAGAATACCAGAATATAATCCAGAAAACAGTGTCTTCTACACAGAGTTCAATCCATCACAAAAGATATCTGTGGTCTTCCAAGGAAATCAAATATGGAAGGCTATGGCTCAGGTAGAGTTTTTCAACAGAAAGTAAGCTTAGGCAATAGAGCCTGGTTTTGTTTCTTTCTCTCTTCGCTGCAATACTGTTTGTGTTCTTCCTCCTTCCCAACCCTATCTCATTTCAAAACCTAACAAATGCCTTCTTGTCCTGCTCTGCCTGCCCAGGTTCTAGGTGTGATTCAATCCCCTTAGCTGACATCATCTAGTTCCCACACCCTTCTATATCCCTTGTGTCCTCTACCATATACCCTTCCATTCTTCTATTTCCACCTTCAAATGCACATCCTGGGGTGACCCGCCATATGTCTCAGCTTTCCCTCCCTACTTTCCTTGGCCAGCAATTTCATGACAAATCAGTTATGGTCAGCTGAGAACCATGGCTGTCACCTCTGAGTGGCCTCAGGGGATACCCAGAGCAAGGCTGAACCTCCTTCAGCGTTGGCACTAGTAGCGCCTTCCTCAAGCCCTGAAGAAACACAGTTTCAGAAACCACACACCTTTGTCTTTTTCTCTTGCCATCAACAAGGCCAAAAAAGAGCAAGCATATGAGTATTATGTATTAGGGGATTAAAAAATTTCAAGGGCTTAAAAAATTTCAAAGGCTATGATGAATTGCTTCACAATTTACGTTTGAGATAATGGCAGTAGAAATTGTTTTTGTGAACAAGTATCCAGCCACGGTGAGGGTGGCAGTAAGCCCTGAAACAGACTGCTTCTTCCACAGCAAGCAATAGGGAGGATTAATACTAGAGTTGGCTTTGCAGCAAGAATAAAATTAATCCTCTTTTTTAGTTAGTGGTAAAGCTGTATTGCATTACTTATAAAGATGGCTAAGAATCACTGTCAGATGTCATGTAGTAAGTCCTGAATGCTTGCACATTGAAACATAAGCATCCATTAAAGTACAGCTAGCAACACGTTTTGAGAGTAATCTATTTTAAAGATGTCTCTCAAACAGAATACTACGATCAAAAAATTAAAGAGGCATTACTTTGATATGAGATGAAAATGACTTCTGTGTTTCTTTTCAAGAAAACCAAGCTTTATATGCTTAATGTAAACATTGAGGTGCTGAACGAGGTAACAGTACATGATGGCAGAAATCTACTACAGATTTCTGTTAATTTTGGAATAACCTATTGCCATTCATGTATTATAACACTTCGTGTTATAATGCTTGCCATAATATAACTTATATTTTTATATGCACCCACACACATAATCTTTACGTCCATAAAAATTTTTACTGAGAGTATATTTACATTTGCCTGTAAATTCTAGGGGGAAAATAGTGCAATCCACTTAAAGAGGAAGACAGCCAGCCTAGTTAGCTTTTGCTGATTTAAAAATATTGCATAACATTTAAACACTCAAAGAAGGTGAAGTTTCACCATTGTTGGTTATATTATTTTCATTTTTTATATATATATATATATATATACACACAAACACAAGTTGAAAATTAAGTCAATTTTATCTAGTGTTAAAATGTTACTCTTTCCAAGCTGACAGTTACTCAGCATGGCAACTTCAGAACATCAACACACACTTTATTGTGTTGTTTAGACAGGATGCAATACAAGAACATCATTTTAGACAAGTTCATAAAAAATATCCACCTTATTCATAAGTCAAAGTTCAGAGCACAACTGATGTAAAGGAAGAAATGGTTCATCACATCATATTGAGTAAACATTTTAGAAAATAACCAGTTTGGAAATTATTCTTGAATAAAGACCTTTGGGAGGCAATAATGATTGCACTATTACAAACAATTTAATTACCAGTGTTACCTATCTGAAGTTACTTTCTCTCTTAGGCAATTCCAAAGGAAGACAAAAGAAAAGAGACTGGGAGCTCCCAAAATTGTACCCATCACTGATGAAGCTATACCCATATACTGGCTGAAAGGTTTAAAAATTCAATATAGGAGTAATGCTTTCCTAGGTACCTCATAAAACATTAGAGTATTAAAGAAAACATAGCTGTCTTAAGAAGTTATGAGATATTTTCCCGATGTAAAATGTGAAATTGCTGCAAGCAGGCACTGATCAGTTGTGCAACTCTCAGAATGATCACTGTTGTGCCAGTGTTTCTCCATCCCTTTGTAAATTTAACTCTGACAGGTAGAAAGTTACGTAACCAGTATGTCCCAAATTACATGTACTCAAATACAAAATAACAATATATTCTTTTTTACCTCCTGATAATCCTTCTGAAACTATTAACTCACCTCATCCCGGAAGCTGAGTGCATTTCTACAAATGTCAAACTGTATGTTGAAGAACAGAACTCCAAGCTTTTAACAAATAAGCAAAACAAACCCCCCAAACCCCAAATCTTGCAATGCGATTGAATAAATTTAGTACTAATGTTTCTGGAAATCTCAAAAGCCCACAGCAAAGATTACCTATTGTTGCAATGAGTTAAAACAACCTCAACTGGAATGCTTAAATTTTAACTGCATCTCAAAGAAAGCTCTCTGAAACTGATGAAAGAGAACTTTAAAGATTTGCATTTTGCAAGCATCTCTCTGACAGTCAAGTAAGAAGGGGTCTACCAGCTGGACAAGAACACACTTACAAAATTTTATGAAGAGCCACAAAAAGCTTTAGAGGCAACATGGTTTATGAGATGAGCATAAATGCATGACACACAAAAGCACATATCCACACAAGATAGCCTCCAAGCATTCAGATGGAAGGAGTGACCTAACAATACTTGTATCAGAACATCCACAGTTGACAATGACAATGCTGACAAGTTATGTGAATGAGAAAAGTTACTCTGCTGCTTAAAGTTACTTTTGCTTGATTAACACACATCCTGAAAAATCAAGAACACGAGGAAGCAACAGAACATTTCTTACTCTGTATTAACTAGTAACCCACCTTCATTCTCCATCTTGTTATTTAGGTTGGGACTAAGTTTCATTTTGCCCTTTTGTTTGTGTTGGATGGTTCCAACATAAAAAGGGGCATTGTGTAATTTGTGTGATAAAAGCAAACTATGTAAATAAATACCACAATTGCACAAACCATTTCTGAGAATTATTAGTAGTAAGGCAAGTGTTCTACAATTTATTTGAAAGAGATGAAACAAAGTGACAAACTACAGAAAAGAAAGGGCTTTGACTAAAGTATATGCTTATAAACTTAGCATATGTTATAACCTAGACATGAACCACGTAAGTTCAGCTACAATACCTAGCTCATATGCAGAGCCTATATTTCTAATACGGGCTTAAAGGCCTTTGGCTAAGAATTTGTTTAATGCTTTTATGAACATGCTGATACTATCAGCTTCCATAAATTCCTGTGGCAGCAAGTTCCAGAAGTAAACTACAGAAGCACCTCTTTTTCTGTGTTTTAAATGAGGCTACCAGAATTTTGCCATGTTAGTTCTAGCTATGGATCATGGTGAACAGCAGTTCTGCATTCCCCTGTGATTCTTCTAAGGCTCCATCACTTTCAGCCTTCTCCTCCCCAAACTTAAGCATTTTAGCTTCTTTAACCTCGTGGTAACTCAGTACAGTCACAGTAGAGAAAGACTCTAACAAAGAAGAGTTATAAGATCTAGGGCAAATTATAGATCTAGAGCAAATTATACTTTAATAATTAACTATTTTGAGAATACTGAATAAAAGCATAGTTAACAAAAACAGAAGAAAAGAAAACAAGCTTCCAAAGGGCACAGGGAAAACTGTAATAAAGCAGTGAATCTGATGTTCATTATCAACCTCATTAGCTTTACCCAAGGCCACAAAGCCAAAAAGACTTCAAAAAAACTCAGAGTTACGTGCAGTTACTAGTTTAATTTATTCCTATAGAATATGATTAATTCCATAGAAAAGTCATGAGAACACTTTTCCATAAAACACTATGGGTGCTTTCAGGCTAGTACTGGTCTACTATTCTATAGCTGGACTAGCTATACTTGTATAAGGCTTGTAGCAAGCACTGATCTCAAGAAACTTCAGTTATAAGACAACAAAAAATAGAAGTCATTGCCACTTGGGAAAAATAGGTATCAGTAATGACTGTACAAAAGCTCATTCTAGAAATGGCTATCATCTGACTGGATTCAATTGAATGTTGACACAATGCATCAGTACCAGAAGGTGTAATAATAATATATAGTTCAATATCCCTGTGAACCAAGCCTTTGAAGTTAAGAAGCACTTGCGAAAATGAAAACCACCTTACTTCATCTCATGGAGTCAACAAATGTTAGTCATGTGAAGCAATGAGTATCCACTCTAATAGCTTCATTTCTAGTTAAGGGTTCAATTTTTACATATCAAAAACTGTGAGGAGAAGTTCTCCTGGTAAGACACAAGGGAGGAAGTTGTTAGAACAATTAATAAGCTTGACTGAAACACAATCACCTTGTATAAAACACATTTTTTTATTAAGCAAATCAATCACATGCTGATAATTACTCAACATGCTAGTATCACTACCATGAAGAAAGCATTCTGTATGGAAACTCGAGTACTTTTTGCCTACATCAAGGAGATCAAATGCTTTCCAGCAGCGTCATTATGGCTTAACTAATAACTTGAGAGAGAACTTTCTGGATAACCTTTTCAAATCCATCAAATCTTATTAAAAATCTGATAACTTAAGTCTATAGACATGTAAATGTACTTCCAGTATGTCCACTGATAATATCGCTAAATTAATTCGTTAACTTGTCTTTTAAATCAGATTCTAACATCAGCATAAAGATGACAAGTTGTGAAAGATTGTCCTCACAGATTTTAGCAGAGGTATGGACCGGATTAACTTGTGCTGGAGACTCAAGACTGCATGATGGCCCTTACTGGAAGAACTCTGTAAAATTAAGAAACTTAAACACAGTTATTATAATGTTATTAAATCAGGTTGGACCATGAAAATAGCCTTTACTCATTAGGCACATCCCTTAAATATTTTTCCTCATTTTAGATGAACAAAAATGTCTGTTGGTTTGTTGTGGGTTTTTTTTCACTGCTTGATTATAATATAGAATTTGATCTGCACATTTATGTGCATCAAATAATATTTCAAGGAAATAATATATTTAGGAATCCATAAAATATTAACTCAGGAGAACTAGACCTACACTCTTTCTGTATCATAGCTAAAAGAGAATCTGATGAGGTAATTTCAAATACAAAAATGGGACACCATTTATTTATGTTATCACAATTTAAAGAATACCTAGTAGAAAGTATTTTGAGATTTTTAAAAACATTCTTTCTTCACTGTTGGTACTTATCTTGTTCATGATATTTCCTCAATATCAAAAGATACGTATTTCAAGGAAATCTTAATGACACTTCTTAAAAGCTTTAAATATAATTATCTCTATGGAAAAGAAAAAAAATCAATTGAAGTTTTTGAGTTAGAAGGGCTAAAGGACAGTTTATTTGACAAGTCTGGGAAATTTCTTACTTTATAAGGTACCAGATTCTTATCTGTAACTTGGAAAACTCATTTGTAATCTTGAGGCAGTGAGCAGTTCAGAACAATACTTGCTTTGTCCAATAATTTTTTAAGATCAGAAAGAAAAGGTGTCAAGCTTTTTCTTTAGAATAGTGGGTCTCTGAAATTCATCGAGGTTTGAGAGTTTACAAGTGAATTACAAAGCCAGTGAAAATGAATTAATGAACTAAGAGAAGGTGATAGAATCAAGTATAATTATGCAATACATCTTTGCTACAATAATATCTTTGCAGCACACCTTGAACTCAAGAGTTCTTTCTACTAAAGTAACAAGTAGCAAGAGAACACAGTCTGGTTTTGTTTTTGAAGTACACAGACCAAGATCAAGTATTTGTGTGCATATAGCAAGAAACACAGATGTAGAAAGTGCATGTAACACAGTCAGAATTTCTATCAACTGATTTGAAAATTTCCTTTGGGTTATAATAAAATTCTGAAATGAGACACATGAATATCGTATCTTTGTAAAGTACTAGACTTCTTTTAAAATTTGGGCTACCTATCCAAAAGTTCCTTTGGTAAACATTCTTGGCCTTGTTAATTTCAGTCAACTTTTTCACTATAAGGTACATAAAGAAAGTTTCTTTGCTTCTTTATGATTTTCAAAGTATCTACCACTCACCACCCTGTCTCAAAATATCCATGTGGAAAAATCATAGTTGTAATTCCAGGAAGACAAATCAAGAACTTCCTTTGATCACTGTCAGTCTATGCTATTCTGTCTGAATGGTCAGGTTTATCTAACAAACTGTCAAAACATGGGGGAAAAAAAAGTTAAAGCAAAACATGTGGGGGAAAAAAATTAAAATAACTGAATAAGAGCTAGGTGAGGACCATTCTATTTAAAAAGCTGACTTCCATACAGTTGGAGGTACATGAAAGGCAGTAAATAATGCAGAAGCAGGTTAAGTTATTTTGTAGCAATTGATGTAAAAATTACACACAGATATATGTAGTTTTTACTAACAAAAAAAGGAGTCAAAGTTGACACAAACAGCTTTCAAAGAAAAATGAGTTGAATTCTTAATAAAACCAGCATGAATTTACTGCATGTAAAATATTTTCTTGAATAACAATTTATAGATTATATCTAGATAAGAAGCAAGCTGATAAATGAACATGACATGATAAAACTCCTTAAGTCTAATGAATAAAAATATTGGGGAAGATAATTACGTATAGAATTAAACTTGGTTCACTACATTAACTTTTTAGTTCTTTGTCATGGCATATTTGCAGTGAAATTTATGTGCAAAGAAATCTATTTGCTTGTGAAGAAAGTTTTCTATATACTAATCTGTTATTTGCAGAACACTTGTCTCACTTTTTCAGGGATAGCATTTGCAATTATTTTTACTTCCGCATATTTCAGCATTTGAGATTCAAGAGGTTCTTTTTCATGATGAGCAATGCAACAGAACAGCTTAAGAAAATGCTCTTTCTTCCTCTTTTTCTATGGCTGGAAAAGCTGTTCAACGAGACTTCTCTCCTCCAGTCTTTTTAAGGAAGTCTTTGAAAATAATTTGGGTTTGGGGATTGGGATGAATTATTGCTTGTATGAGTGTTTCAAAAGACAGTTCTCAATTTCCACTGATATATGAGCTGGATGTGCAGATGTATGTTGTGCTAATTTGGTATTAGCCTCAATGGTCCCTTCTGGTTTGGTTTTTTTCCAGTGCTAGCAATGAAAGTGTTACAACAATCTCCCTGGTAACATATGCTGGCATACAGACATAACTGAATCCCATCATCACAAAAACCTGCATGCAAGCTGTATGCAGTTAAGGCCCACACGTTGGACCTCAGACAGTTGGATCAAACATGAACTGCATTTGAGACCCAAAACCACTGTTTAAACAGCTTTCCTCCTTAGGAAGGAAGGAAAGCTTCTACTGAACAGGAAGGCAGGCTTCTATTTTCATTTCTCTTAGTTTAAATATTATTGATAAAACATTTTGAACAGCCAGGGTGATAGGAACTTCCTTCATATTGCTTTCAATTTACTAAACCTAATTCTGGACTGCAGTCTCATCTTTTCTAACAACATATATGCTTGTGGAATAGCCTGGCAATTCCTGTTCTTAAAATTCTGCAGAAACAGATGGCACTCGCCCACAATAGAGAGGACCACATACATGAAAACAAAGCATATTGGTGAGGTTATGAGGCAGGGAAATGGGTGGAAAAAGACCCAAACAAGAAGGTAGTGAAGAGGTAGATAAAAAATAAGACAATTTAAGAAATCCTCTTGTGCTAGAAAGACTAATAGCTACTGATAAGAGATACTACCTTCAGTAACAGCCAAACTGGATGTCAGAAAGTACAGATGCTAATATAAAAAATTGAAGGGAAGGAATACAAAAGCATGTTTTTACTTCTCCCACATGTCCTCTTTCCCCCTCCTCCTCTTTTTATTTAAAAAATTAAACAGGTATAGAAGGGACATTAAGATATCAGCTAGGCACCCAAGGAAGCCGCAATACTGTTTGTACAGTTGGTTTTGAAAAACTTAATAAGGTTATATGTAAAGTGACAGTTTGCACACTCAGGGACTCTTATGAACCTGCTGCCTTTGCTATGTCACACTTTACAACCTTCTTTTTTCCCCTCCAGTTACATAGACTCTGATCTCTTTACAATTAAATTAGGTCTAGTTTTGCAAACCTTATTAGCATTTTCACTGTTTTTTATTCCATTATTCTTTATGTTTTAATAAGCTAGTAAGATATCAATAACCTGAACTGTCAATTGGACTAAAGTGTTCAGCAATTTCCTAATGGCAAGTACAAAACTGTTAGAAGAGATTGATGCCTCTCAAAATTTAGCTGCATGTTTTCCCAAAATATGATCACTACAAAAAGACAAGATTTCACAAGACAAAAATAACATAATAAACCTTCAATTTGAAGTGGTTCATTTCAAGGTATACCAATAGCATTAGCAAAAGATTTAAATACAAAATGCCATTTCAGCATTTTTGTAATATCTAAGCACAGTATCTTTAAACCAATACATCACAATATAGGGAGAGCAAAGTATGATAGCACTTAAGGAAACAAGGCAATTTTAAAAACAGTAGAAACATGAAAATAAAAAATGAATTTGTTTTGCTCCTACTGTATTTTCTGTCATGGCAGGACAACTTCCCCACATGCTTGTTATCTATATTAATAAAACAAAATAAAATCTCTACACAAATGTCTTAAAAGGTACCCCAAACCTTTGTCTTAACCTGTTTTTCAAATTATCTTACTCCTACTGAAGCAAACTAAATGACACTAAAAAAAGAAGCAAACGAGTCAAATGGAGAGCAGAGTACTAGGCCTTACAGATGACGCATTTTCACATGACAAGAATGAATATTGGAAGCAGATGGAACATTCGAAGCCCAAAGCAGTGCAAAGTCACTGTACAGAGGAGCTCTAGGAAAAACAAAACTGCAGAATTGCCTGGGTTTTTTCCTAATTTGTTGGTTTAACTAGCTTTAGTCTAAATTCATTTTACAGAAGTTCATTTGGGATCCTAGCAATACAGTTCAATATTCTGTATTAATTATATTTAATAAGGCACTATAAAGTTTATCAAAAGTCCTCTCAAGCTGAGCGACATGATTAAGACGTTAACAAACATAACGTCACTACATGATTGAAAACACTAATTAAAGAAATTTCATTAGACCTTGTATAGACAAAAGCTAGCTTTTTTTCTTTGCACAATGTTTCAAATCTAAATATGTGCATCTTCCTTTTCTTTAAATGCCATTTAAGATTAGGTTTAGGTCTGTCTGAACTTCGCACTCCTCAACAGAAACCTAACTCTGATAGAGAGTGATGATTTATAGCTTTGCATAATGATGGATGGTGGTAGTATGCTCTATAGCAATACCTGCAAACAGCAAGTGACACCTTCCCTCAAATCAAACAACCCCCTTCAACATTTGCAGACAGTACCTCAAGACAGTCAGGAAATCATGAGTTTCAATAGGCCATAACCAGCAAAAAAATAATACCAGCTGATCAGTAAAAAAGATTTTCTGCTGAAGTATGCCTGAAAG
This sequence comes from Hypotaenidia okinawae, assembly GCA_027925045.1. Lineage (NCBI taxonomy): Eukaryota > Metazoa > Chordata > Aves > Gruiformes > Rallidae > Hypotaenidia > Hypotaenidia okinawae. The sequence continues at coordinate 22,677,486 of BSDF01000008.1, read as the reverse complement.
TGTTGCCATAAATGATGAGAAAACAGAGATGAACACTCATCAGAAAACTTCCCCTCTCCCTAAAACATTATTGTTGGCATGACCTATGTTGTCATCCAGCTTCAAAAGACTGTGTACACTGTTAGTGAGAAACTGAGCTTTGAGTAATAAATTTCAAAGATTATTACTGTGTCTTCACAGTAAAAAAGAAATGTGCTTATGGAGCAATGACTATAAATAGAATGCAAATGTCAGATTTGCAGATTCAGCAGGTTTTGGTTTCACAGAAATTATGTATAGCTAGTACAAGTATTATTATTTAAAGAAGTTATAGAAATTCTCAACATTGTTCCCAAATTACTGGGATGAAAGGTCTTTGGAGAATTTTTATATTATTTCACTGATTTTATTTTTGTTTTAAACCCAAACCACAACCATTACAGCACAGGAACTTGGACTAACTTTCCTTAATGTATTTCCCCATGACAAAGGTAATGGATCACACGGGAATTACAGAGTTCTAAACATCTCAGTTTTAGCTGCATAAAAGAAAAGAGGATTTAAATCACAGAAAGTAATTTTTAAGCTTATCTACTTGAATACTTGCTCTTATTCTCAACTCTTCAAAGATTTAAAAGCAAAAAAACAACAGGCTTCACAGTACAACAGTTGTAGCTTCTGAGATCTTAGTAATGGCCAAAAATGGTGTGGCCTCACCTAGTAGTGAGTGGGAGGGAGAAGAGAGGCAGAGAGGGAAAATATGTGGGAACTCATACAGATGTTTCATTTGCGCTGAATTTCACTCAAAAGAATAATCACTGTGATTTTGCAGAAATTGCATATGTAAGATTCCAGGTTTTTGTAAGTCTGTAAGCAGTTAATATTTCAATAAGTCCATAATATTTTCAACACTGGAAATGCATAAACAGATTTTGTTTAGGTCCCTCAATTAGCTATAATATTTTAGCTATACACCAGGAGTGTAGCTGCAAAGGATCAAGTTTTTTTATAAACAATTACCCTAAACAATTCCTGCTGTAAAAATTTCAAAGGTATTAGACATGAAGAAATATTATCATAAATATCATTTCCATTAAAAAGGTAACTTTTGGGGTTTTTTAATTTATATCGCAATGACAGAAGTCAGAGTAGAATATATTCTCCCATTTAGGATAAAAGTGAGTTGTGCCAAAACAAAACAACTCTGATTTGATATAGTACAGTATATAGTACAGTTTTTTGTACCATTTTTCATTCCTGTCTTTCAAAAAATCTCTGTAAGACTTCCTGAAAAATACTGCTAAATATCCCATAGTAACTGTCAATTTTACAAAAATAACCCTAAATCATCATACGCTCATATTCAATCATAATCTCCCATCTTCACTATTATTATTATTATTACTGTTGCAATCAGCAATGCACGCCTTAGAGCAACAAATACACTGTCACCAGAATTCATGTCAAACTGCAACACTGTAGTATGTAGAACTTATTTGCACGCACATGCACAAATGAATGGCTTCTTTTAATAAATGCTTTAATTAAAGGAAGTGTTTCTCCCACTTAATTACCTGATACCCTATAATTTTATTGGCCCATAAGAAAATGGGGCACACATGCTAGCTACGACAACTGAAACTGCAAAATATCACCATATCATTAACGGTGTAAAACTAAGAAAAAGCACAAGTCAAGTCATAGATTTCATAGCTGGCATTTAAAGCCAAATGTTAAAACCCTTGCATCTTTTCTATTAACAATTTTCTGTTCTTCACATTTATTTTTTTTAACTCTGTTTGGTACTACACTAAACCCTGCAGTTTTCAGCTATACACAGTATAACTTACATAGTGCAAAGACAAAACCTTTTAGAGAAGTTAGTAAATTAATCCTAACGCCAGACATTTCAAAATAGTTAGCGTTTCTTAGGATTAGATGAACACCACCTCTGCTTTGATTTGCATAGTTCAGTTCTACATTATGCTGGTGGTACCTAGCACCCCATCCCCTCCACTCCCCACCCCATGACACGAGGCTCTTTTTCAACATAAACAAAAGCAATAATCATGCAATATAGTTCAGCTCCCAACTTTCTCCTCACTCTTCAGATGTCTAAGCATTCTGTCCAGTCCTGTCTGCAACATTTTAGGAAACCAACAAAGTAAACTCCATTAGTCAATGCAATTCTTTGCAAAACCTGTCACAACTCGTCCCAAAAAGAACTATCTCTGGAGAGGCATCACAAATTAAATTTGCATATTTAAAACACATACACACCCAGAAAAGAGGGAACAATAGAGACTTTGGCAGTATTACCTACAGTGGCATCGTGAAGCCTCCTGTGGAACACATAAAGCTATTCTAAAGCTCATATAAAGAATCACCAATTCTACCAATAAAATCAGAGATGATTGATTTATGAAAGTTGTTTTAAGACATTGCACATAAACTTCTATGTAAATATTATTATACATATTTATGTCTGACCACAGCTATGCACAAAATAAATGTAAGAAATAATATTCAACATAGTATTAGTCACTAGATATTAATTACTTACTATTAAGAGCCATAATATTGTCTGTTCCTGGATGATGGAAGTTTATTCCCATACGCCCTGCAATGTAAATAAAAGCTATGTTTAACGATTTTATTTCAAAACTGAATTCAATTCACTAAAAGAAAAATTGCTAAAGGGGATGAACGATCATGCTAGCCAGATCCCCCATCTACTGAAGACAACTTCCCATGAATACATATTTATGATATTTAAGACTACAGTACCTTTAGTATTCTGTACTTAACATTCTGAACTCACAAAATAAAGAGTGAAATAATTATTTTTATTACATCCCTTCGCTTTGTACTAGGAAAGTACATTTATCCTTTTGAAATAAAGCCTCAAAGTTCACAACCTTGTTGCAGTTATGCCATTTATACTAGGTGTCAAATAACTAGCACAGCATTAAAAAAAAATCCACTTAACAGGTAAAAATAAAATCACTATTTTTAATACTACCAGAAGTTCTCGAGTTAACAGACTGCTGGAGACAACAGTGCTTACCCCTTGTTTTGTATACTTGCCTAAGAATCTGCTACTGCTTACCATTTGAGATAAGATACTGGGTTGGAAGGAGTGGTGTTCTCATGAGTACATTCATATGTCCTCTGAAAAATATTTATTCTTGACCCATAATATGGGACCATCTTATACACCATGAAATTCAAAGTAATTCTGCTGGTGCCAGTTTCCAGAAAACTAGGACAAATGCAATTTTCTCAGGTGAGATTTAACAATTGAAAGGTTGGCTTAAGGTCTCTGATGACTTCAGGAACCAGAAATGGGAACAAACTCACACATGGTTACTGTGTTCCAAAGGAGACAGTCCACAGAAAACTACTTGTACAGTCAAAGCAAGATATGAGCTACCTCTACTACAGATCATAGTAGTTTGACATACAATTTAACTGACCTGAAGAAACTTTGTAACAGGATGTTTTTAATTAACACCCCCCCACGCCCCCTGAAAGAACTGAAAGCTGTAATTGCTATTAGTCCTTTTTTGGAAAAACATATAAAAGAATCATGATAGCCACATAAAAATTTCTTTCAATTAAGTAACTTAAGTTACTTACAAGTGTTGTAATTAATTTAATCTGCTCTCTGTCCCTCTAGATTCATGGTTAAGTCTGGGAGCTATGGAAGCAGGCAGTTTACTTTTTTTCCACTACACTGGCACTGAAATATGGGACCTCAAGAGCCACTTAATATACTGAAGAACCAATAAAATTGTTAAGTTCCTGTACTTCTGCAAAACCAAGTTGTAACAAATAATTGTTGACAAAGCAGAACTAAAGCAAATCTTCTTCAACATTTTTAGTTCCTGTCAGTAAGTTAAAGCCTTCTATTTCCAGTTGCAGAGATTGCTGTGCTGCAATTAATATTCTTTTTGAACAGATGCAACATGAAGTTTCAGTACACTTGTGAATCCAAGTCACAAGCTATTTAAGAAAAGCAAATAGATATTTTCTTCACATTATAATTGTGCCACCACAGTAAGACTATGAAGCAAATGATGTTTCCAAAAAGAAATGGAGTAGAAGGAATGTAAATAAAATTTCCATTTTTACTTTCCCACTCCTTGAGCAAAGTTCATTAGTGATCTTCATTAACTACTTCAGATTTCCTAATTTGAGATATAATTCTATTACTCACATTTTCACATTAATCTGGCACTGCAGAAACACTAGAGCTAGTTTTTTAAGAAGAAACCATTAGAGTAGTTCGTGTAAATTTGTGCCAAAATATTTCAGAAAACTTGCCAGATTTTTTTTTTCTTGTCTTTAACAGCATGAGGTTACAGGTATTAGTTGTAAAGAGAAATGGTCTATATAATAACCTGTACTTGCAAATGAATACTCGGGAACTGCTAAAAGAAAGCTACAGTAACATTTGAATGCAGAGTGCTTGGATAGACCCTTCTCTTTTCCTTTGCTGAAGCTGAAATTCTGTTGTTTGACCAACTTCAGAAATAGAATTCTAACTGTGACATCTGGGTTTGGGTTTTTTCCTCCCTCCAGGCTGGACCAGGTGTTGCTTGTGTGACATTTTGTCACCTGCCCTTGGCTTGCTATTTTTAAACAGTTCTTGTCAGCTATCTTTTACGAGGAGCAGAAAATATAGAGCAGCACAAGCAGAAGGACATGTTCTCACACTGAGCTAAGCAACAGTGTGGGATAATTCTGTGCATCTTCAGAGGTGCAATAGTTTCAAAACACACCTGTATTAAAAGCATTCGAAACAGACCAGTAATGCATCAATCATAAGACAATTAGTTACCAAAAAAATTATATAGCCTTTCATACTAGCTACAACATTTTAATATCTTGCTATTTGAAGCAAACTATTCAACTGAAAAAAAGAGGCCATATGCAGATTGCAAAACTGCATAATTATCTGAAGAACAAGAAGAAAGCACAAGAAGGAAATTATAAATTTATTCATTTAAACATGCAATGTAAAACTGTGACATGTAATTAGGAATATGTGCTTCCAGGTTAAACATGGAAATTACTATTGGAAAACAATAATAGAATCACAGAACAGTTTGGGTTGGAACAAACCTCAAAGATCATCTTGTTCCATCCTACCTGCCATGGGCAGGAAAAGCCTCCACTAGCCCAGGCTGGCTGAAGCCTCATCCAACCTGACTTTGAACACTGCCAGGGAGGGGGCACCCACAGCTTCTCTGGACAACCTGTGCCACAGCTTCACTACCTTCATAGTGAAGAATTTTGTCCCAATAACCAATCTAAGCCTACCCTCTTTCAGCTTAAAGCCATTACCTCTTGTCCTATCACTACTCAGTTTTAAGAAAAACATACGTATGCTACATGGACCTCTATGAAGTCTATATAAGCACATATTTCTAACTCTAGTTTTAAAACAAAATTTCTGAATAAAATCTCTACTATTCAAGAATCTTAAGCACAATAACCAGAAATACAACAAAATTAAACCACAAAGGTTATGGTGTCCAGAAGTTCACTGAAGTCATAAATAAGAACCCTTCCAGTAACAACATCCCCAGTATTTGTGTTCAGTGCACATCTGTCATTTTCAGTTTGCCTGTCTTGGTTTCATAACCACCTACTAAGAGTATTTTCAATGATGTGCTTTTATGACACATTACTGCAGTTATGATGCAACAATAATCATTCTTTTACATAAATCTTTTCAATTCTTAATCTTAAAAAAAATGAATCCAGTTGTATACTTTTTACTCTTTAAACATTTCTGAGTATAAACAAGGGTTTAATGATTCTTATATAGCCCAGGCTGCTTTTTTTGTAAATCTTATGTCACTAAAACCCTTAAATTTTCTCTCTTAACAGCATTTGGAAATACTGCCTAAGTGCTCTGCTGTATGTCCCATATCATGCTTGTCACAGCAGAGAACCCAGCTCCTTTGAGAACATCTCATGCATGTGCTGTTTCTCTTCTGTATTATATTGGAAATATGAAGATGTTAGACTTAAGCATTCCCTTCCCACACATAAATCTCTTCATTAAATCTTTCCCAGATGATCTGATTTTATTCACATAGATAATTTCAAGTTACATAAAGAGTATTAAGAAAGAATGTTCTAGAAATAACAAACCTTGATATCAGGCACAGTTTTACTACTATCGCAGTTTTTTGATAATATCTAGGTGCCAGGCTTGCCTAAAATTATACTCTTAGTCTCAACTTTAAAATCCTCTATTTTTAGTAGATATTCAAGCTTATAAGCACAATCTGTTTAGAACAAAGCGTAAATCTGATCTTTGGTTTCATCTTTTCATGTATGTGCTGATATTACCATTATTTTTCCATATCTGAAACAAACACCAGTGATTAAACAGTTCCAGATCTATAGCTACTGGTTTTGATTTAAGAGATTCCTAAATTCATTTTCTCTTCCTAAGAATCCATGTTTTTTTTAAAAGTTGTTAAATCCTTATACCAATTCAGCAATTGGTATTTGGCATAGGGTATCTTGGACAATACCAAAGCTGACCTGCTTTTGACCTGTCCTGAACTTACTGGGAAAGAAAACTTCCTCTCACATAGTTCTTAAGATCATTGTTGACATCAATTACATTTTATGACTAGAGACTCAAATGGCAAGGTCAAATGAAACTGGCAATAGGACTAGGTCTGAAATACTTCCTTAGCAATCTTATCTCTTCTATTAAATTGTTTCAAAATTGGTTCCAACAAAAGGCATTACAAAACAGCAATAGCTATTTGGATATATAGGTAGCAAGTGGTGTACAGCAAAGATTACACACAGAAAAGTGCAAATATTAAAGCAAGACCACTATTCCCTCAAATATCTGAAGCAAGAAGAGTATTTTCACCCATATGGACTTGGGGATCTACTGTATAGCACCAACTAACACCCTCCACACTTCCCCCCTACCATAGCCCAGCTAAACCCTGAGTCTTGGCTCCATGATTCACAAATGGCCAAAAAGCATGAAGCTTTTGATAAGAATTTTAACCATTCTCTTTTCCCCAAAAAATACAGACCTGAAACTGATGCTACACTAATTGAACATAGATGCCCAAAGGAATTTCAAAAGCAAGAACTGCAAAGAATTAACTGTGCATAAAGAATTATAGCAGTAAAAGGTAACCCCCTGAAGAAGCTTTTTGGGTTAGGGGTTTTGTTCTTTCCCGTCCCTCCTTTTTTTTAAGGCTATCTGCCATTTGTTCACACCCATAATTTAAACACTTGCCTGGGACTAGTGTATCTTTTATGCATTGACATACTTAGCAGAACAAAAGCACTATTGTCTGCCAGAAGGGAAACACGAAGAAATATTACAGTATTTACACATACACTGTGCAAATACGTGTTGTGGCAATGTGAACAGAAGTGTATAATTACCAGCTTTGAGTATCAGTAATAAAGCTAACTTCTTTCTATCCCTGACTAAACAAACTCATGCCATGAGTAGAGATAGCAGCCTATAAAATATAACAGCATATGCAATGAAATGCACTCTTCATAAAACTATATTGCTTCAATAAAACACAGAAGTCTTGCATATATTTTATTACAGAACTTTTTAGCTTGAAAACAGTTATATTTTCAAAATATTAGTATTTAAAAGCAAGACCTGATGAACATAAAAAGAAATTTGACTTTACTTATAAGGGGTAGCTAAGTATACATACACATATACCTAATTTTTATGTGTAGTTCTAAAACCATACTCGAAAAAGCAACATTGGTATTCTTGAATTTGCGGGGAATAAAATAAACCAACATGAAAACTGACTTTTCCATTAGCAATCTATGCCAAAATATATAAAAACCCCAGAGAAGTGAAGAAGAAAACAAGGGGGGAGCGCTTTAGGTGTCTCTGAGGCCAACGTTCAATAGTGCAACAAAAAAGAAAATACCTCCAAAAACAAACCCAAAAAGAAATAGAAGGAAAATGTTGTACCTGTCTCCTTAAATTAAACAAAGCTAACAATAAACCCCCTCCTGAATCTGTTTTGGGCAGGATCGGTGGTCAAAGACAACCACATGCTGGATGCCAGCAGAAAATTAGGGAATAGGATCATTCTACAGGATCATTAAAGAAAGAACTTACTTTAAGAAATGTGACTATGTAATAGTCATTAAAGAGAATTTTCTTAAATAAGCAGAGTTTCAAATGGAAAGGAAACAGAGTACATCTCCTTTAGAAGGATTAGCTTGAGCGGCCTAATTTTACTCATGGAGATGTGCAAACACCTCTGTTCACTCTGGTTTTCATGTGCACTTACAGCAAGGTGTCTGATGAGCACCAAGATTTTGATATGTGCTCTTATAGTGCACTTTTTTTTCTAATGAAAAACCTCTATCGGGGTGGCACCATTTCTAGGACTGAGATGACAACATCTGTTCTATTTGCACAACCTTTGTGTTCAGCTGCTAACTGCAAACACAAGTATGATCCCTTCACCTTCACTTTTCTCAGGTCATGTGGTAAACTTACTGGTTTGCTTAAAAAAGCTTATGAACAATTAGAGCTGAACAGAATCTGGTGACATGCATTGAAATTAACTGAAGACCAAGATGGAAAGTAAAGGTCATGCTGTATGTATTACAGTATTGTCTAAGTTGCATATAATCTTCAAACTCTGGTGTGAAACCTTATAATCAACATAGTAAAGTTAAATGTAAACATGAGATCTTAATTTTTACTTAGTTTTCATGTGACCTGATACAGTTTTTTCAATAAGTAAAAAGTAGTAACCCCAGTAACTTCAGTTTTCTATTGTGCAAATATGAGTGTCATTAACTATTTAAAATCAAGATAAAAAGTTTTCCCCACAGATGCTGTTGTACATCTGTATCCAAAGTCTCAAACAATCTCAGAAGAATAAATAGATAGTCAGGGATCATACATTCTATTGAAATATTATAACACAATCAGCACATACTTTATATATACTGCAGTATGATATCCATTAAAATTAATCTTAATAAAGCCTACTCTTGAAATCTCCTTGTACATGTGCTGTCTCCAAATACTCATGCTTGAAGATTGGCCACATTGATACCTTATAAAAACCTCAGAATTTTTGCTGGGGATTTGCACATTCCATTCTGATTTACAATAAAGCCCAAATATTACAGCTATCAAATGTAACAGTGAAATTAAAATATTTCAAAGGGACATGATTTCTCTCCACAATTTTTTATTTTGATTCAGTTTCATGACCTGTCAGTAGCACATGTGCATAGCATATGATCTAACACAGCTGAAATATTTTAATTATTTTAAAATAGAACAAAGGTAGTTGCTAGTAACTACTGATCAAAATATGATTTATAGATCAGAATGCCCCTGTTTGTGTTGTAATGCAGTAGTTTGACATGGATAAACATATTGCAACAGTGACCTATTACACCACAGAGAGGAGGCACTTTGATGTAGGAAAGAAATTTTAGTCAGTAATAAGTAGCATCTACCCATAACTATTCTGATAATTCAGTTTTGCCCCACAGTAGAAGCAGTATGTAAATAACAAGTTATAAAATACTGCAAATATATCCTTTCCTTGTTAAAACAAAATTCTCCCATGTTTTAGAAGATTACAATATATTTTATTGACAACTCAGAAAATAAGTAAGACTGTTCAGGAAAAACATCTTAGAAAATATCGCAGCATACCTCTCCCTGGTAGGAAAAGCTGAAAAAAATAATTCATTTTAGACAGAAACGGAGTAAGAGCTGACTGAACACCTCCCAAGACTAGTCTTAAGAAAAAACACAGCATAGACTAATAAATTGGTAACTTAGATAAATCCAGAACCCTCAGAGCTAGGTATCAAATCTCTCTCGCAGCAAGAAGCTCCCGTAAAGAACTAAGTGACCCTAGGTCTCCTATCTGGAGAGAACCAAGCCATCCTGCCAATCAGACTTAGTTAGCACTCACTCCGTATAAGTAATTCAATATTGCAAGACTGGGGATCAGAGTTTCTACTACACTAACAATCCTTCAGGCTTTCTATGGCTCCACACTTGAAATCAACATCCACCCAAAAAAGACATCTAATCACATGCCCTCTCTAAAGGCCAAGTGGATCATCCTTTTAAAAAAAGTGACCTGCTTTGCTGACCTTGAAATGAACTCAATTTCCATGGCTTACAGGATAAAGTCTGATCATACCTCAGATTCAGAGCTTCAACTACTACAAACAAGGGACACCCTTTCTCACTCCTGAGCTCCTCCACTACCTCCATTGAATACAAAGCACGAGGAACTTATAACCCAAAATGAGAAGAAATCCCACAACCATTTCAATTTGGTCTGCACATCAGAATTATTATAGTTAACCCTCTCATCCACATTCTGCTATTGAGCCCTTGTTATATATGCAAGATAATTATTTTTGTTTCAAGTGTCTGCTGTGATGTGAGTGGCACATATACCAAGAAGGGCTTTGTTCCAAGCAAAGTTTTAAACATCAGATAAACCACCTGCAATACTTTACTAATGAATTCATACAGACAGTACTTCTAAAAATATACATTTGCTGAAGATTTTGTTGCCAGCAGCAGGCTGAAATGATCCTGGAATAGCTGCACTAGATTTGTAACATGCACTGGAGGCTCCAAAACACAGTTTTTTCTGGAATTAAATCTTTGCGTTTTCAAAATCAGAGGCTTTTGGTACTCCTCTTTACACCCCTTCAGTTTCAAAATTTGGATAGTAAATATATAAACAACTGACATGTAAGCACTGTTAGATAAAATTGTTTGAGAAAACAAGGCTCATTTGCCAAAGATGAACAATTTAAAAAGTAAATTGAAAGTCATCTCATTATTTTTCTTTGTTTTATAACCCAGGGTTTTTGTGGTTGTTCTACTTCCTATGTACACAAGAAAAAGCTGCACAAAAATCTAAGGACAGTCACGGATGTCAGAGGAAGGGAAGACAGATTTAAAGGGAAAAAACCCACACCCAGTTTCCTATGAAAGACAAAATGAAGAGGAAGTAGCTCTGAGATTTGGTTAATAAGATCCCAGAAAGCGTAGTTGAAATTTCACATGAGACGTTCACACAGTTCTATGAGGAACTGAAAAATGAAGCTGAAGCACATAACCAGTACATTCAAAAAGCCTCAAGGTGGAAATAAATGAAAATATGGCAATGAATTAACAAACAAGAAAATCAAGCAGAGTCGATCACTTTCTCAAGGTGATCACAGACTAAAATGGGCTGCTACTTTAAAGTGGAAGAGGCAGAGGACAAAAAGAAAAACGGGATTGTTTAGAAGAGAAGATAAAATGAAAAAAGATCCAAGTGCAGAGGAGGACAGCAATTGAAAACCTTCTGCAACTTTGGTAGAAGAAAAGCAGAAAGTTGGAGGTACAGGAGAAGAGTCAAAAGTAGTTTTTATCAAAAAGGCAACTACAAAAATGCAATAGGATAGTGATTTGAGAAGTGAATCAATGTTTGCAGAAAAACAAAAAAAGAGTTTTATGAAAAGGATTCAGTTGAAATAAAAACACAGATCTGTTTAACACAGAGGAAAACAACACTTCTTGAAAGGGAGAATGAACGTGTACTGAAACAGCTACTCCTATGAATATTGCCAGTCATGCTGCATAGTGTGAAAACAGGAGTAAAGTGCATGCTAGGTCAAGCCAAGGCTGGAGGTTAGCAAAGTAATCCCTATAGTTGGAGGAAAGAGGAAAAGAAAGCAAGACAGGTAATTAACTATATCAATGGGAAAAAACCCACCAGCTGGGCAGAGACAGAAAGAGATAACAATAAGCAAGACTTCCCCAACAGTTACTGGACTGGAAGCTGGGAAGAGAGCTAAGGGCAAGGCAGGAAGACCAAGAGAGGTGACCAGGACTGAGAAAATTACATAGTCAGAAAGAGCACATCCAGTGACAGAAAGGTTTGTTAGAGCAAAAGTAAAGCTAACAGTCCCACTGGGAAATAGCAAAGATCAACTCAAACTTTACAATTCATACCCAACTCTTTGGTTTTACTTTTTGAGTAGAATGCAACAGTTCCTACTACTTTTAAATGTCTATTTAAACTAGTCAGATTCCTACATAAATTGATAACCAACTAGAGATAAAAATATTGTTTTGGAAAGAACACTTATCTTGAAAAGCATGGAGGTCCTTAATGAAAACTACCATTTCATTTCTCCCTCATGCAAAACACCAAAATTAAATAGTGTTATGACACTCAGATGCAGGTGTGGAATATGCCTCTTACAGTACTTACACAGACTAGCTCAACTGAGTGCTGTAAAATATTCTGGATAGAATTACCCATCCACACAAACCAAAGATTTGTACCCCTTATTACTCAATGTGATAATGTTCTGATCAAAAACACGGTTATAAAGAGACAAGAATAAAAAGTACAAGCAAAATTACACATATATGACATTAAAGTCTTTTTCTAGCATAATATCTCATCCAATCTTTCTCATTTTTTCCACACTCAGGTTCATATAGTAATTCAGTCTTTAAAAAAAAAAAAAAAAAAAAATCTAGATTTCTATATTTAATTAAATACCAAAAAATCATGGAGTTTTAGCTAGATCATAATACATTTAATAAGATACAATATCTACTTAGTAGAAGTGTGGATTTTTTTGTTTGGTTTTTAAATATCAGCCATATGAAATGTGTGTCCAGCAGAAATCTAAATTCTGTTGAGATTATTTTTTGTAAGTTTCATGGTAACACATTTTGGAGGACTATGATTTGAGACAGTATTTCATGCCATTTTAGACAGCTGAGTAACAGTTAGACACATGAAAGCTACAGTACAGCAAATTTCAATATAATAGTGGAAAGCACAGGTTAGAAGAGCTGAGAATATAGAACTCAGTTTGTTAAAAAAATCTCTGTCCCCAGAAAGAGTGTGAAAAAGCCAAAAAAACCCATAAAAGATATTTTTCCATGTCTACTATATAAATGTGAGGGGATCAGATGAGGCAGTTGTGACATCAGAGAAGTATGTATATAAACAGTAGCACAAGAAGTGTGCTTCCTCTCTATCAGTCACAGTGTCCTTACTTTCTTAGAGTTTGGGAATCATTTCTAGCCCAATACTTCCTTTGTATATAGCTTACTATTAGCTTCAGTCCTCAAAGACAGCAAGAATGCAAGTGAGCAAGAATGTGTACGTATCCTTAAACTTATCTAATGAAAGATTAAGACAAAGGAGTGTCCAGGTCAAGCGAGAATATTAATACATTGAAATGCTGCCACAACCTCTCACCATTCAGTATCAGCTAAACATTAGAAATGGTTTCATCAACACACTACATCTGGCGGAACAAACACAGTTGAGAAGCATAAAAGAAACCTTCCCAGCACTTAACAACATCTAACAGCTCTTGGCTCCTCCTAACAATTTGAAATGTAAATTAAAATAATTTTTTTCAAATAAACCTGAAAAAAACTGTAGAGAGTTAGCTTGATAGAGGGGTTGTTTTAGAACCCCGTATGCTAGCTAATGATAGAAAAGCAAGAGTAGTATTAACCTTGAATAACTCGATGAACATAACAATTGGACTCCAGTTGCACTACACATTTTCTGAGTGACTGCAGCAGGAGACCCAACTGTGCAGCCTGTTGATACACAAAACCAAGTTCCAGAAATGCCAGTTAAATAATCTGGTTGTGCACTTACAGTAAATGTATACACATTTCACCTTATCTTCCTACAGTAGAGATTATTAAGAGATGGGAAAAGAAGTTTTACGTAACTGACAACTCATTTATTAGCAAAAAGTTTATAGCAATACTGAAAAGCTGATTTTTGTTTAAACACCAAGCAAGCATGGACATATGAATATTCCTAACCTGTAAAATGATTCCTCCACATTATATCAGCGAAACTCATTGGTGGGCCACTGGGAGGGTAGTGTTTACCTTTCAGAGGCTCATGATCAGTCCTTATCATATCCATTAAGGAATTTTCCAAAGAGTGCAAGTTAAAAGTGTCATAGGGCCTATTCCGGTCCTAGAAAAAAAAAGAAAAAGAAAAAAAAAAAAAAAAAAAAGAAAAAAAAGAAAAAAGACAGACTGTTATAGAAAAAAAAAAACATTTTCTAACACAAGCTCATTTCTTACTTTATAAAACTCCAGCATCCAATTCTACATTTCTTCTTGATAGAATTTTTTATATTACCAAAAAATGATGAATATAAGCCTAAACTGTTAAACTGATATCCTTCATTTTGCAACTGCTGCTCTCACCAGTACAGCTCTGCAGACAGGCTTTTTAATACTTCTGAAATATATATGCAAGCAATAGTTATTTTTACAAATTATCATTTAAATAAGAACTTCGAAATAAAGCAATATTGATGTTTACATTGGAGAACTGAAATTATGTGTGAACTTCAGAGATTTTTGTTTTACAGCTTCATCATCTGCCTTCTGTCACAGTATTACCTTAACATCAGAGCAGAAGCAAACAATGCCCAAGATGCCAGCAGGCACATTTGTTCCAGAAAATATGAAGACATTCTTTAGATGTCTAACATGAATCTTACAGGTTTGAGGAAAGAACACAAGATGCAAGACAAAATTGAAAGCAAAATAGGATACGCAATACTTTCAGACTAGGGCACTCAGCAAGGGTTGATTTGTATTGTTTGAATCTCTCATTTTTAATTTGCTGTAGTTCAGCTTCTGGGTTTAAGAGACACATCCTACACACACAACCCACCACTACCACCACCAGCCCCCACCCCCAAAAATACCCCAACCCCAAAACCCCCCAACAAAAACCCCAACACCCCCACCCACCCCCACCCACCCCAATATATTACAATCAACAGTTTCAAAGTTCAGGAAAAATCTTGGGGTGGGGTCGGGGCGGGAAATCTACTCCTGACCATGTCTCTATAGTAGTGGATGCAACAGGACAGCATACCAGAACTGTCCCACTGCAGTCAGACAGTTTCTAAAACACATTGATTTTCTTATTCTCATCACTATCACTTAAAAAAAAAAAAAAAAAAAGGCAGCAAAGTCATGTATGCAAAAGACAGCAGTTTTTCTTTGTATACCATATCATACTACAGTTAATAAAGAATGGTATAATATTCTACTGTGCAAACTGAAACCTTCATTGCAATATGCTCCCAAAATTCCTGGAACAATGTTTTCCACATTCTGGTTATACAAGATAATCTTGCTTGAGAAAAACAAAATCCAAAATCCTCAGACAAAAAGTAGCAGTATCCATAGAAAATGTAACACAAGTTTTACTTCTCTTGAATTATCTTTTTTTTTTTTTTTAGGTTGTCTTTAAATAAAACTAAAGGAGAAAAAGCATTCAATTGTAGAATTAAGTTTTAATATTTTCTGGAATTCAAATAAATATGTTTTTAAAAGTTTTTTACAGAAAGCTCTGAAATACAGATCTTCCTACTGCCAAAAATTTCTCCTGTTCCTGCAGTCTGCCTACTCTACACTGAAGATCCAACTTCCCTTTTCCAACATACCAATTTGTATTTTCTGTAAGTGGACAAGCATTATTTTCTCCACACATTTATTTCATCTGCTGAGCATTTTTGGCAGTCAAACAATGCTAGATTTCTATTAGAAGCTACAATAAGCACCAAGTTCAAACGAGCTCACTGATCTTCAATTTCCATTACTGGCAATTTTCATGTCTTCTACAGCTGGTTAGAATGCCAACATTTGGATACTGTATTTGAAAGAAAACTTGCTCACCTATCCAAGTAGATCACTACATATGGAATATATAAAAAAAATTACGTCTAGGAAATCTCAACTAGATCTTGGGAAAAAAAACAACAAAAAAACACCCCCAACAATAGGAAAACAAACAAAAAACTACCCAAAAAACCCCCAAGGTAATATTTTTCCTAACATAAAACTTTATTTTCATTAGAACAGCCCACTGCTTGGTAATATTTAGTAGGGGGCAGCAGTTTAGTTTACACCATATTCACTTTCTTAAAAAATACAAGTCTAGATAAAAAGTATAATTTGGATTTAAAAAGAAAATTTCTATTCATGATATATTAGTAACTTGACTAAATAGATTCTATTTAATTCACTCAAAGCAAGAATTTTACTTGCCTTTTTCTACTTGTTCCTTTTAAATACTGTTTAAATATCTGTGCTGTGAATTTTAGGAGGCCAGGTTACAGTCCTGAACTATGGCATATTTCTGAAGAGAAAACGATGAAAGCAACATACATCCTATATACTGAATAGGGGTGGAGTCAGATCAGTCCCCTGATCTGGTTTATGATACAGCTGTAGAAGAGCTCAGCTGGTAAA
This sequence comes from Hypotaenidia okinawae, assembly GCA_027925045.1. Lineage (NCBI taxonomy): Eukaryota > Metazoa > Chordata > Aves > Gruiformes > Rallidae > Hypotaenidia > Hypotaenidia okinawae. The sequence continues at coordinate 22,661,153 of BSDF01000008.1, read as the reverse complement.
AACAAAACTAGCAGGAAGGCAAAAGGACAGGACTGCTGCTTTTGCTACACTTATAGTTTATTCCAGCTTCAAAGATTCCTGAGATTACAGTCTTAGAGGCTGGAGGGAACAAGTTCAGAAGAGGACAGAGACTACAAACTGAATTAAATTGCCCTCTATCAACAAATGCATGTCATATTTTAAGTATCCTCCTATAGCAGCAAATCCCTGGGAGGTCCTACTTCGTTCTAAAACTTCCCAAGGAACTGTGCCCATGGACACATGTGAAAAAAGGGAAGAAAAAATTATTGCAGCGTCAAAGGCAAGGCTGTGCATGGTAGTTTTGCTAGAATGTAGGATCTTTCTAACCTTTGACAGGGCGTACAAACAAGTAGTATATTTGCAAGATGAAATTACACCTACCTTGGGCACCGGAAGGCCAATTTTATCAAAACCTATGCAATTTTAACCCTTCCCACTATGGTACTTATGTGAGATAAATCAAATAACGGAAATTTAGACAGAGAGATTTTTACATTTATACTGTGGCATGTATAAGGCATGCAGACTACAGATATTGTAGTGTGGGTGGTAAAACAAACAGGTCAGAACTAACATCCTAGCTCCTAGGCAAAAGGGCTGTTAAAATTTTTCATACTAACTTTTATTTCAGTAGTAGCTCACTTGTACTAAGCAGATTGTTTCCTATATTCAGCAAATTGTCCCAGGATGCTCCATGCTTCTGCAGACACACACACACAAAGGATGATGTTTCCTTATTTCTCAGCATGAATAGATTCACTTAGTTTTATGAACTGATACTGTTCCATCTCCTGGATTTGCCTTTTGCATTGTTTCCACAGGCTACCAACCTACTGCCAAATAATACCAACAACAGAAACAATTCATAAAGCTCCTTAAGTGCACATGAGAATTTTGCAAGTTCTGGGACTAGGGCCACAAATGGAAATCAAAATACAAACTACAGAACAATAAAGCAGAATAAAAAACTTGGAAAAGTAATTTGAAAATCCAACAAGTCTAGAAAATCTGCTGGGATCTTCTAGAGAAGACAAAGATCCTAAAACTTAGGATCTTAGGTAAACTACATTATGGATAAGAGAGACATCTCCAATAACAAGGCACTGCCTTTGGCTACACAGCAATCATTAAGTTAACAAAAGATTAAGTCCAGCCCGCCCATGTTGGATTGAGGAGCCAGCAGCTCCTTCCTTATTAGCTTCAAGTGTATACAGCAGTGTAGTTCAGTTCTTACAATGCTTTCATCTTGAAAGAAAGAAAAAGAACATATAGGTCCCAAAACTTCAATACCCAGCCCTTGGCTGTTATGTTTAAATTCAGCCATGACATAGACTTCTTCAAAGTATGAAAAAATTACAAATGCATATGCAGGATCAGGTTCTTGAAGGATCACAACGAGAAATGGACCTCCAGTTGAAATTTGGTCTCAATTTTCTACCTTTAAATATCTTACTTGTTAGGCTGATTAAAAATGTCACAAACAGGGTCTATAATCTGTCAATTTAAAAAAAAACCAAACCCAAATAGAAGAGTAACTTTGCCAAAATTAACTGCAGAGTCAAGACGCTAAAATAAAATGAGAAAAATACAATAATTTACATTTTGCACTTTTGTAAATATGTATTATGCTAGTCTTTAATTACACAAACATCATCATTTTTAGAGGTCTCCAGTCTCCATCCAATAAACATAATGAACGAGCTCCAGGAATGAATCAAAACAGTGCCTGGAAGAGGTCTGTTTAGCTCTAGGACAGATGCTTGTGTTGTTTCTTCCAGGAGATGGCTGAGGTGTAATCAGTGTGTCAGCAAATTCCAGGAGGGAAAAAAACATTTTTAAAATTAAAGGTTATCTTAATTATGAAACAAAGATTAGCACTACCTGAACTATGTAATTTACATAGATGTGTATCATTTGAAATAAAAAGAACCTTTTTCTTCTGATATACCCTGTAATATGGTGTGTTTTGTCCTGTCCCCTTCAACCACGTACCATGGACGTGTAAGGGCAAGGCATACCTAGCACTACTTCCCTTCCTATAGATACATAAACCATGTCTTACTGCTAAGAGGGAAAGAAAGAATGAGAAAATAATATATGACAACATTATGGATGACAAAGCAAAGACCAGATCTATAGCTGGGGACTTAATAGGCATTAAGTGGACTTTAAAACAGCCTGTCTCCCTCACTACTCAGCTTGAGCAGGTGGCCCAAAAGAATTTGAACTAGTGACCTAAAAAAGGAAATGACCAACATACCCCATGGAAGAGACATGGAGAACAAACAGCTTCAGTTTCCGGAGCAAGATGCCTTTTCTTTCTCTCTCTGCAGAGGATTATGGCAGCAGAGACACTTGACCATTAATTGATTAAACTAGTCAGAAAGTGAAAAGTTTTACTTTGACAAAGCATGTCAGGAATCTGACATGTTATCCAAGCCTAGCTATCCTCTATACTTAAAATCCTTAAACATATACCTGTGCATGTGCTGAATCCTTGAGCTGAGAGATACTCCTGATGTGAGTGTTTTTTAGTATACAAGCACCAAAACCTTAGGTACCTAGACCACCCCAAGGATACATTTCCCTGTGTATATATTTCAGTCCATCTGTTAACTGATTTCCTACTAACCTTGCAAGATTCTTACATTCTGAACAATATATCTTAAGTTTCAGTAATTTATTTCAGCATTCTAAGTTTTTATACTGCCGGATTTTCAAACTTTCTGCAGTCCAACTCTGCCAAGCAACTGATGGTCTCTACTCACTGAACTATTAACCTTTTCCCAGAGAATACCAAAACTCCAGTTAGGCTCACAGTCCCAGCAGTTTTTATTTACTAGACTCTGGGACATTACATGTAGTATTTCAATCAGAAGAAAGGGACAAAATCCTGGGGAATGGCTAAAATTATTATGGCTTAAAACAATGTTCCTGTCAATGTAAACTTCTTCATTATGGTCACTGCTGTGCTTCACTGGATTTGGCTGCACAGCACTAAGTTGGCTAAGCATTGCCAACTAAAGCTGAAGTCGATTGAAGCACATCTTTGAATAAACACACATTAAAATGCCAGCACTGTTTTAAATTGGGCTCACTCAGTTCTAGCACCTGCAGCAGGGGTTATTACTGGGAACACAAGGAAAACAAGTTTTTCTTGCTCCAGTATCCCAACCCAGAGCAGCAAAAAAAGCAACTGTAAAAAAAAAAAAACTATTAGGGAAGTTTGGCTTGGGACATGCTCAATCCACCATGGTAGTGCACATGAACGATCATATACAGCAAGCTCTATGTACTCACTGAGCAGCCTTTAGCTTCTAGCCACTTGTGCTGTGATGCAATTCCACTTGCATTCTTAGTAAAGTTTAAAAAAAAAAAAGTATTTAAAAAGACAGGAAAGCTGAGGAATATGGTCACCCAGTAAAGTAAATCAGCTTGCAAAAAAAAAAAAAAATCTAAAAATTGTAAACAGCACGTGTTACCTCCTTTGCAGGTTGGTGCAGGAATGCTGCCAATAACAACATGATTGACAACACAGATACCTACAGATCAAGAGTAACCAGAAATTCCCATAATTTTTTTTCTTATATTGGATTTCATAAAAATATAAAATAAAACAAAAAAAGAAGGCATATAATGTAATAGGAGAGGAAAAGAGGGTAAATTTGTCTAAGCTCACAATACAGAGCATTACAGAAGAGCTACTAGTACTAAGTCTTAATGGAATTTTATTTTATTCCACATTCTTTTTGATCTTTTCAGTTAATTTTGAATAGTATTAAACTAAGCTGGATTTACTATGTTCCTTTATTGGAAGAAAAAGGACCAGTTTTTCTTATGTTATTATTGCTCTTGGAATGTCCACAGAAGAAACACGTTGACTTTTCATACATCTGTCTTTTCTCACTACCAACTGTAGCCCATTTTATTTTCACAGGTGTTCAGAAGTTCACTGGGCAAAAGGTGAAATTTCTAATGCTTGTTCAAAAAGCTTCCAAGAAAAGTAAAGAAGTTTAATATAAATGTAAAGCAATATGTAATTGTATACAGAGTATGGATATATTTCCACATAATTTGAAAAATAACATTTCAGAAGTATAGTTAACAATATGCCTGTGTTAAAAACTTTTATAGCTGACACACAAACATGACTCAGATTGAATCCAAAAGTCTTGACAACTTGAAAAACTCAAGCAATTTTTCTGCAAAGAAAGGTAAAGGTTGTATTCAAACTTTACCCCTAAGGAATTCAGAGTTCTGAATGTTACAAGAAAACTAAAATGCTTCAGAGAAATCTTTGCAATTCTTATTTCCAATTGAGATAAAACCCACAAACACAGAAAGATGTAAATCAGGCATTATATAGCATTACAAAAACTAATCTAAACTATATTATTTGGTCTAAAGGTCATTTTACTTTGCAGTTAAGATGAGATCCCCTTTCTTACACACTTAATATATGCTCAAAATATATATTAAAATGTTCAGGCTTTACAGCCAGAAGACCTGGCATCATAATCACTAGAACAGAATATCCTAACAAGTTCCTGAATATTCAATATTTGCTTGCAAACTGCAGAAAGGAAAGCAATCGTATTCACCCTGCCTTTCCAATAGAGGTGGTAGGTACAGGGCAGCCTGTAAAGAATGCATTAACTGTTTCCCTAGTTCAGGCAATTCATGTTTTGAGGTTGCAAGGAACAAATTATATTATGGCCTTACTGGATACAAGCTATATCTTGTTCTATATTATAGCCTACTTATTGTGTCCTTTGGAGAGTGCAGGGGGGTGGGGTGGGAAGCCAAGCATAGCACTTAACATGATCGTTAGTGTTATTTCTTCACCTCAGATTAAAATGCAGAAATGCATCTAGACAAATGCTCCTAAATGAATGCTCTGATAGGGAACTGTTTATTACTAGCAAACAGAAATACAACACACTTAGTATTTCAAACATCTTCCTCTTCCCATCAAAACAATTAGACAATGTGTTTAAAACACAAACCCCCCACAACAATGAAAAAAATTGAAAAGTATCTACAAAACAGCTATTATTCTCACACCCATTACACTACTGAAAGGACTGGGCTGCAGACATTACAACTGACTGAACACTCACTGACTGGATTTACATTTAGTAATATTTTGTTCAACATGATGCTTCAGATAAAAATCTGCTCATCAGTCCTGCTGCTGAATGTATCTCAAAAAGCTGATGTATCCATTTTCTATTATAGTTACTGATTCCAGTAACAAATGGGTCTAACACTTGTAAAATATAGGATTAACATAGTTATACCCAAGATGATTATCAATTCACAAAAACAAGCAAGTGGAAAAAAAAATGTCAGCAGTAGGATTTACAAAGCCATTCATTACACCCTTGAGCTATTAAAATGACATCATTTAACTGGTGCATTGGCCTGCAGTGCACGAGTTCAACACTGATAAGTTACCTCTGGGGTTCTGCCTCTCTGTTCAGTAGAATGATGCCTGCATCCTATAGCAAGGAAAAACTAACGCTGACCTCAGAAGACCTTACCACCTAAGTCAGCACAAGTTAAATGCAAACCTCAAATCACAAGACAAAAGCACTACAAACATGCAAAAACTGCAGAGAAGAGTATTTGGGACGCTACCAGGTGAAAGGATCTGAATGACCATTCTTTGCAGTCTGGAGCAGAATGCAAAAGACAGTAGAGATACATTGTATAGGGAAGCTATTGTCTCAGAAAGATTTGCAATAGGAGCAATCTGTCTCATGATATTAAAATGAGACAAAACTTTACACAGAAAACAACTAATAACTGTCAAACACATGCCTGAGCACCATTGCCCAGTAGCTTCATTCACTATGGTCACTACAGTAAAATAATCTCAAGGATTTATCTGAAACAGAAACAATGGTTTTGTGTATGGTTACTGATCATCAATGACATGGGATATATTGGTGAGGTTAAAAAAATAAAAAGCATCACTGGAATGTTAAAGCCTTATGGCAAACAAAATACTGATGCTCAAACTCATTGTGCTTTTATGGACAATATGGCTAAAATAATATTTAACTGAAATATTTCAAGTTCAGGCCCCTGTTTCATTCCTGTTGTGCTCAGGAAACAGAGCCTCCTGAGGAAAAAAATAAAATAATTGTAGATTCCAGAACTCCAGACAGACATTTCAACAAAAAAGGGGGAAAACATTTCATCTCTTCATACATAACAAGATCTTCATGTATTGTTTTGGAGATGTACTCTTACAGAGGATAGTCTCACTTCAATGCTGATGCAGCCCTTTACTTTTAAAAGGAGCCAAGGAAATCTTGTAGAAAAAGAAGGAATCTTTCTGGTTGCAAGTACTGAACCACCCCATGCAAAAAAAAATTCTGTTTACTAAAAAATTTAAAAAGAATATATTTAATGTAATAAATATATTAAAATAGTAACCGAATCACACTATGCACACTTGCATTTTTTTGTTACCTAAGGAACTTAAAGGCATGCAGAATAACTGTTTCATGTACAAAGTCCCTGAATACTTATATTAAGCCCTGAAAAATAACCAAAATGAGTATTTCTTCCTCTCAGAAGAAGCCATAAGCATTTTTGTGTTGTCAGACAGGGGGCATGCATTCAAAGTACTGCTGCACAGTACACTGCTTCATTTTAATAAACTACAATTCCAACATAGTCCTCACATATAAGATATAGAAGTACATGTATGAACAGGCAATTAACCAAAAGTCAACCTTCTTTATGTTAACTCCTCACAGAAATTGGAAAGGATACACATAAGAGCAAGAAAAACACTATCTTTTTACATTATAACAGCTACACTGATTTAGCACTAGGAAAATTTAAGTTTGCTCAAGACAGTGAAAATGTCTTGAGATAAAAGGCTACCTTATTTGGAACAAAATTGTCCAAATAAGGTAATAAAGATTGTCAGGCACCTTAAGAACTGTTGCTAGAAGAATGAGCATGTTCAGTCACTTAAGTACGTTCAGGAAAACAATAAGAAATTCAGCACGAACTGCTTGGACAACAAATGTCTTAAAGAGTCTAGTAAGACTGATAAAAAAATTAAACAAAAACCTATCAGAAGTCGTAACGAGAAAATAAGGTAGTCTCTGCAATCTTGTCTTCATATAATAGAGAATAAAATCAAGTAAACAAGGGTAAACAGTAAAGACGGGTAGCCAGTAAGAGACAACACAGTATCAAGTATCCAATTCAAAATGAAGTATCAGGTGCATGTGAACACTGTAATCAAAGTGGAACGACATTAAGGCACAGTTGGTGGAACAACTAAAGCTAGGCCAAGCAAGAACGTCAGTATTGTGTGTATCTGACCAGCAAAATAAATATGCAAGAACTGCAATAACTGGAGCAGGTTATGAAACTACAGATGACAAACACTGTTTCTTGTTTCTGCAATTGAAATTCAAGTATGTCTTCTCTTTTAAGAAATTAAAAGCAGAGATAAGGTTGCATCATACATTAATGATGCAGTATTCTGGGAAGTATGATTTCTGGTTCTTGAAATAATATGATATGGCTGATCTAACAAGGACTAGAATATAGAATTTTACACAGTGTTACAAGCAAAGTAACTACATAAATGGGAAAAACTGCTACAGTTATACAACTGAGGTAAAGAAAATGACAAAAAGGGAAAGAAGTGATTGTGCTTAAGAGAGAAATGTACTAACACAGTAACCAGTAAAGTTTCATAAAGACAAATCTTGAGACCAATTTTATCAATAATGTCGGTTATTAAAGTAGAAACATGCTAATAACATTTACCAAAAAAATCATTAATCAGAGGAGATCAGCTCAACGTACAGAAAGCAATGAACTAATCTGAAGAACTGCAGCAGAGCAGGATGATATTTAATAGCACTAACTACAGGGTCATGACCTCAAGACTCAATTTTCACTATAAACTCGGATCATCAACCAGGAGAAGGACACAGAAAGAAGACAACAGTTCATTAGTTAATTTCTGGGCAACTATAAACTGTGACTATTGACTGTTAAATGCGAAAAAGTAAACAAAATTGCAGGCTATCTAAAAGAATGATACTTCAGTAGGGTTGCTTTTTGCATCTATTCACATAAAAGCTGTTATTGTCCTATTTGTTCATTTAAATTACACTCCTTGCTCCACAACCTCAACAGAGCCAAGCACTGAGCAAGATTTTGAAACACTGGCCAGTTAAAGTTTATATTCAAACAAGGCTACTATGTAAGTGAAGTAACAAGAAAACTTTCAAGTGTCTCTAGAAAGTGAAGCCCTCCAAACAGACTCTACAATCTATAATGTTACATTTCAAGTAGTTTTAAATTGCACACACCATGTCAGTTATTTCTCTCTTGCCTAAAAAGAAAAAAGTTATATATGTAATCTACTATTACCAAAAGAAAAAAAAATGTTATATATGTAATCTACTATTTCCACTTTGTAGAACCATGTCAGAAGAGTATGTTCCTGTTTAGCATTATTTGCATTTATTAGCAGCCACCAAGCTGAAATGTCAAATCCAGCTTAAAGTTTGAAAGGTTTTATTTGCAGAAACTGTCATCCATACAAGAAGAATGGAATTTTGGTCATCTTCAATTACCATATATGAAAATATCACAAATTAATTTTAATTTTGTACCATAAAAATCCTACTTTTTCTTATCCCTGACATTTCCTCCACCTTGTTCTGCCTTAGTCTTTCTACTGCACTGTCAGCTGCTACTTAAGGCTTTCTGAGAGATTTCACCATTTTCCTTTTTTTTAAATGACACAAGAAGAAACAATATGATCCTACAAAGAATAAATGAGTAAGAAAATTATTTAACAAGATAAAATGTTAGGTCAGACTGTTATGGTAATCATATCTTTTTAAGTAGTTCAAAGAAACCTTCAAAACCAAAAAGTATCTAATAAACATTTGACAGAGTTATCATACATCTTAATGGTTACTAAGCACATCAATAGATGGTATTATGATTTGGTTACAAGCCATCTGTTAATGTGCTGGACCCTAACAATCAGTTAATATATTAATAATTGATTAACCCTTTACAAATGTACAGCTACTGTAAAGGTCATGAGGTAAACGGTAGTAACACTAGTTGCCTACATGTTAATTCATTAATGCCTCTAAAAAAATCTCTTTCACAAAGCAAAATACTACATTAAAGAATCTGCCTAAAAAAGCTCTCAGTAGTACTTGAAAACACTTCCTTGTGAGACTACAGGGTACATGGGAGTTTAATAAATTAGATTTAAGGTTCCCAAAGTATGAGCTGTTGACTGCTGTAAGGTCAATAACATTTCATGATTGTCTATCACATGCTGTTAATTCTCTACCTTATTTCCAGCTGCTTAAGGCAGGAAAAACTTTATTAAAAAGTTTATATTTCTCTTCTTTACATTGTAGCTATCTGCCTGAAACTGAGCAGACACAGGTTGTCCTGGACTTGAATCAATGCACCACCAGTAATAGAGAAACAAAGAATGCTCAGAGCAATTCAAGAGCTCATCATACCTTCATATGATTTTTTAAAAAATGACTGAACATGAGAAAAGTGCATTACTTGAACTGAAGCTCAAGTACTTTCTTACAGATAAGGGTTAAATTTGCCAGTCAATTTTTTTTTCAACTTAACACTGCCTTTTTAATACTTAATTGGATGGCCTGAAATAGAAAAAAAATTGAACATTACAAATAGAAGAAAAATGACTGGATGATCATGGTCTTGGATGATCAGTGGAAAACAGGCTTGAAAAGACTGAGATGATCTAACATTTAGATGCTAGTGAGAAAGTTTTAGTACATCATGATTACTGATTTTACCAGCAAAGTAAAAATCTGGAAACAAGAAAAAGTAAATGTGGTTTTAATTTTTATTTATTTGACTTGTTAATAATGATAGAAGCAGAAGAAATCTCAGGTTCATTGAAGAGAGAAACACAGTAAATTTAAGATTGAAGAAACTTGCAGGAGATCACCTAGGATGTTAAAAAGCACCTTTGTAAAAGGTGAAAATTCTGCAATTCACACTTCAACTCATACACACTACTGCAGTGAGGATTTAGAACAGAAACATAAATGCATAAAACCTGCTTTTTTTCATCATGATCATATAAAGAAATCTAAATTTTAAAATAATAACAAAAATTAAGAAGAATAATTCTTTGGTGGTACTAGTTCCTGATCTTAAATTCAGCTTATCTACGCATACAGTATAAACAAACTAGAGAGCAGTGATAATGCAGTAGTATTTATGGTATAGTGACGTTTTAAACATTACCATTGAAAATCTAGTCAAAAACATTGGGTTGGCCTTTTTAATTCTTATCACATAAGAATTACATAATCATTCAAGACAATATAGCAACTTCTTCCTTTTATTTTTTTCCCATATTGATAAGTAATAAACAGTAGTAAGAGCCTGAAATTTCCATTGCTTCAAGTAGAATGCAACAGCAACTTCCAAGGAGGAATTACAAATTGCCATACTAAAGATTATTTTACCATTCAAGTGTTTTAAAATAAAATGTTTGTTGTGTTTTATTTTTAGCAACAATTCCAAAGATTTCCTTTAGGAAATAAATCTTACCAAAAAAGCCTTTACCATTCCCAGAACAAAACAAAGCAAGCTTCAGTGGGTGATTTTCTTTGTTCTGAAAACCCATTCTTCTATATAAAGGAGATTAATTCAGAAACATAAAACACTATAGATAGCATCACTTTATAAAGCCGCCTGACATTTCTCATTAAAAGGTCAGCTTTAAATTGCTTACAGTGCTGCCAAAAATAACTTTTTAGGGTGAATCTTTTTAAGATGAGCATGACTCAATAATTCTTCCATGTAGGAAAGATTAATTTCATTGGAAGATCCACTTAGGATTTTGACATAAAAGAAGAGATACAGATATATAAGCCGTGTCAAAGACATAGGCTTTTCTCTTTATGTCTTAAGTGTTTTTTGTTAATCTGTGTGAATATCCATGCCCAGTCACACATTCTGAAAGCTGAGACAGGGAAAGCAAATCAGTTCAGCATGTTCAGAATAAGTTATCACTTGGTTAAGATTTCAAAATGTCTAAGATTTAGAACTTCTAGCTAATATTTCTGAAAACTCTATTCTCTTTACTTAACCCCCCTCATGCTCTTAAATTTGCACAGGAGTAATTCCCACAGAGTAAGTGAACATGATTCATTTATGACTACAGGCGTTTATTGGGCCTTCTCTAGTAACTTGACACATTGACATAGCAAGCAGAATAGGGAAGGCCAACTCAAATGAGAAGCCTCGGTAAAAAAGGGATCAAAAAGCAGGAACAGAAAGAAGTAGAAGGGAAGCCTGAAAGGAGTGGAGCCAAACAGTTCAAGGCTAGATGAAACAAAAACAGAGACTATGCCCACAAAATCACTCTTCACCCAAAACTGAAATCTGCTGACAGCATGTGCTTTGAACACACTACTCTCATTAAGTTTGCTAAATCGATCTTTAGAGGTGATCAAAAGACTCAAACTTCACTGATGAAGCACATAATCATGTTAAAGGTTGTCATCTTAACATGTAACAGAATATGTGGTTAAATCTCTTGGAAATTTAAGAGAAAACTGCAATTATTAATAATTTTGCAAAGTCATATACACCCCAAAAAGTTAGGAAGTGCAGCAGTAAGATTGCCTGCGTGATTTATATTCTACCATTTTGCATTAATAAACTATAGCTAGGTTTCAAAACCATTTTTCTGATAAAAACCATACAGCATCCAATGGCAATCAGAGATGTTTATGAATAATTAAAAGGCTGTTTGTTTATAGAAGTTCTATGTTGTTTCTTGCAGAATTTGGAAGGTGCACAGAGAATGACATAGTTGAGGGAAAAGTGGGTTTCTCAATTGAGGAAACTAAGTATTTTACTCTTCCCTTTCCTGATGGAAAGGTGTTTATTCCTGAATAGTTGGCATGTAACTTGAATTTTTCACATGCGACCATTTGTTTTCATCACATTGTGGTACATAATTTGAGATTCACAGAAGCAGAGAACTTGAGACAGTCAATGGATGTTTTACTTTCAAAGACTTGTATGTGCTAAGTATTTCAGGAAAAAAACAACCCTCCTTAGTCTTCTCAGATTGAGCATTGAGAAGAAAATACTTTCTCCAAACTCTGTGCCTTTTATTTACACCTGCAGAATGAAGATCACACTAATCCTCCTAATACTGTTGTAATAAAGCAGATCAATATCTGTCCTGATCAGCACAGTGCTTCTATAACATCCTAGAAAAATTCTCAATTTTATCTCTGAGATGAGTTTGAAAAGCATGCAATAAGGAGATAAAGCCACATTAAACAATGAGGAAAAGGAAGGTATCAATTAGCTGTGTTTTACAAATGCTACTGGGAACTTACACAAAAAGAAAGAATCAGAAAAAGTTAACCAAGTTTGAAGATGCACAAAATGTCTGTGGCATTTCACAATTTGCCTTTTTAAAATTTAAAATTTACAAGTAAATATAAAAAATAATACACAAATTAAGATGCGTTTCTATATACAAAAAGAGTGCACTCATCTAACTACTTTGAGACACCTGTTTATTATCAGTATGTTCAATATTCTAACAATCTATTAAAAGCCATGCTTTTACACTTCTGTAAATTTCTACAAAATGAAACAGGGAATAACTAAATAAAGAAGAAATAATGAAACAAAACACAGTAATGGTACCCTAAATTAACTGCAGAATGTATAAAATGTGACAATAGCCTAAAAACTGAAAAGTCTAAACACTACTCTGACATACTTGCTAGAGAATGAGAATGGAAAACTGTTTTAACTTGCATAGCAGCTGAAAAAAATAGGTTTAACTTAAGTATGAAAAAGAGGTAAATTTTCTCAATACCAGCAAAGCCTATTTTGTCAACGTAGTTCTAAAGCAAGTGCTAATAAAAGCTAATTACAATTGTTTTCTGGAGAAAATAGACTGCTTATACATACACAGATACAGATTATAGATGCACAAACACCTATATATTGCATACATTTACACACAAAATGCAAATATTGGGAAGGAAAATTTGCCTAATGCTATGAAGCATGCATGGTTTCTCTCTCCATGTTATGTGTTCTCCTTGCTCTTGTTGCGGGCTAGAGGGAAAAACAGTATCTCTAAACACATGTGCACGTTTAGGAAGCTTCCCTTTAGGAGAGAAGTGACTAGTCCACATAAGCACTAGAAACAGTCCAAAGGGAAATTTAGCTGACCTAATGCTGAGTAAGCAGGAATTAGAAAGTTCTGTTTCCTGTCCTGTCTGAAATTTTATTTCTACCCCACTGTACCAAACAAATAGGCTGAGATGAGAAATAGGAAGAACTACTTCAGGCAGCATCTTGCAAAACTCAGCACTTATCTGGGCTTGAAATAAGCTAAAAGGGCACAAGTCTGATTAGTCCTGAGAAAAGGTGGTAACTTCCACCTTCTATTGTTTCTCCCATTTGAAGATTATACAGGATTTCTTTACCCAGTTTTTGATATCTTCTCACAATAAAACCTTGATTTTTTGAAAACATGGAATATGAGTAAACAATCACCTTTGATGACTAAAGAACATGGTGCTCCAGTTTCAGCAGTTAATTGCAACAAACAATTATACATTAAAAGCTTTCAATATCGATTGAATAGGGGCAAACCGGGAAAAGAAGAGAGATATTTTTTCTATCTAAAGTCTGTTAACTGCCATTATGCTAATGGCCTGGAGCATATCCTTTTCCTTAAATAACATATTACATGTTATTATGATAAAAGCAAAATCAAAGCAGCATACTTATTTTGGGAAAAACACTGAAGTTTCTAAAAGGCTGTATTTCCTGTGGGAATTTATGCCACAATTTGGAATAATGTTTTGATTAAATTTCTAGGACAAGCATCTTTCATTTATGAATAGTATTTTCAAACTTGTAACACTATCTCAAGTGATGGGTAGGAAAAACAAGTAAAAGCCAGAAAGCTTTAGAGCCTCTCTTAAAGGTCATCACTGGATAGTTTTGATATAATGCTTTTCTCTTCAGCCCAATTTAAAAGTTTTTGAAAGATTATTCTACTCAATCCAAACAAAACTCAGGTGTATACATTTGAAGTTTAAGATGATTATACAACTTCAAACTAAGCAGTGCTGTTTTTTAGCTTCCCTTTGGTACGCTTCAGCCAGGAATCACTCAGGAGTGACTTTAATGATAGAAGAATTATGTCGGTAACTGCCAATAGGGTAAGAAATAGAAATATTCATCATCAACTCAGAAAACTCATTTTCTTCTTGAAAATAACCTGGAACAGGAAAACACATTTCCAGGTTTCTCTCACATTGATTTACTATAGCAGCCTCTAGGCAAAAAAAAAAAAAATGAAAACAGGATGATCCAAGAAGGAAAATAGCAAAATAAACTGCCATGCCCTTCATCTTCACTTCTATCTCACCTCTCAAAGTAAAGGCAGATAATTCATTTATAAAATTTCTAAGACAAAATTATTGATTAATTGTTCTATATAAATAACTTCAATGCTTTTAAGGATGTCCTACCTATATATGCAATTACTCAGAGTATAAACTGCACACTGAACTCATACCTTTGCTTTACCTCCACTAACTTTAAGAACTTAATTGGTTGCTTAAAAACAAGGAAACTTATGTGTGTGTGTGTGGTGTGTGTATATATACAGAAGACATACAAGATATTATAACATGCATACACATATATACATACAGAGAAGATACAAGAGATATCCTAATATGTATTTCAGGTTACTGCAGTGTTAAGAAACATAACTATGACAAATATGCTACAGCCAATTCACTGTCTGTAAAGAAGTTTGTACAAACATTATAAAATTTAAGTTACTAGTGTATTTAATATTCTCTTCCCTAGAACTTGAAAACACAAATTACTCTTAGTTTACTGTATATGCCTGTATATTTCCATGCACATGTGCATATCCACATCATTTTGACTATCAATCTGTACTGGCATGGAGAAAGCTAAGTATGGGCTAATATCACAGACATGAAGAACTTCTAATATTTAAAGAAAGCAGTTTCTTAAGGAGCTGTCTATTAATCATTAAACCAAAGACCACACTGGAATTATAAGCATCATGCAGTATGCCATTCCCTTGTCCTTCATTTCACTCAACAAACAACTACAGTGAGTTTAGTACAACACATGACAAAGTACTTGTGCCTGCTAAGGTATCACTAATTAGTGTATTTATAACTAAATGTATAAATATATATTCATACGAACATATATTTATGAATCTATACTTGTTGCATGTTTGGATTTTCATTTTGCTTAATTATGAAATATTAAATTTCTATAGAATTCCTAAATTTAGCTTATAATTTTATCCAGGTCCAGATCTGAAATCAAAGAGGAAAAAACCCAAACACCAAACCAGCTCTCCCTCACAAAAAAACCCCACCTTTCTCAGTCTCCCTGAAAAAGCTAGCATGTTAAAACTATCTTTATCCACAATAAATGCTGCCTTCTTTATTTCTGCTAGAAAAGCATTTATCAGTGACACTGACAAGAATGACTTGATGTATGCCAGAATTTTCAGAGCACCAAATCACTATATATGTTTAAAACTAAGCCTGAAGTTGTGCGTTTTTAATTGTTTCTAAAGAACATTTTTCAGCAAACAGCATAACTTGGACAATTTCTGGAAAATTATTATAGTAGTGTTATTAAAAATCCACAAGGTAGACTTCCCTAATTAGCATACTGGTCTTCAAACATTTAATTCCTTCTCTATCCACTGTAAAGAGAATTTCTTATCTATGCTTCCAAGGGTCTATTTCAGGCACTATCAATTCTACTAATCCCAGAAGCTGTGTCTCAATATCTTCATATGGCAAAAATCAATATACCATTTACCTAAGAAAAGTGAAGGAAGAGAGAATTTTTGGTGCAGCTCACAAGCATGAGATGACAATAGCTCTCTTCAAGCCCCACCACTCTGCTCTAAAAAGGAACTGAACTGTTGCCCAGGTCTCAGGAACAATCAGTTAATGTCACCCTCAAATGCCGGAAATGAAGATCGCCTAGCATAATGGTACAACACTACTGCTTGTCACGTAACAATCACAACAAAGGACATTAGTGCAAACTATGTTACATTTCATTCCAGCTCAACTTGTTTCTTTCCTTTTCCCTTTTGACCATCAGCTTTGTATCTTCATTTATTTATTATTTTTTTATACAGTGCAATCAATTTTCCTAACTACATAAAAACAGTCTCCTCCAAAGCATTTTTAGTTGCCTTTCAACACCAATTACAAGTCAGACACCAACAGAATTCCCAGCAATTGATATTTTAAATTCCAGTATGTTCTGCAGCATAG
The DNA here is from genome assembly GCA_027925045.1 of Hypotaenidia okinawae. NCBI lineage: Eukaryota > Metazoa > Chordata > Aves > Gruiformes > Rallidae > Hypotaenidia > Hypotaenidia okinawae. The sequence goes on along the minus strand of BSDF01000008.1, from coordinate 22,644,723 downwards.
CTTCTTGGGACAGATGCCAATCGGTTTTGACATACAATGTACACTAACCTATTACTCAAATTCAAGGATGAAGATACCTACTGTTCTTAAGAGAAGCATTTTCAGATGTGACAATTTTTTCATAGAACTAGATATATCAGTAGCTGAGCTGCCTTCAAATTACAGACTCAGAACACAAGCCTTTATTACAGTTTTCTGCTTTAAATTTTTGATCACTGCAAAGACTTGAATTAAAATAAAGATATTACTGATGTAAATTCATCCAGTGAACTTATTAATATTTTTCTTTTTATTTATAACGTCTTGAGTTGCCTATCCTATTAAAGAATTAAATATAAACCACAAAAGTCTTATAATCTCAACATGAGAAGAGAACAGGTTAGCAAAAAGAATTTGCTAATGTGCATTAATGCATTGATAGCAAGTTTACTGAAAGGCACTTCTGAAGCAGATCAAAACCGCCCAGTTATGAACGGGTGGCAGATGTACATGGATAAACCTGCCAGAATTACTTGATAGTGCTGACAAGTAGAACTCACTGTGTCAACTGTGTCAACACATTGCCCAACTTCGGCTGGGGGGAAGGGAGGGAAGGGAAAAAAACAAGGCAACCAGAACCCTGCCAACAAATATTCAACTTCTATGAATTTGAAATTCATTTTTATCGATGTAACTAAACAGTTGCCTCCTATCCGTAGTATGGTTTTGAGACTTCTTTAGCAATTTGTTAAGTATAGGAGCCATCAACATTAACCCAGATTACAATCTTGTACAAAAAATTCAGCAGCTTGCATTAAAAAGCACCTAATAGGAAAAAAAAGTTTTCTGAGTCTCTGAAATCAGATTGCTATTCCAGCTGGTGCTCAGAGTCTAAGTATTTGCTTTCAGTTGAACAGAAAAATAACAAGTCAAATTCACATAGAAGAAAAACCCCAAATTTACATATTGGCTAATACTTTAGCTTTTCAAAACATTAATTTTAAAAGCAAAGGAACTTTTCCTTAAAAACATTTATCTACTTTTTCCCCTACTGATGACTAAATACCTGCTAGCTTAATTTGTAACAGTTTCCCGTCACAATAATAAAGTTCTGTATTAATTAAAGATGTATCTCACTGACCAAACCACAGATATAAGACTATTTACTGTTGTTTTCCCTAATTCAAATTTACCATAATTTGTAATTTCTTATATGTTGACAATTTAAACAAAATAATTATTGTAAACTGAAACACATTCCCCACACCAAAAAATTACTTGCAGATATATTCATTTGCTTTAGTGTTGCTGTACTCATGCAACATAGTGGCTTCGCCAGGCATAATGCCTCTAAAGCATAATGTTTCGGTGCTACAGAGACATTGATCAGCAGTTCACCAGAAGCCACTCCGCCTTCACTGAGGGTAGCCAATAAAAAATGAGCAACTCTCCCTTTAAACAGAATGAAGCAGCAAAATGAAATTTCTGGGCTGACTATAAGGTGCCCTCCTTGAATGGGACTGGAAAGTGCACAGGAATGCATATATTCAACAATCTCTTAAAGTCCCCGGGTGGGGGTGGTGGTGGGGGTGATTTCATTTTTTTAACTTTGTTTCTAATACCAAGTGTTAATCTAGATGTTATTCTTACCATACCAGTAAGTTAAAAATGTTTAAGAGTTCATATGTTGTTGAGAATGCGATTACCTAAAGAGAAAGCATATATGAAGGGTTTCACTATATTTCAAAACAAAAAAACTCTATTTGCCTGAGGCTAAAAATGCTAACCTAGAAGAATCTGAGATTCACTTCACCTTGTGCATGTACATGCTCTGCTTTTTTCAACTTAAAATGGATTTCACACCATGACAGGTTTCATTCTGCATTAAAATTGCAAATCTTCTATGTGGCCCACTTTCAGCTGCAATTGATCTGCTTTGTCGTCATAGATTAAAAAAACACTAAAGGGCACTGCAGCTTTAAATATTTCAGAGCTATGTAGCTAGTAAATAGACTCCATTGCAATATGGCTCTGAAGGTCGTGTCCTATTGTCTCTTTTCTCAGCAAATATTGTGAACAGCATAAAATGATTTATTTTATACAATACCTCCCTACCATTTCTAAATCACATCAATTGTATTAGGCATTTCCTTACTGGAAAGGACAGATACGCCACTCTTTCCATACACACCCACGCTGCTTCTAGATATATTCAAAACGTCCACTGTGAATATAACAGCACAGTGCACGTATCAGACATATACAGCTTTTCAGAGGTATACCTAATACAAACAGACTCTCTGTTAAATCCCATCACAACATATGGACAATTAGTTATCTCAATGGTTATAAAATAATTAACTGGATTTCAGGTCAAGCATCTTTAAAATTAACATGCCAGTTCAAAAACTGAAGCCAGCAATTTTATCTCCTGTTTCTCATATATGGGAGAATATGAAAAACAATAACAACACGCAGCACCAAGAGACCATAGTCTGCCAAACCTGTTTTTTATGAAGGAAAGCTACTACCTTCCTTCAAAAGAACCAAACAACCCTCAGAAAGCTCTGTCACATTTAAGAGTAAGTTACAAGAAAAAACAAGACTGTAAGCCTTAAGCCAGAATCTGGAATCTTTGCGTATGCAGCTCTAGGATCAACCCCACTCTTTCATATAAAGTGACTATATGATGCAAATATAGAGTTAGATGCATCTCAGAAAGAACAGTGACAAGAAATACACCCCAGAAAAACCCACAATTTTCTGATAGCTGTCACCATGCAGAAGGTGCATGTAGTCATTTACCTGAAAAGGCAACAGATTGTTGCCATTGTCCGTCCTGAATGCGTTGTCTTCCATCCAGGATTTAGGAGTTAACGGTGCAGCCCGTGGGAACTTCGGAGGAGCAATGACATTGCTGGAGAATGGTTTTTTAAGGGGTGAAATGGGATTGAGTGGAGAGGGTACGCCAACCCCCACTCCCACACCGACCCCCACTCCAACTGCCCTTCGAGGGTCTCTACCAGCCTGCAGCCCACCCCAAGGGTTGGAAGGTGTACTCCAAGCTGCGTTCTGATGGTTATTCCAGCTGGAGGATGAAGAGGAGGAGGCAGAGGAGGAAGACGGTTTGCTGGTCATGATGGGTTGATGGCTGTAAGCAGCATTTCTCTGGGCAAAAGGTGCCTGATTAGGGCTTACAGGTGACCTCCGCTGCTGCTGCTGCTGTTGCGCTTGCTGCTGCTGCTGATGTTGGTGATGTTGAGTCTGAGCTAGGCCAATTTGAGGAGAGAAAGTGCCACCAAATACAGGGTTGACATGGTGCGGAAAATTCTGGAAAAGCATTGTCCCATTGACTGGGGTAATCCCTTGGAAAAAGCTATCATCCACTGTGTTTGTGGTCCCTGTAGACCAGGTGCTGCCGAAGGAGGGAGACAAGGAGGTGCCGGCTGCAGGTTCTTGTTGAGGCTGGTGAAAGCTCAAGCCAGGCAAAATGGGAGACTCCATCTGCATCTTCTCCTTGCTATTTTGGGAAGGAGCCGATGTGCCGATACTAGTCACTGAATTGTTGTCTTCTGTTTTGGGTGTCTCCGACGAGATGGGTGTAGAGGGGGCTTCTGCTGAGTTTGGATCTTGCTGTTGCTGCTGCTGCCGCTGCTGCTGGGGCTGGGCTTTGCTTTTGTCCATCAGTAAATCATCCTGCATGGTTTGCGCAGCTGAAATAGTAGGGGAAAAAACCACAAAGACAGATTAACATTGTCATTCATACCACAAACCAGGCTGTTTTAATCATTTGCCGGCCAAAAATCTCATCCTATTGCTAGTGCTATGCTACAGCAAGTTGCAAGGCAAACCCGTAATCTTCCCCCTCCCCCATTTAGGAATATGTAACCTTTGATCGTGCTAGATTGCCTTTAAAATATTTTTTAAGATGCTTCACCCTTTTTGATGCCTTGTTTCCCTTCAGTCTAAATGAGAGATGTGCTTATAGGGCAGAGATATACAGCAATTTCGCCACGTCTCTTTTCTCTTACACCGGAACTCAGAGCTCTCACCCTGCAATGAGAAACTGATTCTGGTTCCTGTTTTTCCAAGCACCCTCCTCCTCCTCCACCTCCTCCCCCTGGTTATTTGCATACGTCAATAAATACTGCTGCGTCCTTCAGCAAGGTTAAAAAGACACCAGTCTTCACTCCTCTCCACCCCCTTTTCTATTAGGAGATCTTTAAAGGAGCCGGGTCCCGATTTTCCTTAATTAACAAACAAGCTTTCCATTATTTAAATTTATCAGAGAGAAAGCACACACGACACCTCGCACTGAGACAGAGCCGTTCTTAGCTGCACGATTGTTCCCTGGCCTTTTTCTGCCGCACAGCTCGCTGTTTGCTTAGGGCATGAGAAGCAATCGCAATGACGGGGGTGTGCAGAGGGTGGTGTGGGTGTGCGCGCGCGTGTGTAGAGACACTCGATACACATAGCCACAGATGAATGTTATATTTGCCTTCAATGACCTTACAATCTTTCCGTGTAAAACGCTATTTTATATGAAAGCAGTCCTTTGTTTAAAGGTATTTCTACTCACTATATTTATATATATATGAGAAATAATCAGTAATGTGTTCATTGGGGAAAAATAAAAAGGTCAAAATGAACAACTCTGGGAGGTATAACTGGGCTCTGATATTTCTGATGCTTTCACAATGCAAAATAAAACCGGAGCAAAACCTATAGACATGCCAAATTTTAAAAACCATCTTTATATGCCCAAGACAAAGACTAGTGATGCAAATTATTTTCTAAATCAATGCATGTGCTTAAATATTAAAAAGTAAGTGTATGTAGAATAGTTGGGTCATATCTGCAAAAAATGGTGCTTCATATGAAATGGGACAGATCATATAATTTAATTACTATTTTAAAACACAATAGTACTAGTGCATATACAGACATCAATGAACAGCAATTCTGTGAAACCAGAACAGGAACCTCCACATTTTGCAGACTTCTAGTCAATTGAAGAGATTGTTCTAAATCTCAAAATAAATATAAGACCAAAAAAAAAAAAATCACTTACTTGGAGTAACTATGCCAAAAATGGTCATTGCTGAATATTCATATTTCTATTGAGTTAATCATGACACATACATGCCTAACATTGCAAATTTTTTAGGACTGTTGGTTTAATGTAACAAAGTAAAGCTGAAGCAAATAATTAACTGCTTAAGAAAGGTGTCAAAGAGAGAAATTGACAACCCTCTCATCTCTGCACATCAATAGTTTTCAGATGATCCATGTGTATCTTTAACTTTTCCTTTTCTCTCCTCTCCCTTCTGAGCCATATACATACTTTTTAGTTGAAATGAACGCCGGGAGAAGTGTCTGCTATCAATTAAGCTACTACTCATGCTCCCTGTTATTTACCTGTTCGATATATAAAGCGAACAGCAAGGGTTCATGAACAGACTATGCAGTGAGACAATATTAAGGCAAGTTCCTAAGAAGAATGGAGCAAACTATTTCATATGTAACAGGCAGCTCTGCTGCTGGGGGTGCAGAAAACCTTGCAAGGCAGTTTAAAGCAGTACTGCAGTAAACCGTAATATACCAACTCTGTGTAGCTTTCCAATAGCCTTGTTTCTAACAAAATCACTATTACTTCTAAGGCTGTAAAAAATTACTGATGAATCCATATCAGAGAGAGCAAAATATTATATTTATCCCTCCCCTGGTTCTGAGCTATCAGTAAAAAAATATATTTAGAGATAAAAACATAGCAGCTGAAATGCTAAAATTCTGTCGTCAATAAAGTATATTTAAATCAGTTAGTCACCAGGTTATCTATAGTGGCTAGCACAGCAGTTGCTTCAAATATGTACCTTGACTTAGCTAGTTGGTTTTGAACTTTGTCCTAAGGTCTGTAATCCACATTCATTTTCATATTGCTTCTTAAAGGTAAAAATCACTGCACAATTTGACCCTCTTGTCAAGGTCAAGACCTACTTTTAATGAATGAAGCCAGCCTGAATGGAAAAACACTGCATAATAAATTGCTTTGAAAGACAGGCCAGCCAATGTCTAGTGTTGGGCTAATATGCAGTACTTCTTGATATTTGCTGGTGTAAGTATTTGTACAAATTTACAATCCAGCACAGGAAATCTATAGCCCCTAGGCACTACCAGCTCTGTTTGCATGCAGTAACCCACACAGTCAACACAAATTTTTAAGGAACAGTTACCTTTGGATTTTCTGTATTTAAAGATCAACAAAATGAGAGTATATTTATTTTCTTCTTTCAGGTTTGGTGTATGACCAGTAGTCGACCACTCTGGCAAAAGCACTTTGACAACTGGAAGCTTTCAGCACAGGCTCTCCCACGGAATCATGGGGTTTGAAGTCTTATCTATAGATGGCATTTCACTGCTGCCTATCCTGAGACGAAGAGGGCTTAAGAGGAAAAAAGTGTACACACTCCCTCTTTCCTGAGAAAATTGCTGCAATCTGAATCACCAGCTCTGAGTAAATAAATGTCAATTGAGCTGAAAGTGAGTAATTAAATTAGAGCTTTAAACAGTTTAGTTTATAAGCCCAGATAAAATAGCTACCTCTTCAGAACAACAATCACGTGACAAAGAAATGGTTCTAGTATTTCCAAACTTGTATAAGAACCTAATTATAAGCTTATAGCAGCTATAAAATATACAGCTATTACAAAGAAGATTGTGTTGTGTTCTTAGCTGAAGAAAATACTAAATAATCACCTGTCATAATTTCTGAAAACATTCTGAAACTCAAACTCAAATAGGTTGAGTACAAAAATTTAAAACAAATAAAAATCAGCATGTATGCAAAAAGTTGTACTATTTGAATAGTTTACAATTCCCAAGTTACCACTTTTTCATTACTGAGTTGTTACTACACTGAAAATTCTAACAAAACATAAACTACTCAGGAAAAAAAGGTTCAAATTTTACTCTTTAACATTCAATCAACTCCGTACACTGTGGTTCCACTTTTCAACTACCTCCTTTCTACTACCCACCTATCTCCAGCCTCCACACTGATACACAGCCTGGCACAAGTTCCTCTCACAAGATACTAATATTTTGATTACTAATTTAGGTTGGGTAAAGTTTTCATAATTTTGTTTACCACCACTTGTGTTCTGTCTAATACTAGTCCACGAATTATTCTGGATATTTATTCTAAGTATTCATAATACTAATTATTCAAGAACAAATATTAATGCTTGTGTGGAAATTACGTGGTTAAAATCAGAAGTGTGAAAATACCAGTGTTTAATAAAATTGCAGGCTGATTTTTCAAGGGGTGAAATATGCACAGCTTTATGAGTGACAGAGATGACTAAAGCTGAGGAAGATAAATTAGGGCAGCTGAAAATGGGTTGTTTCTGTCTCTGCTTTCTATAGTCTGTTTACGTTGGACTGTATGGTCTGCCTACCTTAAATCAATGCTGTAATTAAGAGTTTCTCAACACTTGTTCTAACCTGTTTGTGCTACTCTGAATCATTAAGGGCAGGGAAAACTGCTTTCTTACAGCAGTTGAAAATACCTCATTTGTTGAAACATCCCAGGTAGCATTAGGGCTGCCTCTAGGCATTTTATACCCCTCCTTTATGTCCTTCTTTACTTCTGGGTTATTGCTTTGCAGATGATTTGAGGATTCATGTGGAAGGGACCACACCCTTGCTGTCAGTTCTTCCCAAGAGACAGCTTCACTTTGTAGATCAATTATTAAGATAAGGAGAATGCTCATTGTGATATTCACAAATGGAAAAGCACACCAGAACCAAAGAAAATAAGGATATAAAGAGTTTTTGATCAACTAGCTACTAGAAGAAAAACAGTTTTCATTTCTACTTCCCAACTCTTTCATAACTAGAAGTTAAAAGGTAATAACAGCTGTATCAGGACACAAGAGCTTAACTCAATCTGGTATCTGAATTGCTTGACCTGGGACAGTTCCAAAGAAATAAATGTAAGAAAGGCCCAAATAAGTCTAGCTAACTCAATTCACACTGTATTGACTGCATTTGTATTTTATGAAATTCATTATGAAGCAATTTAAGACTACTATGACTAACAAGCCATGCTAGTCTTTTTACCAGAAGGTGAACATTCCAAATAGCTTGAAGGTTAAAATGATTATATTACTGAAAAAATGAGTTTTATTGTAGAAACATTTTTCTCAGTTCAGATTTGTTTCATTTTAGGTTAACTGAGGGCTCCTTGTGTTTTTAAAGATGGAATCAATTAGATAAAAAAAATACCTAACTAATCTTGTAACTTAATTTTACATATTACTATCATAGCAGTGAAATGATGTTTTGCCAAAATAGAATACTTGCATATTGCCAGGTTACTTTGTTGAAAACAGTGAAGAATTCCAACAGTCTTAAAAGTTGTCAGACCAAAGGAATTGTATTAAGGTACTGCTTCTTTATTATTCGGCCCCTTTTTTAGGCCTCTTTAGGCCTAGGTCAGATAAATATTTAATGTACTTCCATATTTTTCTTACCGTAATTGTCAACTTCTCAATTAAGCTTAAATCTATATATTTTTTATCAAACACCTTTGTATTTTAGAAGTTCATCTTTAGACATAAATCTGATAGCAAAATTTAGGGCCTAATGAAAATCACCAAAAGCAATATAAGCTGCTTAGGGTTTAAAATTAAATTCTGTACCTCAAATGTGCACTTTTATTTACTTCAAAATGGCTAGTATCAGTGAGGCTGAACTCAGTCGAATGTCAATTAGTAGCAATCATTTTCTCTCACTTTGCATTGGTGAAAGAGAGTCTGTTCCCAGGAGAGTTCTCTCTGGACTCAAACGCAGCTACTACCAGGTGAAGGTAAGTGAGGCAGAGTGAGACAGCACGATGAACACCATGGAGACAGAAGGAAGGAGCAATCTATTAAGGGATGCTATGGGAAACAATAGTTAAAAATTTTAAAAATACAAAAAGCACAGTGAAACTGCCCATGCAAAGAAAGAAGCATAAAGAATAAAAAGTGGAAAGAAAATGAAGAGAAAATAGGGATGAGGGAGAGTGAATTGGAGGAGGAGGTAGTTGGGGAGAATAAAGTGAGCATGTGAACAGAGCAGCTGCATATCTGGTCTTGTTAGGATGAAGAGATGAGGATGGAATGACAACTTTTGCTCTTTCAGGAAATAGTGGGGTTTTCCCAAATTTAAAAATTGTTATATAGGCATTTTAGGTATTTTTATATGGGTATATATATGTCTGAGAAGAGTAGACAGAGAACACATATCCCAAGCTGTCCAACAAACCCTTGAAAAGGCACATACCTGATTTTAAATTTCAGCATCTTTATGCTATTTATGGGACATTAAGAGGTTTACCATTATGGAATCATATAGTTTGGTTTGGAAGGCTCCTTCAAAGGCCACCTAGTCCAACTCTCCTGCAATGAGCAGGGACATATTCAACTAGATCAGGTTGCTCAGAGCCCCGTCCAGCCTGACCTTGACCATTTCCAGGGATGAGGCAGCTACCAGTTCCAGAGTTGCACCACCCTCATAAAAACATTCTTCCTTATGTCCAATCTAAATCTACTCTCTTTCAACTTAAAACCACTAACCCTTGCCCTAATCATGTGTTTATGTATCCTGTTAGTTTGTTTCATGTTTGGGAAAATAAGAAGCAGCAGCAAAAAAAAACCCCACATCTAACCATACCAGATCTTCACTATTTGACCAGATATTCAAATTGTGTCCAGTCTTGCTGTCCCTCCCTCCCTCCCTGTGCCAGTGATACAGCTAAGCAGACACCTTTGTCACAGACTGTTCTTCAGCCTCACATGGTAGCCAAGTGATCCTGGGTTCTAGTTACATTTCTTCAGCCATTATTACTCATTATCCTAAGTTTTAGGCAACTAGTGTATCCTTCCCACTACAAAGCAAAAATACAGAAATTGCACAAATCACATAATCCAAGGAATAAACCCAACTTACTTCCATTTGCAACATTTGAGAGTCACTGTATAAACCAGAAGCATTTGTTAGTCTAGCTCATCAGTGCTGTAGCCAATAGACAATGCATTTATTTCAGACCAAGATTAGGAACCAGAAAATCTTATATCTAATATCATTCTTACGTTTCACAAACAGCTGTAATGGAGACAGTGTATATTAGGTTCTCTTCCAGGAAGTCATGCTTGTATGTACATCCAAGACTTCTGAACCATGCAAGCAAAACTGAATTTTATCATGCCAAGAATAAGTATAAAATAATTTTTCTGGGACACAATGTGAGAACGATGCCGTCTTCCTACCTGCTTCTACATATACTTCCTGTAAGGAACATTTACATCACTGTAACTACTTTAGCATTCCTGTTTATGATATTTGGAGCAATTAGAGAACATACACCACCTTTCCTATTCTATACACATAATACAGCTGTATTACAGTCCAAATCTGGACATGATATACACATTCTTACAATACTTCTCTCAGCAAAGACTCTAAAAACCAGATTGATTTTTCCCTAGAGAAAAAATTGTCAAAGAATCCGGTGTATTCACTGAAGCCTTTTTCTTATTCCACCTGATCTCTACAGTAATGTATAGGCACTGTGCAAATACTACTTGTCTCAACAAAGAACAGACATAGGTTGACGCAGCTGCAGTTGTGGGCTTGGCCCAGCAAATAACTACCTTGTACAGCAACTGCTGTATTTCAAAGCTGTAATTTACACAATGTATCTAGGACTAGTTATGTGTAACTAAACTTATTACAAGACCTATTGATTACAAAGATACATATATTAAAAAAAAACTGAAAAGAAAAAATTAAAGTTGATCTTTGCTAACCAAGTATCCCAATACTCTGCAATATCTCAACTACCTCTGAAAAGTAGGATCTCACCCTTTGCTCAGGGAACAGGACATCATGCAGAACCTTTACCTGCATGCAAATACACGTACAATTGGTCTGAGAAGTAAGAGTGGGAGACAGATGCCTGTGGTATTAGGCAACTACTCTCCGGTTGCTATCCACCTTTTTGTCGTAGGAAGGCTTTTCAGCTTCCAAATTTCCGGTTTCATACATAGACTGCAATGCTTTGTACTGACTTCACATAACAAACGTTAAAAGCACTTTAGAACGCCTTGTTCCCGCTAGGAAGCATACCTACAAACTGAAATGAGAGCACAGTCACTACCACCAGCCGTCCCATGCCTTACCCTATCTGCACACAGAAGCTAGTGACCGCCAGGCCTTTCTTTAGCTAACACGGAGGGACACTTACATGGGCGCCGGGTACTTGTCATTGCGAACAAACCCATAGAAACGGATTCATTTCCCTTCGGCCAAGCCCTCCTCGGCAGACTAGCCGGGGGAGGCACCTGGCAAGGTCCCTCTTCGCTCAGGCCTCTCAGCCACAAGGGCAGATCCCGAGGAGGCCGGTCGGCCGAGAAGGGGGCGGGGGCCGCCTGCACCTGTTCGGCAGGTGAAGGAATGGCGGGGGTGTGGAGGAAGGTGCTCCTTCCCCGAGGGAGTCTTCACGCCCTGCTTAAGCAGGGAGGTTGCAGAAGAGGAGGCGGCCCAGACTCTCCCTCTTCCCCTCCCTCCGCCCGTGAGGGACAGGCGGCGACAGGGGGACAGGGATTGCGCCGCTCCCCTCTCCAAACGCGGAGACCAACGGTCGCTGCGCGAGGGCTCTTCCCACTCCCCCGCCCTTCAGGCCCCCAGGAAAGCCTGGGCAGCGGGGGGAGGGAGGGGCAGCCGCTAGAGAGGGCGCGGGGCCGAGTACTGAACTTCCTCCCGCGCAACCCGTACGCCACTGCGTTCCCCTACCTGCCCCGCGCGAGGTGCCGGGCAGCGACTACGCAACGGCGGCGAGAAGAAACATAGGGAGGGGAGAGGACTGGGGCTGCGCCCGCCGGACCTTTAAACTACCGGCGGCGGCAGGACTACGCTACCCAGTTTGCCGCGGGAGCCACCGCCCGTTGCCTGGCGCAGGCGTGCTGTGTTGAGTAGGAGGTGGTGACGGGCGTTGCGGCTACAGTTCGGCAGTGACCTCACAGAGGTGTCGCCGCCACCTCTCACCCCGGCAGCGCGGCGGCTCGGGAAGCGTAGCTTCTGCGTGTGGCTCAATCCTGCCTCAGCGACCGGCCCTCCGCTTCGTCCCGCCTGTTGAAGGAGGGGCCGCCTCGGCTGCCTCGCGGGAGGGCGGTTTCGCTGCCTTTCCTCTCGCTTCCCTTCCCCCACCGCCACACGCGTGACGCGAGGCTTCGTCGGCGCCGGGGCCGCCTTTGTCAGGCTCCGGACCCTCGGCTAGGCCCACTCCTCCTCCCGGGAGCCATGTCCGAGCAGACGGGCTTAGCCCTGCCGCAGACCATGGACAGGTATGAGGAGGGCCCGGCGCTCGGGGCGCAGCGGGAAGGAACCCTCGGGGTAGGCGTGCGAGTCCCTTGCGTCTCCTCGGCCGCCTGCGGGGGCGGGCCCGCGCTGCCCGTGGCGTGTTTGGGGCTGGTGGGCCGCTCTGGCGAGGGGGCTTCGCAGCCGTTGCTGGCGGGGCCTGGGCCGGTGGCCTGGGCCCGGTTTCACTTTTTGGCTTGGGGAAACTTTGGTGGTCCCGGGGAAGTCGTGCAAGCTCTGTCGTAAATCGGCGCAAGGGACGGGGGGCACCAGCGTGGTGTCCGGAAGGGTGGCTCTGGCAGCGTTTGGGCTGACACGGGTCCTGGGGAGATCTGCAAAACGCTGCCCGGGCTCTGTGGTTCTCGGAGGTGCTGTCGGTGTGGAAAGCACGGACATGCACGTAAATAAGGCAGTAAAAGATGAACGTAGCTTTATTGGTCTTGTGTGTTTTGTGGTTGGTTTTATGATCTTTGAGGGAAGTTTCTGATTGATTTTTGGACTGCTGTTAAAAAGTACTTTGACTTAATGTAGGGAGGGAATGATGGTTGCTAACTCTTACATTATTTTTGATACACTTGTCTTCTCATTATGCTTTCCTTTATGTGTGTGTACTTTCACCCTGTTCTACTGAGGCTTTTAGATTTCTTACACATAATTTTGAGTCATCCAGGAAGGCCTAAAGACCCGCCCCTATAAACAACAAAAACACATCATTAGGCTGTTATTGCAGTAGTTGTGCTAGTCTTGTATCTGGAAAGGTCAAAAGGAATCAGTCTTCTGTTGATGAACCTGTCAAGCTTTCATCATAAGGAAAAAAATTCCAACAATAAATCAAACCAAAACCAAGCAACCCTGGTGGCTTTCTCCTTTCCAGGTCACCTCTAAGGAAAGAGGGTTTAGCAAAATAAAGGCCATTATCAGACAAGTGAGTGGGAGATAAAGTGTGTGAGGCAGGGGCAGAACTTGTACAGCCTTGAAGGTGAGGATGAGAAGCTTCAGTTTAGTGTAGAAAGAGGACAAAAGTTATTTGGGGAGGGATGGAAAGTTGGTTTTGGCTTAGAAAAATTGAAGAAGTGAGGTGACAATGTAGTAATTTAGGAACTTAAAATAATGCCTGTCAAGGAGGCCAGCAGATAGGACCCATAAGTGCTTTTCCAAGAAGTAAGAGAAAACAGGTAGATTTTTAGAAATACTATTAGGAAGGTATTCCATTTGATATCCTTCCTGTGAATGTAGTGAATAAAAGAGAGGAGTTAAGAAAGCAAAAAAGAATTGAAAAGAGGACTATAGAGCTATTGTGTGCATGTGTGTGTATGTAAGATCAGGAAGAACGTGACAGAGTCAACTCCTCTGAAATAAAAAAAATAATCTCTTCTTTGTCCTGAAGTTTGCAGTCCAATAATATGGAATGTTTTATGGTTTAGAATTCTAGGAAACCTTGATATTCGGAGCGGGCTCCTTACTGTCTATGCCTGTTACACTGTGAAGTCCTAGTTTACCCTTTCACCCTTTTGGGAAATGGCTGCAAAGGTGGTGTTTATAATCTGTGCTGTGGACAGCTGTTAAATTAAGCTGTTACTTAAAGGGAAATCGGTTAACTAGTGGCCACACCAGTTTACTATTTTTCAGTTGTTATGTGTAATGGATTTGTGGGTTTTGATGTACATTTAATATTCTTGTATCATTTCAGCTTTTTGAGATTGTAGTTTGTATCTCTGGCCCTTTTCAAATTTTTTTTTCAGTAAACTTGGAGCAGTTGATATGACCTAAAACAATTGTAAACTGTCCTAGACTAATAACAGCAGTGAAAGAGTTTTAAGTACTTAGGTAGTGTAAAAGGAGATATGGAGAGATGCTGTGGCTTTCATGTAGGAATTCATTAGGGGTTAATGCAGGAAACTTTAGAAGCAGTAGTGTGAGAGGTAGCAAATGGAGTAGTAGGAAGGAGCAAAATATTTATGATATGACTTTTAATGCAGAGTGTAGTGCAATACCTATAGAAAGATTTTGGAGTAAACAAGACTTGAAAATGCCGACAGTGTAAATGGTTACCTGCTGGGTTTATGGAGCAGCGTTATATTGGAAAAAAACAATTTTCATTCATCTGGTATTTTTGAAGTTCATACAGAACTTACCATCTCCTATGTAGTGATGTAGCCTCAGTCTTCACCAGCAAGTGCTCTAGTCACACTGCCTAAGATACAGAAGGTGAAAGCAGGGACTGGGAAAATGAGCCTCTCACTGTAGGAGAAGATCAGGTTTGAGAACATCTAAGGAACCTGAAGGTGTACAAGTCCATGGGACCTGATTAGGTGCACCTGTGGGTCCTGAGGGAACTGGCAGATGAAGTTGATAAGCCACTCTGTCATATTTGAGAAGCTGTGGCAGCCTGGTGAAGTTCCCTCTGACTGGAAAAGGGGAAAGATAACTCCCATTTTTCAAAAAGGGAAAAACGGAAGACCTGGGGAATGATAGGCCGGTCAGTCTCAACTCTGTGCCTAGCAAGATCATGGAGCAGATCCTCCTGGAAACTCTGCGAAGGCACACAGGAAGTAAGGAGCTGATTGGTGACAGCAAACATGACTTCACTAAGGGCAAATGGTGCTTGACAGATTTAGTAGCTTTCTGTGATGGGATTACAGCACTGATGGATAAGGGAAGTGCAACTGATGTCATCTGCCTGAATTTGTGCAAGGCATTTTACACTGTTCCATGTGATATCCTTGTCTCTAAATTTGAGACAAGTGGATTTGATGGATGGACTGCTTGAGGGATAAGGAATTGGCTGGATGGTCTCACTCAGAGTTGTGGTCACTGGCTCGATATCCAAGAGACTGGTGACAAGCAGTGTTCCTTGAGTTGGTGGTGTGATTGGTGCTGTTTAACATCTTTGTTGGTAACATGGACAAGAGGGATCAAGTGCACCCTCAGCAGGTTTGCCCATGATACCCACCTGTGTGGTGTAGCTGACATCCTGGAGGGAGGGGATACCATCCAGAGGGACCTTGACAGGCTTGAGAATTGAGCCTGTGTGAACCTCATGAAGGCTAAGTACGAGGTGTCCTGCACAAGAGTTAGGGCAATCCCAATAACAACTACAGGTGGAAAATGGAGCAGCCCTGAGGACAGCGATTTGGGGGGTGTTTGGTGGACAAGCAGCCCAACGTGAGCTGGCAATGTGCACTTCAGCCCATAAAGCCAAGTGTATCCTGGTGGTTGGTGGACAAGCAGCCCAACGTGAGCTGGCAATGTGCACTTCAGCCCATAAAGCCAAGTGTATCCTGGTCTGCATAAAAACCAGCGTGACCAGCAGGTTGACAGAGGTGATTCTGTCCCTCTACTCTGCTCTTTTGAGACCCCACCTGGAGTACTGTGTTCAACTCTGGGACCCCCTGTACAAGAAAGACCATGGACCTATTGGAATAAGTTGGCCATGAAGATGATCCGAGGGCTGCACCATCTCTCCTGTGAAGACAGGCTGAGAGAGTTGGGCTTGTTCAGCCTGAAGGGAGGGAGACCTTACTGCAGCCTTCCAGTACCTAAAGGGGCCTACAGGAAGGCTGGAGAGGGACTGTTTACAAGGGCATGGAGTGACAGGAGAAGGGGCAATGGCCTTGTATATACCAAAGGAGGGAAGATTTAGGTTAGATATAAGGAAGAAATTCTTTGCTGTGAGGGTGGTGAGGCACTGGAACAGGTTGCTCCGAGTGGTTGTGGGTGCCCCCTCCCTGGCATTGTTTGAGGATGGGTTGGATGGGCTTTGGGCAACCTGGGCTAGTGGAGGGTGTCTCTGCCCATGGCAGGAGTTAGAACAAGATGATCTTTAAGGTCTCTTCCAACCTAAACCATTCTACTATTCTATGATCAAGATAAACCTTCAACATTTCACCTTAGGAGACATCTGTGAATCATCTGTAGGGATTCTGAGGGGTTGCAAAGCCGCAGTGAGAGTGGTGATGTACTGTTGTATCAGGAGTAGGGCTTTGCTGCAAATCTGAATGTATGCAGCAGCAAAATTGAAAGAGTACAGTTGGCTGCTTATACAGCTATATGACTTAGTGGTTTGGGTTGGGTTTTTTTCCATAAAAAAGCAATCCAGATTTCTCCAGTGTAAGGATTGTCTTGATAGCATCTCAACGTTGTTGGGATTCATCTTTCTTTTATGTATTTTTGTGCTCCATCCTCCTTTATTTTCCCTGCATAATTTCAGTCTGGAAGCAAACCACACATCTGTAACATAGAGGGTTACCTGTTAAAGTGTAAGGAGTTTGTTACTTGAAGTTTCTAGCTAAGGATTTTATACTTAGCTGAAGGATTGGCTACAGCATAAATACAAGAACCATGAGAAGTACACATGACCATGGAGTGACACTACATTCTGGTATTGTCTTGTCTGCACCATTTAGGATACTAATCCAGATGATTACCGTGATCCTTTCTGGACTTAGAGTTAGAATTTCCATCCCTCTTGTCACTTTTTTTCTTCTAGCTCATGTTTAAATAACAGGCCTAGAGAATAGTCTTAAAATACTATTATGTATACAAAATTCTTTGCAATCTACAGTAAAGCACTATATTCTTGGACTAATATGTATACTTGAAGGCAGTGCTTAGTGGTCTGTCTCAATGGCAAGGTTGCATTATTTTTAATCCATTTATTCATGTAGTTTAATGCATAAATTACAGGATGATGTGAATTTCCATTAAAATTTTGAAATTATATGGCAGTGGTTATTTTATATGCTATTAATGTAAAAAAAATTGTTAAGATTTATTTAAATAAAATTGCCAGATTAAATGAAAATATCTTGGAAATTATAGCTATTAGTCTATTGAGTGCACAGGGCAAATTTTACTTGGTAGCCAATCCTCATGCATGTTTCAGATTTTAAGAGGCAGAGGCCATTTGATATGCTATATATATTTTAATGTAAAAAGCATTTTTAAGGAAATAGTATTCACAATATAATACTCCAAGGTATTGGAATGTTGAACCTTTACACAATTCTTGTGCCTCTTATGTGAAGGTCAGGAAGTAAGTCAGTCCCTGTGTTTTCAAAAATAATTTTGAAAATACACAAAAAATGTCTTCAGTCTTTTGTGGTCTTTTTTCATGTTTCCTGTTCAATTAGGTCCTATACATTTTCTGTGCCTCAGCACTGTTTGACACCAGTTCTTCCGATTCAGCACTTCCAATTGTTTTTTCTAGCTGCCATGTCAAGTACCTATCATAATAGGTATTCTGGTTTCTTAATGCATTTTTCAAGCATTTTCATTCTTCCTGGTAGCTTTGAAGATAAGATGTTAAACTTTCAGAATTTCATGGTCTATTTGATTACAAACTTAATCCTTTGAATACTATTTTTCTTGTGTCATTTGCTTGTCAGATATGAATTGACTTTACCTCTCTTTTTTTATAGTTATGTTTTTAAGCAGAACTAATGTTTAAATTAAGTTTAGTTATGTCTTAACAGTTTGGTATTTTACAGCTTTCTGTAATAGCTTGCATGTTATTGCCAGGACATCAGTCAGCTGTGATATTGTGCCTACTTAGCTTTCTTACAGAATGCTTGACTAGGTCTTGCCAGAGTTGCTCTTAGAAAATATATATAAGGAAATGAATATAGTAACTATTTCTCCTTTATTTAATATTTTTAGTATGTTGATTAAGCAGTTGCTTTCTGAAGTGATGTTATTTAAAAAATAGTTATTAAACATCTACTGAAGTTGGTAGCAAGCCCATGTTGCTAGAAAACCTAGACAATTAAATATTTTATTTTAAAATGCTATTTTTATGGTAAGTGTATCATCAGATGGTCTGATTTGTTTGTTGTTGAAGATAATCTGGTCAATCTTCTGTCTTAAAAAAGCCCAAATGCTCAGCCACACACCAGCTTTACCCTTGTTATGTCATTGCTTATATCTACTTAAGGTAGATAAGTGTGATCTGTAATGCTAAAAGGTACACATTTTTTAAGCTTTATTCTCTTGACTTCAGTTTGATTGTGTGTGGGTTGGTCTGGCAGTTGGTTATACCAAGGGTTCAGAATTCTGGGGTGTTGTTTTGCAGGGCTTTTTAAGATGTGCTTTGTAGTAGTGATTTGTGGTGCCCCTTATACTATCTAAATTAAAAACAACTACTCCTTCCTTCCTGTATTTTTGGCAGCTGGCCAGAACAGGGTTGCTTTTGTCTTCTGTATCTTCAGTATTCAAAAATATTAGTCAAAATGTGATAAATAATCTGTTGACAGCTTGTAGGCTTGTTCAGGTATATGCTGAAGAATCAGTGTAGTGGTAATTTTAGCATGGTTTTATTTTTGAATTAGCATGCTTTATTTTCTGAATGGATAGTAGTTGGTTGAACTGTGGTCAATATACAGCCCCCCTTGATAGAAACTAGAGCAAGATCATATGACTGTTTTGTCCTCTACCTATGCCATTTGAGCTTTAAAGGATATAAATTGCAGGTAGACTTTAAAAGTAAATAAAAGATAAAATGCAGAATTGTAGTTGGCTTCAGAAATTACTTATACTGTCAAGAGAGGAAAACTGTTATAACTAAATTTTTTCTTTGCCAGAGCACTGATGTGTGAGGGAGATGCTAGCAGTTGAGGTTCAAAATTGCAAAATAGCAAATTCATGGGGGGTGTGTGTGTGTGTGTATGTGTTTCAGTTTTCTGAGTCATCATCTGATTCTACAGTAACTTTTTTAAGGAGTAAAACAGACACAGTGGGTTTGTATCTAATTTTCAGTTGGTCCTTTCATTCTGTGTGTGGTGATGGTATGAATTTTTTTCTTCCCTCTTCAGAAGTGCAGGCACTGATGTAGGTTTATTTGGAAAATTCACTGTTGATACTGTACTGACCAAAGACCTGGGTTTGGATTAGTACCTTAATGCTACAAGGTAACCAGAGTAATTACTGCAATGTGGTCCTTGATGAAAGACCTTTATTTTGAACTATTTCAACTTGTACTGGATGTTGTTCGTTGTGAATAATCTGACTAAAGTTGAAATAGGAGTAAATCTTTGTAGGGGTGAAGTTCAACTGGATAAGATTTGCAGAGTAATAAACATAAAACACTGCAGGATTTATGTAGTATTCTTAGTTTTCACAAACTGTTTACTGTCTGCAGTTACCCAGTCTGTTGTGCTGATTAAACACACCTCTAGGTGTGCCCTACCTTGAAGGAATTATTTTCTTTCTACACAACACAGTTGGTTTTGGGGGGAATTTGAAGAGTGTCTCTGTCTTCTGGTCAAAGTCTATCAGAAACTACATGTACACAGCCTTCTGTTGTAGTTCTAAATTAGCTTATGCGTGCTTGGAAAGAAGAGCATATAAAGACTATAGAATGAGCTGTGCTGGGTTAAACTCTACCAGAGGAGGGAAGCAATGTCCCTGTCTTTATGCCAGCTGGTTGGAAGCTGATGTTGATATGGGAAGAAAAAAGCAAAAGGATGTCTATCTTAGAGTGGGCTTGAAGGGTGAAATTTCAAACAGTAATGATTTTCTAGTAGCTTGACTTTTTCATTATTGCCTCATTCCAGGTACATCCCTTGCTATTCCAGCTCTCTTTATGCCTAAGGTTCCATAGATTGAGTTCTTACCTACCTTTATCAAAAGAGCATATGACTTTGTCATTTCTTACAAGTAGCAAATTCATCTTAAGTGCAAAAGAATGAAAGGACCATCTGAAGCGCTAAGTTCTTCTAGGCAAACTGCTTATGTTTAATGTTTATAAATTAAGCTATTATTAAGGTTACACAAAATGGTTAAGGGTCTGGAGCACATGACTTACTAGAAAAAGCGAGACGGAGCTGGGTCTGCTTAACCTGAAGAAGAGATGACTTGGGAACACCTAATAACCTTCTAATATCTATGGAGGAGGTTGTTAAGAGAGTATGTCTCTTCTGAGGTTCCTGGCAGGCTGATGAGAAAGGATGGCTGCAGATTTGAATGGAGAAGGTTATAATATGTGGGGATAGGGAGCAATGCAGTCAAGCTTTGGAACAGGGTGCCCAAAGCAGCTGAGGATCTGTGTCCATGGGGCTTTTCAAGACTCAGATGGAAAAAGCTCTGACAATCTGTGCTGAATTCAGTGTTGCTTCTGCATTGGGCAGGAGGTCTGACTAGAGACCTCCTGAGGTCCCTTCCAACCCAAATAATTCTGTGATACCAGGTCTAGATGCACCCCCAGCTTCAATAAGGAGACAGCATGGTATTAGGGCTCTATTTGCATTGCATGACATGAGTATAGTGTGTTGGAGATGCCAATACAGGAGGTACAGTCCACTCATACCTTGCAAATCTGCATTTAGCCTTTTTTTTTTTTTTGGTATGTGCTCTGAAATCTGTACCTAGAAGTTGAGATGGCTTCTTGTCTAGTTGGACTGGATTTTTTTTTTTCCCTCTTTTTTTAAAAGATTTTTTTTTATCTCTGCTGTTCTTTTAATGCTAGTACGGGTGCTTTTTGTCAATAGCTTTCTACCATTCAATGAAAGCGCTTAGGCTCAGTATTCTTGTAACAGTGATTCTGGAAAAGGGCCCCCTGCCTTCCTCCAGCCTAACACAAGTGCAGAACAAGAAAGATTCCAATCAAAATCTCCATTTTTAAATGCTGGCTTAAAAAAAGTTTGTACTGAAGTTCTGTTAAATCTGGTACTAGCTCCTTATTTGTTTATAATTTTAAGTCTTAATTATCTTAACTGATTAGGATGAACATGAAAATTAGACTGGTCTGCTGTATAACAGTTTCTTTGTAATAAATACCAACTGATTCAAGGGCCAACCATGGTATCTTGATATATACTTATGTATGAACAAAACTTACACAAGAACCAAACTTCTAGGATGTGTAGTTAGTGTTTCTAGGCTTTTAGGTGATTTGACTGCTGATGAGCATTGTGAACTATTAAATGTTCTTAGTTTGTATATCTCTGCTTGTTCCTCCTGTGGTCATGCAGCTCTTCAAAGTGTGCATATTAAAAGAGAGTGTTAAAAACACTGTGAATGTAGCGAATAAAGGAGTTGTTATGGACAAGAGAGGCTGGCATTCAGTAACTTATTTTTTTAAGGCTGTTTTAGTATAGTAGTTAGTTCTTCAACAGTCTTTCTAGGAAAAAGATTAAACCCTCTAGTCTAAACTGTAATGTTGCCTGTACATAGCTTGCTCACCTCATTTGTTTCTCCTGTTAAAAATGCCTCCTCTTGAGACTTGAATACTTTTGTTTACAAGTGGATATTTTATATTGGACTGAAATGTGCTAAAGTAAGTTAGCCTTCTGTGAAAGATATAATTACAGAAGGCCATGTGCTGAGTGCTTGTGACTGTTCTACCGGTGAGTCATGCAGCCAATTCTACCGAGTGCCCAGGAGAGTTACTTAATGTTATGATCAGACTTCATGGTGTTTTCCTCACATGAATTCAGAGAAAAGACATTTCCAAATTTTCAATGTCTGCACATGGTGGTTGTTTTTATTGCTCTTGAGGTATCAATGTCCCATTTCAATTTTCCTTCACAATTTTTTTGTGTGTGTTATTTTTATTATGTATATTAGGATATAAGATGACTGACTTCAGTGGAGCTTTTTGGTTTGCTCTTATACTGTAAATTCTGTAATAAAAATAGAAGTTATAAGCTGAGAACAACTTGAGTAATAGTGTCTGTTACATAAACTTTTGAGTTCAAAGCAGTTTGCTTGCTTTGGAATCTTCCTGCCAAATTTTGCAGCTTTAGGACTAGACCTCCTATTTTTCCTCTCTTCTCTTTGGAAGAACATCACAGAAAAATTGTTTACCCTGTGTGGTCGGTTTAACCGAGAAACTCTGTAGGCAGGTGGCATACAGAAATTGAACTTGTATTTCACAATTACCTTGCCTAAGAATGGAATGTAAAGTGAGTATCCATAAGTTTGGTTTCTAACAGATTAAGTATATGCTAATGTATTTACTTTTGTAACTAAAGACATTGTGCCTAAAGATTAATTTGTATTTCTACATTACCCTCTTTGTTACTGGAAAATTGCTGCAGGAGATTGAGTTCACTTAATGCACACTCTGTGAATGGAAAGGAACTTTGCATTTCTTGTCTTTCATCTTTTGCTTGTTACAGCAGCAGTTAAATGTCAAGATGGTTACAGCTTTACACATGTCAAAGTTGGTCTATTCTGTATGTGTGTCACTCCTGATCTTTGTAACATCTGTCATATACTGTGTATGTGTACTTTTCTGATGCAACTCTCTTCCCCTTTTTCTCAGTGCAAAGTAACATTGTTTAATGCTAGTTTAATGCAAAGTGCATATAGGTTTTTTTGTGGGGTGGTTTTGTGGTTTTTTTTTTTTTCTTTTTAGACTGGGAGTTAAGTATTTAACATTCCAGTTTAAAACAGGAGATTAAAACCATCTTGATACCAATCTTTGAAAACACAGATATGGTTAGTACTTGATTAAGGAAGCTAATAAGTAAATGTTAACCTTCTGTTATGGAAAAGTAAATCCTCCAGGAGATAACAAGAACCAAGTCTTGTTATCCCTTCCTTAGAACTTGAAGGAAATAAAGGTTACATTCCTTTGAGCGGACAAAACAGTTGCTTTAACTTAACGTCTTGGCCAGCAGAGGAAAAATGGATATAGTTATTGCTCACTGAATGGCACAGCTAATTACAGGATTCTGACAAAGCAACGAAGCACTTGTGCAGTGAATTCCTAACATTGATCTAGAGGCAGCATTTTCAAGCAAGCAGTGTGCTGTAAGAAGCACTCTTTTGATATCAAGGTTAGCTTCAGGGCTAATATTTTAAAGTACTTCAGTAATGTTAGGAAATTACATTTTACAGGTATAGGTACTTGCTTGTTACGCTTTTATTGTTTGCAAGTAAGCCCAGTGTATCAGAAACAATGGAGACAATCAACCCCAAAGTTTAGCACATAGTGAAATGTTTAATAGCCATAGTGAGTGGACTGCTGTAAGAATTTAATACAGTAGATTGCAGATGAATTACAGCAATGGCTTTTAAAACCTATTTTGAGGTCTGAGGCTGCCTTCCTTTGCTAAACCTGGCAGTGTTGCTAGAACTAAGATTTTTTAAAATTATTATTTGATTTATCAAGTAATAATCTAGCCTCCTTTAAATATATTACTGTACATAAATTTGGATAGTTCAGCTTTTCAGTAGTTGGGTGGCTTACCCTCCCATGATATCTGTTAGAGAAGGCTGTACACGGTCTTGCCATCTAGAGTTCGTAAAGTATTTTGAACATGCTAGCAGCTTTTCTTCAGCCAGGGTGGTGAATATTTGTATGTGACTTGTAGCTGATCAGGTCCCTTACTACATCAGTTCTGCCTTGCCATTATGCTGCTATGCAATTGGACATTGAGAGAAGCTAAGACTTGGAGGAATTTCTTCTAGGCTTCATTTTCCTCATCAGGAGGAGCTTTCAGACATACTGCTTTACAATTTTGTGACTATTACAGGCAATTAATACATAATTAAGATGTTTAAAGAAACATTCAAGGAAGTAACTTTAAATAGCATCTAAACATATTTGCTATTTGCATCTATGTTACTTTCTATGTTTGCGAATCTTGTGGCAAACAATACTTAAAAAAATGTTTTCCCTGCACAATGTGTCTGTATTATAAAAAAAAAAAAAGCAAAAAACCCTCCATGTTGGTCAAGGCATATTTCAGTTTTGAAAGGAAACTGGGGGGGGTGATGGGTTGTTGGTGGTTCTTTGTTATGGGTCTGTTTGCTTTTCCTTTTTCCACTTGGTTTTAGTCATATTTTTCTTTGTCTTCCTAAACCTCACAGTAGAAATCAGTATTACTGCCTCCTAGCAGGCACTTGGCTTAAATTGTTGAAGTTCTTCTGTATATTAGCAGCCTGGTGTAATAATAGCAGTTTAATTAGCGAAATATGCAATATCTTACTAATAAGGTGCTTATTGCATAAGTAACAGTTTTACTTGACTTATCCTTTGCACATCTTTAGGAGGGTCCTGTTTTCCCTCTCTCCCTTAAGAAATGAAAGGAGTATTTGTATCAGCGAAGTTCTTTGTATATTTAAATGTTCACAGCAAGGCCACTGAGCCTTGGTGACTTCTCAGATTTTCCTTTCGAAAAAAATGAGAGTATGGTAATATTAACCAAAGCCTTTCAGAGAATGGAATTTTGAAGTCTCTGCAAAAGATATATGCCTGAATAACTGGTTGCAGAAGTTTAATTTGTCCAGAATGAAAGGTGATTTTTTTTCTTTTAGCGATAGTCTGGATTGTCTTTGACAAACAAGAGATTAAAGCCCAGAGAGACAGAATAAGAAATTTCCCACTGATTTAGCTAAGTTGGGTAGAAGCAAAGGCCATAAAAGCCTTGTAAGGCATGATTCAAGCACGATAGGTGGTAGCTGGTAAAGGTTTAATTTTATCCAGAAGCTAGAAAGATGCCAGCAGGATTCTGTGAACTGTTATTTTCTCCTAACTCTGCCTTTATATAGTGCAGTTAACTCAAATGTAAAATAGTTCTCCTTAATTGGAACTCTTAATTGAGAATATATAAATAAGTTTAACTTCTGATAATCACTAGCTCTTCCTGGTACACTTTCTAGTAAACTATTCTATGTTTTGTTTTAATATGTTTGACTGACTGCTGATTGGGCTTTAGTCATCCATGGGGATTTTATTGAAAGCCTTTTAAAATGCAGTCTAAACAATGCCATCCTGCAGTTAGAGGAAGTCAGAACCTATATATGGGTGCCATTTATACGGCCATATGTTCACACCAACATTAGCTTCATATTCGCTATTTAACCTTTCCCCGCTGTTTTTAATGAAAGCATTACTTCTGTAGCAAAGGCCAGTTATGGTTGTTTCTAGCTTCTCATCAGCTGCTCCTTTACTCAGCATTGCACCTATCCTTGTGAACTTGGGAGAGCAGATCTGGGTATTTGGTCAGACTGACTTTCAGGAGCTTCTTTTCAAGAGTTTAGACTTTGTTTCAAGGTGACAGCAAGTTTTCTAGTTGAATGATCCAGACTGGCATATGGCTGCTATGCCATGCTGCCTTAAAAAGGATCCACAGGAGTCATAATCGAGCATCTAAGACAACTATTTTTGCACAGGTATCTCAGTTCCTCACTGTGTATGTGTTTGATGTTTTTCCCCTTAGGAAAGTGTAAGGATTTTTTTGAGTTTTTTGGAGTTAGGTTGAAGATAGCAGTATTTTCTGCCAGGAAAATACTGGGGAAAGAGTGGTATTCCATCTATAATTCTGCTGCAGTTGTCTTCTGCTAATGAACTCCCACCATGGTGATAGATAGCACTGTAGGCATTTTGCTGGTGAAGTCTTCGTGATGCTTTAGGCTTTGCAGCTGAGTTCATCTCTTCTAGCACTTAATCTCCTCTGTGAAGCATGATGTAAGATAGCATTTCTTGGGTAAAGTGGTATTCCCCTCTCTGTACCCTTTATCGGGGATCTGTAGACTAGGTTTTCATTCTGTTGTGACCAGGTTGTGGTCCTCCAGCGTAAGAATATTACCTTTTTCCTGCTGGTTCCTTCAAACTCAGGAAAAGGAAGTGTTTAGCAGTAGCATTTACAATGTGTTGTTTCTCTTACTTTTTGAGAGAGTGGTTTGCTGTGTTACCCCTACTAAAATTGTAGCCAGTTCCAAAGCAGCCTACCTGTGGTGTATGCTGCTTGGTAACATCCTTGATTTTTCTGACATTCTGGTCTTCCTACTTAAAGATGATCTTATAATATTTAGAGTGTAGTTGGCAGGTTTAGTGGAAGCTTATTGCTATTCTTCATCAAAGATATTTTATCTGTCAGTGTAGATGATGCATAAATGCTTCTGGTGCAGCTCATGAAAAACTGCCTTTTCCAAACAGCAGATTTATGGCTCATCCTTTGGAACACTGCCTTTTCATGGCCACCTACTGGAGTGCTTTCAGTCATTTCTTCCAAGATATGTTTTCACCCCTCACTGCATTGGCTCTCTGTGCTGTCATTGCTATCAGTGATGTTTCAGCCTTTGAACTTTTTCTTTCTGGACGTGAAATTCAATTGCGATAAGCCACTCAATCACTTACTGCTTAGCAGAACACAGATGGTTTATTCTGATAGCAGTGTATCAGCAAATTTCTACTGTTTTAATGGAAAGGGTGTGCTTTATGATGTAGCAGAAATGTAGAAGAATTTTCTTTAAAAGAGATTTCTTACATTTAATGAAGCATCTGTGATGAGAGAAAAAAATGCTTTTTAGCTCATGGCTCTTGAGCATGTTGTGCATGTACAGATTTACATTTCCTACGACAGAGTACGTCCTGCTAAATGGCTTGCAAGAATTTTCTCCGTTTTCTGCATTTGCTTGCCATATCTTCATGTGTGCTACTAGGTAGGGGAGGAGGAGGGGATTCCAAGACTTCTTGCATTTTCTTTTGCAGTACTGAGTATTTGAAACCAGTCTATAAAGCAGCTGTGCTGTCCCAGACTCACAAGTCATCCTCCATTAAGTGTTGTGAACTCAAGGATATCTGCTGGTCTTACAGGGGCGTTAGAGATTTCTGCAAACTTCTTATTACTAGTATATATATCATTAATATATTGCTTTTAAATTCCTTGATTGTTTACACAGTTGTGCCTGCCTCTCTGTATGTCTGTTGGTACTGAAGGTTCTTATCGGTGTGTTGGTGCTGTAACTCCAGCCAGGCAGAGGACAGAGTGGCTGCTTTGCTTATTAGAAGCTCGTGCTTTAGAGAAACCTGGTTTTAGGTAGGCCTTGGCTTTCTAGATGTGTCATACAACATTTGGAGTGTAGGATCTTTACTCTTTAATGCAACTTTGTATCCATCCATTTTGCTCTTAACATATGCAGTGTCCTGAAAAAGAGTTTGTCTTTCATACAGAAAAAAACCCAGATGCAATACATCAGTTATTATAAGAGTCAGAATAGAATTTTTGAGACTGGAGAGCTTTAGATGGTGGCGAGCTGAATCTAAAAGGCTTTTGTAACCCTGTATTCAAAACTGAAAAACTTACATTGGCCTGTTTTTTGGGGTATGTTTTGTTTTGATTTTTTTTTTTTTTTAAGCCAAGGAAGTGTGGAAAAATGCATTAGTGTTATTGATTTGGCTCTGTAGAAAGTCATCAAGGAAAAAGGTTTGAGTTTCTATCAGAAACAATGCTTTGTTTCACCTTGTCAGCCTTTTCTATTTCAGGTTATCTGAGTAGCAGCCTGATTCAGTGGTAAGAATCAAGGTCATATTTTATTCAGTACAAGAAAATGGAAAATCTGGCAAGAGCCAAGATACTTGTTTTGAAATGGTTTTATTTAGCCCTTTCTGCTACAGCTGCTGTCAATGGAAAGAGATAAAGCTGATGACAGAATACAAGGAACTTAGTGTTCATTATTCATGACTTGCTAAAGGTTTAAGTCTGTAAAGGATTTTGTTATTCTTTCCACGGGTCTTTCAGGTTTTCAGATATGATTGCCTGGCAAGAAACTGGATGAAGCAATTCATGAAGATGCATATTTTTCTTGACTTATTAACCTTAACAGAAAACTTGAACAGAATTAGTCTACAGAATATTCATGGACAAATTCACTAGTTAAAACTGCAGTGTAGCAAGATTATGTTCATGCTTAAATCTGTCATCATTTGAATAAATTTTATTTGAATACAATTCTGTGGTTTGATGGTATTTGATGTTACTGGCACCCACAAATGTAACTCTGTTGTGAAGCCTTTAGTTTAAAAATAAACATCTAAATGTACAGATTTAGAGTAGTTGTAGACCTAAATAGGATGTGGAATGAGTGAGTGAATGTTCACCTTTAATGCAGATAAAAAACTGTCACAGAGGAACAATTAGCAGCATTGTATTGTTTGTTCTTGAAGTAAATTTGGGGGGTTTGGTGTAAATAGAAAATTAACAAACATTGCAAGAACTTGAATTCCTTAAGAACTCCTTGATATCAAGTACAACCAACCAGACTGTCTGCCATGCTCGTAATCCTTTAAAATCTTTGTGGTGATTTCAGATTTTCATCTAGATTCTTACTAACTTGTGGCTGGGCTGTCTTTCCTCCTCCTGTTTAGGAAGGCTAATGTGCCTTTTAGCTGGGGACTGCTGTAGGTACATACAGGGAGCATGAAGGTGAAAAGAGGGATGGTATTACAGGAGTCCATAACATGATGAGTCTCATTTAAACAGATTTTATGGAGAAGGACAGAAAGAAGCAAAGTCAAACTTTGCCTTTATCTTCCCATTAAGATGAATGGAAGAAACTGCAGTTCTGATTCAAGATCTCAGTCTTCAACTGAGCAGTCGTCTTGACTAAAGGCTGATGCAGTTCTAGTTTTGAGCACCATTGTTAAAAATTTATATCTGTATCACCTACATTGTTTTCTCTACTTACAACTGAATATGTGGACATGACAGCTGTGTTTGTTTTACATATTGTTCAATATTAAATTGCTTTTCCTGCATCTTAGATTGTGTTCCTTTTCACATTGAAGCCACTAATAAGTTGTTGTGGGCTATGTTTTACTCTTACACACTTGCAGCTTAATTTCAGTATACTTCCACCACTATAAATCAGAAAAAGGTTGTGCTTTAAAAGAGTATTTTCCAAATACATCACAGGCACATTTATTCCTGTAAATAAAACAAGGTGTTTTCTCTTCAGTAGAACACCCATTTTCCATTTGCAAATAGAATACTATCCAAAATAATGAGGTCTTTAAAGGAAGCTGTTAGAAAACAGTATTTTTCAATGCTTCAGTTTTGAGTTTGACAAAGTTCAGGGTTCCCACTGTAGATTCCACACACACACTGAGGAGTTAAAAACAAAACAAAAAACTCCCAACCTGTGACATGGTAGGGAGAAAATAGTGACCATTTTGGGGAATTACTACATTTTAATTGCTTTGAAAATGGCTCTAGTAAGAGCTTGGCCCTTGCTGCATCATTTCATTCTAACTTTTGTATAACGAGCTTTAGTTACTGACAAACAGTGGTTTTTGGTTCGGTTTTGGGTGAAATTAAAAACTTGAGGTGGAGAGGGAACAAATGTAAAATACTTCAGAAGCTGAAAGAAGGGAAAAAACGTGAAGAGTTTCAAAGGCTTAAAACGTAACAAATGCTAGTGGAGTGAGAGGAAGAGCACAGTGTGAACCACTGTGACGTCTCCCTGGAGAAACAACAGTCAGGACTCTTGAATCTTAGCGTTGTTTCCTTTAGCAGTGGCTGAGTGTTTCTCAGCTGTAGTGTCTCAATTCCTGTCTGTCAGTGGTTACACATAAGGAGCCTTTTACAGCTTCGTATTGATGACGTTACTGAGACTGTTAAGAGAACAAAACTTCAGCATCAAAATAGTGCTGCAAAACTTCAGTTACTGCATAATATCTAATTATATTATTATCTTGGTAGGTAAATTATAGGGGTGCTGTTGTCCTACGATTTTATAATGGTTTAGCTATGATTGCAGTGGCTTATGTAAAATATTTTTTTTTAAAGTATCAAACCAGATGGTATTTGTAGTACTATCCTTACTTTGTTAGATTCTTGTTTACTATCTAAACTTCAAGATCTTCAGTAAGGGACTTAGCGAATTATTTCACAATAAAAACTAATTTCTTGCGTTGACATATCTGGTATTTTCCTAGTTTAGATCCATATTCTACTTCCTCCTGCAAGGTTTAAGGTGTCCAAGGGTTGGGCCTAATCATCAGATCGGACACCTGAGAATTACTAGGATGTTTGCTCTCTTCAGGTCAGGTCACAGTCAGTCCTGTGTTTTCTCCTTACAGACTTAATATATTTGAATTATACACAGCCAAATAATTCTTCAGTGTGGCAATTTTCACCTCTAGTGGTATAGCAGTATTTTTAAAGTACTTTGTGACTTAAATTGATTTTTGTACAATATAAATTACCAGAATGAAGTACTCTCTCCAGAGAGAGGGAATGAATTGTATATAATTATTTACAGTTTGTTTTGTGATACATTGTATCCTTTGTGGTGTTTTGTCATTTAAGTGGGCTGGAGTTAGTTTCTCAGGAAAGAGGCTGCTGTATTGATCTTATTTTTGATTTGTAAAACTGACCAAATATCTGCTGTAGGAGGAGATGATAATGCATTAAAAACATACAGATTTTTCATATGTTGAATTACTTAGAGGTTTAACTACAGTTTCAATGCTTTTTCATCCATAAATTATCTAAAAGTTAAATTAGTAATTCCAAATATATGAAATATATAAACAGCTGTTTAGCTGTCTGTAATATTATGTTAATACCAGAACAACATGGTGGTACAAAATACTTTTTTTTTTAATGATTAAGAATGAAAGAAGCATCCATTTCCTCTAGGTGTACATTTTCTAAAACTCCACGCTTTTGCATGTAAAAGTTTAAGCATGTCAAAGTAGCAAAAAAATCTTCTTTTCTCCTTCCTGTAATTACAGAAGCTGCTGGGTTTGTTTTGCTACTGATGAGGATGATCGGACAGCAGAGTGGGTGAGACCTTGCAGGTGCAGGGGCTCTACGAAATGGGTTCATCAGACTTGCCTGCAGCGCTGGGTGGATGAAAAGCAAAGAGGAAACAGTACTGCTAGAGTTGCTTGTCCTCAGTGCAATGCAGAATATTTAATAGTATTTCCAAAGCTAGGTAAGAAATGTGTCGTTTAAATTTTAAATATAACATTGGGTTGTTTCTTTATGTTGTTTGGGGTTGGTTTTGGGGTTTGGTTTGGTTTGGGGGTGTTTTTGTGCTCAATGCATCAGTTCTGTTGCAAACTTGTCTATTCCTTTTCCCAGGCAGAAGGAAGTAAGTTTGTTCTTTCTGCTCATGCCCTCTTCAGTGGCTTGGTTAAATACTTTCTGAAAATTCTGGATGTGTTCCACTTAAGTATATTGATAAGCCTTGTAAGAGATTGACCTGTCGTTAATTCATGGTTAATGTGATATTATTTTTTTTTCTTGTTGAGCAGAGGATGACTTCTTTCAGCAGCTGCAACATATTCTTTCTTTTCTTTTCAGCTTACAGAAACTCTTAGGAAATTCAGAATAAAGAACCTTACTGAGCAGCCTGTTGCATAATCTGAAAAAGATATTTTTTTTACTTTAGGAGGTATTCCTGAGTCAATATTGCCCTGTATTCAAGAGGTAGCAGATCTATGGTTGCTGGGCACTGCTCTAGCTACAGCTCTGTTTGTCAAGGTGAAAGAAAAAAGATGGGAGATGGTCTCAGAGAGTGCACTTACTTGAGTAGCCGAGTAGGACACTGCACAATATGTTGCATATATTTAAATTAAGAATACCAGCAACCACTGTTAAGTAGGGCAAGAAAATGATATGTTACTATGGAAACTTAAACTGTTTAAAAGTAAAACTGCTTGTTAAAGAAATGCTGATATGGCATGTGAGTACAGGAATTTAGAGGATTTTAAAGAAGATTATTTTTTAAAGTATTCTATTTCTGTAATGAAACAGCTGAAAATAGCTGACACTGTCGGTGCTTTGGGATAGGACCCCATTTCTGTTAGTATAAGGGCTGACAAAATTAAGGTGGGAGAGGAATTGTCTATGGGTGATGACACTTATTTCCATGATAGAATGCTGAGTAATGAGAAAGAAAATATGGACTAGTCTGTTGGTGATATTCAAAAGAAACATAAACCAGCATGAAACTTACTATTGAGTTACTCATTATCAGCCACAATTCAGCTTTGCTCTGAGTTAGGAATCTTAATCTCCATCATAAAGAAGGCATCAAATGATAACACTTAGTATTGCCTTTGTGGGGCAGAAGGGTTTGCTTCTGATCACTTATAATGTGAGCTGCATTTGCATTTTGTTTTGGTAATGGGGAAAAAGGGAAAGCAACTATAGTGTGAAGGTACATGTACATCATCAACAACAGGCATTTCCATTCGTTCTTGCAATTTGTGGCATACTTTATCTGAAAGCTAAGGTTCCTGAATGCTAACATTCCTAGCTTCTGAAGCTAGCCTAGAATTCTTGCATAGGGTTGTTCAGCTCTTGCAGGCATCTTCCCCCATACTACCATTGTTTTCCATTTATAAAGATGAGGAGGGAATAAACATTCAGACCTGTATAAAAGTACAGGAGACATCTATAGCATCACAGGAGAATGAATTTGGTTCTATCCAACTTAAATTGTGAGTCTGGAGTGCCTTAAACAAGTGAGACAGTCTTGCCCATTTGTAGCTTTTCATAGTGATGCAGAACTGCTATAT
Source organism: Hypotaenidia okinawae (assembly GCA_027925045.1). NCBI lineage: Eukaryota > Metazoa > Chordata > Aves > Gruiformes > Rallidae > Hypotaenidia > Hypotaenidia okinawae. Next base: position 22,612,082 of record BSDF01000008.1, on the reverse strand, counting down.
CACAATTCACCTATAAAACAGTAAAGGGCACACCAGGCGGAGCTAGGACAGGGAGATGTTTTCAGGAAGGCTTGCCAGTAGCCCTGTCTCTGCTGCAGCAGGTATCTTTCAAAGAAATTACAAGTCATACCATTCAAGAATCTGGAGTCAGTTGAGCAGGGAAGAAGTAACAGCTAAAGTTTCCCTGAGGTATCCTAGTTCAGAACCTGATTTAGGTTAAGGCTTCTCTAATGCACTGCTGGAAACTCTTCTCTAAAACCAAATTTCTGTGAAAGGGCACTCCCTTACACAACTTCTTTTATTTTTAAATATAGTTCTGAAGTACCTTGAGGATACATCAACTAATATCCTTCTAAGTAACAGTGGGTGTCTTTTTATGTGTTTATCAATTCAAAGCAACTCCCCTATTGTTGTATCTTAAAACTATAATTCCATTTCCAATTTGATAGTGTATCAGTTCTGGAGATTGGTAGTAACTCTGTTCTTGTTAGCCATTTTCCTCTCCTCTGGGAACTTTTTTATTAAATAGGAAAATATTATTGCCACTTTGAACCCAACTGAAGTATCCTCTAGGTAATTATTTCAGCTTAATAAATAAGAAAACTGAGTTTGCTAGATAAAGCTCTGTTAAAGCTTAACAGTTTTTACAAACCAAAAATGTTTCTAGTTTGTATTTCCGTCTTTATTGTGTGTGTTAGTGATACTTAAATTTCCTGCTTCTTCCTTAATACTACCTTAAAAGAGAAACAGTTACATTTGCCCCCCTTTCTCATCACCTTCCTTCCTCAAGGGCTAATTAAAACAACATAGTGGAACAATGTTTTCCTAGTCTTAGGATTCCATACCTCATCCTGTAGCTTATTTCTTTTAATTATTAGTATCAGTAGGTGCAATTTGTTAGTACATTTAGTGCTGGACCATTGTTGTTGCTGTATCACCTTGCCCAAATACATAAGGCAAGCTTCAGTGCTTTGTGTTGCCCTGTAGGAGTCATCAGATATGATGGGGTTTTGAGTCTCTTCATCATCATCTTCAAACAAATGTAGGTCTTCAAAGTGGTACAGCTAAACAACTTTTTTCAGTGACTGTGGGAAACAGTCAAGATGTGTATATTACTCTGCATTCAGTACTTGTGTTAGGACCTTGTTGCTACTCTGAATACCACTGATAGACATCTCAACACCTTCTTAGAAAGTCTGTCTTGGAAAATTAAACATAGTTACACTTTTCTCTGTCATGTATAAACTACTTTACATTGGTTGGTGTATTTGAAGGAGGGTGCTGGTGAGGTGTTCACTATCTTACAAGCCTCAAAGGAAGATGCTTCCTGCCCTGAAAACTAGAGTTTATTGCTAAAACAAAGAACGTGTGCTGTACGAGAAGATGCAGGTGAAGGTAACCGATTTAAAGTAATGTGAGTAGTAGGGTTAAGGACTTCAGGTTCTAGCACAGCTAGAATAAAGAGTACATTGAGCAATATTCTGCCCAAGCACCTTAGGACTGCTACTAGTCTGATACATAACTTCACAATATTTACTGTGACTTCTGTCAAGACTGCATATAAGCTCAATATATTTAAATTGCAGTGTTCAGTATGGTATTTGCACACATACCTGTGTATGGTGGTGGTGGAGTTGTGGTCCTTCTATAAAGTCTCTGGATGCTACTGCTGTACAAACTATGTAAAATCTACCCTGGTCTTTTAAAAAAGAGAAACAAAAAAAAAGGGGGGGGGAGGAGAGAAGAAACCTCACCACAAACTTGGAGTACTTGGGAGTGTTCTACAAGAATACCAATGCACAAGTTAAATGAGATGTTCCTGTTGCTTGTTTTCAGTTATTGACTTGAGCCAAGTAAATATGGTTGTTTTGAAAGCATTTCCACGACAGCAGAAAGAACCAACTAAGTCATAAAAAAAGTCACAATCTTGTCAGTGTGGCTGACAGAAATAAGTTCACATTTTTTTAATGTGAATTTCAAATTTTGATTGTACTTAAATGTACTGTTTGTAATTTGCTGTAAATATTTTCGTAGTTTACAGACATGCTTCTTAGGAACAAGGTCCAAAGTTATCACCACCCTAAACAACTAAGAATAAAATTGTTACGTGCTAGGAGTGTTCAAGCTAAGAACTGAACTGCAAGTGATTTTTTTATATTTGGAGAATGTCAAATATAGTAACTTTGTCTTTAGAAAAGTAAAAAAGGTGGCAAGTACTTTTTTTTTTTTCTTCTCCTATCTTCTCAATTCTGTGTGAGGTCAGACAAAGTCTTGGTTAATTAGAGGTCAAAAGGAAAATGGCATGCAAACTGGGACAGGTATACAAAACTGAACATGCTAAGTAGCCTGACAGGTAGAATTCATCTAGAGGAAGCTGTGTCCATGTAGCATATCAGGAGTTCAGTAAGTCATTTTACACCAATGTTCAAGAGATCACACCTTCCCTACCCCTACGTCCTTCCCTCCAAATAAAATAAAAGATTAGGAAGTAGTAAAAGAATTCTAGGCCAAAGTAAGTAAACTGTGATGAGGCACATGGAGGAAAAGTTACTTGATGACTGTAAGCTGATTTTGAAAATGATTTGAATATTTTCATTTATTTTAGTTGGAAAAGATAAGAGAGAGCTAACAAGAACTATTCATGCAGATAAGCTGGAGGAAGACAGTCTCTATGTAGAATTTATTCACAAATATGGAAATGATGTGGAATCTAATCATGGTCATAACACTTTTCACTTCCATACATGTTTCAGACTCAACTTTTGGTTTTTGCTTTGCTGCTGCTCTTGCAGACTCTCAAAGAAAAGATGCAAGCATGCTCTTGTCTACCTTGCCAAAGTTGGTCAGGGTAATGTCTCTTGCTCTGTCTAAGTCTGGAAAGTGCAGTTGTCCATAGACAAAACAATGAAACTATTCATGCATTATCACCAAAAGCAGTAAAATAACCTGTATAGAAGGGCTGTTCCCTCCAATGTTTGAGAGGTGATTCTCTAGAAATATTGAATGCAGCCTCTTCCAATGAAGGGATCTTTCACATTCACTGTGATACTTTTTACTGTAGAGCAGGACTTGTGACAGAATTCTCAGGTGAAGCTGTCAGATAAGCACATGAAGTACATTACAGCTAATTAGTATTTCCTCCCTTTGAAAACTAAAATATCTAACAGAAAAGCTGCTAAGCCTCAAATGCTTTCTACAACAGAACAATTCTGATTCAACACAAAGGAAGCTAGTCAACTTTAGCAGGTAAATTAGTCAGTGCTTTAACCAGTATATTAATCTTTCAGAAAGATGTTGTAGTGAATGAAGTGCTAGGTAGAAATAAAAGCTACTCAACTTGTACCTTTAATTACACATTCTGATTTAAACAGCATGTGTGGGGTGTCAGAGTTTTATTTTACAGGTTTTTCTTTCTGATCAGTGACAGATGCTGAGAGCTTTCTTTAGTATGCTCATATCTGTGTATATATATATATATACACACATGTATATATCTTGAAACCTTACTTTTCCTTTATCATAGGTCCAGTTGTTTACGTTTTGGATCTTGCAGATCGACTGATCTCAAAGGCATGTCCATTTGCTGCAGCTGGAATAATGGTGGGCTCTATATACTGGACAGCTGTTACATATGGAGCTGTGACGGTGATGCAGGTACATATGTACTCCCTCTCCTTACCAGCTTTGAAAGGAAGCATTCTAAAGAAAAAATCAGTTAATTAAGACTCATCTTTCCCTGGCTTAAAAACGTGTTAGCTGCCTTCAGTTTTTTTGCTGTAGTTAACAAGTAGTTTGCCTGTAGAAAAAATTTTATTGGAAGCATTCAAAGGATTGAGACATGATGAATTCTTCAGTCCTACCACTTTTTTTCATTGTCTAAAGGAAAATGCATGCTCTCTAGTGGTACAATTCATTCATAAACAACAAATGCAAAGCACTGCAAATGAATAGTATGCTCTTTTAATTTCTTCAGATTGCATAGTTAGTTGAAAGGGAAAAAATAGTTAATTCTTCTTCTGTTCTTCTGAACTTGCTGTTTAAATATAATGTTGACCTGTGGTAGACTATGCCACTATGAGACAAGAGTTTTCATAAATTGGACAGCTAGAAGGGCTTTTGTTACTGTTTTAGTTGTAGATGCCTATGTCAAGCCCAGCCCCGTGCTTTGCCTGAAAGCATAAAAGTATTTCTGATGGTAATTCAGTTGTAGGTAGAACTAATAAATCCATATGCTAAGTATTGCTCTACACAGTTCCACTTTTATATATGCAACCTAGTCCTTATCTGTGTAAGTCATATAGCACTACTTGTTCTTGTAGTGCCCTGCAGTTCTACAGATTACTCCATGTCAGGATCGTGTACTATTTTGGTTCTGTTTGTACATGATCTCATAGCAGAAATCTGTATGACAGCCACTATAAGCAGAGCCCAAATGAGTTGATGCAGTCTCCCTGGAACCAGTGTGGCCAGGGTCAAGCAGCTGCGTAAGTGATGTGTAATGCCTTCCAGTACCTTCTCTGTATCAGTGGATGAGTTCCTGAATTACAGGACGGTACTTAAGAATTGCCTGACCTGATACTGTGTTCTTCTTGTGGCCCTTACAGGAACATTGCAACCATCTGTAATACAACTAGACTTCATGAAATGTCTCAGTCCTTATCTCCCTGCTCACAGCTACACTGAGCCTTTTTCTGTAGGAACCTGATGACCATTTTAGCTTCTCTAGAACTACATAACCAAATGGAAAGATAACTGCTCCTTTCTGTAGTTGTTTTGCTTTTGAGATGAGGATCTGTCTAAACACTACTTTAGACAAGTCATATCCCAGGTTATGAATTAGCTACTTTCCTGATTTAATGGGGTTTTTTGATCCTGCGAATGGCACGCTAGGTAACAGAAGAATTTATTTTTCCTTGTTATCAAGATTAAACTGGGAGTGAAGGGCAACTGATACACGTTTTTTGTCACCCCAAATTTGCTAGGTTTAGTGAAACCTGTTTCCTGATGTGTTTCAAACTCCTTTCCTTGAGCTGAAGGGCTCAAATAAACACAAAAGCTGTTTTTTAAAAGGTTAAGCTTCAAGTGAAGAAAAATAAACACGGAACTGACACTGTGACTCCAGTAGTACCAAAGTCAGTAACAAATCATATGGGGTCACTGAAAACACTGAGAAATAGTAATCTAAAGCAGAAAAGACAAGATACTGAGGCTTTTTTTTTTTTTTTTTTTTTTTGATGGACAGGGACTATAAGGAGAAAAAGGATAGTGTCAGACATCATTTGGGTGGAAGATAGTGAAAGCTGAAAGACAAATGCTGAATATTTTTAGAAGGAATAATCTTGGCAGCAGCAATGTTGGTCATACCTAGTTTTAGAGGCTGTTGTATATAATGTAACTTTCTGTTCTGGAATGGTTTTCAAAGCATGTCTAAAACCAGTTTGAAAGTACTGGGTATGTTACCCTAGCTTCTTCCCTGTGTTCCACCTATTCCAGAAGTACTACTCTTTTTTGCTGTTGTGTGTTCCTATAACCTAATTCTAAGTTTTGTTCCAAGTGAAGACTTGATAGCTTTCTGCATTTAAAGGGAAAACAAGAAGTCAGTGAAAACACATCAGGAAATCCAGTGCCTGACAAATGTAGTAATTACTGGTTTAGTGTTTGTAGTCTTTCTGGATTCTTATGGAAAAAATCACAAAAGAGCCTGTTCTTTCTAGAAACATTTCAAGGCCTTTGCTAGCATTTAGTAGTTATTAGACAACCTTATTGCATATCTACCACTCTAATTTCTTTTTTGACCTCAACATTATTAGAGTTAATGAAAATTGAAAGTACATACTTTTTAGGAAAACATTAATGCATTTGTTCTGTTAGTTTTACTGTGTACACCTTAGAAATTGCAAAGTCTGATGTTATGTTTTTTCATGTGTCAGTAAAAGGTTTAGACACATCAGTACTGACTACCCTTTAAAATCATAGTGCTAACCACATGTAAAAACAAGGTACAGGTGAAACTATGCTTCTGTTTCCACTATAGTTGAAAATAACGTACTTCCTGCATGGTCTAGATAAGCAATACTTTTTAATACTGACATCTTTGCATTAGGTATTCCAAAAAAGCAGATTTTTTAAAATATTAAAATATCAACTTATTCTTTAACAAGTAGTATCTGATCAATTCTGGAGTATAGAATTAGTTCTAAGACTGTAACCACTTCTATGCATTTTGGGTATTTCAGATGTTTAAGCTTTTACTCATACAGAAACATGTGAAACTTTTCTTGAGATAGTAAGGAATTGTGTTACAGCTTTCTGCAAGATTAATAACTTGCAAATTAGGGCTGGTAGCTTGTCTGCATTACACTCGACAAGCAACCAAGGATGCAAAGGGAAAATGGAGTACATTATGGAAATGAGCTTTTTTTTTTTTTCTTTAAGTTAAACTGCATGGGCAGCCACAAACTAGGGCTCTAAAGAGGATATTCTTTATTCAGCTCTGTTTCTTGTCAAGTTTGTCAACTGTATACATATTTACCAGGTTGTCGGTCACAAAGAAGGTCTTGATGTCATGGAGAGAGCTGATCCTTTATTTCTCTTGATTGGACTTCCCACTATCCCAGTCATGCTAATACTGGGCAAGATGATTCGTTGGGAGGACTATGTGCTCAGACTGTGGCGCAAATACTCTAATAAGCTACAAATTTTGAACAGCATATTTCCAGGTAATGTGATTACATTTTAAAGGCAATACCAAGCTTGAATTTGTGCCTTTAGGAGATGGGGCAGGCAAGTAGTTTTCACCATTCTCAAGTGAAGGTGATAACACCTTCCCTCTCTTTTATGTTCAGTCTAAATTATTCAGATTGCATTTGTAGCACCTTGTGAAAAACATGGGGCAAGAGGAGCAGGAATGCAGTTTCAAGTAAGGCCTTAGTAACAAAACAAGCTACTGAAAATCATGGGCCTTATTTGAAAGTAAAAATGAATGGTCATTTAATGAAAACAGAATATTCATTGAGAAGAGGGATAGTTCTCACAGCAGTTGGGTTATAGGTTTGCAGTGGAGTTGGGAGGTGGGCACTAATGTGCTTTCTGTGCTCCGTTTGAAGTAGCAGCTATGTAATCTTTTCTTTTCTCACTCTCACCCCTTTAGGCATTGGATGTCCTGTTCCTCGTATTCCAGCAGAGGCCAATCCTTTGGCAGATCATGTCTCTGCTACACGTATTCTATGTGGAGCTCTTGTTTTCCCTACTATTGCCACGATAGTTGGCAAGCTGATGTTCAGCAGCGTTAACTCGAATTTACAAAGGACAATCTTGGTAAGATTCAGTATTGTTTCATAAAAAGTTAGAGTATGGGAATATAAAGTGTTGGGGAGGGGGAAGGGGGAAGGGAAAGTAAAAAGAAACATAAATTGATCTAGGAAAAGCAGCATTTGTTTAAGAGAAGGTTGGATTTTTTAAGGTTGCCTGTGTTGGCAGCGGACATCACGTGTGTGAAAGACTTTGTCCTTATGACTGAAAATAATCTCAATTCCAAACAAGGTTTAAACTTGTATCTGGTACTAGGCAGATCTTAGCAATAATTAAGGGTGATAAGGAAGATGAGGAACCAGGATCTTCTAAGAACAATCTCTGCATGGGAAGACCGGGGTTTGTATTATCAACCTTTTCATATTAGCTTCTTTTTACTAATTCTTTGAGAGAATCCCATTGAGACTATCACTTTGAGGTAAAAGAAACTCTCCATAGAAGTTGAACAGAGGGGGAAGGTCAAGGAGAGGAAAAAGTATCTTCCTTTGTGAATAACCACTTAGGTTTGCAGCCTGTCAAGGGGAAGCAGCTGAATTTGAGAAGGTGGTATCCCTGGTCATCTGACTGTCACTTCAGCCCATTTTCAGTTCTGATGTGCTTATGCACCCCTCTCTTCCATATGGAAGAAACAGTGATAATGCAACTATTCATGTGGATTAAAGGCTTCTTAGTATCTCTTCTTATTTTGAAGACTTGAAATAAATGTATTTTAAAACTTTCCTGAAAAAAATGGTTTTACAAAAAAAGAGATTTTATTTCACTCCACATTTGCTTTTGGCAAGTGGCCTTTTTCTGAGTCTGAATATAGAATGGTAATTAGTGTTACTCCTCGTGCCATGTATAGTATAACATTCCGAGAAGGGAGGAAGGAAGATGCATATCTATATTTTACTTTGTTCTTTAAATAGGATGTATTTTGGTAATTTTTTTAAGAATATTTGTCAGACTTCCAAGCAAATAAAAGCTTTCAAAGGGTTTTATAGATACAGTATGTAATCCCTTTAAGTAATGTTAACCTTTGTAATACTGCACGGTGACAGAAAACTTTAAGCTACTCATTGGGAATTGTCCTAATTAGCTAAACTTCAAAAGAGAATGCTACACGGTTAGAAAATAAATCTTCTTTGACCAGAAATTTAAAAAAAATTTAAAAGACTATGATATGGCACTGAACTTTGCAGGCTTTCAAAATATCTTTTCATTTCAGGGTGGAATTGCTTTTGTGGCTATAAAAGGAGCTTTTAAGGTTTACTTCAAACAGCAGCAATATTTGCGCCAGGCTCACCGCAAAATTTTAAATTATCCTGAGCAAGAAGGAGCATAAAGCTGTGATCTCCAGATGTCACACAGTCTCACCTAACAGGTTTCCATGTTGTATTGGTTCCATCATTATTGCACAGTAGTGGAGAATTGTGATAAGTTGCTGCTCCTTTTTTTCCCCCCTTTTCTTTAAATATAATAAAGCACTGTCTTGTGGCAGGGTAAATCCTTTCAGCAACCACTGAACCTGAGACTGTGACTTGGCTTTCATTATTTTTGGGTATTTCTGACAGGCAACAGGCTTCTGGATTATTTTTCTTTGAGCCAATACGTTGAATGGAAAAAAGCATCAACTACAGAATAAGAACGTTTTAAACTGTGTACTTGATGTAGGCTATATCCAAATGCCTTTTCTTTGTTTTCATACCCACGCTATCATCCAGTTCAGCACTTCACACAATGAAAGGAATTTCATTTTTTTTTAGAAAGGAAATGTGAGTCATTACCAAGAAGTAATTGTGAGGCATCAGTCAATAAAGATTGCCATGGGTCTTGCTGGTATCAAACAGGGAGTGTAAAACGCTCTAAAGACTGGTCGGGGGAAGCAGAAGATAGTTCATGCTTTACAGGACCCGTGTGTCAGCTTTAGCCACTACAAGGTGTTGGAATTAGCACAGCTTCCAGGTGACTATTTTGTTACTGAGAAGGTTTACTGTCCCATTGTATCTTTCACAGTGCCTGGTGTTATTTTCTCATGGCGCCCTTACTGTTTTGTAACTGGTGCTGGAGAACATTTTCTCCTTCCAGGGTAAAAACAATTACATGGGGGGGGAAAGTAAACATCAGTTGCTTATTTTGTAGTTAAGTATTAGAGCACTTGCTTGGTTTTCATGTTCCTTTTCATTATGTAAATATCCATATATGTACAAAAAGCAGCAGAAATGTGAGGAAACAACACTGGACACTAAAGCTACATTTAAACTGACAGATTAGGGCATCCTTCTGGACTTCCAGACTTGGGTGTGCAACCTGGCTCTGTACTAGGAGTAGGCTCTCTTCTGCATGTACGAGCTCCAGTGGAAGGGTTGGCTGGGCTGGGTGGGGGTGACACTACACTTTAGGGTACCTGATGACAGTGTGGTACATAACTGATGCTCTTAAGGCAACTTGGCTTCATTCTGTAAAGGACTAAAGGATAAATCTTAAATGTGTGATAAACTAAGTTTATTTCTACAGTAAGCTTTACTGTTACAATGTGTTCCACATAGCCAGCTGAGAGAGGCATTAGCACTTCAGTTATTTGATGTATTTATAAACTTGATTTCAACAGAAATGTTTTGTGAAGTTATATTTTGACAAGCATAACATGGTCACTTAATATTCATACCAGACCTAATCTAGTACTTGAGGTTTTTTCTTAACAACTTTTTTTTTCTCAAAGTTGTGTTGGATTTTTTCCTTGTTCATGTTGGTATGTCAAATGCATGGAGACAGGTTTAAAAAAAATCTTTTAGTGGAAGTATTCATAAGGAAATGTTTCTTTTCACCCAAAATTAAATAAATGCAGAATGGACTTCATATTTGACTGCAATAATGTATGTTAGAGAAATTCAAAATATGGTACCTTTTCTATAGTATCTTTATCTTAATTACAGAGATGTAATATTTTAGAACTGTACAAAAGTGTATATAATGGCCAACTAGTATTCAAAAACTATACAGGTATTGAAAATTATACAGTCAATCAATATCAAGATAATTTTGAGGTTCTTGCTGTAACTGAAGAATCTTGTAAGTCTAATTATATTTGTCTTAGTGGGCTCACTTTTATATAAAACTAATAGAGTAGCAACTTCTGACAGTTGCTGCTTTCTGTAAGATAGTCTGAAACAGTAGAATACGTATTTCTTACAGAATTCCTCATTTCGAGAAAACAGCTTTTCAGTGGTCTTCATTGTATATATTTCCAACCAATTTATTACTGTTTTTTAAAGTCTTTAAAGAATTGAATGATGCAAATGAGTGGTTTTGAAACTTGTTTCATGAGAAAGCTCATTGTCTCTTCTGGAAATTAAAGCTATTGTAAAAATGCAATTATAAAAATACTGTACGGATTATAAAATTATTTCAGCTGAGTGGCAGAAGGTCATTACTCTGTTGTAAATGTTGTTTTTAAGTATTGCAAATTATAGTTATGTTGAATTAGGTTGAATAAATATTTTTTACTCTCCCTAGTGTATTTTGTCAGTTAAACAAAAGAATTACGAATCAAAAATGTGTCTTGTTTTAATGCATATCTAAGGATTTATATAATCATTTTAAGTTGATAGCCTAAAAAAGTGTCTTGGGGGTGAAGGAAGAATTAGTATAAAACTTAATAAACTTACATTTACTATTTTTTAAAAGTTTCAATAATTTCCAGCATAATCAGGGGAAATCAGAAGCCAGTGTTCCTTAATGAGTCAATTCAATTCCTGTAGGCACTGAGGCCAAGATTTCTTTCTCTTTTGCTCCTTACCAGGTAGCTCTATTGGAACGAACTGTAAAACTCAAAATATTTGTGCCAAAGTTTGCCCAGCATTTCAACCATTCAGATTCCTTCTCCTTCAGTGATGTATGGGAGTCCGGAATAGGCTTTATTAACTCATTCCAAGGCCTTATTCAAAAGCTTTGAGTAGACCAGCTCACTTTCCAGAAAGGCTTCAGTCACAAGATGTGTGCAAAGAGATGACTGTGAGTGGAGGAAAAACCCAAAACATCTGCTCTGAAACAGGGATGAACTATCTCCACTAGATCATGGCACCTTTAGAAAGGTCAGATCTGTGGCCTCTGTCCATTCTTGCCCGTTAGTTATTCACGTGCTCTGGATATTTAACTGCTTTCACACCTCAATATTGCGAGCATAAAGCAGTTATTTCTGGTTTTACTGCACCAAATACTTCATTAGAAAAATTCTATTCCAGAACCTAAAAGAAATAACAGACATGACTTGAAACCACCTCAACTAAACAGCTCAGCAGCACTTGTCAAAACATATCTTGCAAGCACCTCATTTAATGCTGGATGGCTAAGCCATGGAAAAGCAATTGCCTAAGCAGTGGGCCTCCATAGGAAGTACTATGCTTATTTAAAAAAATAATAAAATAAAATTATGCAACTTATTTCAAGATTCAGACAACTCTGTGATACAGCATGTGCAGGTTGATGTGTTGGGTGTTCTTTTCAGTTGCCTCTCTGCTTTTACTACACCTTAGTAACACTTTGCTGCAGCTCTGTCTGATAAAGGACCATGCTGAGCTGAGTATTTTGTCTGCTATGACTCATTACAGGATGCTAATACTCTACTCCCTGCCTCTGGAAGAGCCTCTGCCTACCAATTTTCCAGATGCTTCTCATGCACAGAAGACAATATATAAGACATCACAGATTCAAAAATGTTTTTATTTTGATGAAAATTAAGAATGGTGTTTGTTTCTTCAGCAAAATGGTGGTTGGTTCACAAGTGTTTGGCACTAGCTTGATAGAAGAAAATTTCTACCACCTTACCACCCTTGCATGCTTTGTTCCAGGTTAAGATCCCAGGATGGGTAATTCCCAGTTGGTTACTAGTGACAGTCTGCAGCATCGCTCCTGCATGAGCTGCTCTGCTTCAGGCAATGAAACAGTGCAGGAGGAAGGTCCTGCCTCTCCAGTATACTTGCACTTCAGGGACTTTTATGTATGTAGGTTGTTTTAGATTGTTTTGGGTTTTTTTTTAATCCAAGCACATGAGAAGCATTGCAGAAACTTTATAGAACACAAGTTATGTGATGTTATGGAGAGAGAGGATTAAAGATCATTTCAGCGAGAGAATAAAATGTCCTTTGGACCTCCTGGATCTGAGACTTGGAACAAATTCCCTCAGTACCAAGCCATGGACAGCTATTGGGATTTCTCATTCCCAGCACAATAGCAATTCTTCTGACTGCCACGAGGGGCACAGAACATTATTGCTAACCTATAAGGATAATTCTGTCTGAACATCACTAAACAAAAGTTTTTGATTTTTTCTTCTTAAATTCTTTGGTGCTTTTTAAATGCAAAGCAAAGGGGTTTTATGTTCTGTCAGTGGTTTCTTTTGAAAAAGCAACGGTATCTTTTAGCTGCAGGGTTCTCTACCCCAGACTGTTGTTAAATTTCAAGGTACCATAAAAATGAAAGTGCTTTCCATTTTGCATAAATTAAATATCTTGCAGTGAAACTGACCTTCCTGCACGCCAAGCCCCATCTCCTGTCACAGACACAGAATTCTGCTGTATATTTAAGCCACATACTGCCTTACTGGTAACTAGGCTTTTCCCATTGTGTCTCAGAGATGAGTGAAGATGCAGACTAACCTAAGGAGTAAACTCACAAGTGATTTCAAAAGTACGGGCGCTTGCCTGCCTTTGTTCAGGCCTAGATTCTTTGTGAACAGAGATGTTCTATTTTCCTTTCTAAAGGAGCTCCAAAGTGAAAGCTTTTCCAGTTAAAAGGTAGCAAGACTCATTAAATTAATTTTAATTTTATTTTTAAAATACATTTATAGTATTTGCATGTAGTTCTTTATACACCAAATGACAGAAAATATATGTGTATTTCCCCAGCCTTTTAGATAGGGTCAGAGTTAGGTGCTAACAGACACTCACTCCATTAACATTTGTCTCAGCAGCTCCTGCTCAAAGCATTTCAGTTCTGGCTGAGCTAAATCCCATACGCTGTGTGGTGGAATCCCTTTATATAACACTTCAGGGTAGTCATTAGCAGCCCACACAAATATTTTGTCTTAATCTATAGATTAGGACCAAGAAAAACACAAACCAGATCTACCAGTGGAATCTGGAGAGACATTTTAGAGACTATTCTGGTGACATACCATGGAAGTTGTCCCAGATGTCAGGGATCATCTCGTCTCCTCCAAACTCTGAGCATCATGGGGCCTTTCTCGACCAAGCATGAATCTCAAGTATGTCCTCTGCAAAAGTTGCTACCCTGTCTCTCATAGCACTGAGCTCTCTGTGCCATGGTCTTTTTCACTAAGTACCAAGACAGGGAAAAGTCTCTGCATGGAAAAGTACAATTGCAGGTAGTGTAATTATAGGAGGCTGTTAGAATTGGAAACAGGGCGCCAGGTGCCTTCCCAAACACTGCATAAGATGTATGTACTAACTTCAGTAGTTTCTTGATGTCAAAGTGGGGGCCTAAGTCCTTATTTGTTGCAGCTAGCATTCAGGCTTTATGTAAGCAATTATTTGCAACCCTTCAGCTGACAAGCAGAATGCACCTTCCATAGTTACTCTATTTGTCTTTGTTACCACACTAATTAAATCCCATAAACCTCACTTAGGGCATCTTGCCATTGAATACAACCATTTATGGCATCCATAAACGAAGAGTTTAAAGAAAATCAAAACAATTCAATAGGCTGGACACCTTCAAAAGTCAGTTTGCCACTCAGCTTTAGCTGCCTTGGTACAGGGTAATGTGCATCAAGGAGCAAATTAACAGTGTTGTAAAAAGCTGTGCCTAAGACTTGAATTCATCCCTTTTGGCAGCTGCATAATCAGCATCTGGAAAGGCATGTAAGCCTTTTTGTGCACCTAAAATACATTCTTACAAATGGCAGCCACTGAGCCAATGTTACAACACATTTGGATACATATCAACTTGACAGAGAGAAACTGAGTGTGTATGTATCCGCCATGATTTGCAGCTTAGGTGGTGGCTTTAGTTTCGTTTTGGTTATTGTGATATTGTACACCCTGGAAAGGCACAAAAGGCATAAGCAAGCTGAATTCAGTATGTTCTGCCTGAGTCAGAAAGCAGCTAAGTATCCTGAAATGGAATTAGGATAAATCAAATATGCACCACAATTATATGGCACATGGCACGCAGACTCCAAAAGTAAGTAGTGTATTTTTGCATCCTAACATTTCCAATATTCCCAAAACAGATTCTTTCCTCATTATTCTATTATTGAGATATAATTAGATGGCCTCAAAATATCTTTTTTCTGTAACAACCCTTTTTTGAAAGGCATGCCTCCTTCTTTACTAATTGACTTGAAAAGGAACTGAACAGTATCACCATCAAAATATAGTAACATGACTTAATCCCTGTCAGTAGATAAAGGAGCAGAAGGGTGGAGAAAGTCGACAATGAAGTTAAATTCTAGTATTATTAGCAGGTGAACTTGGTACTATGTCTTGAGTAGTGCATACAGCTCATTTTGTCTTTTAAAATATGTTAGCATTAAAAAGGACACACATCAGTTTATACCACACACCCATGCCCGCACACACCCTGCCCCAAAAACCTGCCTTTTTGCTCAACACTGGTAATGAAACAAAAGGGAAACCCAGGAGTTATTGTATTGGCCATCCTGGCCTTCAAGTGCTGGTCTCTTCAGCTTGTGCAGGGGTTTCACCTGGTTGGAGATGGCAGCACATGCTGAAAAGCTACAGGATGTTGAAGAACCACTTGATGAAACAAGCTCAGCTAGTGACTGAAGTGTGAGGGCTGCTACAGGCCATGACTGCAGGGTTGCTTTTATCTGCACAATCTGATTTTTCAGTCCAGAAGCCCTACAAACAAATTCCCTTTTCTATCTATGGAAACAAAGCAACCACTTGACAACTTAAACTGCCAATCCCGATGGTGAGCGGGGTTTCTCAAGCATATCTGACAGATTTATCACAGCTGGATGTCCTTGCAGATTACATTTCAGCTGGTCCAAGGTACAGTTACGCAGCTCAGGTGTGGTGGTTGCTGGATGATTAGGGACACACAGAGCAACTTTGTGACAGCATGAGCCATGGATACACCACCTGATACTTCAAATTGTATTGGACCTTGCTCGTTGGTTCCTACGGTCCACATGATCGCTGGATGTTACCGGGTTTCCTTTGGCCAAGACCCTGAAGCTCCTGCCTTCATGCTGTTTCCTCCATAGGAAGCACCTGCAGCCCACAGGAGATGCCCCTGGCCTGAGGCCTGGCCACCACTTGTTGCTAACAGCTCATCCAGGCAGGAGGGGTAACCTGCTCCCAGCTCATGCAGCAGGGTATGTATAAGGACTGCTGGGAGAAAGCTCAGGACTGGGCAGAGACACTCTTCCCCTTACTCTTATTTATGATACATAGGAAAAAGGGATCTGCAGACCCAAGGCAGTGCCAGCTTACTTGCATACCTACACCAGGGGTCTGTTCTTGGGGCACTGGGCAACTACAGAGGTTCAGGCTGACCTGAAAGTCATTCTTCTGTCCTGGAGCCAGGCTGGCAGAATAGTACGTCTTTCTTCCTCTGGGAGGGAAGCCAAGTCTGCTTCTCCTGGAACACAGGCCCATGAGTCATGCTGTAGAGTGAGAGGCACAAAGGGCACAGGGTGCCCTCTGCCATCACTGTATGGTTAAAGCACAGCTCAAATGCAGACAGCTGAGTTAGCTGGTACTTACTTCAACTAATGATGGCATTGGGACTAATCTCCTCTACTGAACAAGCTTCATGCACTTTTTTCCCAGCAAGTCCAGCATTTTTGTTTTAAAATCCTTGTAGCTTTACTTGTGCAACATGAGGCTCTGACAACAAAATGCAGACAGACCACACTGCCACAAGTCTGAGAGTCTGCAAAATGACAAAAGAGACAAATGTGAGCATCCTGGCAGGGTTCTGGGACCATACCAGCTGCTTGGCAGAAAAGAGATACAGATTTCATATCATGTATAGAACAATATCATCCCTCCATGTCCCAGCTGTGCTTGCAATATCAGCCCAGAGCAGATGCTGGAATGCTGCAATTCTGCATTACCTTAAAGCAGGGGCTTTCAGATACCTGGGCTCCCAGCTCCTGGCAGGTGAGGCACTAGGACCTGCCAGCACCTTGTTTTACTTTACTGCCTCGGCTGCTCCTGCCGGTAGTTCTGGTTGTGCTGCAAAGTTACTTTTAAAGGTCAGAGATAAAGATAGTTGGCTATGGATTTGCAACCCTGAACACATGCAGTATTTGAGATGATGATCTGATCTCATATTCTGGTTCGGTCCTTTTATAGTTAATCTCCCCATTTTCCAACTGTGTAAGAATTGTAGATTTTGGCTAATCCTCGTATGCCTCTGATGTTGGAGCTTTTTCCATTGACAGCAGTTCATCAGTACAGCTAAACAAAATCACTGTAAGCTGTCAAACAGAAGACAAATGAGAGCTTACAAAATAGAACACTCGCCGAACTGAGACAAAACTTCCAGCGCCGACAATGATGATGGCAGGGGAGCAGAGACTATCTGGTTATAATTGCCAATTTAGCAACAGCTGAGCCTGTACTTATCTGAATTGGTACTTCTGCTAAATTCATGATGTTTTTGTCCTGTGCTAAGCCTTGACATCAGCAGACAGAATGCAAATGCAGTGTTCCAGGGATAAGTCCTCTCTCGAAAACCAGCAGGTGGTGGTTAGTCTGAGAACTGAATCCTAGGGGAAGATTGCTTTTTTCCCTCATGTGGGCATCTGGTGTTGAGCTTTTTCTGAAACTGCCTGCAAGCATCAAGGTGATGAGCATGCACTGATTTTTTCAGTAGAGGTCTGTAGCCATTCTCAGTTCCAGCCCTTGCCTTTTTGCCTATGCCCAAAATACACATTTACTTTTCCTTTTGTTTAAAATTTTCATGCCGTGATTTTGAACTCCTGTCTCGGTCACAGCTTATCTTTGGACTGTACCTCATGACACGAGCATTCTGTTTCATCATGAAATGGTTGGCATCAAACACTGGTGAATAAATTGTAAATATGCCTCACTCTACCAAGGATAGGTGATTTGTAGGAGATAATTACCGTTGAGCCTGTTGATTTGCTCTCGCATCAAAAGACGTTTCAAGTTAATGAACAGCACAGAAAAGGATATGTAAAAATATGCAAGAACCATTTGTCTGAAATAAATTTTCTTCCTATGCAGACAAGAGCACAGAAACAAAACAAATGCACTTGCTGTTTTAAATGAAAACCAGCATCTCAGGGGAAACTGTATGACAGCAGTAACTCTCTCATAATCTAAAAATAATCATCAACTATAACATTAGGTATAGGAAGTCCAAAGAAGAAAGAACGTGTTTGGTGAATTGATGGCAATTAATATACACCAAGGCATACCTGTAACAGAATTCAGAATCGTGAAGTTAAAGATAAGACTATTCATTGCAAGAATAGGGGCATGGCAAGAAACTGGCATAAAGAAACAAATCGTTTCTCCATTCATGTACAGGCACATTGCCATCCCTTTCAGGACAGGAACCTTCTAACAGCCTTCTAATCTGCACCATGCCCATGTCCCCTCCCCAAGCTAACAGCTATCCTGGTCACGTAAATAGCTTGCTATTAAATTATGCCTGAGAAAAATAAAATCGGGGATGACACAAAAATAAGCCATATGATACAGAGAAGGGACAAAGTTGTCTTCAGCTGAAATTTTAAATGTTACAGACCAATGTGCTGCATCCTAAAAGGCTTTGACAGGCCTATAGTCAGTAAGGGTGTAATTTCCTTTCCCATCATTTATTTACTAAGTCATGGCTGCAGGCCTTTCTTCTTTTCATATGGGTGGCATGTTTGGTTTGCAGTTGGGAGATGAGACAGATCACACTGCCTGTGGTCTGAGGCATCAGTATTTGAATGAACTTTGACCAAAAATGCTGTGCTTGAGCTCAGGTGGTGGGTCCTGGTGGAAGGGGAAGGGGCTGGCAGCGCCCGTTCTGCTTGGAGCTGTTGTGTGTCAGGCAGCAGGAGTGCAAGTCTGACTGCCAAAGGCCTGGCTTGGGCAGCCTTGTAGCCCAGCTTCCACTACACAGCCATATGAAGGGTGTACAGTCATAGCTAGTGCTGTTACTCAAATACTGCTCTTCCTTAAGTAACTGCTTTTATTAAAATTAAGGAGATTTTAAATTTACAAGGCTGAATTCAAAAGTGAGTGAAGAAAGCTACTGGAACAACAGATTCCACTATTCTTTTCAAACTGTATGTAACATCATATTAGACTTCCTATAAATCTCTGTTGGCCCAGGGCATGGCTTTAAGCGAGTTTGTGCCGTCCTTACTGGCAGGAGAAGTTTCAGCTTCCCGTTCCCAACTCCTGACCGTGGCCCAGCAGCATGAGGTGGGTGGCTGTGAAGGCACATGGAGAAACACACCTGCTCCTTTCAAGAGAGCCACGAGACTGACGCAGTCACCTCATAAGACTCACCTTCAGACTCACCCCCATTTGCCTACATGGACTCACTTTTTTCTTTTCTATATTTAGATAATTTATTACAGCTCTGTGTATGTGAACCTGACCTGTTCTCCATGAAAGGGTGCAGCAGAAAGGGTCAGAAGGGCAGAGCTTAGCAAGGAAGCTTTAGCTTTCTCAGTCTTCCTCTTTAATATGCAAGACTTGCACCATGGTGGTTAGTAAGCATAAGTAGGTCTAAGGCCATTCAAGCTGACAAATCTGACTCATCTCTCCTCTGTATTGGGGTGATATGCCTTCTGCATTAGCTGAGGTCTTGAAGTAAAAAACTGACAAAGGAAAGACAAAAGGGAATTTAACAAAATGTCATAATTAATTCAACAACATCTTAAATCACCAACTGCAATGTTATTCAATTTCAGTGAATGGGGATTAAATAATTCAAAGATTTCAAAATCTCACAGAGCAATTATTCAATTGAAAGCTCAAAAGTTCAGATCAATCTTCAGAGGGGTATATTTCTAATGGACAAGACTTTTCTCAAGCCAAGAACATGCATTATCTCTGCAGTGTTCTTTTCAAACTTACAGCTCTAGAGAGTACAATTTATTCATCTGTCAGATTTTATGCACTTCTTGCCAGGGTATCATTTATATCTTATTTCTCTAAACCAGAAAAAAATATTTTTAGAAAGTGAGAGCATGTAGAATAAAGTCTTTAAATACAAATGGGGTGATTCAGAGTCCCTTCTCCATTTTCTATCTCCTTCAACCACATTGCCTTGTATTTACTGTTAAGTTAAACCAGACAGATGAGCTTTTGCTCTCTGTGACAGAAATACAGAGAACAGGATAAGCAGTTTATCCTTTCAATGTGCAAACCAGGCATCTCTTCCAAACAGATGTATTAGCGAGCCACCACAACCAGGTGCAGACCAGGGATGCTCACACCCAGCAGTAAGCCTGACTCAGGAGAAAAGGAAGCTCCCTCCGCAAAGCAAAGAACAGAAACAGGGGCAGGTAATTCCCACATTGCTGTGCAATTCTCTTCTTCATTCACTGTGCAAAGTATGTGGTTAAGAAGAGCTACCTACTGCCACCAAAGCAATTTCTCTTTGTGGTCTGTAATGAAGGCTCATACTGCTCTTCTCTCCCCAGCACTCATGTGCCTGCACATACCTACATGCATGCAGGGAGTCTAGAAACAAGAGAAGACTATTAGCACAAAATTTTGGAAGGCTGACATGCAGGATCCTTTCAGTTCAAGAATATATCAGTCTGAAGTTACAAAGCTCTTCAAGGAAATGTCCACTCCTCCTCCACTCCCACATGACACAGGAAGGCAGCTACTGCCATCAGGTCGCCTTGTATTTCCTTTAATAGGACCATGTTTCCAATTGCTAACAACCTTGTCAAACCCTAAACACCATGCTATATGTGGCCCACTAAGTATAGGAGATTTCTTCTGTGATAGTTTGGTCATTTAATGAGAAATTGTGGCAGGTGTCTGACAGTCTCAAAGTCTGAAGCAGGGAACTGAAAATTGGATGGTAGAAAGGACTTCAGATTGGTGGTTGAGGTGGTGCTTTTCTGGCTTGTATGAAGAATCTTCCCACCTTGAAAATTCGAAGGTTGAAGCTGTTCAGCTGGAATATGATGAAACTGATCTGTAATTTCCCAAGAGGTTTTGTGGTTGGGTTTTTTTTTTTGTGATAGGAGCACGTTAAGAGAAGAAATAGGTCTTAGCACCCTATCACTACCTGCAGCACTGTACAGCTAGACCCAAAAGCAGAAAGCCTATCCTCCAGAGCTCTCAGTGACTTCACTGCTTAGCCTATCCTACTCACAAGACAGAAGAGAAAATGCAGATTCAGCAACAGCTGTAGTGAATGAAGGACAAGGAGATGGCAGACTGAGAGTCATTGATAAAAACAGGGGTAAGAGATTGAGGGCATTAATCTGTGGCACAGAGCCTGGGAGGTGCAGAAGGGCTGAGGGTGCAGCGGATCATAGATGTGATGGAGGCTGGTAGCAAATGGGTGAGGATATGAGGACTGAGACTGGGCAAGAGAGAAGGATGTGGATCCAGAGACAGGACGAGAAGAAGATGCAGAGGTCTGTCAGCATCAGATGCTGGAGCAGAGTGTGTTCCTCAACTCCTTTGCTGTTCTTCAGCACCTGCAAACGCCAGTGACACGGGCTTATTGCACAGACACAGTATGTCCTCACCGCTGGCACATCCAGCATGTGATGCATCCCGTGGCTCTTCCCCATGGGATACTTCGTGTCCATGTCACTAAGGTAACACATAATGAAAGCTGCTCCCCGTTTCATTTTTGCTTGTTTTGTCTGAACACCTGGCAATTAAAACACCCCCAATCCCGCCCCACAAGCTCTCTACTGCCAAGCCTGCATGATGTCAAGTGCTAGGAAATACCAGAACCAGGGTGGCCTACACAAACTTAGTTCTTCTCTCCTTTCTGAAAGGATCTGCCTGTGAGGGAGCCACTCCCCCTTTTCCACAGTCCCCTGCATGCCAGCCCCTCTGAAACTTGCTTCCAAAGAAAACTACTGCCGTTCTCCCAAGTTTCCTTGTGGTGTCTGTTGCTACAGCACCAAGCACACTGCAAGTACAGCCTTCCCCAGGGCTGGTTGGGGAGCGAGCAGTGCCGACGAATTCGAGTAATCCCACTCGTGATGCCTGTGACCCGATAATACGCGGTTTTCTTTTTGCTCAGAATAACGGGCATTGCGTCAGTCTCACGTTCAATGGACGGCAAAGCCGCCGCTCCATTTGCTGCGTTCGATGCTGCTGATTAACCCCACCTTGATTCGCGGACACATCCTCACTCCCCCCGCCGTCCCCTAAAAAAGAAGCAGCTGGAATAAAACGGGACATCCCCTCAGCCCGGCCGCCCCTGTGCAGTCGCAAGCCACCCGGCTCTCTAGAGCCGCCATCTTACCGCGGGTATCCCCACCTCCCGCGGCTGCAGAGCAGGCAGCGTCCACCTTCTCCCAGCTTCCCTACAGGCTCCCTTCCAGCAGGACACGAGCTTCCCACCCCGCCTCTCTTTAGCAGCTCATCAAATTCCTTCTCAATCCGCGAGCGGCCCGGCACCCGCCCACACCCGGCAGAGGCCTAGCCCCTCTCACCGCTTCACGGCGCCTCAGCTCGGCGGCACCTCCCCGCGGCAGCAGTCTGTCACCTCCGGGCCTGGCGGCCGCAGCAACTCCCTTCCACCCAGAGTCCACCGGAGCGGGGCCTGGGGGAGGAGGTCTGGGTGGAAGGGGGCTGCTACTGCTGTTGCCGCCGCTTCCGCGCCCCCTCCGGGTGAGAAGGGAAGGCCGAAGCCGCGGCCCTCGGGAGCCTAGTAGGGCGCTAAACGGTAACGGTAAAAGACACGCGTGGACCGTTTCTGCGATTTAAAAGTGGTTTATTCTCACCGATTAAGGATTTGAAACGTTCTAATTTTATCTGGAGCATCGTACAAACACGGCTTTCCTCAGCGGTATGAAGAAAATAATTTTCATGCATAAAGATGAGCTGCACAACTCTTCACATTGTTAGAGGGAGTAACAGCAAATATACCGTCTAGCACCAAGAATTTTAATTACAGTGTGAAGATACCATGAAAGCTTCCTCTTTCATGGTGAATCGTTTCAGCTGACATTTTTATTCTGAAGTATATGCTGTTTTCCAAGCAATGAAAATTAAACTTTACATTAAAAACATGAAAATACACGTGTTTTAAAAACTTGACACTTTTTAGAAGTTAAGCTATGAAATCTGATTTTTCTTGCATAGCAAATTTTCTTTAGACTTTGAAACATATAAGAAAACCTAAAGAAGTTTAAAAAAAAAAAACCCAAACAACTCCTCCTTTCCTGGTCTTCCCTTACCCCATCTGGTCAAGCATTAGGCAGTAACTCCTGAATATGCAGGACTACATATGAACTTGAACATTCCTCTGCAAATTAAGCATTTAATCCTACTCATAAATTTATCACTGGAAGAATGGCACTAAAGAGTTCAGTATTTACTGTCAATTAAGTCACTTCTACTTGACTTACAGGTCCAAAAAAAGGTTTACTAAGTACCAGCTCTAGACTCTGCAACAGACCCCAAAAAATACAATCTTTCCCCCTGTTGCATCACCATAGAACACCCAGTCCTGCTGTTCATTCCAGAGCTGAAGGTCTAGATGTGACAAGTGATGTCACATCCCTAGGCATAGCCATTACCTGGAGGCACAGGTAACCAGTTGGAAATGGCACTAACTAGCACACTAAGAATACTGCAGAGAGGAGATAGAACCAGACTTATTTTCTGATGAGGAAAAGGTAGTAACATTTAATACTAAACTGAGACAAAGGAAAGTCCTGATGAGTAAAATTTGATGTAGCTGCTGCTCAAGAGCAAACCTTACATTTGCCCAAGGCATCTGAGATTGCAAGGGGCCAACAGCCAGGATCGCTCTCTTCTCCGGATAGCTTTTCCTATTCATGCTTTCAGGACCAGGAAGAAACACCACAAGTTCAGCTTTTTACATTCAAGAGCTGTTGTTGGTTTCCAGACACTGTAGTGCTATCCATTTGCATCATATCTCTCCAAATCATGCCATCTCTCTCCTGCGATACCAGTCTACCAGGACTCTGCACATCGCTGCGGGTACATTTCTGCTGTCCCTTAAAGGGCTCCTCAGAACCAGAAACTGACTAACAAAATAAGTGAAACAGTTTAAGCTATCTGATTGCGCTATCCCTTACAGTCTTGCTTAATCATACACATGAATTTACTCTCAGTTTTGATTTTGTGTTGCAGTCCACCATTTCCCAAGCTGCTGAACAACCAGATACAGTAAATCTTCCCACACAGCTTTGAGAAAGTCTATTCTTTACTTAAGCTTAAGAAAGTCATAGATTAATTACATGGCAAATGCATACTTTACAAATGTAGACATATATTATCTTGGGGCTAAGTTGATCTTCTTGCTTGCATAGTGTATGATGACTCCTGGAAAACAGCAAGGCAACTCCTCCAGCATCTTTGTAACAGACCCCTGGCACAGGACATCTCTGTAACACCATCGCCAAGTTAAAGTCCAGCACGCCATGAAACTACTGGACTCCATTTATTTCTATACAAGGCTGAGACTCTGTATCAGGATCTCAACTTAAAAAAAAAAAACCATGAATGTTACAAGACTTGCAGGACTCAGCTATTCCAAGAGTATTTAAGATCATTTAAAATTACCAGTCAGACTTTATGCCAAACGCATTAAGAGATACATACTTTATAATCTAGGGTTATCGATATACTACAAGGCAACACATTTACTCCAGTTGTCAGGCCAGCTTAAATATTTAGTTATTAATTCTCTCAACTGGCTTTTCTTGTGTGTGCATGCCTGGCAGAGAATGTAAAGCTGGTAACATTCATAAGAAATTCTGCTACTTTAATCCTGCTGCTTTCAAAGTTGGACTGTTCAGACACTGCAAGTTTTCCTGAAAATAAGGTCTTGTATTCACTCTTAATTACTCAATTCAACATTTTAGCAAGCCTAATACGTATTACACAGTTGTGCATTGGTAGTTTACAGACATAACACATGACCCTTTTTCACATGAATTTATAATTTATACATGATGATGTGACAGACACATGATTATCAGACAAGAAGTGCAAAATAGCATGCAACTAACTGCTTTCAACTTATATGCATTATCTTCCATTTCTACATTGTTTTTATTCAGTGGCTCATAGTGTAGGCCAGCACCCCAGCTCACACGTTTTTGCGTACACTGAGCTTAATACAATCTTTTGTATGTTCACATTCATAGCATCTTTAAACTAATGATCACTAACATGTAAATTCAAGTGGAAAATCCAAACTACAAGCATCCTTTGTATATGCATTCTCCAAGTTACACAAAGCCTACAAGCTATTCCACTCAAATATGCCTACTTCCAGGAAAAGGCGGGATAAGGTACATGTTTATTATTCACAGCAATAAAATCATATTGTGCATACAACAGCAGGCCAGTCTCCTGCTGCAGTTGAGTAGCACCTGTTTTCAAATTATTTCTGAAATAGGTCTACTTGCTTAACCCTCCCACTTAGCTGAGCTTCAGCAGCAGTCCAGTGTGGTGCTCCAGGCTTTGACATGCTGTACATAGATGCCATCGCTGTGTGATGTTATGGATAAGCTTGCCACGATTAGTAGATAAGTCCTAATCACAGAAAAAAAGTATCCTAGAACACACGTGTAGCCCACACGGTGCATACCAGCACTAAGGGGACATTAATGACACTTTTGGCCGATGGGACAACAGGAGTACTCCACTCATCTCACCTTGGTCAGAGACACATGACACAATGCAAGATGAACTGCAGACAGCTGTGCCTTTGAAGATGACTGAAAGAGTATCAGAACTAAACAATCAGCTTGTGGAGATGCCAGATCCAGTTATACATACAGAATCCTGTGTGCCAAAAATACACTTAAAGCTGCAGAATTGTCCCAAATAGTTCATCTTCCTACAATTCTGGAAATTAATCAAATTTGTGAATGGGAGAATTAGGTGCATAATTTTTTTTTCAGATTCCTGAAGGTTCATTCGTAACAGACACGTGCCTGTCAATGATAATGTCATCTCCCAGTCCAAACACAGAACTTCACTTGCAGTAGTGGTCATACAAAACACTTCTGTGTCCCTGGTATTGCAGAAGCCTTGGAACACACAAGTCTTGGCAGGCTAAAAGCTACTTAATGACAAAAACATAAAGTGCGGAAAGGTGGAGCTGTTTGACACCTTACTGACACCAGAGCACTGACAGGCACTTCCAAAGCAAGCTGGAAAGTTTGAAAAATAGTGAGTGAACCATTTCTAAGCACTACTGCTGCTGTTTTAAACCAGTTCCAACATTGCCTTATCAGGTGCACTGCTTCAGCAAATTTTTAAGTCCCCTGTCCACTAGAAGACATCGCACCCAAAATCTTACACCTTTGGAGCCCAGACTCAGCCTTCACTAACACATGGACACACGCACACTTTCTATATCCAGTCTCCCAGAACACCAGTTCTGCACACTCTGAACGACTCGGCCCCCAACCATGTAAACTGCACTCATGTTGATCTCCTACATCTCCCTGGAATTCACAAACATGTATCCATCAATTTCTCCCACCACAAGTGCTCATCCTTTACAGACTAGAGAGAAAAAACCCATGTTTTTCTACGCCACAACTCTGTGCTTAAAGCAAATCAAAAAAAAAAAAAAAAAAAATCCATTTTCATTTGGAATTTTTCCTCACTGATTTTCCCCACTAATGCAGAGGTTAGTAATATAGGCTGGGGACCTACTCATTCCCTTCTGCTGAACC
The DNA here is from genome assembly GCA_027925045.1 of Hypotaenidia okinawae. NCBI lineage: Eukaryota > Metazoa > Chordata > Aves > Gruiformes > Rallidae > Hypotaenidia > Hypotaenidia okinawae. Next base: position 22,585,897 of record BSDF01000008.1, on the reverse strand, counting down.
TGTTCTGATTTTGTAGCGTAAATGCTCACCACCAGAATATGTGCATGTCTGAGTGCACATGTACCTCAGGACACCCAGTTCTGTGTATGGCTGGAGGGGATGGCTGGAAGGTCCCCACCTCCAGTGAAAAGGTTACATGTCTTTGACAGTTGCTATAAAAGTACCATGATTCCTAGCTGCCTTTCTGGAAAGGGAAGCTGAGCAGGCAGTGAAACGCTGTAGTGGAAATCCGAAGCAGAGGGCAGTACACCTCACACACTAGGTGTTGGTGGTTCCTCAGAAAGATGTAGGATTTAAACTTGTATGCCCCTCACTAGTTTCCCACTGGCTACACCTCGGCACTTCCTCACCCAGTGCTACCATCACCCGAAGCCCACTTGGAGCTGTGTATTGTCCCTCAGCCACAGTGCAAACATTCCAGAAATTTAATTCAGAATTTTGCACTGCAGCACTAAGGAGGGAAGCCTAAAAGTTACCAGTGGCAAATTCTCAGCAGTGTGGTGTCTGCATCCTTTAATGCTGCCCTTTTAGTTAACAGCCTTGGAGTGGCTTCGAAACATTAATTCAAGAAGCCATAAATATTTTCAATCTTAAATTCTTTTAGATGCTTGAGTTCAAATAAGTTGGTTTAAGTGTGACATTTCCCATTCTGCTGGGCCTTTGGCCTTACACACTTTCTTCCTTTGAACTGCAATTCCAATTTCACATGCTATTAGCGTTAAATTCCACCAAAAGCACGTACTATGAGTATATTCTTTGAATGGTAAATAGACTGAAATGTTTCAAATAAAAGCCCTTCAGCAGAATCTGCGCAGGCCAGGCTTCTTCTGAAATCACATGAAAGCTAAGAAAGATGCCCGAGTTTCTGATCTCTTCTGCCTTTCAAATAGCCCAGAGGTGCCTTGTATTGTGCAGCACGCAGGGACGTTAAAGACTGACTTGAAAACAAAAGAATTCCAGAGTTGGATCTGAATATCAAATTAGGTATCAGCTCAAGGGAAGGACCCAGGTGTCACTGTAGATGACTGTATCAGTTCAGTGGTCAGCTACTGAAAACTGTATGTAAAAAAAACAGACAAAGAAAAGTCCAGAAGATAACGATTTTTCACTTTACAGCAGACATATAGCAAAAGCATACTGGCCAGTTAAATGGTAGACAAAAGGTAGGCAAAATCTGCTGACCTTGTGTTAAAACAAGAGTTAGAAAATAATAAATGAAGACAAAAAGCTGTGTGATGCTTTTTCTGCACATTATGATTAGACTGTGGAACACATTATTCATAAGGGCTGTTCACATCCAAGCACTTAATATTCTGAAAAAGCTCAAGACTTCTTTTTATGGCTAACAGTGATAGTCCAGTGGATTTGGATACCTCAAGTTTTTGTAAAGGACTAGAGAGCTGATGACTTAGGATCTACACCAATCTCTTAACAACTGGGAGTGGAGAAAGAGTGCCCTGATGTTGGGGACACATTATTTTCCAGGTGGGCTACAGGTATTTTGTTTATCAGCTGGGAGTACTAATCACTCTTTCCAATGCCAAGGAGAAAACCTGTCTCTTAAAACTGCTGCCAGATACTGCACTTCAAGGAGCACCACTAGAGCAGCAGAAGTGCTTGTTGCCTTGTATCTTTACACTGTCAGAATTCACACTTACTCCCAACCTTTCCAAACGTGATCTTTTGGTGTGCATAAAGCAAAGAAAATGACCAGGGAAAGGAATTTCTCAAAAGCAATACTGTAAAGCTGCACAATTCAGTCTGGCTGCAGAGATGCTCCGAATTTACAATTAAAACCCTGTCTTGTGCAAGTATTTCTGTCTTTGTATTATGTTTTCAAACACTCAGAGAGCAACAAAGGTGGATCTACCTACAGGGCGTGGGAGGCCCTGTGGGGAAGTCCTCTCAAACTTCCCTAAAAGGGTCTGGGACACTCCTCCAGCAGTGATATCAGCCTAACTAGTCCAAAGCAACTGGATAGCAGAAAATCACCATTAACATATAGTAAAACACATGCACAGACTGATAGATGTAACATTACCAGTATGCAAAAAATTAAAATGAAACAAATTAAGAACTCCAAACATGAAATTCAGAATGTTTATTGTAAACAGAATAACTCTAGCACTCTGTCATACTGGCTGTGTCACATGCACCCAATTCCACATCAACTGCTTAAAATAGCACTTGCAAAAATTACAGTTATGTAATAATAATTTATGGTTTCTTACATAAACTAATTAACAAGCACTAAAATTGAATTACAGTGTATTCTAGGTAGTTTTTTATTGCTTGTAGACACTGCAGCTTTGGATCCATTAAAATGAACCCATTAGTATGCCTGAGTTTATCAAAAGTTACTGCTATATCAAACTCAAACTGTAAAATGCTGGAGAACACTTTAAACCAATTAAAAGCTGCTGTAAAACTACAGGGGTTTCCATATCCAGTCACAGAAGTTTGAAATTCTACACTTTTTCCTCTGGAAAACATAATTTGTGAGCTTGTGTTCAATACGCTGCTATTCCAATTTATTTATAGAATTTGTTAAAATTAGAGTTTATAGCACTTCCATGAATATATATATATATATATTTATTTTTACACTCAATAGAAGCCATTTAATTTTATTCACCATAACAGTGGTAAGTTTAAATACTAAATCCCAAAATATATATTTTTATAATATGCTGTCAAAACTTTTAATATATATAATACAAATACTTTTACTAAAGGAAAACTATGAACAAAAGTGAAATGCAAGAGGGTGAAAAGACCATTTTGTGTGAAGGATCCATGGAGAATGTGGCACACAGAAACACCTTTACCATTTTTGCTTATACTGTTTAACTTTTTTTTCCTCAGGCTACAAAAATACGTGGCCTTCCTTGGCAACAGGCTACATCACAAATTATCATCAAATCTCTCAAAAAGATGATGAAACAGATACTGTTAACCTGTAAAATAAATTTTAAATACAGTGTATTTATTGAATTAGAAGAGACTCTCAGATAAATACACCTTAAGGCCCTTACCCTGCCACGCATTCATTTAATTTGGCTTCAGAGCCAGTGTAAGAATGATTATTCATTCAAGGACAAGAACAGCCCTAGGATCCTGATGCATGACAACAGTGGGTCACATCCAGGCCTCAGTTTCAGGTTCCTTTAATCATAAGCAAACTCTCAGTAACACCCCTGATGAGCAGAGTTTGTATCTTCAGTGTTCTGCATACTCTATCCTGCCCAAATAATTACAATCAATTTTATACATTAACGAGGTAGGAGAGCTCAGTAATCAGCAAGATGCTCCTTTACCTTTTTCTACATTGTCCTTAAGCACAAGACCACTCTGCAGACGTCAGTAAACTCAGTGAAGATGACATACCATTTCACTGAATTATGGAAAACATATAGATACAGTATTTCAGAATAATTCTTGATCCTTCCAGGTTTTGCACAGCCTTCTTAAAAGTAGGAACAAACATTTTGTGATGTAACCTGAAGCACACCTTGTACTACAGCAGTGCTGCACCGTCCCAAGCGCCTTCCTGAAGGACAGGAAGGTCCCACACAGATGTACAGGAACAATGACGTACCTGATCCATTACAGGGCGCATTGAGTCAAGAACCAGCGTGTGCTTAAAGTTACCTGCACTAGTAAGTACTTTGCCAGACTGAGACCTAACGTAACAATTGAGGCAACAGAGACTGAATTCTCCAGCAGTACATATGCAATTGAAAAAGAAAAGTGATACCAAATGAGCTATCTTGTATACCAAATGGAAACAATTCACAGTGATGCTGAAAAACCAAACAGGATGTTGACAGTATCAAGAAACTGGGACAACAATTTTGATATCAAAAATAAAATGTATTATTAAAGTGTTTCCAGCATTTTACAAGTTTTAATATAAAATGTCCCCAAATTTGTATAGAAAGATTAAAATCATGCCCATATCTTCAATTACTCCCATTATGACAATTCTCTTACTTACTGTGCTGTCAAATTTTCTTTTTTTCCCCCCACTGGTCTTCATAAAACTTAAATAGAAAATATGCCGGTTGCATTAAGGATCAATTAAAAAAGTATCATTCAACATGTCACGTCAAAAAAATGTGAAAGTCTCTATTTTTAAAAAAATTGTTGACCTCATCCAAAAAAGGACCTACTTTTTTCTCCCCCTCCAGCCCCCAGTAAGATAATTATTGGGATACTAAATGGTGTTTTTCAGGAGTAGTGAGGGTATTCCAAGCAATTTTCTTTGCTCTGGAGGGTTATTTTATCAAAACAAAAATTTTAAGGGATATACTATTTTAAAAATATACTGCATCTACAAGTTTTTTTATTCTTATTGTTTCAGTTGATTTTGGTTTTCAACAGGTTGTCTGTAATATAAATGACACATGACCACAACTGATTTTTATATACTCTCTATCCCTAACACACAGCTGATGTCAAATGAACCAAGAAAGAATCTGGGACTTTCATAACGGACAGAACCATTTCTTCTAATGATCTTTAATAATTTTGTTCATCATGAAGTCCCCTGCAACCACATCAGTACTGATCACTTGCATTTCTTCATCCGTTGGGGCTCTTCACAGTTTTGCAGCCATGAAATTGATATGTGGTTTCACCAGTGGAAAGAGTGGCAGACTGCGCTTGAATTCTGTCATATTCTCAATCACACTTGGCTGCAAAGAAGCGTATGCAAGAAAAAGTCTGCTCAATATCTTTAAATGAGAGAAGTGAGCTACAACTACATACAAACAGATCCTTCTCACTCTTTTCTGCAATAGTAGTGATTCACAATTCCTTATTACAGGATCCCCCAAAGTACAGTGTTATTTCTTATGAAGCAAATGGTTTCATATTTACTGTAGATAATTTAAAACAATAGCTATAATGCAGTAATTGCATTAGTAATAATGGCAGGAACTTTAGTACATGTGGAGCTTGTCTTTTTGTTTACAAATGCTACTTTAGAACATCCCACCTATCCTTTGAGTACCAGAGGTACAATAGCAATTCAATGAGCTATCATTCTCAGTTGCAGTAACAGACTTAACTTTTTAATATTTTAGTCATAATGGATAATATATCCACATGTAACTCGTACAGACATTTCCACCCATGGTGATTACTTCACTTGTAAGGCTTCAGTAAGAACACAGATCTACTACTGCATTGCAAACAGTTAATGATATACAGGGACAAACATCATCCTTCTTGAAGAAAGGTCCAGCAAGGGCCCAGTGCTGTTCTATCTACAGATTTTGTCCAAATGCTTCCTCCACAGGTTACACATTGACAGAAATGTGCATTAACCTTTCATGCTTTAAGATAATGATCAGATAGTTGGTTTTGTTGTTGCTGGTTAGGTTGTTTATTTGTTGTTTGCTTGGATTATTTTTAAACAATGATGATAAATTTATTGATGCATATGCATCTCTCAACACTTGATACATCTGATAATATACAATCAGTATTTTCAGACAATAATAATCTGTATTTACTTGATAGTGTAGCTACTCAGTAGAGTTAACTACTACTACTATTAGCTTTCATAATGAAACAGAAGGAACATAGGTAACAGGACAGACTGTTAAAAAGAAGGAAAAACAAAAGAAAAATTCATACTTATTGAGGGTGACAATGCATGTGGAAGAGAGCTCAAGCTGAAATATCCGTCCCACAACAGCTTGAATTTCAAGAAGAAAGTTCTAGAAAACTTCGATTCAGTGATGCTAAACTTCTATATTAAGAATACTGCCTGGGATTTTTTTCTGTTGTGTTTATTTTTACCTGTGGTAGTGGTGGAGCTGGTGCCAGGTTCACATCATTTTGGCATGGAAACTCTCCAACGACAGGGCCTATTTAGCATCATCATAATTAATTCAAGACCATAGTACCTTTTACATAATAAACTGTTTTCTCTTATAAAGCAAGTATCTACACAAAGCAGAGTTGCTAACTTTGAAGTATCCAAGTAAGATTTTCTGAACATTTTGCTTTAATAGCCCCTGGCTGTCTTTAGAAATACAAATTGCTTAAACCATGATTTGATGTGAGAACATGTGCTGAGGCAGTGGCTTTTATTCATTTTACTAACACATAAAGAAGACATGGAAATAAGAATCGCTAATCTATGGATCAATGAATACTTAAAATTGTTTTTCAGTACAAAATATGAGAACGACAGTAAATACCAGCAGTTTATGCAACAGGAGCAATGCAACAACAGCACATCTTTAAGTTAGGACATGCATATGGTGCCCTGGGGGTTACTCCATGTACCAAAATTCTGGATAGCAGCCCCAAGTCTTCCCTGCCTATCCCCATGCATGCTTGACTTCAGTCTTCCCAAGTTTTCTTCCTGCAGCCAATCCAGTTGCCCATAAGAACTTTCAGTCTTCTTTTCCTTAAACCTCCCTCCTACCTCCATACTCAAATTTCAACCCTAACATTCACCCTGGGAATTGAAGTACTTCCCCCTCCTAAAATCCTGGATCTCTACTGCTTTTGAATTTTTTTCCACTCTCAGAGAAAATCGCATGTCTGCCTCTGGGAGGAAGGGCTCTGTCTGGGAAGGCTTTCAGCTTTCCTCCTCTGTGTTACTCTCTACAGGATTGGTGCCTGCACTTGGACAAATGCTCATTTGAATTCATGGGAGATGCATTAAAGTCCTAGTTTCTCTTCCATGGCAGAAGAGAGGCCACATGCCAGATCAAATAGTTTAGGACTGGGGAGTGTGTGGAGAGAATATTTTGCTATAATCTCTGTACAGGTAACCACTTGTTAGGACGCCTGCTATGCTCACCTTGGGAAGATACCATTCCACACAAATAACAAAACCATTCTGGCACTTAATAAAGTTTTTTTCTAGACATGGAAAGTATTAGAATTATTTCTATTTAGCACTTAAAAGTCATGAAAACTAGAAAGATGCCTTGAAGCAAGTCTTCCTTACTCAGCTGTAGAGTTACAATTTCCACAGGACCATAAAAAAATCAATCATTCTGAGACTGGAAGGAGTTTCGTGACAGACACACAGCCACCTGCTTCTTTTTGCTCTGCAGACAAGCCTTTAATATTACTGATCTTACAACCAGTTACATGTTGGAATTTAAGATCAGGATAAACTTGTGGGAAATCTGCACAAACAATATAGTAGTTTTTTCTCTCCATTTATTTACATTAACCAGAAACACTTTTAACATTTTCCTTCTTGATTTCTAAAATGTAACACCACAGTTTACAATGCAGAGCTAATGTGGTTCATTTGAAAAGAAAACCTAAGTAAATGTCTGACTTTCTCAAGCTTAAGTGTAATGTTTGACATTCCTAGGGGTTTGTTTTTTGTTTGTTTTTCTTTCAGAGTGCTTGAATAGAATTGTGGGCATTCATTGCAGTACTACACCATACTGATAACTGCAAATCCTAGTTTTGTTTTTCCCTTTAGGACTATTTTATTTTATTTTTTTTAAGTTTCTTGTTGAAAAAGGTGCTATTTTAAGATATATTGTTTGAATACCAATATACTTCAGAATGGCTGAAAAGCTTGGTCACAAACATTAATTAGAAATTTGTAAGTGTGCATGTGAAAAAACCTTATAAAAATAAATACTTTTTTCTCTGAAAGGTGCATAATCTCCAGGTATTATATTTTTCTCATAATCATGTAACATGGTTGTCTTTAACTACTTTGTACCTGAGCAGGAATTGACTAAATCGTATATTCAGCACAATACTTACAGGAATCCATTTCCCTTGCAAGGACATGTACTGATACCTTGTGTCTTCTGGGAGCATCTATTGCCAACAGCACCTAGAGTAAAAAAATGTCAAGTCCTTCAGATGCAGTATCACTCAGATATTGTATTTATAAAACAGTAAAAGAACAAAAGCACTTACATCTTAATTTAAGCTTTAAATTGAGGGGTGAATTTTGGGTTTATCCCTTCAAATATTATTAAAAGTCATCCATTAAAGTACTGTGAATTATTTAATAAGTTAAGAAATGTATATAGTCTGGGACTCAGAAAAGCTGGAAGTAAGAGTAATTAAGCCATTAACTATCACAGTATCAGGAACACAACCTAATCCCCTGCAGAATTTTCAATCCCTATCAGCCTTCTGGAAGCACATCACCCAGAACACATTAAATCCAGCTGGACTAGCTCACCAGAAATAACAAGCCAGTTATTTCTGCTCTGGATATGGGATAATCATCTAACGAGCACCAGTGCAAGCAAAATAGCACAGGTTCCTAGAAAAACAGAATATGGATACTTGTTCAAGTTGTCTTTTATTAAACAATAGCAAGTGATATTCCATTTGCTAAGTTTGTGTTTGTTGCATATCTTCATCCAAGTTATCATACTACTGTACCACATAAATAATAACCAGTTTTAAGGATTAACACTAAATCTCATAAAAATAGAAGGTAATGTAAAAATGACCTTGGATACTGAAAAAGATAAGACAGAGTACAAAAGATAAACCATTCTGAAAGACATTAGCCACCCCAAGAGAGAAAAAAAGAACACACAGATGCACACAAACCCATGCTTCTTCATGGGCAGAAATTTTTCCATCCAGTAATAAGTTCCAAAGACATACAACTACACTATTTTTCAAATTACTACCTGAGTCATTAGCTGCTCTGTTATTAATAAAACAATATGTCACTTTGCAATATAGTGACTTACTACCTATGAAATCTGTTACAAAACAGAAACAATGAGGCCAAATTTATGGGGGTTTTCGGGGGGGGGACAGGTCAGACAGATGACCCCCATAGTATTTCAACTGCTTGTATTAGATATCCATCTAGCAACTTCATGCTGAGCTGCAATGTACAATTACCGCATCATTATGCTGCTCTCTTGTTCTGCCTAACTATAAGAAGAAAAAAGTTGATTTACAGTGAACAAAGCTTTAAAAATATCTGTTCCACTCACAATTCATGCACACACAAAAAGCCAAATCACTTACTGGTTCAAGAAAAAAAAATAAAAACAAATTTGCAATTTTGGCCAAGCCTGGTCATAGACTAGCACATTTTTTATTCATAACAAAAGGATAAATGAGACAAGATGACAATAAGAGCTGATATGAAAAAAATCCCACTGCAAAAATCCCTCTTCTCCACAATTTTTACAGTATGCTAGTTGCCATTAAACTAAGTAAGATAAAAGAACCTAAATTATTATTAAGGTATCTGCATCAATCATATCATTGACCTAAACTATCCAGAAGTATATGCTTTCATCGTTCACGCAGGTAACACCCAGGTATCTCTACATCTCTTTCCCAGTAAGTTTTTTAACTACATAACTGACTTACCTTGTAGAACTGTATGATATCATCCTTGGTCAGGGTCTTTAGATAAGCCACTTCAATATTATCTGCACAACAATAGCAAAAATTAGAACAAGTCTGCAAATCATAGCTGGTTATTAGCACACTACTTATTCAAAGTATATTTCTTTCAAATTCAGATGCTGTAATTGACTGCAAATTATATGCTTTTCATTGTTAACTCTCAAGCTAATACTTGCACCACTGAAAGCATCATTGGAAGCTTGGCAGAAAATTATACTTCAGTAAGTCCATTTGATTAGACTTACTAAAAAATTCTTGTTTGAAGAATACTGATTGCACTGTATGTTATTCAGTACCTAAAAAAGATATGCCTACTTCTGTATAGTATCTTCAAATCAATGTTACACATTTCTAATGCAGACTGATTATAGATGGCTTTTATTCACACTTAGGCAACAGGATGGCAGAATGCACTTTTAAATCAAGGTAAGGAACAGTAACTACATCATACGTGTTAAGGAATAATCACCTTCAGACACCTGGGGACAATGTGTCTTTGTCACTACATCACTTTGTGTAAATTAAATTATAATTACATGAACTAATCCTGTAACATTGCCACATGTTTTTGTTCTAGGCATGCTTGCTTTCTTAGGGTGAACAGGAAGATCAAGAAAAAAAATCCACACAAGAGAAGAAATAGGCAAGAAGAGATACACAGCTAACAAGTCTGCAAGGCAGGTTGTAAGTAATTAATATGAAGTTCTACATGGAGGAAATAAAAACTAAATTGTATTTGGGATAAAATTTTTTAACAAAACAAACCAGTAAAAAAGTAAAAACCCAAAAGAAAAAAAACATTTCATTTGTTAATGCTGGAATACAAATTTCTGATTCTGACAATTCTAGTCATATCAGAATCATTAAGGAAATAAAATTACTAGTGGGTAGAGAGAATTAAAAATAAAAAAATATGAGAACTAATAAGTTGAGAATGATTTAGATATAAAAGATATGCCTATAGCCAGGAGGAAGAAATTCCAAAGAGATAATACAGATCCAAGTACAGTAAAACCAGAAACACTTAAGGCAGAGAAATTAAACTTTCACCAGACACAAAAAAAAGAACTTGTGGGATAAGTTTCCATGTCACTCCAACAAAGGCATGAAAAGGAAGCAGCTCTCATTCTCCTGAGACCAAGCTAGATAACAATTCAAAATTCTTCACTACTGAAACAGTTCTGTTGGTCACTGTTGACCAGAGACTGTATCTGTTATTGTGGAAGGTCAATGCTGTGCATGTAAAGCAGAAGAAAAGTCACGGCACATAGGGGGAGTTTTATGTAGGAGGAGATTATGCACGGAAGATGGAAAATTATCGCTGTGAGTAAGAGTTGAGACATGAAAATGTGAGGAAAAGCTGATGTGCACCTAAACCACTATTACTATTTTTTTTGTTAGAAGCTGTATTATTAATGTATTTTGAGTATTTTGGTTTAAAAAATATTCAAAAGATAAAAGGAAAAAATATAATTTAAATACTATGTAGGATCACAGTGTAAATAAAAGCCAGTCCATTTTCAGCAGTATCACTGGAAGCTGGACCTCAATTGGTCTTCTACAAGTTTATGATCTTCAAGGTATCACGGATGAAAGTAGATTTGAATGCACCCAGTCAAGTATTAGGCACATACATAATACAGACACCTGAACATCACAGAAGTTAGAGCTTACACAACATCAATGTTTGCATTCAAACCACTTCCAATTCTTAACATACTGTGTGTCTCACTGAGCCATAAGGCAAGAATGGAATTGGTCAGAGAAGCATCTGCCAACCCCCATCATATGGTGAGCATCAGGGAACACATTATCCTCTATTACTAATGGCTCCCACAGCAGTGAGAGCACAGGCTCCACAAATGAGGCATTTTCTCAGGGCAGAAGGAAGAAATACAATTTACAAATCACAAAAAATGCAGTCAATTATGCACAGGCTTTGCAAAAGTTTAAGTTGTTCCCAAATCACAGGCATAAGCACAGCCAAACTACGGCATTCAGTTGAAAAGGAATTATAATTTGTTTTACCTCTGTCAAAGTTATACTGCTGGGAAATGATTTCTCCCCAGTACTTAGCACATTCTGCAGACAGCTTCTTTGGTTTGTCTAGACGACGAATTGCTAAAGCTTGGATGTGTTTTTGGAAGGCCTCTTCTGTCATGTCTTCTATGCATTTCTCCATAGTTTTTAAGAATGCTTCCACTCTGCTTTCTAAATAGTGTGGTGGCTTTTCAGATTGGATAATAAATCGCAGTCCTTGTATGCCATTTGCCCGACGTGGACCACTGAACACAATGTAACCTTGGCAAAACAAGAATAGTCTCGAGTTAAAAGAAAACCCTTGTTCCAGCTATGTAGTAGGTTAGACAGGAATGCAATAATAAAGGTTTTCAAAATATGCAACTATTTTTTAAAAACATCTTTATTTCACTGAGGTAAATATCAGTGGGGGGGGGTGGGGGTGTGTGTGTAAGGAGATGAGGTAGACCAAGACAGAACAAAAGGAGTTCTGTCATCAGGATTAAATAACCAGAAATTAAGCTGTACTCTAGTGCTTCATTAGACTCAATGTTAAGAACATACTATTATTTTTTCATAACATTCTCTTTGCTGCAATGTAAGACCACTATTTCCCATCTTATCAATTAGATACAAAGAAAGTATAATTCCCTTCCTTTCTGTTGGAGCTTTTTGCAGCTTTACATCTAAACAACTAAGCCTTTCTTGAGTCTTCTTCCCTTTTTTTAATAATGAACCTGTCACATTTCAGTCTCTTAATTGTTCCTTGATGCTCATGTCAGAACTTGATACGGCATTTCAAAGTCCTTATTATTGTGGGCATATCTTGGAAGCTCCCATTTATATACCCCAGTAATTTACACAGCAGCATGACACTGATGGTTCATTTTCTACTTCTGATCTGCTGTAACCTGTAGATTGTTTTCTACGTAACTGCTACCTAGCTAGTTGCTCCCTAGCTTGTATCCGTGCCATTGATTATTCCTGCCAAACTGTTCCCACTGAACTGCATCTTATCCTCATTCAAGTCATGTTCCCAAAATGTCAAACTAATTTTGAATTCTATCTTCCCACACACTTGCAGCCTCTCCCAGCTTAGTATTATCTGAAGATTCAGTAAGTTATCTTTACCCTACCATCCAGAGTTTTGACGAAAATGCTAAGTAGCATTGGATCACAACAGAGCTCTGAAGAACACACTATTCTTATCTATCTCCAATTATGACTTTCAAACAGTCTTGCATCCAAATGCACAGCACTTCCACCTAGGTGCTCTCTTCAGCTTGTCTGAGAAAATTACATGCCTTTCATAATATAAAGAAAAGATATACAACATCACCACTTCCATCCACACAGCTAAACTCTGTTCGCATTAAAAAAAAGTTAGGTTAGTTTGACCTGAGTTTGTCCACTAATAGCCTCCCAGTTACCTTCACTGCATTTAGAACTGGTTTGATAAACTACTCTGTATTTTCCAGGAATCAGAATTGAGCTGACTCATCTGCAACTTCCCTGCTCTTCTCTTTTTAAGGAAACACATAGCATTTAGCATGTTTATTTTTCCAGTTCCTCATCTATCACCTACAAATTCTGTTACAAGGCTTCTAATTCCAGGATTTCATAATTTTGTTTTGTGGGGTGTTTTTAATGTCATGTTCATTATGCCCAAACTCTTTAAAAGCTTGAAATTAACCTTAACAACATTTTAATCTGTTATTTTCTTGTTCAAAGGTAAGCCTTGGACTTCGATTGCTGTTATTTATTTTGGAAAACACCCAGTCACAGTTGACATTTTAAATGAAAACTAACAGAGCTAACCTAAATTATTTTGACTTTTTTTCCCCCTCCACTGTCAACTTTTCCTCTTTCTTATATTGCCAAAGTATTATTGAATGAGTTCTTGTTACTACTTCTACTGTTTAGCAAACAGCTACCTCATTAACTTCTTTCTCCCTTAGGCTTCTCAGAGATCTTATTAACAATTCCATGAAGTTTACTGAATTTTGCTGGTATTGCTACTGTCTTCCCTCCTAAGTTTTGTGAACTCTACCATTTGACAATTACACAGTGCTAGAAACACAGAGCTCTTCCTCAACTGGTTTCCCCCTCCTCTTTGGTTACCTCTAACTTCCGTACAAAATCTGCCACCAGGACATTCCAAACATCTGCTAAATAATCCGGGTTCTCCCTTATTTTCAGCAGGTAACTAGATAGTTAAAATCCTTATGATGAATATGGTATGGTTGATTCTCCTAGTTGCTTACAAAAGTCCAATCTTGCCTGATATCCCTGGTAGTTCCTACTCATCACACAGACACATGTGCCTGCCTCTCACCTTTGGAAAAACTGTATACCTCCTCATCAGTATTTCATTCATGCAAAGTCTCTGTTTGCGTTTGTTATCCTGTCTGAAATAACGTTGCCAGTTCTCAGTCATACTGATTCAGGTAACGATTATTTGTACTTTCTGGTGAACACTTGTATTCTTAAAAAGCCCCAAAGATATTTAGGTCTTCACCAACATGGCAGTTTACCATTACCCACAGAGCATTATTCCTAGGATAGGGTCTCTAAATCATCAAGTGCACCTGTAAGTAGGATCACAAGAGGAAAAGACCAAACCACTACTACTGATTCTTCAAGAACATTAAAATTTAGGAAACTGACCTCATGGTATATCTAGAATTTTTACCAAAAGGACATTTTCTGTACTGTGATCAAACTTCTTTTTAAGCCAGAGTTGGTTTCAGATATTTCAGGCTTAAAATCTTAAACATTATGCTTGCTTCTTCTCAATTTAGAGTCTGTGCACAGTAACACTCTTTTGAGTCATCAGCAGTTAAAATGATTTACATTTACCAAGTGCCCTTTAAATGGCATTCTCTAAGCAGGGAAAGAATACCTCATGGTGTCTCCTGTCAGTGTGTGAGTATGCATGAATGTGTGCATACAGATGCAGGATCACTCTGGGAAAACTTACCTAACTGTTCCTTGGTGCGCAGAGTATTGAAGCATGGTTCTGAGATAATTTGACAAAAGAGCTCCAAAAACATATTCTCAGAAGTGCTCTGCATGTCTGTCTGGTAATATATTTCAATGCCACAATTGTTATGAACCTCATTTCTCTGTTGATATACAAACCAGCCTCCTAAAAAGACAAAGTTAAAACTTTTAAGTTCATAAAAATGCAAGATTGTCCACAACTAAAGTCTATCACTTGTGGGATGGAATTATAATAAATGGTTTAGGACTGTTCAAGCAGAATTTCCACTAACAGCACACTCTTCATGAAATAAGAAAAGATTATTTTAACACCTTGAAATGTTATAGCTTGTCACATCAGCAAGTAAAGTGAAACTGGCTGCTTCTCCTCAAGCAAATATTTTTGGAACTGGAGTGGAATTCTGCATTGCTTCTATTGTACAGTTTCTAAAAACAATTTTTGAGAAACATTACGAACATTAAAAATAATTCAGCGTTTAATACCAATAGCTTCTTTGGTATGTGGTAGTTTCCACGGGCTGATAACCAGCTATGGGCAATTGACTTTTGCTGTATAGCTACCTATGTCAGCACTCCTGTAATTAAAACTCCCAGCAATTCCTTCAACCTCCTCTCTTATAGATACAAAATATTTTTCACAATAGAAGTAAAATCATATACAAACACTACAAGACCAGATGAATTTATATTAGGAAAAAAATCAAACTTATTTGTGTAAGAGCTTTAAGTTTTCTCAAAAGGCAAGAGTCGTTTAAGGCAATCCTCCTCTGAATGGTCAGTTAATACTCAAAAGTGCTCAAAGAATGGTGTTTATTCAAATATGTATACTATGTGTAGCAGAGCATGGGACAGGGCTCCTCCATAAATCATAGTGAACGAACTAGGTTGTATCATAGAATTATAGAATGGTTTGGGTTAGAAGGGACCTAAGGATAATATATTTCCAATCCCCAAGAAGTCCAATTTACATGCACAGATTAAAAATTAAATTTTCACATACACCAGAAAGAAGATATATTAGTGTATAATTTTATTAACAAAAGCACACCCTAATTATATTTATTTTAAAATTTAAAATAATTTGAGATAAGCAAAATCCTAACAACAGAAAATTAATTTAACTTGCCATTAGCCAACAGAGAATCTCAGTTCACTGTGCATTTAAAAAACTGTAAATAAATCATTTCACTTACTATCAGGAAGCTGCACTTCTCTGTATCTCACTAGCTGACTGGGAAGAAGTGGCTTCGTATGAGCGTGTTCAATGAGAGTGTCCTCTACCATCTGCATAATTCCTAATGCAGCCTGGAAAAGAAAACGTTAAAAGGATGCTTAATGTCCATTAGGTGTTTAGTACCCAACTGCAGAGAAGTTTTCCTACTTGCATCTATTCAGGGAGGATCACAGATAATTTCTAAATAACAGTACAGCCTTCCCAGTTATCTAGCTTTTAAATGAAAAACCCATTATGCCAACCAAAGAATGCATTTCTCTGCTAGGTCTGCATCATTATGGAAATCAGAAAACATCTGGTCATTCAGGTATCTTTCAGAAGGTACTAACGGTCACATACAAATACGTAATATGTGAGATATTTTTTACATTTCTCCACATGAAAAATAAACATAACATTAGAAAGAAATGTTGAGACATATCCATGAAAAAGAAAACTTTGTGCATCCAGTGCTCCTGGCTCCTGTGCGAATACAAACCATGACTATTTTAATGGAAGCCAGAACAAACATTTGCTGGTATTTACTCCCTGAAAGACACAGGAGCTGACACTTATTTTAAATGGCCCACCATTTCTGTTTAGCTTTGAAAAAAGTACTCCATTTGGAAGGTAACAGATTCTTAAATCTTTGCTAGTTAGCCTCAAACTTTTAAATGAAAAAGCAGGATTTGCAGCATTTCATTCTTTACACAGCTCGATCACATCACAGTAATGACATGCAACATAGACTTTAAAATATTTAGATTGTAAGTTGTTTTTTTAATTAAATATCCAAGAGCTATACAAGGGCAGCACTTACCCTAATAAATCTAAAGTGGAAAAAAATGACACGATGATACTGCCATAGATTAAAAAAGTAAGTAGTCAAATCATGAAATCACATTTGGCACTGCTTTAAGATCTGAGAAGATTAAACTAGTATTCCATTTTTTATGTTGCTCTAAAAAAAATTGTTTTATTAAAGTATCGCACCAACCTGTTTTGTTATATTGCCATGGAGAAGAGCTTCAATGTGTAACCGTGACAACAGTTGAGCTATAAAGGCCTTGAGGCGGGGAAGAGTGACATCTAGAATAGATATTTAGACAGTTAAATCAATTATGTGCATTTTTACATTAAGTACCACCTAACCCATCATTAGATATGGTGCCTTTCTTAGAGGAGGAGAAACTCATTGTCACGAAAAACATCAATCTTTCCTTAAAAATGCAACATCGGAAAGTTTCCAGGTCTGAACAGCAGCACCCATAATATGGCTCGTTTCACTCAGAATTCACATACCATCTGGCCCAGATTTAAAAAAAAAAAAAAAAAAAAGCAGCCTTCTTTCCAATCATGCTGAACAAACATTCATTCTCCAGTTGCAATCGTTCAGGTGGTGTTCCAAGATAAAGCTTTAGTTATTAACTAAACAAGCAGCATGTAGTTTGTAATGCTTGACAAACACACTGTGCATTTACCATCTATGCTAAAAAAAGCCCCTCAACTCCAATATAGTGTTTTGATAATACTTCGTAACAAGCAATACAGACGAACAATATTTTTGTAATATATCCCAGAGTACATGTACACAGATTCCATGCCAGCCTGTCTTCACAAAGCAGTTTTCATATATAATGGAAAATATAGTTTAAGATATAGAATCAATGGAGTGAGAGAGGAGGGGTGGTTGAATGGATGGGATGTTCACCTCAAAGTCAGCATCTCTACCTTAATTCCCTGACACGCTACAGCACCGAATCTATTACTTTCCCATTTTGCCATTTTCTCAACTAAAATAAAAACTAACAATATTCAGGTATTTCACAAAAGTTTTGAAAGAGCAAACGCAATCAAAATTTTGAGGTCACTTAGTTATCCAGTGCAGGATGCAAATAGATCTAACAGATCTGTTACTTGTATTAGAAAATCCTATGTCATGCTTATCAGTCTTTCACCTCTCTTAAAAGAGGTAACTGACCACCGGTAGGCAATTAATTTTACTTTTTTTATTCCCAACTCCAAATCAACTTTTTATTGTTGTATAATGCTGATCTTAAGTTTTGCCTCTAGAACTGCTTATTGATAGTGCAAAGGATGATGGTGACAGTGACTGTGAGAGAGAAAAGGAAAAAACCTAACTGCATTTCAAGAGCAATTCCAGCAGTGCTAAGTAGACAGCATTCCCTTCAGGCATTCCATTTTTAGCCATTCTTCTGCCAAATACAGTAGCATTAATCTTATAAAGACAACTTACATATGGAACAGAAAATCTCTTTTTCAAAATTCAGTAGTTCTTAAAAAGAGAATGACCTACATATAGCTCAACCCACTGCTGTGAAAATCAGCATTAGTTTTGTCACTGACTTCACAGGCAGTACTGGCACCACTGCTAAAACTCAGAGATACCTGCAACCATTCAAGACACTATACAAGTAAACAGTTGTATTTCTATCCTGGAGCAATCCTGTAGAAAAACCACACCCCTCTGCAGTCTATCTTAATGAAGCCATTTGCAGCATCACAACTTCAGCCAGTACGGTATGTGTCAGTCTTTGACAACTATGGATATGTATTCTGAATCTCACCCCCAAAAAATACAAAAGTTAGATACTCTTCTTGAAAAGAATGTCTTGATGTGTTCCGAGAATATACTACTACAAGGTATTCTGCAAACTATCTCTGTTGTAACACGTAAGATACAGGAAGGGAAGAATTTTTCAGATATTCCTAAATCAATTAAATCTCTTAATTTCAATTTTCTTCTACCTCTCTATGTACTCTTCTACCTGCTCTATGTTAAGATCCACAATATTCTTTGGCTCTTATTATTGTCACTATTTAGAAAAACGCTACCTTTTGTTAGCTACAATTCTTTATTATCTACAGGAGTTAGAATTCCCTGATAATGGAAAAATCAAAATAGTGTGCAGATTGGGAAGTACAATGCAGACAGACTCCAATGTGTCTGCAAAATGTCAACTAGAGGTAAATGATTTAACAATGGCATTTAAGCATCAGATTCACTGTACCCAGCCTCAAGGCCACAAAGCCATTCAAGTTTTGCCATCTGAGGCCTTTTGCATGAACTACTATACTAAACTGGAGGCTAAGTGCAGAGGCATCGACATCTACCAGCATGACCTCAGGTTTGGCACTGCAGGGGCCTCACTTGAACAACAGACAGACCGTCATTAGGTTTAGATAACAAAACATTTTCAATAAGAAAAATAAAAATAGTAAAGTTTAAAACTGGCATAACATTACCATCTAGAGCTTCTTTTAATTCATCTTTGGTCCAAGCAACTTCTGTCATCAGGAGTCGGAGATAATACATTGCATGCTGGTGAGGCTGCTCAGCCCTGAAGTTGTTAAGTGACCGCATGTACTAAAGAAAATTAAAATTAAGTATTAAATTCAAATTAAAGAACTTTATTTCTAAACATAAAATATTAACCTTATACTCTCAACTTCATATACCAACAAAAAGATGTCTTTCAAACGTCAAGTACATTCTCTTGCTTGCTAGACCTGTTAAAAATTGTGTTAAATTACCTTAATAATAATGTGGGCTTCCGTGCCTATGGATTAAGCAGTAACCATTAAGATAGTTGAAATGAACATGAAATCAAGCTTCTCCATAAAATTAGTGACTGGAAATTAAATTATTGTAGTTAGACCTAAATAAGTATTTAGATCAAGTTTCTCCACTTGGGAAATATCCATTCTATGATGACTGTCTGGGTGTGGGAGAATACTGCTAATAGAAAATGTGTTTTCTCCCATTTGTTTTCATGGGCTGACTTGGGTAGAAAGTACACAGGAAATCGGGAAAATTCTTTGCAATCCTTGCCTGGATAAAGGAAGTATGAGCAAAGAATCAGTGAGCTTCTCTAAAGAAGTTAACTTTTAGTCCAGCTGCACCTTTACAAAATAAGCAAAACCTTTTTCCTCTACCAGAGGAACTGGAAAGTGCGAACTAATACATTTGACAAGCTGAGATCATTTCCAGTAAAAGAGAAAAGAAACTCATTTCAGACCAGGTAAGAAAGAAACAGCAAGCATGAAGCTGCTGAGAATACATCCTATGTGTGCAACCCCTTGATCAATTATAATAAAGATCAACTGAAAGAAGATTCCAGGTGCAGTTATTTGTAATTAAAGAATGTAACATAAGCACTCTGGAGAACTCATGGCCACAAAAATGACAACACCCAATGACCCAGAATTTCAGTCTGTTTCCACCAACAATCAGCCTGCAGATTTCTTCTGAAGTCTTCGCATTAAATATTAAATTATTCCAAAGTGCACATTTCTCATGTAACTTACCGCTTCCTTGATAATTTCAAATCGTTTTTCATCAATCTCAAAAGTAGCCATTTTCTCAATGATCTTCTTGAGCAAGATGTGTTGCTTGTCATTATAACCTTTTACAGAAAGCTACGAAAAAAGTGCATAATTTGCTTTAAATGTGGTAGATAAAAGAGCAATTACCAAGTCTTGTATAATTCGATGAACAATACACTTTTCAAAGGTTATTCAACATTAATTCATTCTGAAATAAAATCCCTTTACCGATCAAAAATTAACTAATGAATAATATTGCACATTTGCCCAGGAGTTATGAATGCAGAAAATTAATATAATTTCATGTTGATGTCAGCAAATTCTACACAGAATACAGATTTTTAATGATTAAAAGTACGGAGTCCAGTCAAACTGTACGTTTGGAACACTGAAATGGTTTTACTCGGAGAGTGAAATCTAGATTCACGGTGTTCATAAATATTCTCTCCAATTAACTTTTAACATTGTTTCGTGTTTATATTGTTGCTCAAAAAACATTTTACATAAGTGGAAGTAGCACTACAAGAAAAGGGGAAAACCAGGATGGTGCTGGGCTGAAATAGCAAGGTAGGTAGCCTATAATCGTAATGAAATATTGATATTGACACATTTATTTGAAATTATACATTAACTTGGTCATTTAAAAAAACAAAATGGAAACTTAGAAAGTACTATGTGATTGCATTAAACTATAGAAAGCTTGTCTAGTGAAAAAGGCATTAAAAAGAAGAAAGCCCCCTTCGAAATTTGTTATCTTGGAATAGGAATTGGGTTTTATTTGTGCAGTTTAATTATTAATGGTGAAACTACGTTTTAGGACACAAACCAAATTACAGGTGAATTCTTGCTTTCCAGTAGAAATTATTTTTTCTTCTATAGTTGCTGAACAATACTTGAACCATGAATTTGAAGAAAAAGCTATCAATAATGGATTTATGATAAAGGCAAATATCCTAAATTAGCCTAAGAACCCAAACTGTTCAACAATCACCATTGGTGACTGTTTCCAGTACAGCATCTATCCTTGCTGAAAATATCAACACTGTACAGTTACACCTATTGACTATAAAGCTTCTCACAATATAGAAGAGAATATTTTAAGTTCCCATATATTAGAATGGAGTAACCTGATTTTAATACATAAAAATATCTAATCTGTAAAGAATATAAAGACCCTACAAAAAACAGACATTATTTAAAATAGCCAAACAACTAGACTGTGAATAAAAATGAAGAAAATTACACACATACACTCCTCTATTTTCTTTTTTTTTTTTTTTAAATGAATTCCATGGAAACATCATCAAGCTTTGAAACTCAGAACAGATAACCATGCTTGCAGTAAGTTAAGCAAATGCTACCAGGAAATAAGATTTGCATTGGATAAAAAAAGAAATTGCAGTGTGCTCTTTCATACAGAAAACATAAAGACTATATAAAACATATTCTCTAAGATGCCTTAGAAAATAATACTTCCACAGAAAATAATACTTCCACACAATTTGGTATAAAATAATTGTTGATAAAAACTTTTATATAATTTCAAGAGAGACTATTAAAATCTCCTATCATAAATCCCATGGAAGAAGCTGAATGAGAAATAACCATTTATCATAGTATCAGTTATTTATCAAGTAAGTATTGTCAGCAATTTAAAACAGATTATAAAACACGTAATAAAAACAACCACTAAGCAGAAGCCATAAATGTCCAGCATTGCATTCTCATGAACACATGCATAATCCATTTCCACAGGTCACTGGAGCAGAATTAGAGAAACTGAGATTCAACAGATAAGTTAATCTTTTTACACAGAACCCAGCAATAGCACTTTCAGGATTACCATGCAAGTAAGTAAAGACGTGAACTAGAAAGCAACACTTGCAGTGCACGCATGTTCACAAGACACTGCAATCTTAAACAGGTCACTCAGTGCTGATTAAAATACAGTTTTGCTTTGCCTTTAATTCATGAGACATATGCAAGAAAAAAAAATGAACCATCTCATTTAGAAATGCAGAAGTCAAACGTTTTCTCCAAGCTCAACAAGTCCCAAGCTGTTTCATTTCCTCCTGCATTTTTTTCTTACTTACAAGTATTGCATTCATTCCTGATGCAATGCCATAGATCAAACCTGAGAGGCGTGCTGCATATGTATACTCTTTTAAATCATCCTTCAATAACCTGATAAACAGGTATGTCATGTTGCAATGGAGAGGATCAGCATAAATGTAGCGACTAACAAAAAGAAAAACAAAAGAAATGCTTTGATACCTCAAGCAGTGACAAAGTAATGGATGAAGAAACATGACTGAAGAGTATGTATATGCAGCCTCATGATCAGTAGTAGTTCTTGAACAAGAAAGCTGAAGTGTACCATTTATTTAATAGCATGAAAAAGGGGTCTTCTACCCCATCAGTCAGAAAGTTTTTAGTAGGTATGTGACAATCTGAAATAAATATGTAAGCTTGGATTAGGGTTGTTTTTTCTTCTTTTTTAAATGGAGGAAAAAATCTTAGAACTAATTAATTTCATGAATGATATAAAAATAAAGAAGAAAATTTGCTTAATATGAACGGAAAGATCGTTGAAGACTTTGAACAAAATTCAACTTAAAATTCAAATTAAAGAAAGGATGGTTAATAACCAAGATCAAAAGGAGTAACAGCCTTAGACCCATTTTTTTAAATAGAAGTCCTTCCATCAAATCAATGTAAAAATGTTGATGAGTGGAAGTAGTTTTAAGGCTCTAAGCTCTTCCTTGATTTGGGTACTTACATACATCCCATAGATGGTATTTTGGAGATCATAGTTCAAGCCAGCTAGTTCTGCTGCATATGCATACTCGTTGAGGGAGTCTTTGAGTAGTTCAAGGTACAAATAGGCCATGTTACAATGCAAGGGATCCACGTAAGCAAATGGGCTGGAAGAAAATGTTGAAAGTAAAATATGCAGTTTAAAATTATTTCTCAGTTTCATCTGGCCTTTTAAGTTTGATCTGAAGAAAATAGTATTTACTGTGAGTATGCTGATGGATCCCATTATGAAGGATTCCTATTTCAAAGCCAAATGTGAACATTCCTGTAAATAATTATTTAGCTTACTTATGGTTTGAGCAATGTCTAAATATATTGAAGATTCTAGAGATATTACCTTATTTGTGCTCATAAATTAAAACACTTTGTATTTACTTTGCTGTACAGTGAGAATTCACCAGGAGTAGAATAATCTAAGTGCACCCTAAATAGCCAACATAATTTAACAGACTGAAATGAAACCCACATCCTAACCATTAATTTAATAAATACTTCTGCACTATCAGGAAGCAAAATAGTTTCTATTACAAGAACAAAGATATTAGCAATTTATGGTACAAAAAATATCCAGTACATGCTAAGTTCAGCTCAGGAAAGAAGTTTGGCATATCCACATTCAAACCACCGTATTTCTTTGTTAACTCTTTAAAGGCAACAACTCTACAAGACCTACTGTTATGAGAAGCATCTGATCATGTACAGTACTGGTGCAATTCTCTCAAGAAGAAAAATGCAACTCAGACTCAAGCCATCTTTCAACTGCACTAATTGTTAACTACCTGTGCATTTTAAAGATCTGCAATCAAGACAAGTTAGTTATTTCTGTAGCTTCTGAAGTGCATGTAAATTCATTATTACTTTCACAGAAACAATCAGCAGTATCTAAACCAGAACATGGCTTACAATATAAAACCACACAATTGGCATTCATTTTCCCCAGTCACTAATGGTCATATTCAAAGGCATGCTGTAATACATGTTTACACCTATATAGCATGGTATTTCATAGAATATACCATTACTGATGTCATAAAACAAAGATCACATCACAACAACACACATGCCAATAACTTTCAAATATATTGCAAAGTTATTTTTAAGGAGGTTCACAGTGGTTTTCATTAAGGCCTTGACTTCCTCCTTTAAGATTAAGGAAAGGAAATGTGGGAAGAAATTTGAAAAGGAAGCATTTAAAAAAAATATTAGAGAATCAGAGCCTGCTATAGTCTGAAATCTTAGTCTAGGACATGCTTTTTTACTAACTATCGCTGAGCTAATTATTCTGGGCTTGGGCTTGTGTGACTTAAGTGATGGAGAGGAAAAAAAAATAAATAAAAAAATCAACAAACAAACCAGGATTCTGCTATTTGCATTTCTTCCTACAATAAGAATTTCCCAAAAAGGAGTAATTTCAATCTGTCCAATGATGCAAATCTGATTTATATTGAATTAATCATTAAGACTGAATTCAAAACAAGAAGCCAGTCAGTCCCAAGTTATCATAAACCTTCTTCCAAACTAATTTTATTATTTTTCATTTTGATACTAGAATACACCATCAGTTTGATTGCTTACTACATACACATCAGTGTAACCTCTGTATACTCATTTAGCTGCCAAAGGCCAACAGGGAGTTTTGAAAATAATGAAGACTACTAAATCACTAATCCTCAAGTGAAACACAACAGAAAACAATTACTACAACACTGTCCTGGGAGTTGTCTTCTGTTACTGACAACTTTGTAAATAATTACTTCTTTCTAGTTTACCTTTGTTTTGACTAGATTTGAGGAAGCAGAACAACTCAACCACTGATACTGTATTTGAAAAATCTTAAAGCCTAGTCTTTTCCCCTTTCAAACAGAGCTGTAAGCAATGCAGCTGGAACCAACCCAGGAGTGTTGATCCTGTGTAACCTTAGAAGCAACTTAAGTTGCTTACAAACATTAAACTGGAAGGTAGCAAGTATCCATTTAAAAATAGTCAGCATTGTATTTTTAACATACATCTCTCTAAACCTTTGGAAACTTGAAGTGCAGAGTTTGCAACTACCTTTAGAAAGTTTCAAAACAACAGCATGTTACATTGTTACTTTGTTTCCTTAAAAGAAAAAGAAAAAAGGAGGCTACTTGCATTATTAAGTCCTAATTCATATAAAATCAAAAGTTTATCATTGTTCAGCCTAAAAGTCCTGTGGTCTTTACTGTGGTGTTTCTTTAAAGCAAGACTTGTGCCACGTAAGTATTTTCAGTTTCAGAACAAAGCGAATTCTAAGTGGGTTCAAGAGGTTCATATGCTGATTATTCCTACTGGATTTTTAAGTTTGAGGGAGAAATCACCCTCCTCAAACTCTTCTTAATTCATCTACAAAACAGTTGCTGCTACAACATCTGGGTCAGAAATTCTTCCAATAATTTGTGATGATCAGGGTTGCAGGCAGAAGAAATCCTCCTTTTTTTTTTTTTTTCCACACTTACTGAAGAAATCTTTATTGTGAACAAATTCTTGTAATCTGTTACAAGGCAACACAGCATCATATTATTACCTAGAATTGAAGTGAAAATTTCCTATGAGAGCCCACATTACTAAGATGGCTTTATTCACCAAGTTATTTGCCACAAGAGCTATGATCAATTTCATCAAGTTGCATGAATGAATTTCACCATTTCTTCCAATGACCATCAGCAATACCAGTCTCAAGAGGGAGAGATTCTTAAGAACCTTAAGCATCAAAACCAGACATACTTGCTTATAACTTATTTTGGAACTGATGTATCCAACATTGTCAAAAAGTCTCCTCACATCCCTTCATATACAACTACCATACTATTTTTGAAGAAAAGGAAAGAACCCTTGGCCCAACCCTAAGAAAAAAGCCAGCCTTCTACCTGTAACGATTCCTAGGAGGAAAAAAAGCAAATCATTTCTTTAGTCAGCCAGCTTTTTAAAAGGGCTCACCACGATGAAAGTACAGGTCTAACAGTGGAAGACTATCACCACATAGCTAGTTGAAGATGTCCTCACTGTGGGAGGACTAGACTCGCTGACCTTTAAAGGTCCCTTCCAACACAAACTATTCTATGATTACATGATACTGTGTGTGCGTGCATGCTTTCATCGTTCATAAACGGCTATAGAGATTGATCACTCATAGTTTGTCTGGCATAGATTTTAACAAACTGTAACTGTGTAACAAACTCAAGGTCCATCAATAAAATCCTATTTTGCATTTAGGCCAAACAGTACAAGGGAAAGCTGCCAGGTATGAACAAAGGCGGCAAAATACTGCAACTGTTGTTCTCTGAATAACAGTTGGGTAGTTACCATTTTGATATTCCATTTCCTGACACATTGAAGTTGGAATGGTTGTAACATTTGCCCTTGTGGTTTCAAAAAGCAAAAAGAAAGAGGAAATGCCCAAGCCACCTGTTTTTCACAAGTACCAACACCAGATTTGACACACTGAAAACAAGGACTCAATAATCCATCTATAAGCACCTGTCAGAGTCCACATGACAGCCTTTACAGCAGCATCACCAAATCATTTAATTAGGCCAAAAGATGACAGATCCTGAAATTATTTTCACTTTCACTAGCCCAGCACAGAATCAGCTGCACTCTAAAGAAAGCGGTGGTTTTGTTTAATTCAAAAGTTAGAAACTATTACTATATGGCTATGGTGTTCACTTAAAAATAATGCAAGACCAGAATTAACATTACAGCACTTTATCGTGCATCTTGAGGTTAGAGTCACACCTTCATTGATAATACAGGCAGCATTCCTGTAAATTTTAAAACGGGCTGTGGATGGGGCAGGGTGTGGGGGTAGTTGTTGGTGTCAGTTCAGTAAAATCCCATAATTCATTTTAGGTGCTTCAGATTTTATACTGCATTGCATGATGCAAATTAAGAGAGAATTTGAACCTAAACCCACTATCAGAATAACATTACAAAGAAAACACTATCCTAAAATAGCTGTGATTTGGTCATTAGTTTAAAATAATACAACCCATTTTTAAAGAGGTATATTGCATTATACAGTAGGTCCCACTGGCAGGCAAATTTCAGGTATAGAAAATAAAACATCTAAGAAAATCTGTTTTAAGAGTATTTTTAGATAAACTTTTCCTGTTAATATAGATGAGGCAAACTGTTTGCTACTCAAGTACTGCATAACTTACATGCGCCTTCATGCCGTCTGTATCTTACTGCGTATTCCCAACCAAGGACAAACATTTTAAAGCCTCAATTCATGCAAGAATTTTTTTGCCACAGAAACACAGATTTCCAAACAAACAAGGACTTTCGGAGAGCTATTTCACACTGCATACCTGAAAAATTCAAAGTTGAGACACGCTTTTGGCAGAAAAAATTTGTCATCTTGCTTGAACCAAAGTTTGCTCATAGCAGTGTCCTGCATCAAGAAAAGAGGTGTTGTTAGGTCACCTAACTCTTAGCTGTACTATATTATACTATTTTTTTAAAGAAATCTCTTTACCACTCAAATCACAGTTTAGTGTTGTCCCCTTCAATTCACATTCATGCTCTACATATTTGTGTATACATCCATCACCCTACTGAGTCCCTCTTCTTGTCAAGGAATTTATCATCAAAATACTTTTCTAGAGCAGCAGGGATGAAAAATCAAGATTTCCTGATAATGCCAGCACTATGCAGCACCACAGCAGTATACAGACAGATGTTATAGACTAAGCACACAGAATATTCAACTCATTCTAAAGAACCCAAATCCCAGGTTCTCTCTGAAACAAGAATCTCATTCCATTAAATAGCTACTATGTAGTTTAGAATACTTCTTGCATCAGGGACAGAATGATAAAGAGTAGAACCTGTTTATTGTGCAGGAGACCTGATCCAATACCTGGAGATGGTGAGCTGCAGCACATAGTAACAATCTGGCCCCCAAAGCCAAAGCCCATACACTAACTGCCCTTCTTCCCAGAGGGCTTTCAGGGCAAGATGTGAGAGGTGAGCTTGTAACATGCTGCCAGTGAAAAAAGTCACCGACCCCTCCTTTCCTCCACAACATTGGTCTAGCTCATAGCAATCTCACTTAGGCATATAAAACAGCAGAAAATTTGCTTTTTTTTTTTTCTACAGCTAATCTCTGCTGATTTAGTTCCTACTGCTGATTTAGTTCTTGTAATGTTTTGCTGCGGGGTCAGGCAAATGCCAGAACCCACAAAAGGAAAATGGCACAAACACACAGCTGGAGAGAAAAAGAAGAGACACAGGCAAAATAGATTATGTCTATCTCATCAAGTGGAGAAGATTAAAAATGTTTTCCCTCAGAAAATGTATTTTAAAAAGGAGATGAAAAACTAAAAGCAAATACATTTCTAAAGCAACGATGCCTTAAAGCAAAGCTTTTGTCTGGATCAATTGTCAAGTTGCTACATAGACACTGAAAGACCATCAAGTTTCTGCAGCAAACCAATTAGTGTTACTTAATAGAGCTGTAGTATGTGTCCCTGCCGTGGTTTAAGGTTTCAGTTCAGGATGAACATAAACATATACTGAAAGTTCTCCTTTGTTAATAATAGTGCTTCAAGTATATACCTAAAATACCCTATGCAGAACAAACACATTTTTCTGAAGGATGTCTTTGCACTAAAGTAGACTTGTATTAACCTAGTGTGCAAAAAGTACTCCCAAATTGAGTATTTGAGCTGAATCACAACAGGTGATTGCAGAAGACTTTTCCTATTTATCCTCCAATTAAGCCTAGAACAGAGATGTGCATTCTCAAAGATCACTATGCTTTATTACCGAGAAGTAATTTTTAGCAAATTTTAAGTACTTGGGAAAACTGAGATTTGCTAGATGTACTGAGATCATTAAATGATGCTTCCCAGGAGACGAGAGACTGATGTTTATGCGTTTACATCTCTCTCTCCTTTTTTCCATGCAACCACAAGTTTTTTCCATACACAGTTACAAAAGAATAGCCTTGTCTACACCCTTGACTTGGAAACGGCTTTAAAAAAAAAAGTCAGTCACCCTTCCCTTCTGCTCAATATACAGCTTTATTATTTTAATACTATTTCTATCAATTGTTAACACACTTTCAAAAGGGCAGAATTCAAGCTGTTGGTAGATTCATTTGCTTAAGAACCTAAAGAGTCACAATCCAGAGTTTAGCAAGAATGAACTTAATACTGTCTTTCTAGTATTGTTTTGTACATTTTTTCTTTTTGTACTTTCAAATATGACATAATCTGTGTTTTAAAGACAGGTAAGAATTAGCCACTAACTTTCCAGGTTAGCTAGCAAACAGAACAAATACAAATCACTTACCTTGACAAGGGCAGGGTACTGTGTTGCGTCTTTTTCCAATGGCAAAATCTCAAAGTTAGTAGGGATAAATTCATTCTTCATTGGAAGCTTGAACTTCCCATTCAGGTCAGCATTTTGCCATTTCTAGAGAAACAGGAGAAACAATGAGGCCAAGCAGAGTTTCTACTTACTTAATCGCTATATGCTTATTTATTTTATCATAGAATCATGGAATATCCAGAGTCAGAAGGGACACATAAGGATCATTAAGAACAACTCGTTGTAACCGAAGATTTAAAAATGTGTTCCACTAGCTTATCTGTGAATGCAGAGAAATGACAGGGAAAGAGCATAATATCTAGGAAACCAAGCTGGAGTAGGCTCTCAGCAGGACAAAGTGCTGCCCCAAGTAATAGTTAAAAGTTTCCAGTAGAGCAGAAGGTGCTTCTGTGTCTCATCTTTTCTGCTAGTGTGAATTCTAAATGAAGATATTAGACTAAATCCATAAGCAAGAATTGTAATCAAGAACACAGGTATAGGCAAGCTAAAGCAAAACATTCCTACACACTGTCTCTTCCAAGCATGCTCAGCAATTTAGCTCTGGGGTATATTTTACAGCCATCTCTTCTTGAAAACAATTGACCAGTAACAAGTTTCAATAAGGAATTGCCCACCTCCTTTGCTGGAGTTTTGATTTTTAGAAGCTTGTTTAACTGGCAAAATATATTCATTTTCTAAGTTGCAAAAATCAATTTCAGAAAAACAGTTCCATATAGCAGTTGTAAAAAGATGCCTTTAAGAACAGATTAGTTCATTAATATTTAATAGAGACTTTTAAATTTTAAGAAGTTAATGCTTGTACTTTTAAGTAGCCACTGCGTATTATGGATCTGTTACAGAAAAAATGGTGTAACATTCCCTGTACTTAACATGTTTAAAACCATATCTGTCCTGGGTACTAAATATTTGTGATCTTAAAACTAATGTAAGATCCTTACTTCTCACAATATTAAACAGAGTCAGCATACTATTTTCATGCTATGTAGAGCAGATCTAAGTTCTCCTTTCAACTACATGGAAAACCAGACCAACAATTTGTAACTGCCTTTCACTTACAGGTATTAGAATATATCAAAAGTTTTAACATGCCTTAATAACTTCATCAGAAATGGCTTCTTGCTTGTACTGTGTTCCATACCAGTCTTCTGTTCGATCAGTTTTTCCTTCGAAAGACTTGGAAACTATTGCAACTCTGAAAACAAAGAGACAAAGCACTTTGGCATAAATGTGTCTGAGGAAAGACGGTGAGAAATCATTCAGAGCACTATTTCTGTTCCATCACCAGAATGCATTTATGGCTGGAAATGGTCCCTGGACGATTACAGAGTACATTTGGATAGTAAGTACAAGTATATCGAAGCACACACTAAGGATAACCATGAAATCAGGTATCAGCATAATTTAATTTTACAGTTTTTCTAAAGTGTTACAACCTAGAGTAGCCCACAATTATTGCTGTATGCAGTTTCTTATTTGTTATACATTGTTCTTGTTCCAGAAAACGCAGCAAGCAGTCCTGAGATGTACTAAAAAATTTATAAAGTGACAACAGTATTTTTCATACATGCTATATCAATGCTAAGATATGTGAAAATACTGACTACAAAAATTCTCTTCCAGACCTAGAATTTCAGATTTTGTATCTCTCTCATTCTCATTTCAGATTTATACCCGTTTCCCCCCTTTTTGTTTTCTTTTGGTTGGGGTTTTTTTTTCGAGGAAATGAAGAAAAGCAGAAAGGTTAATGTATTTCACAGTCAAAACAACAGAATTATACTCAATTAAAAACCTGAATCACTTAATATGTCAAGTTGGAAGGCACCCATGAGGACCACTGTCTTCAACTCCTCGCTTCTTGTTTGATTCCCTAAAACTAAACTATATGGGTAAGAGCATCGTCGAGACACTCCTTGAGCTAAAGGATACATTTAAATAAAAGGAAATCCAGAATAAAGTAAATTACAAACTTCTCAGCATTGTTTGCAGGAATCTGTATAATACGTATCAAGAAAACGCCTTTTCTTTTTTTTAAACAACCTACAACATGAGAGAGTATGAAATGGAAAAAAGTAGCTAGTTTTAAGAGTTAATAGATGTTTATAAGAATTCTGAAATGGTCAAAAAATGGCAGTGCAATTACCTCCTACACACATTTAACAATCTCTAGATGCTGAGTAGCACACTACCAGACTTTGTCAAATCTTATGCAGATGGCTAAAATGCACATTAAAGCATCAAAATACATGCAATGTAGGTGTTCTTTTATAATCACAGCATCTTCAGGCCAGGAACATTCTGTTGTGTAGTACTCATGTGCACAGCAAAGTGGTGCATAAATCAAAACAGGCATACAGATGTGTCTCAAACTATAGCATTTTACTTTACAAATGTGCTAGTGGAGAATACCCTTGGCATGAATTTTGCAATACAGTGAAAAGTTTAAATATGTGGACTATTAATATTATGTTGTAAATGCCTGTGATGTCATTCCTCCTTTTTTGTCTAATGTTCACACATAACCAACTAAATGACCCAAGAAGGTTGAAGAAAACAGGATTCTGCTATATTTAGTTCTAAATCCTCCTACAATGAAGATTTTCAAATTATTAATAATCTGTGCATTGCAGTTCAAGTACCAGAAGGACAGTGGGGTAAATAGCATTAGATGCATTTAAATAAATGAAAAATCCATCTGAGAGTCACATGGGACCGGAAAGACACATTCTCTAGCATTAGATTCAAAAATTGAAGCAGGACTTGCACCACAGACTGTCTGAGACAGCATTTTAAATCATACACACTACAGAGGGGCAATCAAATCTCATGTTTCAGGGATGTAGATTTCCTCTGGGTTGAGGAAGGGAGAAATTTTTACACACCACCTCTGAAAGAACTGTATGATTAGCAGGAACACACACACACACAAAGCAACCCCTGCTTCTCTGCAGAAGTTAGACAATATCCAAACCAGAACGAAAACACTGATCTTTACAAGATACATTATTTCATCTCACAGTGCAAATAGCAATATAAGCAGTTAACATTTTTATTGTTACTACACAGAAAATGGTTTACTATCTGTTTGCACATTACATCTATTTTGTTTTTTATACAAAAGGAACAATGCTAAATAAATATTCAGCAAAGAACTAAGCACTTCATTCCTAAAGAATATTTGTTCTTGCAAAACAGCAGACACTCGCTTGGTCAACAAGGTGAAATCTATTCAAGACTGTTGTTTACATTAAAATGAGCCACAGAAATATTCTATTATGTTTTGCATTTTCACTCGGACAGCTGGTGAACAAAAGCTCTGTCGTGTAAAGATGAAGTTGCTAAGAGACTATAAAAACCCTGAAGTGTATTAGAATTTCAGAGCAACCTACCAGGCCTTTCCATCCATTAAATAAAAAGAGAAAAAGAGAAAATAAGAAGAGTCTTAAGTTAAAATATTATCTTCATAAAATTCCAATAAACACGGAGCCTTGTGTAGCAAGACAAAGGCTTTTTACACTATAATACACAGGTGTCTGTTATCTCATACTCCCTCCTTCTACTCTTTCTCCAACGTGGCGATGCTCAAGCAGCAGCAGCAATCCAAGCACCCAAACATCTGCTGTAGGAACAAACTAAAATTGAAGAGCTAAAAATAACTGTGTCTGCTCAATATATAGAAAAACAAATGGTGGAAATCAGCGTTGTAGTTCTTCAAGGAGTTCTGCTTCAAGGGATCCTCCTGCCCTCCCTGGACACCCAGTCACTACTGGAATGATTACTTACATGTTGAGCTCTCTAAAACATACCCACAACCACATGAAATAAACAAAAAGGCCTTTCATCTGACTGAAACTCAGACGCAAAACCAAGAGACAAGCACCAACAGTGAACACCAGGACAGAAAAAGAAGAGGGGAAAAGCACCACCATAGGTAGAAACACAATGCCACAGTTATTTAAATGTACCATGATTCATCTTCAAAGTTAGCAATTATGTAATGTTATGTTTGCTTTTCTTTTTGGTCGTGTGCTGTACAGCACTTTGAACATCCATGTGGTTTAAGATAGTGTTGAAATGCACTGGAAAAGCAAGACAGGCGATCTGTCAATCTTTATTAAAACCTGCATTATATCATATTCAAAGTCAACCCATGCAATTAGGCTTCTGAGCCATTCATGAACATGGGACATAGATGAAACTATAAATGCAATTTACTTCTCCATGTACATTCTTGTACATGAAAACAAGCACAATTTCTTATCCAATACAGACTGCCTAAATCATGAGTAGAACTGATACAAGGCAATAGAGGATCTTACCAGAAAAAAAGAGGGAAAACTACATGCAGAGAGCTGTTGCAGTGGTACAACATTCTAGCAATTCTGCAGAAACATGACTTATTTGTTACAGTTCAATAAAAATATCTCCACCAACACAACAATTTGTGGGGAGAAAGCGAACAAATTGTAATTTTCAAAATCTTTATTTTTTAATTGCATGCTATCTGAGTAAACACCTACATTCTGTATTTGCAACATGTTTATCGTCAGGGATGAGCATCAGCAACTTCATCAAAAGCGTGAAATTCCAGTATCAACATTTATGGCATATGTTTTATTTTTCTTCCCTCTAGGATAGTATTAGTGCTGCACTTCAGATATGGAGGAAAAAAAGTCCATTACTGTTCAGGGGGAAGTGTTCTTTAGTTGTTTAATCTAGTGAGTGGCGAGCTTCTTAAATTTTAATAAGAGTGTTTCTTCTGCAGACGGTGAGGGGAAAAAATGTATTAGAATTACATTTTTCAGCTACGACTGGAACACATGCCAAGTCTATTCCCTTATCTTCACAGATGGCTGGCAAAACCCAATCCAGTCTGAACAAGTAAAAATGATACATCTTAAAAAGGTTTCTCTCTTAGGGAAATTAAGCCACTACATGCAACAAGTAGTGTGTGGGGGCAGAAGGAGAATATGAAAACTTCCTGTTATGGTTCAGTCAAATAGAAGCACATATGGATACTTGCTACCATCTGTGAGTATGGATATTTTTCCATACTTTTTAAAAACAGTTTGTTAAAAAAATAACAGTAAAAGAGCTGAACTTTTAAAAATTACATTGAACAGTAGTCTCTAACTATGAATGCAGCCACCGCAATATAGATAAGCCAAGAAAAGTCCTTAGTGCAGGTGAATTCCAATAGGGTTATGAAAAGGAAACTATAAACAAAAACACAATACAAAAGAAAAAATAAAATTAATGGAAAATAAAACATTGCAAGACACAATTTATGCAATGAATAACAAGAAAATCCCCACAGGGAAAAAAACAACAGGAAAAGTTGGAATGATGCGGCACATACTGATTCTTTTATAAAAAAGTAGAAAGGTAAACATGAGTATAAATGTCAGCAAATGGCAGAACACAGACATTTTAAAAGCACATACCCTGTTCTTAATTACCATATACAACTTGCTCAAGCAAAGAAAAAAGGAGGAAACAAACTACTGGACTGATAGTTTACTATATGCATATAGACACAGATGTAATTTTTTAAAGTGAAACACAAAGGGACCCTTTTATTAACATATATAATCTCAAAACATCCTTTGCAGCGTCCACTAAAAATGCAAATCCAAATCCACGGTGGCTTTCTCATATCTTTGTAACATACCACAAAATCACTTTTAGTAATTGTGCTGGGTTTGGCTTCACAAAGGAGGTTGACTTCTATGTGGTTCTGAAACACCGTCTCTGTAGCCCTGTCCTGGTTTTGGCTGGGATAGAATTAATTTTCTTCATAGTAGCTGGTATGGGGCTGTGTTTTGTGTTTGTGCTGGAAACAGGGCTGATAACACAGGGATGTTTTCATTCCTGCTGAGCAGTGCTAACACAGAGCCAAGGCCTTGCCACTTCTTACTCCACCAGTGAGTAAGTTGGGGGTGCACAGGGTATTGCGAGGGGACACAGCTGGGACAACTGGCCCCAAACGAGCACACAGACATTCCATACTACGTGGAATCATGCTCAGCATATAAAGCTGGGGGAAGAAGGAGATGTTCAGAGTGATGGTTCCAGGTAACCGTTATGTGTGACGGAGCCCTGGTTTCCTGCAGATGGCTGCACACCTGTCTGCCGATGGGAAGTGGGGAATTAATTCCTGGTTTCACTTTGCTTGGGCATACAGCTTTTGCTTTACCTACTGAACTGTCTTTATCTCAATCAACAAGCTTTCTCACTTTTACTCTCCCCCATCCCACTGTGAGGGTCGTGAGCGAGGATCTGGGTGATGCTCTGCTGTCGTCTGGGGTTAAACCAAAACAGAAATATTTAAATAAAAGTTTGTTTTTTCCCTCCCCAAGGTATTTTACCTTGCCAGCAATTTAAAATAAAAGATACCATAAAACTGTATTCCATGTTTTATTTTACTATACTTTTAAGTGTCTTAGGTAAGTAAAACCTAAAAGAAAATCCTAGTTTATTTCATTCTATTTTTAATTTCAAAAGGTAAGTGCTCAAATGTGTCTAAAAAGGAGAATTTTGTTTCAGTCACATGGGAAAAGGAAAGTCTAATTAGACTCAGATCTTTAAAGAGCTGATTCCCTGAATAAAAACCAGCACCAAAATTGAAAGGACTAATATTTTCACATTGGAGAAAAAAAACAGCTTACAGTTTATCACAGAACCATAACTATAACTTTTCAGTCTACACTGAAGAAATGTATCATTTAGGGAAGGTGGAAAAGGCAACACAACACTTAAATCTGGTTTGATGTTTTGGGTTTCTTTTTTTTTACATTGTAATTTTGGAGAAAACAAATTGTCTGGACATAAAGAGAACTAAGATGTGAATGTATAGTTGTTATGGCAATAGCAAACACTAGCATGGTTTTACTCTACACATAATAAGCTATACATTTATCATTACTCTGACCTAACACATTCAAACCCAAAGTACCCCTGTTGCTACATCATTATAGGCATCCTGCAGGCCTCACTCAATTCATGTTAAAAATATCAGTGCTTTGCTGAATTCTGCTGTTGGAACTGCATTTAATCAGTCTCTGGTCACTCTCTAGTTTGTGGGCATACCTGTGGGTATTTAAGCTTCAGAAAACTACCCTACTTGTATTTACATCTTTACTAAGCCATATTTAGATGGCTTATTTCCACAATAAGATATAATTAATTTAACAATAAACTAAAAAGGCCATAAAGCCTGCTGTATTCCATTTCTGAAAGTCCCTTTATCTTCTAATATTTAGATTTATTATTCAAATGCTTAAAATTACATCATTATTATCATCTATTTCTTAAGCCAAGTGGGGTGAAGAGACAATGCTACTCATCCTGAGGGAAGATAAAATGCAACATATTTCTTCCAGCATCCAAAAAGAAAGCACAGCAACAATGAGCTTGAATAAAGCAGGGTGAAACCCAAAACATTTAAAGCCCTAAATTACATGGAGACCCACATACAGAGAAGTTACTAGGTGACAACCCCTCTATGATCACATGCTGTCTTGATTCAGTTTACCATGCCACCACCATCACTCTACCATTATGAAAATTGAAACCTCCATGTACAGAAAAGTCTATCATCTGTTCTATACAATTTAGTTTCTAAAACATCTCCACTACTGTGCCCTGCCAATCTAAACATACTACATTGCTACTGTAAAAGGCATACACCTAACTCTCAAAAACTGTCTGACTTTGAAAAGCTGAGATTAAAAAAAACTATATCCATTAGCTGAGGGATAAATACTTCCCAGTTACTACAAAACTGATCATCATGAGTTGGTATTTGCTCTAGACTTATTCCATCCCAGAAAAAAAAAAAAATCTGTTTTTATTTAAAATTAATCCACAATTGCTAAGTGTAGAGAATATTCTCATCTCCAGCAAGTCATTTTGTCAAATAGAAGACTGATGTAACACTACAAAATTACTATAAATAGAAGACACATAAAATAATTTAAAATAAAAAAAGATTTAGTTACTGACCTTTCCAGTAAGTTATGGCCAAATTCTGTATAATTTTAAAATTACTTTTCCCTCGCTCTATTAAGGTTCTTGCTCACCTTTACTCTTTTCTTGCCTTTTTTTTTTAAACCAAGGACAAAGAAGAATGCAGAATTGCAACTGCCAAGTGCAAATCCAGGCTTATATTACTAACATAATATTGTGAAACATCTGTTTATTACATATTTGAAAAAGCACACCATGCAACATTCTAAATTCTTCTAAAAATTATCATCACTATTCCTGGGCTTCTGACTATTTCATAAACTCCAATTTTCTCCCTCTACTTATATTCTCTACTTACTTTCTCACTCTAGTAACATTTGAACAGTTAATTGTGGCTATTTTAAGCTGAAGTACTGTCCAACTAGAAAGGATGTCCAAAGGTTGCATAACGCATAGCCAGCAACAGGAATCACACAGAAAACTGAGTGCTCCGTGGCATCCAGCAGCATCTGAAAAGCTTCAAGAGTCTATGGGTGTATTTATATATATTAAATTCATCTAGCAAGTCTTGAAAACATAAGCAAGCAGATGCTTTGGAAGTTCTCTGGCTAATAACAAAGACCCAAATTACATTACAAAAGTTATCATTCCCTAAGATAACACTGCAAGAAAACAGTCAATATGAAGAGCCACATTTAAAAGCTATGTGAAGTTATAATAAACATCAGATCTGATTAAGACCTGTAGCTTGTTTACTAAATCAATATTTAAGAAATGGTTCACCTACTGCTTGTAAGCAATTCTAAAACCAGTTAAAAGTTCAAATCCATGTGGAATTTGGTTATGCTTCCTTCAGAGAAGTAATTATACATTCTCTCTTTCAATTACTAAGAACAGTCTTTATGTGAAAGGTAAGCTTGTGTATAAAAATTTCCCACAAGTTGAGCACTAGATCAACATCAAACCACATTCGAAACATTAATACAATAGGAAAGAGAACCTGGAAATTTTCTTTAAAAGTATTGTATCTTCAAAATACAATCTCTTGAAATATTCAAGCTCCAGTTGCAGCACCACACACATTACACATAGATCCGCACCCACACACAAAGATACAGCCCTTCT
This sequence comes from Hypotaenidia okinawae, assembly GCA_027925045.1. Taxonomy (NCBI): domain Eukaryota; kingdom Metazoa; phylum Chordata; class Aves; order Gruiformes; family Rallidae; genus Hypotaenidia; species Hypotaenidia okinawae. The sequence continues at coordinate 22,547,661 of BSDF01000008.1, read as the reverse complement.
TTAAAGGGCATTAATTACTATGGCAACTACTGTCACTGACATAGGCAGCTCCATTTATTTTATCATTCCTCATATACCCCTGAAAACACCAGAATCCCATGCCATTTGCAAATACAGTTCATAATCCAGTTTATCCTACTTTATCCAATAATTACTTGAAATATACCATCTTTTGAAAATAAAGTAGCATGCATCTTGAGCTGAATAAATATACAGGACAGATTTAGTCATAGAAAAAAAGTTTGAGCATGAATCTCCTCTAAGTTATTCACTGTAGTTTCAGAAAACTGAAATATATGAACTCTGGAAACGCATGCACGCATACTTCGCTGTCCTGTATCTAACACTGTCTGAAAATTTCACCGTGGAACATAGTCAGAAAGAGACACCACCTTCCCCAAAATTATGCTATATACCCAGCTTCCTAAACACCAATAAACTAGTGTTCAAATAAAACTGTATATAGAATCATGAGCCAGAGCTTGTTCTGTGTTTTCATACAGTTAAATAGTATCTCCACACTACAAATTTAATATTACAATTTATTCAAATATAAACAAAAAATATATTAAAAGAATCAAATAGCTTCAAAGTGCTAGTATAACACTTGCTCACACCACCTTCCAATACTACATTATACATACTTATAAAGATACAGAGAAATGTACATATTGTCCTACTGAACTTCTGCCCTGTTTAGTTCACAGATCAATTAAGAAAGTTATTCAATATTTTATATATTTTGCTCAAGGCAAGACCTGCTTCTTCCTTTCCAATACCCACCTCTCTCTAAATAAACAGAACTACTAAAACATCTCTTTCACAGCATTTGTACAGATTTGTACTGCAGCACACTCTCTCTGCAAAGAAAGAATACGTGCAGTATGGCTATCAAAAAGATGCTCTCGAAGTCAGAGATTCTAGCAGCTAAGACACAGCTGTTTCTACCCACATAAATTGACATTTTTCAGAAAGTCTGCTAATGTGCACAAAGTCTCGTAGCTCTCCTTAGGTAAAAAATATATAGCAGATAAAAGCCATCCTCTGAGCTCCAAATTATAATTATTAGAACATTTTATATGGAATGCTCTATGAGCTTAGTGAAGCAGGGTCATTTAACTAGGCTTTTTCTCAGTAGAAGTTGAGCTACTTATAGTAAGTATCTTCCTAAAAAATATTTCAGTCTGAGGAAAGACATCCTGCATAGAAAGGACTGAAGCACTGAGTGCTTATTTTCAATGAGGAGCAGAGACATGAACACACAGAACAACTAGTTCTTTTTCAGTGACATTTACTTTGGAGCTGTAGGAGACACATAAGAATTTATGTTTCCATTAGTTCAACTGTTTTCTCAGAATGTTTGGGTTAAAATACAAGTTATTGCAGTTTAACTTACCGAACATTTTCTGGTCTCAATTTATCCAGTACCATTTCTATCAAATCAGGCCTGAACTCTTCAAGCAAATATTCAGCAGCCAATACTTCTTCTATAGGATAATACTGAAAAACAAAGCCCAGAAGCAAGTAAATAAATGAAAAAAACCCCAAACCCTAAGCATGAAATAACTGTAAGGAAATAGAAGTGGTCACTAAATCTGTACTACCTTGGTAATTTCAAATTAAAGGTCTTAAAATCTTTCTCTTTAAACAAGACTGAGTAGTACTCTAACTATACAATAATATTTCTCCTATATTAGGTAATTTCATATACTATGTATTGCCATTCTTTTATATTGAAATATTTCATGTCTAAATATTAAGTCACCCATCTTTAAATGGCATTTTGAAGTAACAATAACATGGTAAATGCTGACCCCTGGAGGATATTTTTAAAGATAAAAAAACACCAAGTACTCACTAGAGCACATTTGGAAAAAAATATTTGGGAAATAAAAGAAAAAGGGGGGAATAAAATCCCATTAACTTTCTTAGGATTCTCTAAGATTTCAATTTTTATTTACAATAATTTAAAGGAACGTATACTTCAATCATCTAAAAGCATAAACACAGATTTACACAATTTTAATTCTAACAGTTATTTAAGATAAATCTTAAAGTACATGGCAATTTAACAAAAAAACCCCTTAAAATTCCTCTGAGAATGCCTAGTGTGGTTGATAGGAAAACTTGGTTGATAAGCAAAGATTCTGGAAAAGACAAAGGGCCAGGTTGAGAGTGAGGTGGAGGCCATGAACCAAACCTGTGATACAAAACATTCAAGTGTGAATGCTAAAGAACCAGAATTTGAAAGGCTTTCTCCTAAAGTTGCTCGTTTAACTACATTCTGCAGAAATGGCTAAGCAGACTAACTGACTTGAAGGGGAGATTTTAAGTAATCTATTCACTTCTAATCTGGTATTACAAAGGCAATATAGATTTAGTGACCAAAATTCTACACTTTATTTCATTTACAAACACAGGGCAAAGTCTGCCCACCAACTGGAACTGAACACAAAATTTATTCAGTTACTTTGTGATTTTTGTATTGCCTGAGCAGGAAGGTTGGACAAGATGATGTCCAGAATCTCAACCATTTTGTGATCCTGTGATTATTTTTCAGAAAGGTCAAAGCACAATGTAACTAAACCAAAACAGATTAAACCAATCTACATAGACAATCAGATTAAAATGAATTTTCTCTAATTAAATAATTATGGAGACAAAACCAAAAAAAAAAAAAAGGACGCTGCTAACCAGGGAACAACCACCTGGAAAGCAATATCAATCCAACATATGACAAAGTATAGTTTGACAGCAAGACATTAGCATGACTCCTTAGGTCAGCACAAATGTACTTTAAAGATGAACTGAAATATACTTTAAAGATGAACTGCTGTTTTGTTGAATAAAAAGGTCTCCTCACTCCTTTTGGTAAGTACGTAGCAACTTATTACATTCTGTTTATTCATGCTAATTGACACACAAGTACTCCTCCAAGTCAGAAAAAAACAGCTAGCATTCGTAAGCACACAAAACCACCTAACAACAGTTCTAGCTTGGTTAATCCAAAGCATAAACTTAGTATGACTCAGAGGCAATACAGAAAACTAGAAAAGTTATTTTTCTGTTGGTGTTCAAGCACCTAACAGCAGAATCGGAATTACCATTCATACTGCAAAGCACACCAAAAGAAAGCAGTGGGGAAAAAAAAGTCCTGAATCAATACCCTCTTTGGAATGCTGCTGGCAACCTCCTGACCTGATTTTTGGAGACAGTAACTGAAATCAGGAATGATCCAACAGACACCACTGAAAGACTATTTCAGAAGTCAAACGTCCATTTGCTAAAGAGATTTTTAAGTATTTGATAGAATAAAAGCAAGAGACAGCATCCCAAACAGGACTTCCTTTAAATATCTATGTAAAAGTTGTCAGTTAAGTCTAATCCTTGTGAGGAGACACACAATTCTAAAAACAAACACTGTCATTTTAGACTTTACAAGTTAGCAGGAGCACTAACAGAAATTCCTGCAAAGAAACCAAAAATGCCTGTGCAGTTGTAGACATTAGCTATGCAATGGAGAATGGCTGAAATGTGCAAAAGTATGAATTTCACTTATGCAAATCAACCAAACAAAAAACCAAGCAAAAAGCCTGAATCTTCTTCTAGCAGAAAATGAGGGAAGTGAATTTTGCAAGAAGTATAAAGTATAAGCTACGTGACAATTCTTTCAGTACCAATTCATGATCACATTAATAGTCAAATGTATTTAATACACTATCTTAATACAAACATTTCTGCCTACTGCAGTATTTCAACATTGTAAACTATATAAGCATTTAGAAACAGTGTTTGTGTTTATCATAAAACATTTTTTCTCTAGAGAACATTTAGCTAATTGGGAATACACAGAATGACAAAGTACATGCCTTCAGAAACACTGAAAGAGATGAAATAGCAGTTCCAGTTACTACAAAATCATTTGAGCCAGGTATAAAAGTGTAAAATGGTAGAATGAAGAAAATGTGACTTATTGACTGCTAAAACTAAGATCTATGCAGCCTGATATTCACTTCCTAAGATCAAGAAGTGCAAAGGACCTTTGCAAATAACTGTTTTAATTAAGAGTACATACTGGTAGATTATTACTCTACTCTAGAAAACAAACAAACAAAAAAAAACCCACCCCACACTTACATGCAACATTCCTCCAAGCTTAGATGTATAGCCTCGAGGTCGTTCTTTATCTTTAAATCTGAATGCCACAGCATTTAGATCCTAGAAGACAATGTAGGAAGGATTGAAAAGTATATATTAAAGACTATTTTAAGAATGATTATTGGCTACATAAATTATTTTTATAATGTAAGAAAAGGAAGCTTCGTTGCATCCATTCCATAGTAGTTAGGTACCTAACACAAAATTTTTCAGCAATATTTAAGCTGCACAAAACTCACAAACAATTTCAGGTAATCTCACAATGTGAATTATTACCCAAGTCTTGTGAAGACGTGTCCATGGAAATTTCTTGATAATTTGAAAACACACCAACTTTGACACAACCAGTGCATAGTGTTCCAGTGCAATGTTCATTGTATTTTATGTCATTTGTTCCTTTCATTCAAAAAGTAAGTTTAGAGACAAAAAAAAAAAAGTGTGTGTCTTTATGCTGTCATAGCCACAGAAATAAAACACATCATTCTTAGAGTGCAACGACAAGGGTGAATTGAACAGATCTATGACTATACCAAGCCAATGAAAAGGACAATCCATCCGTCCGTAAAGCCATGCAGGATGTCTAGTTAATTCAACAATTCCGCTGAAAATGAAACTCAAAATAAGATTCTTCTCACACTAGTTTGCCAGCTTTTCTGACTCAGCTCACAGCTTCAGAAGTGCTGGAACTAATACATGAGGAGCAAGGGAAAGACACGGGGATGAGATGGGAGGATGGAACCACCTCTTTCAAATCCTACATTTGCTTATAATGACAGCCAAACAATTCCAGTAGAACTTTTAGCAGAGGATATACACTTACTTTACAGGTATACAGTGTCAATATGCAAGAAACAAAAGGTAACACTTCTTTGAATTTCTACTTAGAAGAGACTCAAAAGTTTTCACCAAATAAATCTAAGAAGAAATAAGAAATCTTTACCCAAGTATTTGTCGTGAACCAAGAAGTGCAGTGTCACAGTCACCAAGAAGTGCAGTGCTACTTAATTCTATTAGGATCCTTTAAATTTCTGCTCTGCACACAGAATCAAATCAAGAGACTTACAAGAAGTAGGAAAAGTTCAGCAAAGACTGAAGTGTACAGCCAAACTAAGGTATTCCATGAAGTTTTAGTTGTCAAAAAGGTGAGAGAACGAACGAGAGATTAATTGTCCTACCTGCCTTTACAATCTCAACTATACAACTTGACACATGAAAGAAAAGGGGGTAAAATTGTAGCCGTTTCAATTTCCAACTCAATGCCGCCACTCACAGCAATGCTTCCTCCCCTCTGCCTTTAGTGAAGACTAAGGAAAAGTATGCAAAATCCTTGCAGGCAAGAGTAAGACACCTCTTTCTTTACCTCCATTACGCTGTCATAAAACGTCAACTCACAGCTCTGTAAGAGCATTTCATATCTACATTAGGACAATATATTCTGAATGTGCTTGTCATTTGTGTCATGTTGCACCTTTAAAATTAATGAACTTAATTACCATCCAATTACTAAAGGTTATTTCCACAGCCAAGGAACCTGTTTCTACATATAACCCAAAAAACTGTAAAAATACAACTACAACGTATTTCAATTATAATCACTGTACCTTGCACTCTTGGAAAACCCATTCTTGAGGTCCTTCTGTACGTAGTTTTTGAATATACTGAAACATGTGTAAAATAATATCTTCAACGTGCACTGGAAAGAAAAAAAATACTTGCTTAACTTGCACTCAGTTCTGCACAAAGAAAAAAAATCTGTAACTACAAATATGTAAGGTTTTATTTTTAATTACACCCCAATTCATTAAGATATTGAAGTACATACGTAATCCCACTGGCAAAGTTAAATATAAATACACATCTGAGGAAAACAAGGTAATTGTTTAGGTCCCTGGCTAATTCTAAGAACTGCACTGAACATGTCTTATGTAAAGATCCTGGTTCATAATGTAATTTAACTTAGATCTAAATAGTATGAATAAGTAGCCCACAAAGGTATTAACAGCTTTTCTTTTAAAGAAATTTACTTTAAAAATCTTTAATGAAATACTTCAATATGGTCTCAAATAAGTTAGTTTCTTATGTTAGATGAAGTGTATTAGCATACGGAGATATCTAATCAGAACAACCACCAGTTAATTACAATAAATTGGCCTTTAAACTATAAACACAATTAAGGCTCTTTGGATGCAAACACACACCCATCAGATCAGGAATAATACGGAACGCACACATAGCGCTTCACTTACAAAGTCCTTCCTCTGTCAAGTCCACGTTAATGATGAAAAACATGAAACCTCTAGCACCTTCCTTCTGTCCTCCAACAAGAGTGTTTACCCATCCTATGAAATCAAAAAGAAAATATATTACATAGACACATCTGTAACATTTTATGCTACTTTTTGTATGCTTTGGCAACCTTTTTTTTTTTTAGCACTCTGACTAACCTACGCGTTCTCCTCCTCTTCCTTAATGCCTGTAGTGATGGTGCAAGTTAAACATTGCGCAAGTCAGACCTACCTGATTTTGTGCTCAGTGATATGACAAACTCAGGATCGTTTCATTACTGGGTAATTTATTTCTGTTTAGAACACAGTAATATAAAGAAAACCAGCAAAAGATAATATCTAGAATGCTACAAGAGTGTAAGAAACCTTATAGTAGTCTCTAACTCAATGACAGAACAGAGATGAGATCATTATGTCAAGGTTCATATAACTCTCTGAACAGGGGTAAAGTGGAATGCAAAAAATAACAACTTCAGTAGTCAGAGGGCCTGCTATTTACTTATTTTTGTCCATTACAAAAACAAAAATAATGCACAAAACTTACAAATCAAATTAATCAGACTGCTTTCAATTTAACAAACAGAGGTCAATTTTAAGTGAGACATAATTCAGCTTTAAAAAATTGTATTAATTATTTTCTAATTCTTTACCTTCAAAGGACTTACCTTTGGCTTTAAGCTCTGATAAAAGACTCCCTGGACCTTCATGCCCAATCAGATGACCAAGGTAATGGCCAGGATTTGATTTATAGTACTTCTGAAGGTCTGGTATAGGAAATGTGACATAGAGATTTCTAATGTCCTTAATAGGTACCACTTTGTAAAGTTGCTGGGGGGCAAAATAAACAGAGAGATCCATAAAGAAAAGGAAAGTCTCATGATTTTATTTGTCTCAGGAGCACACACCATGTTGCCTTCACATACATTTTATTACAAATGTATCAACAAAATCTCAGAACTAAAAGTATGTATAAATCAGGGCAACACTTTAGCCATTCATGATGGAAACAAAAATGATTCATCTTTCAGTTGCTTAAAGCTGCAACCAGATGTACAACCTTTACTATACACTATACAAAACTATACTACATTCAGCATGGTATGGTGAGTGGGAAATTAAGAAAGAAATATGTAACTTAACAGGGACACTGACACCCAAAGTAGTGAACTGCACAAATCAATGTATTACTGAAACACAAAAAATATCATTTATGATATACACTCCTGATGGAAGATGTTTCTCTATACATACCCGGAGGTGTTGTTCTTGGAAAGGGTGTTCAGGAAACTCTGGTATAGGGACATTTTTATTCTCCACCTCTGAGAATAACTTTACCACTAAGCAAGTTAGCTCATCCAAGGATTCTAGAATAAACATTAAAAAAAACCATGATTATCTGAAGATTCTGGCAAATCTGGATTTTGTATTCTCTTTGGGAGACACAGGAGTTATACAGAAAAGTAGCTTTAATGGTATGGTGATCAACTTCAGAAAGGAATTCTATATTAATATTTAAGTTTTGAACTGTAACGTGTTATAGGAGGAAGGCTTCAGCCACAATTACAATAAATCCTGTAACTGAAAAGAAGTGGTCAAATTTTACTGACGCTTTTAAGTTGCAACTGAAGAGAAGACACATCACATATTGAACATGTACAAAAAATAAACAAAAATCTATGGGGAGAGGGAATTACAGCTGCAAATTTTTCTAAGTGAAAGCATCTTTGCCAAAACTTGGATATTTTTCAGCCTCAGCTCAACTCCATTATTTCAAGTGCACTGTGAGCCAGGGCCATCTGTCCTCAGTACCCCAAAATTTGACAAACAATTGTGACCTGTATAAACACTTGCACTTCTACATCCCTTCCAGTTGCAGTCCTTGACACAAGGACTTCTCCAAAAATGAGAGGAAGACCATCTGCAGAAAGAATTTGATGTTGTGCATTAATTCACCCAAACCGACCTATACTGTTTCTGTTGAAAAAAATAGGTATCTGCTTAAAGAAATGCATTTTAGAGCACTTCTCAAAGTGAGAATAAAATAAGACAGACTCATCCATCAGATTTTTTAACACATGCCTTTCAAGTGTAGGTGTTGAAGAAAAAACTGGGCATTTCTTGGATGTCTTGAAGTAAAACCTTAATTTCTGAAAGATTTCAGAAAGTAGTCACCTTGTCAATCAAAACAACCCTAGTTAGATTTAGAAAGCACAATCTTTCCTGTCCAACATATGCACGCTCCTACACCACACCAAGAGAATGGTACAGGGAAAAACCCCAAGTAAACCAATATGCTTTATAAATGTATAATAAAATTGAACAAAATTACATTCAATTTACACAAGACTATTTTTTATCCTCTTGAGTAAAAGACACATTCATTTATGCATTCCAACTAAAGAGAGGGTGTTCTTTAGGACACATTTCCAGTTGCCAGGGTGATTCTTACTGAAAAGGTTTCCATTTAGAAGTCTGTATGCTAACTGGTGCACTGAAGTTGTTTAATGATTACTCAGTGAATTTTGCTTTTGATTAGATGAAGAAATTAAATTAATTTCTTTATTTAATTTTAGCAAAGGTTACAATATTCATTACTATTTACTATAGAAATCTCATTCTGATTCCCTCACTGCTTTTTACTTAGATATTTGTTTGACATTACAAATATAAAGTGGTGGGAAAATCAGATAATTACTCAGCTGCATATAGCTTTGGACATCCACAAAACAGAGTAGAGAAATCATTGTGGACTTGCAGTGTGCAACTCAACATGTTTTTACGTTATAGACTTTCTAACTCTGTATTTATCAATTAGCAGTGCTGATACATTGATAGCATAGTATTTCAGCCAAAAATGTATGCAACACTGCTAATAAGGTTTCCTTCTGCGCTTTGCTTTTCATGCATGAGGCCCCTCGAAAACAACAACAAAAACATAGGAAAAATATGGAACATGTAAATTTTCAAATTTGATGCTAAAAGGAATCCCTCAAATAGCAAAATCTGACATTAATATACGTCCTTCAGAGAGCAATTGCATAATTCTCCTGCTTGAACACATAACGGAGTAAGAAAAAGAATGTGTCTTTCCAGAGAAAGAAAAGAGAGCTTTGGAGACTTCATTAAATGAAGTTATGTTTATTCAGTCTGTACAAGTTTCACCTTTTTTCTCTTCTGTAGATTTTCAGACATTTGTATACACCAGTTTCTTCAACTGTAAATACAAGTAAAGTCTTAGCCAACCAACAGACCAAAAAACTCACCTCTTCCTAAGACACAAATAGCCATTAAATTTGATGAATAGTAAGTAGAATGGAACTTCAATAGCTCTTGTCTTACATCTATTCCTTCTTTGGTTGGTCTAGTTTCCAGAGTGAGTTTGTTCCCTGTAACAGTTTTTTTAAAAGTTAATAATACTTGAAAAATATAAACACATCTGCTTTACTCCAGATAAACAGTAATTTTAAAAATAATTACTTATGTATAATAAGTAAACAGCATCAGCTTAATCAGAGACAATACATATTTCCACTCCGCACATTCCTAAATAATGAAGGCTGGTTTAGTCTTCGAAATTAATCTTTTTAATTTGAATGGGTTATGCCAATGCAATACAAGTAAGCTCAGGCTCTAATTCAGAATAAAAAGGTTTTTCTTTGGCACATCTGAAGTGGATTTTACTTCCTTATACATACTCCTGTCATAGGAATCACTGTGTGAAATTATTTATGGCATTGTGTGCCACAAATTGTAGCCTAGTATATTAAATGATAATTACTACTCAGCTGCTGGTTCACAAACAACTGAGCTGTTGTTGCAGTAGAGGAACAGAACCAGAAAGAAAAAAACCTGTAACTCTCTTCAAATAAACCCATAAGTATCAAACTTTCTTCATTAAGTTATCCTCTTGTTAATTAGCGTGATCTTTTATCTCAACATCTAAACCCTCCAATAATTTACTCTTAAGGACATACTCCACTTTATAGTCAAAGCAGAACTCATGTTTAGTAAAGGTAAGAACTTGAAACAACCAAAAAATTAAAAGTCTACAAAAAACATGTTGGAATTTAATCAACTCCACTTCACATTACTACAGGGACACAGAGAATCTACAGACCAGAACTGCAAACTAATATTCTCTTAATTCTGAGATGAGTAACTCCCTTAAACCATAACCAGACAAGGCACAGAAGAGAGCAAGGGATGAGAAGGAATAGTAAGGCAAGAAAATATAGCAGAAAAGTTGTTTATAGGAAAAACAGCAAGAGAGAAAAGGCTGGGAAAACTCTTCTGCTGGGAAAACTCTTCTGCTATGCATGTATGCCCAGTGCACAAATCCTACAATCACAGTTGCAAGCCCATATCCATCAATGAGGCAAAATTAGCTACATAAATAATACAAATATATTGTCCAGATAGTTGGTGATTAGATTCAATACTAATTACAACTGCAACAGTCAAAAAATCACCATACAGATCCTGCCTGAAGCAATATATTGCTGTAATGTTCAAAGTTCACATGTAAGTAAAAGCAAGGATTCTTAATGACACCTAAAAAGGATAATTAGGATATTTTGTTTCAAATATTTTGTCTATAATCTTTGCCATCTGCAGACAAATGAAACACGTAAGTTTTAGATACCCTACTGTGTTTATTCCCACACAATGAATACACAAAACAAAGCTACAGCTTTAGCTCAGTAACTGTGCTGTTACAGTACTGGAGCACATTAAGAGGCATCAGAAGACAACTCACAGATGTAGGAAAACAGACACTAGACAGTGCTAAAGTGCCTGGGAAGGTACCTGGCACTGTTGAGGATACCGATGGAAAAGAACTACCATCACGGGTATTAATTTAGGGTGAAGAGTATCTGGGGACAAAAATGCACATGCTAACATGAAAACTGGAAGATTAAGGTGCATTTTTTTCTCTCTGGACAAGAAGTAATAGAAGGTTTGATGTTAAAACAGACTGCACAGCATTGAGGGTTGATCTGAAGCATGAAATGCAGTCCTTCGCATGTTCTGCTAGACTAATACCATCTCAGCTGCTCAAAAGGGAACAATAAAAGGGATGCCAATGACAATTGCCATGAAAACTATAACACAGTTATCTCTGTGGCTAAAGCTGGGCTTTAGTTCTGCAGTGTCAGATCCTCAGGAAGCCTATGTGCTCTAATTTTGAGCCTAATCTAGGAGGTGAGTATGACGACTACTATGGCATTTGAGCACATTTCAGGTATTGTCCCCATGAAAACATTGCACTTGTGTCAGCTATGACATGTTGAATTGTAGAAAACTATTTCTGCAACTACAACTTATGTTTTCTGAGTGCTACATAAAAATTAAATAACCTCATCAGTATCAGAGGTTTCAAAATGTAATTTGGATGCTTGCCTGCCTAACAGTATGTAGTTTTCCAGACTTTAGTTTCAAATTTACCTGTTGGAGAATGAAATTATCCTTTTCTTTTCAGACAGCCTCTTTTTATTGGTGAACTAAGCAATACAAGCTCTTGAAGAAGCTGCCTAAAAGCCCCTCAGCTATTACCCTCCATCAACAGGTGCAAAAATCTTATTCTCTCTCAAGACTAAAGAAACCAGTCCTTAAAGCCCATTATCCTACTGTACCCACTATTTCTATTAAGTATTCACCCATTACACTGAACCAGCCACAAAGCACATATATGCTCAGTGCACTGCATGAATTAACAGCCCTGCTATTTTAATAGTTTCAAAAATATATTCACGTAGAAAATAACTTCTGTAAGAAAAAAAGATGAGAATATTTAAACTCTTGCCAAAGCATCTCACATCTGTGGTTTTGACCATGACTATGGTACCTTGCTTTAATGCTTTTTAACTTGAGGTTTGGAGGTATTTATTTTAAAGCATTACTAAGCATTCTATGAATAATTAAACCTGAAAAAAACTAGACCTGTAAGACTGGGGTTTGCTTAAGACCATTTTATCTGTTCATCTACTACTGTTGTGGTTTATGCTTAAGATTTTGGTTTTATAGTCTTATTCAGTAATTTTCACAGTACTTTGCTGATCTTTCTGATTCAACCTAGTCACTATCAACTAGTCCTTATGTAATACTAGTTAGCAAATAGAGCACGTGGCTAACAACAATTTAAACACAGTTCATTTACTTTGTTATGCACAAAGCCTTAGCTGTACCAAACTGACAAATCCAGTAACTGGAAAATGGCATTCACTGCAGTAATTATCAGAATTATAAAGGATGTTTCATTACTGTCCTGCAAGTCTTGGATCACTCTGTTTTTTGTCTAGCTCTGTTTGGTCTATGATGTGGAAAATGTGATAAGTACTGTCCTGGTTTTGGCTGGGATAGAGTTAATTTTCTTCCTAGTAGCTGATACAGTACTGTGGTTTGGATTTACTATGAAAATAATGTTGTTAACACACTAATGTTTCAGTTGTTGCTAAATGTTTTAGTTGTTGCTAAGCTATGTTTACAATAAGTCAAGGACTTTTCAGTTTCCCAGGTCTTGCCAGGGAGGAGGCACGAGCCTTCCACAGAAGGTACACACAAGAAGCTGGAAGTGGAGGCAGCCCAGACAGCTAACTCAAAGTGGCCAAAGAAGTATTACATATACATTATATATATGGGCTTGGGAACTAGCTAAGCATTGATCAGTGGCTGGTGAGCAACTGTGCTGTGCATCACCTGTTTTGTATATTCTTTCACAGAATCACAAGGTTGGAAAATACCTTTAAGATCATCAAATCCAACCATTCCTGCCCTATGCTAAACCATATCCCTAAGTACCTCATCTACCCTTTTTTTAAACACATCCAGGGAAGGTGACTCAACCCTCTCCCTGGGCAGCCTGTTCCAGGCCCCAACAACTCTTTCAGTAAAATGTTCTTTCCTAACATCTTACCTGAACCTGCCCTGGCACAGCTTTGTGCCATTTCCCCATGTCCTATCTCCTGTCACCTGGCTGGAGAGACCATCACCCACCTCTCTACAACCTCCTTTCAGGTAATTGTATGTGGTGATAAGGTCTCCCCTCAGCCTCCTCTTCTCCAGGCTAAACATCCCCAGCTCCCTCACCTTCTCCTCATATGATTTGCCCTCCAGACCCTTCACCAGCCTGGCTGCCCTTCTCAGGACACATTCAAGGACCATAATGTCCTTCTTTGTGGTGAGGAGCCCAAAACTGAACACAGTATTCGAGGTGCAGCCTCACCAATGCCAAGTACAGGGGCACAATCACCTTCCTAGATCTACTGGCCACATTATTTTTGATACAAGCCAGGATACCATTGGCTTTCCTGGCCACACTCCTGACTCATATTCAGTCAGCAGTCAACCAACAGCCCCAGGTCCTTCTCTGCCTGACAGCAATCCAGCCAGTCTTCTCCAAGCCTGTAGTGCTGCATGGGGTTGTTATGTCCCATGTGCAGCACTCTACACTTGACCTTGTTAAACTTCATCCCATTGGTCTCAGCCCATCGGTCCAGTCTGTTCAGATCCCTCTGAAGAGCCTCCCTACCCTCTGGCAGATCAACTAACCCAGCTTAGTGTCATCTGCAAACTTACTGAGGGAACATTCAATCCCTTCATCGAGGTCACTGATAAAGATGTTGAACAAAACTGGACCCAGGACTGAAGCCTGGGGGACGCCACTCATGACCGGCTTCCAGCTGGATTTTGTTCCATTTACCAACACCCTTTGGGCCCAGCTGTCCAGACAGTTTTTAACCCAGCTGAGGGTCCACCTGTCAAGATAGGACAGTGGCAGCCAGTTTCTCAATCAGAATGCTGTGAGAAACTGTGTCAATGGCTTTACTGAAGTCCAGGTACATCCACAGCCTTCCCCTCATCCATTAAGCGGGTCACCTTGTCATAGAAGGTCATCATCATCAATACCTTCCTTTCCTGTCTTATTAACTGTTTTTATCTCAAGACACAAATTTTATTTTTCTCTTTCTTTTTTTAATTCTCTCCCTCATCCCACTTGGGGGAGTAAACAAACAGCTGTGTAGTTGTTTTAGCTGCCTGCTGGGTTAAATCACAAGCACCAAAAGCAACATGTATGGAAAGGAAAGGAAAGGAAAGGAAAGAAATAAAGATAAAATGTTGCTTTTAACATTATTATATTAATAGTAATACTAAGTATGTTACTCAGGGAGGAATACTGTATTCTGACAAACCTGTTCCAAATTTACTGAAGGGATGATCAGGGTTTCCAGTAGCTTTCTCCAGTTGAAATAGTCTCCAAGCATCATTCATCAGATTCTTCTCATGCTCAGAATCAACAGCATTCACTTCCCTGTCTTTGCAACTTTCATCAAACAAAGGGCACAGGAAAAACTGGGCAAATCTACACAGAAAAAATTTAACTGAAATCAAAAGCACCATACATTTGGTACCTCCACAAAACAGCTGAATGTATTAGTGGTTTGATGCAGAACTTACAAAGTCTTGACACTGATTCACTATATTTATTTCTTAATTTCTTTATCTATAAATGCAGGCAACAACATATTCATCACATGAAGTACTAAAAGGATCAAGAATCTTGCATCACAATTCATATATTGAGAATTTATATGATTCTGAAGCTTAGCTGCAAGAGGTTCTTAATCTCACAAATCAGTTTTGCCAGACATCCAGGGAAAATCCAAAGGGAAAATCCACTCTTCACCTCACTCACTACACACCTTTTTATTTCTATCCCCTCCCACGCTCTTCTCACAAGACAGGTATTTCAGTGAGCTCCTTTTACTAAAGGCATCCTAATTTATTTCTAGACATCACGCTTCTTTTGTTATCAATGAAATACGGATCCTATGGGAAGCATAGTATTTGATTATACAAATGAAGTATTCACACAGTGTTCAAGTTAATGATCATGTTCTGTGCCCCACATTTCCAATGATATTCAGTGTACACAACCTTTGAAATTCTAGAATTCTGACTCAGTGAAGAATTCTGCTAGCTGAAAAAATACAAGCAAAACTTTTGAACTGAAAAATACCTGGTATCAGTTTTAACAAAAGATAGTGAGTACTCTCAACCCTGTCTTTAATATCAGCGTAATAAAACTACTGAAAAAAAAAGTTTACACAATTTCAAATAGCACCTATACAAAAATTCAGTGATGAAAAAAGGTATTTACCTGTCCAGTGCACCTTCTAAATGTTCATGTGACACATCAAAGTAATAGTTGGTGTGTTCCCCACTTGTGAAAGCATTTGAGCTCCCAGCATGCTCACTAAGAAATTGGCTATACTCATTCTCTTTTGGATATTTCTTGGTTCCCAGGAACAGCATATGCTCACAAAAATGACTAAGCCCAGCAATGTTGGGGGGATCAGACAAGGATCCTGCAGGAAGAAAAACTTCATGTAAGCACTCAGAAAAAGTAATACTAAAACATAAAGTCTTGAAGTGCTTTATACTACAGTATGTGCCTCAGGCAATTCTATATAAGCAGACACTTGCTTAGCTAGAGTCAACTAAATTAAACTTTTTAAAAAATAGAATAAGTAACTGAACCAACTACTGTCTCAAAATTGCCTCTCCAGATCAGACTACATTGCCTTATAGAGGCAATTTTTCAACTGAAGTCCATGACTCATGATTTGTAAAGACCTGGCAGATCACAATGTCCTGACTTCTACACCTTAACTTTAATAACTGCACTATGTCAGAAGGCAGCAATTGCCAACCACAATTAAGGAGGTATTTATCCTGTGGTTTATAAGACAAATGATAACCTGTAATTGTCTGAACACAAGCAGCTACTGATGACCAGCTAGTAGGTGTGAAGGCAGCCGGATTAAAAGGCAATAATGACGCACAAGAATGGAAGCCAGAAACGTGGAAGTTTGAGTCTGGCAGTCCTGTTTTGAAGTGTGCAACCATGTGCAATGGGAGAGATGAAGGCAACTCCTCCAGTACATGTGCAGGAACCCAATGCTGTAGTTGCCTATTACTGTCATAGCACCTAACAAAACTGCATTTGGGATCCTCTGAACTAGGTAATGATTTGTGACAGCCATGTGCATAACAAAAAAGGCCAGAATTTTTCAGTTACTCTACTACTTGCATCCTAACAATAGCAGCAGCAAGAGCTCCCAACTATAAACATGATGAGAAGATGCGTAGGTAATATGTGCATGAACTGAAGCCTCCAAAAGCTGTAATCAATTTAATTGAATCAGCATCATTCTTTAAAAGCAACTGAGAAACTACACAAGTTTGAGAAAGACCTCAGAACAGGTTTCCATTATTCCAAAGACTCAAAGCAACTGCCTTCCCCTTCTATTTCCAGTATTTGTTTGCACACTTAAGCATCACTGGAGTTAGGGAGTGCCTCTCCAACTCCTCCAGCACTACAACATTGTCTCACCTCTACATATCAACAACCTAACATGGGAAAAAAAAAGTCTGACATGACAGATGGAGCTGTCTGAAATAATTGCAGTCATACCCGCCTCTTTTCTGCTTACAAAAGATCTTTCATAACACGAAACTTAATAGTTAAGTCTTTCTACTGACTGAGCTATACTTGAGTAAACACAGAATAAGAGAATTTCATTAGCTCTAATAATTTTCAAAGAATTAAACAAACTCTAAATTACAATAAAATGTTAGACTGCCAAACAGATCCACTTCTCTCAGTTTATTTGCAATTAAGATAATAAAACTTAGAGCATTTTGATTAATGACATAATGAATATATAATGCAGTAAATACCTATGTGCACATCAAGTGCTGCTGAAGACTTATCTGTGGTGGGGTCACTAATGAGAAGAGCTTTAATGCCATTTGCCAATTCCAGTCCACGATACTCTCGTTTATCCTCAGGTGATTTGATGATTTCATTTGTTATTCTCTTGATAGCTGGATTATTCATTTTGTTGTTTATC
Source organism: Hypotaenidia okinawae (assembly GCA_027925045.1). Classification (NCBI taxonomy): domain Eukaryota; kingdom Metazoa; phylum Chordata; class Aves; order Gruiformes; family Rallidae; genus Hypotaenidia; species Hypotaenidia okinawae. The sequence goes on along the minus strand of BSDF01000008.1, from coordinate 22,530,305 downwards.
TCTCTCTGAAACCTTTAAGAAAACCAGAAAGTTCATGGTTTTTACTTAAGCCCTGCTAATATTTTAATATCATGTTAGACAATACTGAGCGATATTGGCAGGAAGAAATTTAGTTCTGCGCAAGACTCGGAACTGGCCCAAAAGCATAGTTCAGATCCTGAAAGATATTGCTGTTAATACCAAAAACACCCACATACAACAAAACCAGCCCAAAACCAAACCTGAAGACCAAGCCACATGATAAAATTGTAGATACACCATTGAATGTTTCAAGTTTCATACTAACAGTAATTTAAAAAATAACTTAGTAAAGAAATATCCCCTTATTCAATCAGGATAAAAATGAAATGAAGCATACATTGCTCTCTTAAGTATACTTTCAGGCTTCGGAAAAGCATTTCACGTGTCTGAATTAGTGGCTATATTGTGAAAGTTGTAACTTTGCAATTGTGAGATAAACAAAATTTTATTAATAAACCACTCTATTTGTACACTCAAGCAAGAAAGGGTGACATTTACAACAGGGCCATAACAATACAAACACACTACAGAACTGCCATGATATACAGGAACAGACTGTCTCACATGTTTAAACTTCTACTATTAGTTTACCAGACATGCTAAAAGACATGCTTCTTCAATGGCAGTTTTGAAATGATAAGAAAATAAGCATGATTCTGAAATTATGAACTCAGGTTATGTCATTTTTTTTTAAACGCCAAGTGAAAAGATGAGACATTCAGAACTGGGTATATGGGAAGCAGAGTGGAATCACTTGGCTGCATGTTAAAAACAAAACAAACCAACAAAGGAACACACACAAAAAAATCCAAACAAGCCACACACAAAAAGAGCAGCAAACCCCAAAATCAGGAAATCAAGAGAGCTATGCTTCAAGCTAATCTGCAGTGTATTCCTGTATGTAACCTGGTTCTACAGAAAGGGGTTTAGAAGAGGGCCTGTTTATATAAATACATAGTACTAAATTCAACCTTTTCTCTGTGGTGAAATGCTGCTTGCCATCTTGTCAAGTAACAGACTACATGAGCTTCATTAGTCATATTACACTTGCAAATAAACCCAGTTCTAACTCCCCACAACATCATATACATAGACGCATGAGAAATTTTGTATCATTCTGTCAGCATCATATAGATAAGAGGCATTTCACGGTATTTACTTCTCCATTTTCAAGTTGTACAGCTCAAGGAACTTTCATCCAAGTTTTAAGACTACAGACAAGCATTAAGATCATATACAACATGGAAAATGAAGACTGCACAGTACTCAATATACTTATTGTTTTAGGTCTTCAGCCGTGACATTTTAACTAACTCTCTAGCTAGCAAATTGACTGCATACTCCACGTTACCCAATACACAACAAACAACTCGAGAAAAGAAAATGTGATTACATATTTTATTTACAGTTTAAAATTAAAAATTAAAAGCAAATCAGCTAATAAAACCTCCTTCCTAAAACACTGTGTAATTCTCAAAACAGGAGGCAATTCGGCAAGCTACTGTCCCTCTGGATTATCCCCTTCCCATTTCTTCACGTCATTCTGTGATTTTATGGGACAACAACAGGAGTCAACTTGAAGCCAGTAGATAGACAGTCACTAGTGTTGGTGTTACAATGAGGCTGATAAAAGAGCTCATTATAAAGAGCATTTTAAGGACAGAAAGTTTATGAACACTTCTATCAGAATCAGTGAAAAAAAAAGTGTTTCACAAACAGAAAATTAAGCTTTTACCTGTGGCGGAGTGCAACTGTACGTAAGACTGGATTTATGCTTGAGGGAGGACATACATATGCAAACTGAAGACATCGTTAAAAAAGCAGTGAAGTTTTAGATCTTTCAATAATTTAGAAAAAGTAAAATGATTATATTGGAACTTTTCAACAGACTTAGAGTTATAACATGCCCTTATATGAAAGAAAGCATAATTACAAATGAGAATTATAATCCAAAGAAAAAAATAGAAGTACCAATGAATAATCAAAATCTGAGTGTCTCTAAGCAACAGCCATAAACAACATTAAGTAACTTTTTAAAATGTGCAGCTCAATGCATTTTATAAGGAAATACTTCCACCATTAAAACATGGTTCTCACACTATGAATTACTTTTTAAAAAGTGCAGTCAAACTTAATCATTAAACAGTAACTAAAATGGTGAATTTATATTTCAATGTCTACACTCCCATTTAAACCTGTCACCCGCTAGTTTAACCCTGTGCTCAGGCTAATTCTGCTTAGAATATCCATGGACTTCTTCCTCTGAAAAAATGCAGATGCCATTGAAAGCAAAGATTACTCCAAGTATGGCAACATTTTAATTTTCTCTGCATCAACAACACTCATATAACCCATATTTATGATTTCAAAATGCCTCCTTCTTCAAAGTTCAGAGTCCTAAGTAGAAATACTTTACTAAAGATAGTGTAAAATTTATGAAGTGAGCACAGATAGTACTTTTCATATATGAAAATCAGTTAACTAAATTGTTCCTAACTTTACTTCAATTCTATTGGATTGACAAATCTAAGTATGTAGGAGAACAGGCCTCTAAATGCCCTGATTTTACCTTTCCTAAGAAACACCCATCACTTGCTTTACAGCTAAAATATTCAATTTCATTAAGACACCAGCTGCTTATCATAAGATGCATGTATACTGTAAACTTCTCATGGATTTTTTGTTATACAATTTCCCTGTCATCTGATATCTCCTTGTTATTTCTACACCACATCATTAAGTCACAGAACTACTGTTTTCTTCACATGACTCATCTTTCCAATGCAATTCATCAAATTTTGCAGCTTCTGTGAAATCTTACGAGATTTCAATTGATGTCATGTGAAGCTGTCCACCTCCACTTCATTTTTTCCATCATTCCCTACTTGCCTATGAGCTCTCCTTCATAGGCAACCTTGAACTTTGTAGTCAAATTTCAGTACAGGAAATTAAGTCTTCAAACCAAAGACTTCAACTTGTATCTCCACCTTCATTACAATTTCACTGGGCATTGTGAACACATTTTCTTCAACTTCAAATGGGCTTGCATGATTAACCTGAAATTATTTCCTTGCAAACTGGAGGACTCATAAAAGCAAGAGCAGATCAACTATGCAATACTCCTGAAAGACACTGCCTCAAAACAAAACCAGTACCTTCCTGCTTCAGTACTGTTCCTCATGGTGCTAAGTTACTTACAACACAGTAACTAGAGAAGAAAATTTCACTAAAGATCTGTAAGTCACAACATTAAACATCCCCTGATGAATGCTTTTCTGTGCAACTTTTTAAGTTCTCCAAGTGCAATTACTTTATGACACCACATTCCATTCTTTCACACAAAGACCCTAAAACACTACAAACCCCTTTCTGACAAAAGGACTGCTTTTGATCATAGGGGAAAAAAAATACTGGAAATAGAAAGAATTCTCTAATTCTTGTAGTTTTTTTGAGAAATAGCTTAATTGCTAAAGCTGCGCTCAGACGCTGTCCTGAAGCACATATGCTACCATCTATTTGTTCTGCTGTCATTACAGTAAGTGTCGAACGCCAATGGTCAGTAGCAAAAAAAATCCACCCACAAACTAGATTCTATGTTTACTGCAGAGCCAATACCCTTAAAAAAAGGTCATTACAAGAAATACTGTCATACTACTTTCATAAAGCGGAAGCAACAGAGGAAGATCCAATAGAGCAAAGACAGCAGGAACAAATACAAAGCATTACTGTGGCACTGGAAATTCTTCCACTGGATCAAAAGTTACCAGTGGCAAGATGACAGAGTTAGAACAATGAGAAAATTATGAGGGTGTTTGAACTGAGAGCAATGTCCCTACTGAATGACTAGGAAATACTAAACATTCTTCCTCATAAGAATTACTTCACTTGTACAAGAAAAGTCTAACTTAAAAGAGATGCTGAATTTTAAATGATAGCACATTTAAGTAAAATTATATCCTATTCTTTGAGGCCCCTTTTTGGAATGATTTCCAGGCAGGCAGTCCCCTTGAACCAGCACAGGTCTCTGGGGATGCCAGGTTCCACCTGCAAACAGAGCATTACAGGGTGGATTTAAGCAATATATGATTCTGCCTATTTTAATCTTTCAAAGTTATTTTAGTAAACTTACTTTAATTAAAAATTAACCAGTGTAGTCAAATCTAAGTTTAATGTTTGAACAATTAAAGGACCATATTTGAAAAGCAATTAACAGAAACTCCTGAGGGTTGCTTCAATGCAATAATGTAGCTAGCTAATAAAAATGACCCCCAAAGCACAAATTCCAAACTGTTTTTCAAGATATTTTCTTTTGGCAATGACAGGTTGTACATATTTAAGTCAAATGCTGCTACACAGGTCTCTGCCAGATTAAAGGCTACAAACACTTAATCAGCTTGAAATAACCAGACAAATGGCAACAAACAGTTCCTAGCTCAGCAGATTTTGATGCCTCCTTTCATTTTATATCAGTGGCCTTAAAATTTTGGGTTTACTTGAAACTTTTATGCAACTGAATTCAAATTACTGCTATAGACACACCTGTAGGTGCTGCAACATACTCACGTAAAGAATACACTTGTCTTACACTAGCTTCTGAATTGCTCATTTTTTTCAACTCATATACTTGTTATGTTATGCTGACTGAAATAAAATAGTTGTTCAAGTTCTGTGTCTCTGAAACTATATGAAGATTACAAAATGTTCAATCTCACATTTTGTACCTATTGCAAGTTCTGTATTTTATCTATATCCATTTCTGTTTAGTTTGTAGGGGTTTGGCTTGTTTGGGTTTTTTTATTAGTCCAAACTTAATTGCCTACCAGAGTGAAGTGAAACCTTTGCTGAGCCAAAACCTTTCCCTGCTCTGTCCTGCACAGAAGCTACCACTGATAACATTTTCTTTGTATAATTTACTAATCCCCCTTGTTTTACACATCTTAGTAACCTATATGAAGATTTCCTCAGCTGTCAATGCCTGGAGTCAGCAAGAGGCCTGATGCTGTAAAACTACCAGACAGCTTTTCTCACCTCTGTTACAGGGATGACAGCACAGAATTGAGGACTCTGTAAGAGCTCATGAACTTTAGTTGCAAGCTTGTGGTCTTGCAGCAATAAAATAATTCTCCATTCTTCCTCAGGTCTCCACTCCTCTTGTCTCTTGCACTTACCTCTACTCTAATCAAAACAGTTGTAGAATTCTATGACATTGTGACATCCTTGTACACGTAATAGTGACACTACCAGCAAGTCGACCAACAATTTACCTCTCAATTCCTCAATTCACTTTAATTTAAAATTATTCTTCAGACTAAACAATAGGCAATACAGCCTTTTGTCCTAAAATCAGACAAATGCTTTTACTCAGTTCTGAAATTTAAAAAATGGAGCAGAGAAAGAGTAATCTAAAAAAAAAAATCCAAACCCCAAATTAAATCAGCTCAGGTGACCGTTCCCATAAAGGATACTTCAGGAGACTATCCCTAAGTCTTTCAGGTTACAGGTTCATCAGCAATGAACCTAGCAATTCTTCTTTTATGCATTTAGAGATGAAAACAGTTCACATTATTCAACATCCATAAAGCATCAATCTTCTGTGAATTTTCTTGTCATAAGATTCCAACAGAAGATTCCAACACATTGCCGATGCTGATCTAAATAAATCTGATTGTATACACAGGCAGATAGAGTGCATAAGTAGATAAACTGCTCAATATGTTAGCACGTTTTATTGCTTTTAAACTCATCAGGAATTCAGTGTATTACTTCAGACACAAAAGTTCCAACTACAAAGACACACAATGATGTAATTAGTCCTACCAAGTTATTAGGAACAACTAATGATGCCAAACTAGGAAAGTTTGAAGATGATGAATATTTATAAGGTTTTGATATGCAGTTCATTTTTTAGAGATTCTGAAGTCACTACAATTAAAGTATTCTCAGGACCTTGGTCCATAGCTTTTTGCCAAATTTGTAACTGACTCAGAAAATTCCTTCCTAATGAAGGCAGCCAGGGCAGGCACCTGCCTTGCTCTCATTTCCAGAAGGACTTAGCTTCTAGTTCACAGCAGTAAAACGTGGTCTGCCACAGGTTTCACTGCCAACATGACAGTAGCAACATTGGTGTGGTACAGGAATTACCAGTAGCATTCATGAGACAATACCACATGTGAATTTGGGAAAAAAAAAAAAAAAGGGCCCTGATAGTTTCACATGTAAGATCAGGTCCTCGCTAAATAATTGGCCTGAGTAGTGAAACAATGTGCATTTTCAACAGTCCTGTGTTCTGTGTCAAACAGGATGGGATATGCAATAAAGACACCATAAAGCTAATTTACTGCCCTAAAACCTATTATTTAACTCGACCATTCCAGAGTTTCCAAAGCGCTGGGTAAAAAAGTCAAACAAAAAGGCAGGATTTTATGCAAGCTGATTTCACACATAACAACAAAGGAAAACAAGATTTTAAAAATTTCTAAAGCACTTCAGCTAGCTTTTCCTATTCCTTCAAAAATTGCCCAGAACCACTTTTATCCAGGTTCACCAGAAACAGGAAATAATTTAAATTAATCCCTCCCTAGCACTCTTTGATTTGTTATGAGATTGCTGAAAATTCTAAAACTGCTTTTAAGTCCTTTGCTATCTGAAAAATTGGTTATTTTTTAAATTTAAGTAAAATTACATGGTTTTAATCTTTAGATGACAGGATGATATAGGATCTTGAGAATTTCACAAATTTGGCATAGCATTTTGGCTTGCATCATTATTCTCATCAATCTCAAACTGTCTGCTTAAGAACAAGACTGATAAGACTAGTTTCTGTGTTACACTTTCAAGCAGCTGGTCATGTATTTTACTCATTTCCTTCAGAAATGTACTCATTAATTCAATTAATTGCTTTATGTATTGAAGACTTGCAAGGCAGTAGTTCTCGTTCTCTCTCCTCTCCTGAAATTTTTCCTCCACCACCCTACATCCAGCTGCTGGGCTTGGTACACAACCACAGTGCAGCACTTCCATTGTTGCAGTGGTGTCTAGCACATGGCCTTGCACATGCTAGGGAAGACTAAACTGGATGCTACAGGAGAGACCTCTGTGCTTTATTCTAACTGTATTTTGATGTGTACTTCATACATTTTATCTACATGTAGCACATCAGATTGGCCGAGACTCTTTGTAAAGCCAACTCACTTAACACTTTATGCTACCATCTGTCTCCTACCCTCAAAAAGAAGAAATTGTGAGGTCTGAATTAAAAAACAAGATAAAGCTAAAATTTAGTTATACTGCATAACAACCAGAAATACATAGAAAGATCTGAGAACTGGCAAGAAAAATCTGATCTAGCAACAAAAACAGAAAGAACTTTAGGATTCTGAATTATGGAAAGTACTGTAACCCCACATTACAAGCAACTGCTTATCTAACACAAGAGCTTTGACAGCAGACCTATAACAAGAAGCAGCTTATGAGAGTCAGTTGTGTGTTTCAACAATGGAAATCCTGGCTGTTTACCTATTTTGTGTTTCAGTTTTTACTATTTTGGACAATTCCATTCTAGTTCTACTGTTAATCCCACAAGTAAACTCTACAGCATTTGTTTCTAGTTCAATTGTTCACATAAGCTATAGTTCTGACTTACTCTAAAAACAAGTTGCAGAAGGTCAGATCTAAATGGAGGGCTACAGTCAAGTAACTTTTTAACAAGCTCCATCAAAAATCACCTTATTACATATATACAGTGCTACCTCATAAGCATATTTTGTCAACTGACAGACCTAAAAGCTGAGAACATAAAGATGCTCACTAACAGACCATGCATACCCAAATACATAACTGTAGGTACCAAACTGATTAAATCAAGTCCTCTGCAGACATTTTTATTTAGAAAATTTATTTCTAACTTATTAAACTATGAATGTATCACAATTATAATGAAAACAGCTAATATATCAAAAATATCAACCCAACAGGTGATTTCTCAAATGATCTGACAGTATTTTTAGCAAGTGACTTCTACAGTAACCTGCAATGACCCCTAGCTACACGGCTAACACCTTCCAGTTTAGTGAAACACCAGAGGTAATGAATTTTTTGTCCCTTCCCTCTTTCTTGCTGCAAACCTAACAGGGTAAGGAACTACTTTTGTATTCGTGAACAAATTAAGTTATATCCTTGACACTTCGAACAAATTCCCAAAAATTCTATTTCATCTAAGGGATTAAGCCACAGCCCTACAAGTGACTGAAGACATAAATAAGAAAGGGAGCAAAAAGAGACCATGCCAGCATGCAAATATGAACCCTTCTAGGGTCTTATCAACTAGAACAAATAATTTCAAGGCTGTACATGATATGAAAAGGAGTTAAGTTCTGAGAAATTATCTTGCCACTTGATGTTAAAATTATGTGAAAATAAAAAATAAAAAGGTGAAAATATTAACAAAATTCAGAAATAGAAACTGAGAACATGCAACTGAAGAAGAGATTCTTCATTTTTACATGTTCACCATCTTAAAAAAAATCACAATGTGAAAGCACTAAACTGCTCTGGTTTCATTATTATTTATGTAAATTCTAATTCACAATTAAAATTAAACAGATTATTAAATCACGATTGTAGGCAGTATGAAAAAACAACAGGCCTACTCAGATGCATAAAGTTAAATCCAAATACTGCATACACTGGTATGCTTAAAGAAGAATAATGTAGCAGTAGAAAGTACAGTCTGAGAAAAGTGCTGGCTCCGAATATGCATTGTGGATTACCTTTACAATACTGAAGTGTACATAAGAATTATGAACAGTAACAGTGCATCTGAGTTTTGACACATGAGCATTGACAGCATGAGTCATCATAACTGGCTTTTTTCCTGAAAGGTGCTGTTTTTGACATCTCTTACTTTTGCAGTATTAAATACTTGTTTTGCTGTTAAGATAACAGACACAACATTAAAGAAAGATTGAAAACCATTTAGCCTCTTTCCCTCACCCAGCTCCCTTCCTGGACCAAGTTTGCCCGTTGTTATGCAGTTCTGATTTGGCCCGAAAGTGAGCCATGCCTTCAGCTCACTCTTCTCCCTCGATCAAGGTTACTTACTGCCTCCTCCACTGGAGCTGGTAACACGCACACACACAATTCCAGTACTAGACAGATCGTTGCACTACTAGAGGCTCCCATCAACTTTGTGCAACTCTGTAGCAGTTTCTTTTAAAACATCCTACACAATTTTTTTTACTATTTATGGACTAGGAAGTCATAACAAGTTAAGCAATATGAAAATTACGTGGGGTTTTTGGGATGGGGTTTTTGGGATTGGGTTTTTGGGGCGGGGGGTGGGCGCAACAACAAAGGAAGCCCTCAGGGCAACTAAAGCCAGCCATAGCAGTACAGCTGATGACCAAGCCTGCTTAGTCAACAGAGGTGCAGCTAGAGATACAGCGACATGCCAGCCCCGCCGCACACCCGGCTCTACTGTACCTGAGGCGGCTGGCAGGACAGGACGCAGGCCTCCCCAGCACACTCGGGCCCGTCGCCTTCAGCTCCCCCACCACTTCCCCCCAGAGGGCCTAGCCACCAACCCCGCGTTTCCGCGGCCGCGGCCCGAGCTGCCCTGGCTTGCCACAGCCCCAGGGGTGAAGCCTCACTCGGGGCAGAGCTGACAGTCCTCTGCCCGCACAAGGTGCCCCCGCCCGGGCCGCGCCACCACCTCTTACACAAAACAGCAGGGGACAAGAGCGGATCTCCGATCTCACTGCCCGTCGGACGGCGCCGGGACCCGGGGGCCTGCCCCAACCCACCCGCCTCGGCCTCCACCACACACACACCGTACCCGAGAAAGCTGCGCCGCCGGTACTGAAGGAAAGACCGGGAGGCCGAGGCGGCCCAGGGGCGCGCTAAGCCCAGCAAAGCCCGCCTCAGTACAGGAAGCAGCCGCTGCCGCATATCCCGGCCCCGCCGCCAGCTCCCGGCCTCGCCCCGCCACTGCCGCCAGCCCGGCCCGGATCGGCTCCGCTCGCCTTAGCACACGCCGCTCACCGGCGCCGCGGCAGGCGGCGGCGCCATCTTCTCCGCCCGCCTCCCCTCGCCGCCTGGCCAATCCCTCCCCGGCGCCCTCGGGGTCCCGTCCGCCCTCCGCGCCCGGCGGGGCTGCCGCCACCGCGCCGGGCCTAGCAGGGCCCGTACCTGGGGGTGCGGGAGACCGCCTCTGCTGCCGGGAGGGCCGGAGCTGTGGCTGGGGAGGGGGCAGGGGGCCTCTGGGAGGAGGCGGAGGCGGAGGGTGGCTGGGCGGGGAGCCGGGGCGACACTCGTCGAGGCGGGGAGAGGGGGCGCGGAGTCGCGCCCGGCGGAGGTAGGCGGCCCGCGTCGGTAAAGGCACCGGGCCGGCCGTGGGGCTGGGCTGCGCCCGCGAAGGGACCGTATTGCGGCCCCGCGCGGAGGGAGCCGCCGGTTGCTGTTAGCTGCGCTCCGCGTCCCTGCCGGCGAAAGCCAAGACAAAAGGTAATTAGACGCCTCGTAATTTGAGTGCAGGGGGTGTGGTGCCGTCCTGAGTGGCAGAGATTTCAGATTTCCCACTGCAGCGGGTGTCAAAATCTTCCCTCCCCCTGGGGAGAATTTGCTCTGGAGGAGCTGTGCGCGCGGCTACTCACCTGCCGCGAGAGGGGTCTGCAGCACCGGAGCCCCGCTGCTTCGCGCACAGCACTCTCCTGGCAGAATGGGTCTACGAGATGTTAATGCTCGATAAGGTTGATTTTTTTCTTATATATCCATATATTTGTTTTTCTGGGGAGATGTTTTTTTCTTAGTACATTTTTTCCTTGAGAAACTTGTTGCTGTTCTAATTCCTTTCTAGAAAAAAAAAAAAGAAATCAGCCCAAAAAAACCCCACCCAGTTTGTAGTCCTAGTAATATGCTTTCTTCAGATGTGCCTGGTTTCTATGTCTTATGTCTCAAAGCTACGTAAAAATCCCCAAACCTCCAATGTTCTAAATGCAATGCCTGATTTTAACTTCCCCACTGGCTGACTTATTACAGGTGGTATCTCATAGCTGGAAGTTCACAGAACCCTCTGTCATAAAAAGGGAGAAAGATGTGACCTGAACAGTTAGCTATGGTTATTTTTGCACCCAAAGATGGGAGTGAGGATGTATCAGAAGTAGTTTTAAACTAGTCAGCTTTGGTCAAATTAGCTGTTGGAAGTAGCAGCACGCTACTCCATATGGTCAATAAAATCTGTCAGGAATTTTGGGTAGGCTTTCAGCTGCTGTTTTGCGCTGCTATGGAGACGTTCTTACCAGTACCTGAGCAACTCAGTTTAAAATGTTCATGTCTACATCAAGTACACCCACACTTCTGGCCTCAGTTTAGACACAGAACTGTCTTTCAAGTTAACTTATGCTGGTTGGAGCAAGGCAGTTGGTAGTTTTCACCTAAATTAACTGGTTGGATTTAGAACTGTGTGGGAGCCTAATTTTAACACAATATGTTAACTCCTGTGAAAAAGAAGGATGTCTGTGTCCTGGTGGGATTCTAGTTTGAAGCAGTCTGGGTTTTTTCCATTTCCTAGTGTATGTAAAAGTCAAGACCAGGCCAGAGGGAAAGAGCATAGGATAAATGGTGAGTTCTTAAATCTTAATTCCACTCCGTTGCCACTGCTAGTGCATCAGAGAGGGTAATACTATTACGGCTAGCAGAAAGCGTGCTGCTGGACATAGGCCTCTTCACCTCCTTCCCCTCTGAGGCAACTGGAGGATTGAGAGGTTCTGAACTGGAGTTACTATCTTAAATTTGATGTATGGCAGAAATGCTTCTGCCTTCATTAACACAAGTTGTAGGCATATTGTATCAGTTATCATATAGGGGTGATAGTTACAAAAGCATGCAGAGTTTCAGGCAGTTTTTTACTTTCTCAGGTCATGACTAAGTTTGTTAGCCTAATGTAACCTTATGTATATATTTAGCTAACACTGGCCTGGTGTATATTTAGCTGCTCTGATAAATCCTGCCCTTCCTTATGGAGCTTGTCTAGGATATACATGGGGGCAATCCTGGGAAAACTGATTGCACCAGCAAAACTCTGGTAGTCTGTGAATAGCTGCATCTAGAACAAGGGCTTCTGCTTGTGTAGCTGTGGTGATGAAAGATGATCACTTCCTCATGCATCACCTCAACATAACTGTTGCAGAAGTGTGCAATAGAGGTCACACTTTCTGTATACCTATTTTATCCACTTTACTCCCTGTAAGCTTATTTAGCAGCTATTCAGAGCAGACTGTGTTCTTAAAATTGAACCTCTGTTTCAGTTTATACTAGCCCAAATTATGCTATTTTGGATAACTTTTCCAAGTTTTAAGGGTATTTTTAATACAACACCATAAACAAAAGTAAAGAAGCA